>CM029618.1:15923373-16549868 GCA_017311315.1 Dendrocalamus latiflorus | reverse complement strand
AACCGGACACTGACAGATTTGGTTAATGCCATGTTAGAGAGTGCCGGTATGCCTAAGGCATGGTGGGGGGAAGCTATTCTAACAGCAACTTTCGTCCTAAACAGAGTAATCACTAAAAAGAGTGAGATTACTCCGTATGAGGGATGGAAGGGGAGAAAACCTAATATTAATTTTCTGCGAACTTGGGGGTGTTTGGCAAAAGTCAATATACCATTGCAGAAAAAGAGAAAACTTGGACCAAAAACAGTCGATTGTATTTTTCTAGGATATGCACAAAATAGCACGGCCTATAGATTTTTAGTAGTTAAATCAGAAACTCCTGAGATTATTGCTAATACAATAATGGAGTCTAGAGATGCTTCATTCTTTGAGAATATCTTTCCTATGAGAACAGCAGGCAGTACTTCACGAACAGAGAATGTTCAAACTGATAATATTGAAAATGAGAATAATCAAACTTCTGAACTTCCCACCATTTCTGAACCAATATGTGATATCCCTGAGGAGGATAACAATCTAGTCGCAGAAGCTCCTCGCAGGAGCAAGAGACAAAAGGTTGAGAAAACCTTTGGTGACGACTTTATTGTATACCTCGTGGATGATGTGCCAAAGACTCTTTCAGAGGCTTATGCATCTCCTGATGCTGAGTATTGGAAAGAGGCAGTCCGTAGCGAGATGGACTCTATCATGGCTAATGGGACTTGGGAGATCACGGATCATCCTATCGGGTGTAAACCTGTAGGATGTAAGTGGATCTTTAAAAAGAAACTAAGGCCTGATGGAACAATTGAGAAGTACAAGGCAAGACTTGTGGCCAAGGGTTACACCCAGAAAGAGGGAGAAGATTTCTTTGATACCTATTCTCCTGTCGCCAGATTAACTACCATCAGAGTGCTCCTTGCGTTAGCATCTTCCTATGGTCTACATGTTCATCAAATGGACGTGAAGACAGCTTTCCTTAATGGAGAGTTGGAGGAAGAAATCTATATGGATCAACCGGATGGTTTTGTGATTTCTGGACAGGAAAATAAAGTATGCAGATTATTGAAATCTTTGTATGGTCTAAAACAAGCACCAAAACAATGGCACGAAAAGTTTGACAAAACTTTAACATCCGCTGGCTTTGTTGTGAATGAAGCTGATAAATGTGTGTATTATCGTTATGGTGGGGGTCAAGGAGTTATCTTATGTCTGTATGTAGATGACATACTTATATTTGGAACAAATACTGCCTTAATTGACGAGGTCAAATCTTTCTTATCTCGGTGTTTTGATATGAAAGACTTGGGAGAGGCAGATGTTATTCTGAATATTAAATTGATCAAAAGCAAGGATGGGATTACTTTGAATCAATCCCATTATGCTGAGAAAATATTAAGCCGGTTTGGTTTTGAAAACTGTAAAGTTTCACCAACACCCTATGATGCGAGTATTAAGCTTCGAAAGAACCAGGGGTTAGGAAAAGATCAATTAAGATATTCACAAATTATTGGGTCACTAATGTATTTAGCTGGTGCCACAAGACCTGACATTTCATTTGCTGTGAGCAAATTAAGTCGGTTTACTTCTAACCCAGGAGATGATCACTGGGAGGCACTTGAAAGAGTGTTGCGTTACTTGAGAGGCACAACATCTTTTGGAATACATTATACTGGACACCCTTCTGTATTAGAAGGATTCAGTGACTCCAATTGGATCTCTGATGCAGATGAGATCAAAGCTACAAGTGGTTATGTATTCACTTTAGCTGGTGCTGCAGTTTCATGGAGGTCTTGCAAACAGACCATATTGACGAGGTCAACCATGGAAGCAGAACTAGTAGCACTTGATACAGCCACAGTTGAGGCTGAATGGCTGAGAGAACTTCTATTGGACTTGCCATTGGTTGAGAAACCAATACCTGCAATCCTGATGTACTGTGATAATCAAACAGTGTTGGCCAAAGTCACAAGTGCAAAGGATAATATGAAGTCCTCTAGACATGTGAAGCGTAGGCTTAAATCTGTCAGAAAACTGAGAAACTCCGGAGTAATTGCTGTGAACTATATTCATACTGAGAAAAATCTGGCAGACCCTTTTACAAAGGGGTTAGCACGGAAAGCGATTTCTGTTGCGTCTATGGACATGGGAATGAGGCCCATTTAAGTTACATCACAATGGTAACCCATACCTTCTTGATCGGAGATCCCGTGACTTAGGCAATGGGAAAAACAAATTGATGTTGTAACAAGAGAGTACATATTTACTGTACCCATGTCCTAATAAACAATGTACTTTCGACTGTATGGAAGGTTGGCATAAAGCCTTAATGTATTCTGTTGTCCAAATAAGGAAAAGGTATTAGCCTGCAGGATACCTAGAAAGAATACACCTACTTGAGCCTAACTGTGTGGTCGCAGTTCACGAGAACGGGGCATTCTCTAGAAAGCTCATGAGCAGATAAGGGAGCATGACCATATAACGCTCCGTTTAGGCGTGGTTCATTGGCAGCCTAGTACTAGTTGAGATTTCAAGTGAAATCTGATCACAAAAAGCTATGAATTCAAGGCATAGTCCATTCATCAGCTGTGAGAAGATGAATCTTGTCATTCTAGGTGCAAGTTCAACCCGTACGGGACTTACACTAAAAGACTGGTATATTAACAGTACTTTAGCACAATATCTTTGACTTCTAATTCTGCTTTGGAATTGGTGGGGGATTGTTAGAAAATGGCCCAATGAGCGAGGCCCATTTTCACGAATCCCAAAGCATGCATGGTTAGTACCATATTGCTAAGGTAGGGGGAGGGAGACCAATTTATAAGGTGGAGTCCTCCCCACTCCTTGAATATGGAAAGAGATGGTATGAGGATGGCTCTGTCTAGTCACACACACGCGCACGCACGCGCGCGCGTACTCGCGTATTTTCGCGTGAAAATCGCGTGACTTGTGACTTGCGACGCGCGACCGTGTCGTGACGTGGCGCGCCGCGTGGCAGACCAAGTCCATCTTTATTTTTTGCTAAACTCTGCACGCACCACTATCTCCCTGATTGAATGAGATTCAAACAGTTGAATGAGGCAGTTACTAGTCAATTTGCACTGCTTAATTTGTGATTTGATGAGGCAGTTACCAGTGCATAATTCTGTTTAAACGCAGCAGTTACTAGTGAGTAGTAACAGCAGCGCCCTTAAAAGGGCCTGGAGACATCCAGGAAAAGAAAGAATTTTGGCACCTCCATTCTGTCTCTACTTTCTGCTCTGCGATCTTGTGCTGTGGTATTGTGCCGCAAGAACTTCGTCGACTCTTCTTCCCGGCGTGCACCGTGAAGAAGAGGAGCGGTATCTCCGGACCTTTGCTGTCGTGAAGACCTGCACGGGGGCGGCAATAAGGTTTCTGGGCAGCGCAACTGCGCGACCGCTCACTGCACTGCGACACCTTCGTTCTGCACTGCGTCAAGCCTGCGCGGCTTCCTATTCTTCATCAGACTAACAAGTAAGTCGTTCGTGCGCACGTTCGACTTTGTCACTGTTTTGTTTTCTTGTGTAATTTCTGAAGTATGATGAATAGCTTGCTGTTAGTTGTGAGTTTTGCATCATTAGTTTATTATTTCTGTCTCCTAATAAAACTTGGAATTAAAATATTGCCTATATTTTCAACAATCCAGAAACCTTATTGTGAATTTTGTTGCAATACAAAAATGGCTAATGCTTCTGATGCGATGAAACCTGAGAGGTTTTCTGGTCAGAACTTTCGTAGATGGCAGACTAGAGTCAAGTTTTGGCTCATGTCTTTGGGGCTGTGGTGGGTTATCCACCCACAGTATCCATTTACGATTGAGCAGTATATGCAGTTTGAGGCTGCGAACAATACTGCTCTTGGCTGCATTCTAACTGTTCTGGCAGATCAGCTCTATGATGTGTACATGGACTACAAGTACGCCACAGAGTTGTGGGATGCACTAGAGCAAAAATATGCGGAGGCAGAGGCAGGTCGCTGGCTCTACATATGTGAGCAATTTTTCGACTTTAGCATGGATGAGGCTAAGTCCATAGTTGGACAAGCTCATGACCTCCAGCTACTAGTCGGTGAGATTGCGCACTTGGGGTGTGTGTTGCCTCCAAAGTTTGTGGCTGCGGGCATTGTTGCTAAACTCCCTGCCTCTTGGAGGGATTTTGCTACTAGCTTGAAACATAAGAGGGAAGAGATTTCTGTTGAGGATCTCATTGCAGCCCTCGATGTGGAAGAAAAAGCAAGAGCAAAAGATGCACCTAGCACATCTGGCCAGAACAATGCAAATGTCATACAGAGAAAGACTGTTGCTAAGAAGTACAAATCCAACAAACCGAACAAGACAACTAGTTTTAAGAAGAAAACTGAGAAAAAGGATTTGAAGGACATCACCTGCTTTGTGTGCGGTAAAGACGGTCATATGGCGAAGGACTGTCGTTTCCGCAAAATCAGAGATGGTGAATAGCCTAAGAAGAAGGCTGTTAACGTGACCATAGGCGAGGCCTCGACTTCAGGAGGGTATGGTAATTCACCTGTTGTCTTTTCAGCTTGTCAATCCACTGATTGGTGGGTTGATACTGGAGCTAATGTTCACGTATGTTCTGATATTTCCTTGTTTTCCTCTTATCAGGCAGCAGGGGCTTCCTCCGTCCTAATGGGAAACGGGTCGCATGCTTCTGTTCTTGGTGTTGGCACGGTGGATCTGAAGCTTACTTCAGGGAAGATTGTCCACTTGAAGAACGTACAGCATGCGCCTACAATAAAAAAGAACCTCGCTAGTGGTTCTCTCCTATGTAGGGATGGTTATAAGCTAGTTTTTGAGTCAAATAAAATTGTAATGTCTAAGTTCGGAAAATTTGTTGGTAAAGGCTATGAGAGCGGAGGCTTGTTCCGCCTAAGTATCTTAGAGTCTTGTTATAATTTGAATATTGCAACTGGTTCAAATAAATGTGAGGCAAATATTTGGCATTCTCGTTTCTGTCATATTGGTTTTGATAGTATTGCTAGAATGTCCAGATTAGATTTAATTCCAAGATGTGAAATTGTCAAAGGATCAAAGTGCCAGTCCTGTGTGCAAGCAAAGCAACCTCGGAAACCCTTTAAGGGATTAGAGGATGAAAAGGACTTGGCACCTTTAGATCTTATTCATTCAGATTTGTGTGAAATGAATGGATTATTGACAAAAGGAGGCAAAAGATATTTTCTAACTTTTATTGATGATGCAACACGCTACTGCTATGTGTATTTGCTGAAAACTAAGGATGAAGCTTTAAACTACTTTAAAACTTATAAGGCCGAGGTTGAGAACCAACTAGAAAAGAAAATAAAAAGATTGAGGTCTGATCGTGGAGGAGAGTATGTCTCTCATGAATTCTCTCAATTCTGTTCTGAGCATGGAATAGTCCATGAATTTACTCCACCATATTCACCCCAATCAAACGGGGTAGCTGAAAGGAAAAACCGGACACTGACAGATTTGGTTAATGCCATGTTAGAGAGTGCCGGTATGCCTAAGGCATGGTGGGGGGAAGCTATTCTAACAGCAACTTTCGTCCTAAACAGAGTAATCACTAAAAAGAGTGAGATTACTCCGTATGAGGGATGGAAGGGGAGAAAACCTAATATTAATTTTCTGCGAACTTGGGGGTGTTTGGCAAAAGTCAATATACCATTGCAGAAAAAGAGAAAACTTGGACCAAAAACAGTCGATTGTATTTTTCTAGGATATGCACAAAATAGCACGGCCTATAGATTTTTAGTAGTTAAATCAGAAACTCCTGAGATTATTGCTAATACAATAATGGAGTCTAGAGATGCTTCATTCTTTGAGAATATCTTTCCTATGAGAACAGCAGGCAGTACTTCACGAACAGAGAATGTTCAAACTGATAATATTGAAAATGAGAATAATCAAACTTCTGAACTTCCCACCATTTCTGAACCAATATGTGATATCCCTGAGGAGGATAACAATCTAGTCGCAGAAGCTCCTCGCAGGAGCAAGAGACAAAAGGTTGAGAAAACCTTTGGTGACGACTTTATTGTATACCTCGTGGATGATGTGCCAAAGACTCTTTCAGAGGCTTATGCATCTCCTGATGCTGAGTATTGGAAAGAGGCAGTCCGTAGCGAGATGGACTCTATCATGGCTAATGGGACTTGGGAGATCACGGATCATCCTATCGGGTGTAAACCTGTAGGATGTAAGTGGATCTTTAAAAAGAAACTAAGGCCTGATGGAACAATTGAGAAGTACAAGGCAAGACTTGTGGCCAAGGGTTACACCCAGAAAGAGGGAGAAGATTTCTTTGATACCTATTCTCCTGTCGCCAGATTAACTACCATCAGAGTGCTCCTTGCGTTAGCATCTTCCTATGGTCTACATGTTCATCAAATGGACGTGAAGACAGCTTTCCTTAATGGAGAGTTGGAGGAAGAAATCTATATGGATCAACCGGATGGTTTTGTGATTTCTGGACAGGAAAATAAAGTATGCAGATTATTGAAATCTTTGTATGGTCTAAAACAAGCACCAAAACAATGGCACGAAAAGTTTGACAAAACTTTAACATCCGCTGGCTTTGTTGTGAATGAAGCTGATAAATGTGTGTATTATCGTTATGGTGGGGGTCAAGGAGTTATCTTATGTCTGTATGTAGATGACATACTTATATTTGGAACAAATACTGCCTTAATTGACGAGGTCAAATCTTTCTTATCTCGGTGTTTTGATATGAAAGACTTGGGAGAGGCAGATGTTATTCTGAATATTAAATTGATCAAAAGCAAGGATGGGATTACTTTGAATCAATCCCATTATGCTGAGAAAATATTAAGCCGGTTTGGTTTTGAAAACTGTAAAGTTTCACCAACACCCTATGATGCGAGTATTAAGCTTCGAAAGAACCAGGGGTTAGGAAAAGATCAATTAAGATATTCACAAATTATTGGGTCACTAATGTATTTAGCTGGTGCCACAAGACCTGACATTTCATTTGCTGTGAGCAAATTAAGTCGGTTTACTTCTAACCCAGGAGATGATCACTGGGAGGCACTTGAAAGAGTGTTGCGTTACTTGAGAGGCACAACATCTTTTGGAATACATTATACTGGACACCCTTCTGTATTAGAAGGATTCAGTGACTCCAATTGGATCTCTGATGCAGATGAGATCAAAGCTACAAGTGGTTATGTATTCACTTTAGCTGGTGCTGCAGTTTCATGGAGGTCTTGCAAACAGACCATATTGACGAGGTCAACCATGGAAGCAGAACTAGTAGCACTTGATACAGCCACAGTTGAGGCTGAATGGCTGAGAGAACTTCTATTGGACTTGCCATTGGTTGAGAAACCAATACCTGCAATCCTGATGTACTGTGATAATCAAACAGTGTTGGCCAAAGTCACAAGTGCAAAGGATAATATGAAGTCCTCTAGACATGTGAAGCGTAGGCTTAAATCTGTCAGAAAACTGAGAAACTCCGGAGTAATTGCTGTGAACTATATTCATACTGAGAAAAATCTGGCAGACCCTTTTACAAAGGGGTTAGCACGGAAAGCGATTTCTGTTGCGTCTATGGACATGGGAATGAGGCCCATTTAAGTTACATCACAATGGTAACCCATACCTTCTTGATCGGAGATCCCGTGACTTAGGCAATGGGAAAAACAAATTGATGTTGTAACAAGAGAGTACATATTTACTGTACCCATGTCCTAATAAACAATGTACTTTCGACTGTATGGAAGGTTGGCATAAAGCCTTAATGTATTCTGTTGTCCAAATAAGGAAAAGGTATTAGCCTGCAGGATACCTAGAAAGAATACACCTACTTGAGCCTAACTGTGTGGTCGCAGTTCACGAGAACGGGGCATTCTCTAGAAAGCTCATGAGCAGATAAGGGAGCATGACCATATAACGCTCCGTTTAGGCGTGGTTCATTGGCAGCCTAGTACTAGTTGAGATTTCAAGTGAAATCTGATCACAAAAAGCTATGAATTCAAGGCATAGTCCATTCATCAGCTGTGAGAAGATGAATCTTGTCATTCTAGGTGCAAGTTCAACCCGTACGGGACTTACACTAAAAGACTGGTATATTAACAGTACTTTAGCACAATATCTTTGACTTCTAATTCTGCTTTGGAATTGGTGGGGGATTGTTAGAAAATGGCCCAATGAGCGAGGCCCATTTTCACGAATCCCAAAGCATGCATGGTTAGTACCATATTGCTAAGGTAGGGGGAGGGAGACCAATTTATAAGGTGGAGTCCTCCCCACTCCTTGAATATGGAAAGAGATGGTATGAGGATGGCTCTGTCTAGTCACACACACGCGCACGCACGCGCGCGCGTACTCGCGTATTTTCGCGTGAAAATCGCGTGACTTGTGACTTGCGACGCGCGACCGTGTCGTGACGTGGCGCGCCGCGTGGCAGACCAAGTCCATCTTTATTTTTTGCTAAACTCTGCACGCACCACTATCTCCCTGATTGAATGAGATTCAAACAGTTGAATGAGGCAGTTACTAGTCAATTTGCACTGCTTAATTTGTGATTTGATGAGGCAGTTACCAGTGCATAATTCTGTTTAAACGCAGCAGTTACTAGTGAGTAGTAACAGCAGCGCCCTTAAAAGGGCCTGGAGACGTCCAGGAAAAGAAAGAATTTTGGCACCTCCATTCTGTCTCTACTTTCTGCTCTGCGATCTTGTGCTGTGGTATTGTGCCGCAAGAACTTCGTCGACTCTTCTTCCCGGCGTGCACCGTGAAGAAGAGGAGCGGTATCTCCGGACCTTTGCTGTCGTGAAGACCTGCACGGGGGCGGCAATAAGGTTTCTGGGCAGCGCAACTGCGCGACCGCTCACTGCACTGCGACACCTTCGTTCTGCACTGCGTCAAGCCTGCGCGGCTTCCTATTCTTCATCAGACTAACAAGTAAGTCGTTCGTGCGCACGTTCGACTTTGTCACTGTTTTGTTTTCTTGTGTAATTTCTGAAGTATGATGAATAGCTTGCTGTTAGTTGTGAGTTTTGCATCATTAGTTTATTATTTCTGTCTCCTAATAAAACTTGGAATTAAAATATTGCCTATATTTTCAACAATCCAGAAACCTTATTGTGAATTTTGTTGCAATACAAAAATGGCTAATGCTTCTGATGCGATGAAACCTGAGAGGTTTTCTGGTCAGAACTTTCGTAGATGGCAGACTAGAGTCAAGTTTTGGCTCATGTCTTTGGGGCTGTGGTGGGTTATCCACCCACAGTATCCATTTACGATTGAGCAGTATATGCAGTTTGAGGCTGCGAACAATACTGCTCTTGGCTGCATTCTAACTGTTCTGGCAGATCAGCTCTATGATGTGTACATGGACTACAAGTCCGCCACAGAGTTGTGGGATGCACTAGAGCAAAAATATGCGGAGGCAGAGGCAGGTCGCTGGCTCTACATATGTGAGCAATTTTTCGACTTTAGCATGGATGAGGCTAAGTCCATAGTTGGACAAGCTCATGACCTCCAGCTACTAGTCGGTGAGATTGCGCACTTGGGGTGTGTGTTGCCTCCAAAGTTTGTGGCTGCGGGCATTGTTGCTAAACTCCCTGCCTCTTGGAGGGATTTTGCTACTAGCTTGAAACATAAGAGGGAAGAGATTTCTGTTGAGGATCTCATTGCAGCCCTCGATGTGGAAGAAAAAGCAAGAGCAAAAGATGCACCTAGCACATCTGGCCAGAACAATGCAAATGTCATACAGAGAAAGACTGTTGCTAAGAAGTACAAATCCAACAAACCGAACAAGACAACTAGTTTTAAGAAGAAAACTGAGAAAAAGGATTTGAAGGACATCACCTGCTTTGTGTGCGGTAAAGACGGTCATATGGCGAAGGACTGTCGTTTCCGCAAAATCAGAGATGGTGAATAGCCTAAGAAGAAGGCTGTTAACGTGACCATAGGCGAGGCCTCGACTTCAGGAGGGTATGGTAATTCACCTGTTGTCTTTTCAGCTTGTCAATCCACTGATTGGTGGGTTGATACTGGAGCTAATGTTCACGTATGTTCTGATATTTCCTTGTTTTCCTCTTATCAGGCAGCAGGGGCTTCCTCCGTCCTAATGGGAAACGGGTCGCATGCTTCTGTTCTTGGTGTTGGCACGGTGGATCTGAAGCTTACTTCAGGGAAGATTGTCCACTTGAAGAACGTACAGCATGCGCCTACAATAAAAAAGAACCTCGCTAGTGGTTCTCTCCTATGTAGGGATGGTTATAAGCTAGTTTTTGAGTCAAATAAAATTGTAATGTCTAAGTTCGGAAAATTTGTTGGTAAAGGCTATGAGAGCGGAGGCTTGTTCCGCCTAAGTATCTTAGAGTCTTGTTATAATTTGAATATTGCAACTGGTTACAAATAAATGTGAGGCAAATATTTGGCATTCTCGTTTCTGTCATATTGGTTTTGATAGTATTGCTAGAATGTCCAGATTAGATTTAATTCCAAGATGTGAAATTGTCAAAGGATCAAAGTGCCAGTCCTGTGTGCAAGCAAAGCAACCTCGGAAACCCTTTAAGGGATTAGAGGATGAAAAGGACTTGGCACCTTTAGATCTTATTCATTCAGATTTGTGTGAAATGAATGGATTATTGACAAAAGGAGGCAAAAGATATTTTCTAACTTTTATTGATGATGCAACACGCTACTGCTATGTGTATTTGCTGAAAACTAAGGATGAAGCTTTAAACTACTTTAAAACTTATAAGGCCGAGGTTGAGAACCAACTAGAAAAGAAAATAAAAAGATTGAGGTCTGATCGTGGAGGAGAGTATGTCTCTCATGAATTCTCTCAATTCTGTTCTGAGCATGGAATAGTCCATGAATTTACTCCACCATATTCACCCCAATCAAACGGGGTAGCTGAAAGGAAAAACCGGACACTGACAGATTTGGTTAATGCCATGTTAGAGAGTGCCGGTATGCCTAAGGCATGGTGGGGGGAAGCTATTCTAACAGCAACTTTCGTCCTAAACAGAGTAATCACTAAAAAGAGTGAGATTACTCCGTATGAGGGATGGAAGGGGAGAAAACCTAATATTAATTTTCTGCGAACTTGGGGGTGTTTGGCAAAAGTCAATATACCATTGCAGAAAAAGAGAAAACTTGGACCAAAAACAGTCGATTGTATTTTTCTAGGATATGCACAAAATAGCACGGCCTATAGATTTTTAGTAGTTAAATCAGAAACTCCTGAGATTATTGCTAATACAATAATGGAGTCTAGAGATGCTTCATTCTTTGAGAATATCTTTCCTATGAGAACAGCAGGCAGTACTTCACGAACAGAGAATGTTCAAACTGATAATATTGAAAATGAGAATAATCAAACTTCTGAACTTCCCACCATTTCTGAACCAATATGTGATATCCCTGAGGAGGATAACAATCTAGTCGCAGAAGCTCCTCGCAGGAGCAAGAGACAAAAGGTTGAGAAAACCTTTGGTGACGACTTTATTGTATACCTCGTGGATGATGTGCCAAAGACTCTTTCAGAGGCTTATGCATCTCCTGATGCTGAGTATTGGAAAGAGGCAGTCCGTAGCGAGATGGACTCTATCATGGCTAATGGGACTTGGGAGATCACGGATCATCCTATCGGGTGTAAACCTGTAGGATGTAAGTGGATCTTTAAAAAGAAACTAAGGCCTGATGGAACAATTGAGAAGTACAAGGCAAGACTTGTGGCCAAGGGTTACACCCAGAAAGAGGGAGAAGATTTCTTTGATACCTATTCTCCTGTCGCCAGATTAACTACCATCAGAGTGCTCCTTGCGTTAGCATCTTCCTATGGTCTACATGTTCATCAAATGGACGTGAAGACAGCTTTCCTTAATGGAGAGTTGGAGGAAGAAATCTATATGGATCAACCGGATGGTTTTGTGATTTCTGGACAGGAAAATAAAGTATGCAGATTATTGAAATCTTTGTATGGTCTAAAACAAGCACCAAAACAATGGCACGAAAAGTTTGACAAAACTTTAACATCCGCTGGCTTTGTTGTGAATGAAGCTGATAAATGTGTGTATTATCGTTATGGTGGGGGTCAAGGAGTTATCTTATGTCTGTATGTAGATGACATACTTATATTTGGAACAAATACTGCCTTAATTGACGAGGTCAAATCTTTCTTATCTCGGTGTTTTGATATGAAAGACTTGGGAGAGGCAGATGTTATTCTGAATATTAAATTGATCAAAAGCAAGGATGGGATTACTTTGAATCAATCCCATTATGCTGAGAAAATATTAAGCCGGTTTGGTTTTGAAAACTGTAAAGTTTCACCAACACCCTATGATGCGAGTATTAAGCTTCGAAAGAACCAGGGGTTAGGAAAAGATCAATTAAGATATTCACAAATTATTGGGTCACTAATGTATTTAGCTGGTGCCACAAGACCTGACATTTCATTTGCTGTGAGCAAATTAAGTCGGTTTACTTCTAACCCAGGAGATGATCACTGGGAGGCACTTGAAAGAGTGTTGCGTTACTTGAGAGGCACAACATCTTTTGGAATACATTATACTGGACACCCTTCTGTATTAGAAGGATTCAGTGACTCCAATTGGATCTCTGATGCAGATGAGATCAAAGCTACAAGTGGTTATGTATTCACTTTAGCTGGTGCTGCAGTTTCATGGAGGTCTTGCAAACAGACCATATTGACGAGGTCAACCATGGAAGCAGAACTAGTAGCACTTGATACAGCCACAGTTGAGGCTGAATGGCTGAGAGAACTTCTATTGGACTTGCCATTGGTTGAGAAACCAATACCTGCAATCCTGATGTACTGTGATAATCAAACAGTGTTGGCCAAAGTCACAAGTGCAAAGGATAATATGAAGTCCTCTAGACATGTGAAGCGTAGGCTTAAATCTGTCAGAAAACTGAGAAACTCCGGAGTAATTGCTGTGAACTATATTCATACTGAGAAAAATCTGGCAGACCCTTTTACAAAGGGGTTAGCACGGAAAGCGATTTCTGTTGCGTCTATGGACATGGGAATGAGGCCCATTTAAGTTACATCACAATGGTAACCCATACCTTCTTGATCGGAGATCCCGTGACTTAGGCAATGGGAAAAACAAATTGATGTTGTAACAAGAGAGTACATATTTACTGTACCCATGTCCTAATAAACAATGTACTTTCGACTGTATGGAAGGTTGGCATAAAGCCTTAATGTATTCTGTTGTCCAAATAAGGAAAAGGTATTAGCCTGCAGGATACCTAGAAAGAATACACCTACTTGAGCCTAACTGTGTGGTCGCAGTTCACGAGAACGGGGCATTCTCTAGAAAGCTCATGAGCAGATAAGGGAGCATGACCATATAACGCTCCGTTTAGGCGTGGTTCATTGGCAGCCTAGTACTAGTTGAGATTTCAAGTGAAATCTGATCACAAAAAGCTATGAATTCAAGGCATAGTCCATTCATCAGCTGTGAGAAGATGAATCTTGTCATTCTAGGTGCAAGTTCAACCCGTACGGGACTTACACTAAAAGACTGGTATATTAACAGTACTTTAGCACAATATCTTTGACTTCTAATTCTGCTTTGGAATTGGTGGGGGATTGTTAGAAAATGGCCCAATGAGCGAGGCCCATTTTCACGAATCCCAAAGCATGCATGGTTAGTACCATATTGCTAAGGTAGGGGGAGGGAGACCAATTTATAAGGTGGAGTCCTCCCCACTCCTTGAATATGGAAAGAGATGGTATGAGGATGGCTCTGTCTAGTCACACACACGCGCACGCACGCGCGCGCGTACTCGCGTATTTTCGCGTGAAAATCGCGTGACTTGTGACTTGCGACGCGCGACCGTGTCGTGACGTGGCGCGCCGCGTGGCAGACCAAGTCCATCTTTATTTTTTGCTAAACTCTGCACGCACCACTATCTCCCTGATTGAATGAGATTCAAACAGTTGAATGAGGCAGTTACTAGTCAATTTGCACTGCTTAATTTGTGATTTGATGAGGCAGTTACCAGTGCATAATTCTGTTTAAACGCAGCAGTTACTAGTGAGTAGTAACAGCAGCGCCCTTAAAAGGGCCTGGAGACGTCCAGGAAAAGAAAGAATTTTGGCACCTCCATTCTGTCTCTACTTTCTGCTCTGCGATCTTGTGCTGTGGTATTGTGCCGCAAGAACTTCGTCGACTCTTCTTCCCGGCGTGCACCGTGAAGAAGAGGAGCGGTATCTCCGGACCTTTGCTGTCGTGAAGACCTGCACGGGGGCGGCAATAAGGTTTCTGGGCAGCGCAACTGCGCGACCGCTCACTGCACTGCGACACCTTCGTTCTGCACTGCGTCAAGCCTGCGCGGCTTCCTATTCTTCATCAGACTAACAAGTAAGTCGTTCGTGCGCACGTTCGACTTTGTCACTGTTTTGTTTTCTTGTGTAATTTCTGAAGTATGATGAATAGCTTGCTGTTAGTTGTGAGTTTTTGCATCATTAGTTTATTATTTCTGTCTCCTAATAAAACTTGGAATTAAAATATTGCCTATATTTTCAACAATCCAGAAACCTTATTGTGAATTTTGTTGCAATACAAAAATGGCTAATGCTTCTGATGCGATGAAACCTGAGAGGTTTTCTGGTCAGAACTTTCGTAGATGGCAGACTAGAGTCAAGTTTTGGCTCATGTCTTTGGGGCTGTGGTGGGTTATCCACCCACAGTATCCATTTACGATTGAGCAGTATATGCAGTTTGAGGCTGCGAACAATACTGCTCTTGGCTGCATTCTAACTGTTCTGGCAGATCAGCTCTATGATGTGTACATGGACTACAAGTCCGCCACAGAGTTGTGGGATGCACTAGAGCAAAAATATGCGGAGGCAGAGGCAGGTCGCTGGCTCTACATATGTGAGCAATTTTTCGACTTTAGCATGGATGAGGCTAAGTCCATAGTTGGACAAGCTCATGACCTCCAGCTACTAGTCGGTGAGATTGCGCACTTGGGGTGTGTGTTGCCTCCAAAGTTTGTGGCTGCGGGCATTGTTGCTAAACTCCCTGCCTCTTGGAGGGATTTTGCTACTAGCTTGAAACATAAGAGGGAAGAGATTTCTGTTGAGGATCTCATTGCAGCCCTCGATGTGGAAGAAAAAGCAAGAGCAAAAGATGCACCTAGCACATCTGGCCAGAACAATGCAAATGTCATACAGAGAAAGACTGTTGCTAAGAAGTACAAATCCAACAAACCGAACAAGACAACTAGTTTTAAGAAGAAAACTGAGAAAAAGGATTTGAAGGACATCACCTGCTTTGTGTGCGGTAAAGACGGTCATATGGCGAAGGACTGTCGTTTCCGCAAAATCAGAGATGGTGAATAGCCTAAGAAGAAGGCTGTTAACGTGACCATAGGCGAGGCCTCGACTTCAGGAGGGTATGGTAATTCACCTGTTGTCTTTTCAGCTTGTCAATCCACTGATTGGTGGGTTGATACTGGAGCTAATGTTCACGTATGTTCTGATATTTCCTTGTTTTCCTCTTATCAGGCAGCAGGGGCTTCCTCCGTCCTAATGGGAAACGGGTCGCATGCTTCTGTTCTTGGTGTTGGCACGGTGGATCTGAAGCTTACTTCAGGGAAGATTGTCCACTTGAAGAACGTACAGCATGCGCCTACAATAAAAAAGAACCTCGCTAGTGGTTCTCTCCTATGTAGGGATGGTTATAAGCTAGTTTTTGAGTCAAATAAAATTGTAATGTCTAAGTTCGGAAAATTTGTTGGTAAAGGCTATGAGAGCGGAGGCTTGTTCCTGCCTAAGTATCTTAGAGTCTTGTTATAATTTGAATATTGCAACTGGTTCAAATAAATGTGAGGCAAATATTTGGCATTCTCGTTTCTGTCATATTGGTTTTGATAGTATTGCTAGAATGTCCAGATTAGATTTAATTCCAAGATGTGAAATTGTCAAAGGATCAAAGTGCCAGTCCTGTGTGCAAGCAAAGCAACCTCGGAAACCCTTTAAGGGATTAGAGGATGAAAAGGACTTGGCACCTTTAGATCTTATTCATTCAGATTTGTGTGAAATGAATGGATTATTGACAAAAGGAGGCAAAAGATATTTTCTAACTTTTATTGATGATGCAACACGCTACTGCTATGTGTATTTGCTGAAAACTAAGGATGAAGCTTTAAACTACTTTAAAACTTATAAGGCCGAGGTTGAGAACCAACTAGAAAAGAAAATAAAAAGATTGAGGTCTGATCGTGGAGGAGAGTATGTCTCTCATGAATTCTCTCAATTCTGTTCTGAGCATGGAATAGTCCATGAATTTACTCCACCATATTCACCCCAATCAAACGGGGTAGCTGAAAGGAAAAACCGGACACTGACAGATTTGGTTAATGCCATGTTAGAGAGTGCCGGTATGCCTAAGGCATGGTGGGGGGAAGCTATTCTAACAGCAACTTTCGTCCTAAACAGAGTAATCACTAAAAAGAGTGAGATTACTCCGTATGAGGGATGGAAGGGGAGAAAACCTAATATTAATTTTCTGCGAACTTGGGGGTGTTTGGCAAAAGTCAATATACCATTGCAGAAAAAGAGAAAACTTGGACCAAAAACAGTCGATTGTATTTTTCTAGGATATGCACAAAATAGCACGGCCTATAGATTTTTAGTAGTTAAATCAGAAACTCCTGAGATTATTGCTAATACAATAATGGAGTCTAGAGATGCTTCATTCTTTGAGAATATCTTTCCTATGAGAACAGCAGGCAGTACTTCACGAACAGAGAATGTTCAAACTGATAATATTGAAAATGAGAATAATCAAACTTCTGAACTTCCCACCATTTCTGAACCAATATGTGATATCCCTGAGGAGGATAACAATCTAGTCGCAGAAGCTCCTCGCAGGAGCAAGAGACAAAAGGTTGAGAAAACCTTTGGTGACGACTTTATTGTATACCTCGTGGATGATGTGCCAAAGACTCTTTCAGAGGCTTATGCATCTCCTGATGCTGAGTATTGGAAAGAGGCAGTCCGTAGCGAGATGGACTCTATCATGGCTAATGGGACTTGGGAGATCACGGATCATCCTATCGGGTGTAAACCTGTAGGATGTAAGTGGATCTTTAAAAAGAAACTAAGGCCTGATGGAACAATTGAGAAGTACAAGGCAAGACTTGTGGCCAAGGGTTACACCCAGAAAGAGGGAGAAGATTTCTTTGATACCTATTCTCCTGTCGCCAGATTAACTACCATCAGAGTGCTCCTTGCGTTAGCATCTTCCTATGGTCTACATGTTCATCAAATGGACGTGAAGACAGCTTTCCTTAATGGAGAGTTGGAGGAAGAAATCTATATGGATCAACCGGATGGTTTTGTGATTTCTGGACAGGAAAATAAAGTATGCAGATTATTGAAATCTTTGTATGGTCTAAAACAAGCACCAAAACAATGGCACGAAAAGTTTGACAAAACTTTAACATCCGCTGGCTTTGTTGTGAATGAAGCTGATAAATGTGTGTATTATCGTTATGGTGGGGGTCAAGGAGTTATCTTATGTCTGTATGTAGATGACATACTTATATTTGGAACAAATACTGCCTTAATTGACGAGGTCAAATCTTTCTTATCTCGGTGTTTTGATATGAAAGACTTGGGAGAGGCAGATGTTATTCTGAATATTAAATTGATCAAAAGCAAGGATGGGATTACTTTGAATCAATCCCATTATGCTGAGAAAATATTAAGCCGGTTTGGTTTTGAAAACTGTAAAGTTTCACCAACACCCTATGATGCGAGTATTAAGCTTCGAAAGAACCAGGGGTTAGGAAAAGATCAATTAAGATATTCACAAATTATTGGGTCACTAATGTATTTAGCTGGTGCCACAAGACCTGACATTTCATTTGCTGTGAGCAAATTAAGTCGGTTTACTTCTAACCCAGGAGATGATCACTGGGAGGCACTTGAAAGAGTGTTGCGTTACTTGAGAGGCACAACATCTTTTGGAATACATTATACTGGACACCCTTCTGTATTAGAAGGATTCAGTGACTCCAATTGGATCTCTGATGCAGATGAGATCAAAGCTACAAGTGGTTATGTATTCACTTTAGCTGGTGCTGCAGTTTCATGGAGGTCTTGCAAACAGACCATATTGACGAGGTCAACCATGGAAGCAGAACTAGTAGCACTTGATACAGCCACAGTTGAGGCTGAATGGCTGAGAGAACTTCTATTGGACTTGCCATTGGTTGAGAAACCAATACCTGCAATCCTGATGTACTGTGATAATCAAACAGTGTTGGCCAAAGTCACAAGTGCAAAGGATAATATGAAGTCCTCTAGACATGTGAAGCGTAGGCTTAAATCTGTCAGAAAACTGAGAAACTCCGGAGTAATTGCTGTGAACTATATTCATACTGAGAAAAATCTGGCAGACCCTTTTACAAAGGGGTTAGCACGGAAAGCGATTTCTGTTGCGTCTATGGACATGGGAATGAGGCCCATTTAAGTTACATCACAATGGTAACCCATACCTTCTTGATCGGAGATCCCGTGACTTAGGCAATGGGAAAAACAAATTGATGTTGTAACAAGAGAGTACATATTTACTGTACCCATGTCCTAATAAACAATGTACTTTCGACTGTATGGAAGGTTGGCATAAAGCCTTAATGTATTCTGTTGTCCAAATAAGGAAAAGGTATTAGCCTGCAGGATACCTAGAAAGAATACACCTACTTGAGCCTAACTGTGTGGTCGCAGTTCACGAGAACGGGGCATTCTCTAGAAAGCTCATGAGCAGATAAGGGAGCATGACCATATAACGCTCCGTTTAGGCGTGGTTCATTGGCAGCCTAGTACTAGTTGAGATTTCAAGTGAAATCTGATCACAAAAAGCTATGAATTCAAGGCATAGTCCATTCATCAGCTGTGAGAAGATGAATCTTGTCATTCTAGGTGCAAGTTCAACCCGTACGGGACTTACACTAAAAGACTGGTATATGAACAGTACTTTAGCACAATATCTTTGACTTCTAATTCTGCTTTGGAATTGGTGGGGGATTGTTAGAAAATGGCCCAATGAGCGAGGCCCATTTTCACGAATCCCAAAGCATGCATGGTTAGTACCATATTGCTAAGGTAGGGGGAGGGAGACCAATTTATAAGGTGGAGTCCTCCCCACTCCTTGAATATGGAAAGAGATGGTATGAGGATGGCTCTGTCTAGTCACACACACGCGCACGCACGCGCGCGCGTACTCGCGTATTTTCGCGTGAAAATCGCGTGACTTGTGACTTGCGACGCGCGACCGTGTCGTGACGTGGCGCGCCGCGTGGCAGACCAAGTCCATCTTTATTTTTTGCTAAACTCTGCACGCACCACTATCTCCCTGATTGAATGAGATTCAAACAGTTGAATGAGGCAGTTACTAGTCAATTTGCACTGCTTAATTTGTGATTTGATGAGGCAGTTACCAGTGCATAATTCTGTTTAAACGCAGCAGTTACTAGTGAGTAGTAACAGCAGCGCCCTTAAAAGGGCCTGGAGACGTCCAGGAAAAGAAAGAATTTTGGCACCTCCATTCTGTCTCTACTTTCTGCTCTGCGATCTTGTGCTGTGGTATTGTGCCGCAAGAACTTCGTCGACTCTTCTTCCCGGCGTGCACCGTGAAGAAGAGGAGCGGTATCTCCGGACCTTTGCTGTCCTGAAGACCTGCACGGGGGCGGCAATAAGGTTTCTGGGCAGCGCAACTGCGCGACCGCTCACTGCACTGCGACACCTTCGTTCTGCACTGCGTCAAGCCTGCGCGGCTTCCTATTCTTCATCAGACTAACAAGTAAGTCGTTCGTGCGCACGTTCGACTTTGTCACTGTTTTGTTTTCTTGTGTAATTTCTGAAGTATGATGAATAGCTTGCTGTTAGTTGTGAGTTTTGCATCATTAGTTTATTATTTCTGTCTCCTAATAAAACTTGGAATTAAAATATTGCCTATATTTTCAACACATGTAACGTTATATTACTCCCTGTTTGTGCTTCGAACATAACTTAGCATTGGAAGATTGAGTAAAAACGCAATGGCAAAATGTAGAAGTGTAGTCTGAATATGACAGCCAGATCCTGTACCGAGAGAATACCCATCCAAAGACGTCTGTCTGTCAAATAATGCAATCATTTCAGTAGAGGAGAGCAAGGTGGTTTTGCGAAGAGCAGTTTTAGCTTAGTTCTGCCGACGGATGCGCTACACGAAGAGTGAGATGTCTGCATTCTGACCTCTCTCGTAGGACTAATACTAAGGCCTAAAGTTTAGCCCAAAAAACAACACATCAAAATTCACCCAGCCCTAAAGTTTGGGCCGGTCTGACCTGTGTGCCTCTGCTGCCATCGGCGAACTACCACCTCTGCCTCCTGACATGGCTGCCAGTATTGATGCCGCCCGCCGCCCCTACATAACTCGATCATCTTGCCAGATCGCAGTGCGGCCCTGCTAGACTCTGTCCCCCCACTCTACCCCGAAGAAAATCTATATTTCGGGAAAGATGAATATCGAACCCCAAAATTTGGTGAACCCAAAACCGTAATCAGCAGCAGAGCCAAAAAAAATATATAGGGGAGCCGGATAAATACGACTACTCTTTCATACTATTCACTAAAAAAGATATACAAAATACATGCTTGGAGATGCCATATTGAGGCTTTAGTTCCTAACTACATGCAACTTAAGAGGGGTCGTATGCATGCCCCAAGTTTTTCTAGCATAGAAGATCAAGAGGAGTAAGAGCAAATTTGGCTGGATGGGGGAGCTTCGGCTCCGGCCGGTCTACCCTCCCTCTTGCCACTAACCGTAACTAGCTTGAGTTGCCGTTAACATCGCCAGAGATACCATCGCACTGCGAATCAAAAGGCGAAACAGAGGACGAGGATTCCGTAGGGAAGCCGGCAACCAATCCCTAACTTAAATAGAAACCAATCCCTAATTCCTAATAATAACCCGACTGGCCAGGGCCCACGTCTATAACACTTTCCTTTTGATTCCGTATCCAAAATTGCTAATAGTGCTTCCCATTTATAGTCTACTAGTGAGATGCTTATCATAGGCCAAAGCTTGCAGCCCAGGCCTAGGTTTCCTAACACTCCCCTTGGGCACTCATCTATCATGTTCATGTCTCATCAAAACTCCATAAAAACCTAGTGGGAAAAATTTGGAGAAAGAGTGCATTATACATGTTATGCTGCGTTACATGAATTGCGTCATTAAAACCTTGGTCGAGAAACTTTAGGAAAACTTGTCAAGGGAAAAAGAGTAGAATCCACCTAATTTCGTTTAATCTTCAGGACTTATTCTTTTAGGTAGTTGATCTTCGTGATCAAGGTTTAATAATGGGCTTGAGAAAATTCTCCCCCTAAAATTTGCACTTCTCTATGTCTCATCATTCCAATTCCTCGTACGCATCTTTCAAAGCTAGATGCAGGAAGTGACTTAGTGAATAAATCTACCAGATTTTCATATGACTTAGTATGTAGTACCTTAGTTTCGTCCATCTTTTGCATAGAAGAATTTGAGGTTGATATACTTTGTGATATGACTCTTCACAAAGCCCGTCTGCACTTGTGCAACGCAGGCTGCGTTATCTTTATAGATAATTGTGGGGCTTGCACAATATTCATCCCACATGACTGCTGGATGTGGTGAATCATTCGTCGAAGCTAAGCACATTCTCGTGCGGCTTCATACATTGCTATAATTTTTGAGTGGTTCGTTGAAGTCGTTACAAGACTTCGCTTAGACGATTTTCCGGAAATTGCAGTTCTACCACATAAGAATACATAGCTTGTGTGTGACCTCGCGGCATGCGGGTCCGACAGATACCCAGCATCTGCATAGCCAATAAAGTTCAAGTCTTGATTTTTTTTGTAGAACAGTCCAAGGTCCTTGCTTCCTTGGAGGTATCGGAAAATGTTTTTTATCCCCTACCAATGCCTTTTGGTAGGTTCTGCACTATGCCTTGCTAATAGGTTTATGGCAAATGCAATGTCCGGTCTAGTGCAGTTTGATAAATACAAAAGTGCTACTACTGCACTTAAGTATGGGAATTCCGGTCCCAAGACTTCTTCCCCCTCTTCTCTAGGTCGGTATGGATCTTTTTCTTGCTGTAAAGACCTCCTGATCATCGGTACTTTTGATGGGTATGCCTTCTCAAATCCAAACCTTTCTGACACCTTCTAGGCGTAGACCGACTAATGTACTAATATTCCTTCAGGGACATGCTCAAGCTATAGGCCTAAGCAATATTTGGTTTTACCCAAATCTTTTATTCAAATTCTGACTCCAGGTAAGAACTTGCTTCTTTTATGTCTTCCATTGTCTCGATGATATTCAGATCATCTACGTACACTGAGATTATACAAATCCATTCTGGGATCGTCGTATAAACACACATGGACAATCTTCATTGTTCGTGTAGCCTTTCTTGCATAGAAAGTCGCTTAAGCTATTATACCACATTCTTCCAGATTGCTTCAGTCCGTACAATGATTTCCTGAGCTTCACACTGTACAAATTCCTATTTACTCTGTCTTGGTTCGGGACGGGGATACCTTCAGGTTCCTTCATATAAATCTCCAAATCTAAGTTTCCATAAAGGTATGTGGTTACCACATCAATCAATTTTATTTCTAGATTCAAGTTCACCGCCATTAAGATCAAATATCTAAAGGTAATTCCACTTATGACTGCAGAATAGGTTTCTTCATAATCAACTCCTGGACGTTGAGTGAAACCTTGTGCTACCAGCCTTGCTTATATCTTACAACTTCATTTCTTTCATTTTTCTTTTGAACAAATACCCACTTATGCCCTACAGGGTGCACACGGGGAGGTGTGCGGCATATGGGCCCAAACACCTCTCTTTTGTTTAGAGATAATAATTCAGTTTCTATTGCCTTCTTCCAATCTTCCCAATCTGATCTTTTCTTACATTCAGCGGGCGATGCAAGCTCGGGAGCAAGATCGATGATTGTGGCAATTTTCTTTGCGAAGTAGATATCAACATTGGCTGTTGTCCTATTCATGGACTCTAATGTGTGCACATAATTTATAGCTATTCCTTCATAAGTTGCTTCTTTTGGAGCATTTGCTTCTTCTGGAGCTTCTCCTTGCTCATCGTTTCTTCCGATTGCATTGGCAAGTCCCTTTAGTTTTTCAGCTCCGATGTGTGCGCACACATCCATGTTGATTTCTCCCTCCAGGGGAATGTTCAAATCTAGTATGCCCTTTCCTAAGGGTGCCATACTAGTGCTAGGTCTCAACTGGCTCCTCATTTGGTTCTAGGGAATTTCAGTGATCAGTTGTGACAAGTCCTTCTTATCCTTCTTCGCCAGGCGTCCCTGGTTACTTGGGATTCGAGGGGCCAGAGTTCTCGTCCTTTTATTCTGAGGCCTCTGGACTGGAATATGGATACCTTCTACTTTCTTTGGTATTTCAACGCTCTTTGGTGTATTGCATGCAGGCACATGCGACTTGGTCACGCTCTTTAAATCACTAAAGTGGTCAAGCAGTTGATTTGCTAATGCTTGCAAATCAATGATCTTCTGGACTTCTTTATTCGCTTGACTAGTGCGCGGGTCATGTGCATGGATTCCCGTAGCTTCCATGTAATTTCTCGATATTTTTCATGGGGTTGAGTTCCTCCCCGTAATATTGGGAAATTATCCTCATCAAATATGCAATCAGTGAAGCGGGCGGTATGCAAATCTCTTGTCATGGGTTCTAAATACCTGATTATGGATGCAGTCTCATAACCAACATATATCCCAGTCTTACAGAGAGGACCCATTGCAGTACACTGTGGAAGGGGTATAGGCACATAAACCTTGCATCCAAACCTCCTGAGATGAGAAATTTTCGGTCCTTACCCTTGTGCTAGTTGCATAGGTGATGGATGTTGTTGGCCGATGGTCTAAAGTTGATGAGATTCGCTGTATGTAGGACTGTGTGTCTCCAACATGTAGCTGGAAAATTACAATTCTACAAAAGAGGTTAGGCAATAAATTTAATTTTCTTGATTAATGCCTCTGCTAAACCATTTTGGGTATGGACATGCGATACAGAATGCTCAACTGTAATTCCCATCTCCAGGCAATTATCATCAAATGCCTTTGAAGTAAATTCTCCGGCGTTGTCCATTCTAATGGATTTTATGTGATGATCACGGAAAATATTTCTGAAGCGAATTATCTGCGATATCAACTTTGTGAAAGCATGGTTTCTTGTGGACAATAAGCCTATGTGCGACCATTTCGAGGAAGCATCGATGAGCACCATAAAATATTTGAATGGCCCTGAAAGTGGCTGAATGGGGCCGCAAATGTCTCCTTGGATGCGTTCCAGGAATGCAGGGACTTCATCCTTCAATTTTAGAGTGGAGGGTCTAGTAATTAATTTCTTGGTAGCACATGCAGGGCACACAAAATCTTTGTGATGTGGGGAATTCTTTACATTAATATTATGCCCTTGGGAATTGTTGATTATATTTCTCATCATCATAAGACCTGAGTGGCCTAATCTGTCATGCCAGAGATAGAAATGTTCAGAGCTTCTAAATACTGTCTTCAGGGCAGTATAGGCTGCAGGTGCCTTGATGTTGGTGTAGTATAGCCCAGTTTTCTAATGAAGTTTTTCTAATACCCTTTTTCCATTTGTTTCGTGCTTCGTAATGGGCAGGCATTCCTTACTGTACTATTTTTCAGTCTCAACGTGGAAACCGTTGGCGTGAATATTCTTAAAACTTATGAGAGTTCGAGTCGATTCAGGGTACAACAAGGCTTCTTGAATGACCAAAGTTATGCCCATGGAAAGTATAATTGTGGCTCTTCCTGAACCTATTATACATGCATCGCTTCCGGCGATTGTTGTAAGGCTGCCGACATTCTTATGAATCGATTGAAAATACTTTGTCTCTCTTAAGATAGTATTCATTGTGCCGATGTCAGCTAAGCACACTTCTTTCGTAGGGCGCCACACGTGTTCTTCGATTCACTAGAGCGATTTGTGCTGATAACGTGTTGAGGAACCGTCGCTGGCGATTAGTCTGATCGATTCCTCTGCTTATGCAAAACAAGATCAATCACAGAAGACAGAAAATAGTAGATTGAAACACAGAGAAGTAGAGAGATCTCCTAGTTTTTCTTTATTGCTTTCTTTCTGATTCCGTATCCAAAATTGCCAATAGTGCTTCCTATTTACAGTCTACTGGTGAGGTGCCCACCATATACCAAGACTTCCAACCCAAGCTCAGGTTTCCTAACACAAATCATGGATGCTTGCGGTCGTGGCCAACCATACTCACATTTCCCTTGCACACAGGTAGGCAAGTCCCAAGGCAATAAATTGATATTTACTCGATCAAGCTATGTCCTGAACTCATGCATGTCTAATGTAGCCTTTTTTAGGGTGGGACAATTAGCTAGTTTAGTTATTTTAAGACCCACAAACTATCATGGATATGAGATCGGATAGTAAACTTATATAAGCATCTCTGATCAGATTCACTGACCACCGATGATACAAAGGAACTCAACGAGAATCACACACAAGTGACTGAACAAGTGTATTGCATATAAGTCCTAAGTGTTACAAATGGTCCCCTCTCTCCACTTACAAAGGGTTCTATTTATAGAGTAGAAACGAGAGACGAGTGAAGTTACAAGTCCGCCCCAAGGCCTAGTTTCCCCCACTCTTTACTTACAATAGGTCCTATTTATACAGTAAAAGGGGAGACGAGTGAAATTACAAGTCCACCCTCGGGGTCTAGTTCACTCCTAAGAGTAGTCTCATCCATTACATCAAGTAGGCTCTCGGGCCCCACACGACATGGTCGATGCCTGAAGTATCATGCCACACCGAGGTTGGTCACTAAATTTGTCTTGGGTTGGCTCTCAGACCTCGTCCGAGGTGGCGTAGACCCTGTTCAGGGTGGACCTCGGACCTCATCTAGGTGGACTCTGAACCTTGGCCGAGGTTGGCTCCTGACTTTGTCTTGGGTTGGCCCCCGGACCTCGTCTGGGGTGGGACGGTCAATGTATGAGGTGGACCCCTAACCTTGGCTGAGGTTGGTCTCTAGACGTCATCTTAGGTTGACTCTTGGACTTCGTCTGGGGTAGCGCGGACCCGTTTGAGGGTTGACCCATAGACCTCGTCTGAGGTAGATTCCCCGACGTGTGACACCACACCAAAGTTGTCGTGGCACTCTTTGGCATGTCATGCTTTGCCAAAATTAACATAGGCCCAAGGTAGCGTAGGGACCCTCTCTCAACATTCGCTGTCCCAGGTGGTCATCGACCGCCGCCTAAGCGACACACCAACTAGAAAAAGGGTCAGTGTGCCCTAGGGCCAATGACTCCAGATAACCTGCAAGATACTCCACAATGTTAAGATATTTTATTCTTGGTGCAGATTGCAGGTGGTAGATCATTGTTTGTTTGGCCACCAGAGTAAGGCTAGACTTGTTGAGATTAGGCCATAGAGGCTGGTCTGCGCCATGCCTGGGCTAAGCCATCCCTCATGGGAATGATGTGGACCTCATCCTTGGCTTGGCTCAGACCAGGTCTGGGAATAGTGCGCATTACGAGAAGCATGGCTATGTAGCGCAACCACCTTAGGTCATTATGCTGGAAGCCGGTCGGGTACTGTTCCATGGATCGGGTGTGTACTGCACTGTGAACCAGGTGCGTACGTGGACATGGAAGTGGGCACGTGGACTCGGTCTATTGTGAACCGCACTTGGCCATTAAATACCCCTACCGGCCAACTCTCCAAGTCCCTCCTTGATTCCCCATTTCTCTATCTCGCCTTCTGACCTGTTGCCCCGCACGCCACCAGTCCCTTCACTTGGTGTGTTCGCCTACACCCCACGGCTTGTCTGGCTTTCTCTAGAGAACCGCCCTTTTGGATTGCTTCCAGGGTGCCATCTCCTAGACCTCCTACGTGCTGGTCCCGAACTACCTTCAAGATGTTGCCACCTGAACGGCCTCTATACCATTCCTGAACCGCCCCTGTGACACCTCCCAAACCACCTCCAGGATGCCACCTCCCAGACCACCTCTGTGCCGTTCCCTAACTACCTTCGTACTCCATCCGTGCCGAGGTCCTAGGCCGCCTCTGGACTCCTTCCGCGCCGAAGCCCACTAGACTTCTTCTAGTTCTCTCACTACCTAGACCCTTCCAACACCATGAGGGCTTCCTGGAGCTCTTGGAGAAAGAGGGCAAGATTGAGAGAGCGGACTTGGCCGTATTGCCTAAAGCCGATGAGGACCATCCCAACTTGGGATTGGGAATGCTTGTTGTCTTTGCCATGCAATTTGAGGCTGGTCTCCACATTCATCCTGTCGGGCTACTAAAAGACGTACTTGAGATATTCAATCCCATGCTCTCCCACCTCAATCTGGGCTCCTTCGTTCACCTTTCGGTGTACGAATGGGCGATGCAGGGGTGAAGCACCCTTTGGCCAAGCTCTTTTGCTTCCTCTACTGCGCTTCACGCTCTGTGCTGAGCCCACGCTCGACCATTCAAGGGAGGTTCCTCTAACACATGAGAGGGAAGCCTCGGGGGACTAGGTCTGTCCCTGGTGTAAGGCTTCTTATATGTATGATGATGCTAGTTAGTAGGTTTTTTTTATCTTAGCATGTTGGAACGCCCTAGTGTTCATGTTGGTGTCGGCTTTTGAGTAGAGCCTTCTATGTAGCTTTTTGTACTTCCTAGGAGCTAACCCCATTTTGTAGCTACTGCGTTATCAATAGAGTTGCGGGCCTTCAGGTCCGTTGTTCTTGGGTGTTCTGTGTGGTGATGAGATGTTCACAATGGCTTTCTTCCTATCCTTGCAGATGGTGGTGTGGTGAACCAAACTAACCACTGGCTGCTTAGGAACCAATCCTCCTCGAGCCAAGTCATTTACGCATCTGCTTCACACGGAGTGCCAAAGTTCAAGGGATGATCCAGAGGTGAATGGTTGGGGGGGGGGGTGAGGACTAGTTGTGATTTTCATTGCCATTGTCCTAAATGGTGGGGTGCAAACTCTTTGTTCCCCATGTTAGAACTCATTTTCTTGTGAGGGATGCATTGGCTCAGACATCGATTGACCTGTTGCGACTTCGGGACACCTTTGCTTCATCTAGTGGCTACCTGGCTCTCTTTGACAAAATTGTTGAGAGGCTTTAGTTACGCCTATTCTTTTACTGAACTTATATTGTTGTCGCTTGTCTAATATAAGAATAAAGCTCATCTATTGGTTCTCACTAGGGGGTATTCGATTACTCCATCTCCAGTCAAAAAAACTTTGCACTTGGTACAAAGCTTGCGAGTGCCTAGTAGTTCGTGGAGGTGAGAATGCCATCATCTCCCATTAGAAAAACATAGGACTTGTTTGCCTAGTAGGCAAGGGAGGCGAGCACGTCGTCGTCTCCCATTGAAAAACTTGGCACTTGGGGCAAAGCTCATGATCACCTAGAACATGGGGATGTGAGAACATCATCATCTCCCATTGGGTGAGTTTTCATTAACTCGGCCCCAAAGGGTGAGTATTCATTGACTTACCTGGCCGTAGTGGTTGGGTGTTCGTTTGTCTACTCAGCCCCGGAGGGTTAGTTCTTGTCGATGTGGCCCCAGAGGGCGAGCATTCACTGGCTTACTTGGCCTTGGAGGGTGAGCATTCGTTTGCCTACTCAGCCCTGGAGGGCAAGTTTTCATCGACTCGACCTTGGAGGGTGGGTTTTCACTGACTTAGCCCTGGAGGGTGAGTACTTGCTCATCTCGGTGTGAAGTTCACTAAATGTAGGCACTTCACCTAAATGATGCACTATAAAAACATATGTAATTAAGGTGTGAGGGGTGTCATAATAGGCCCAATACAAAAAGGTGGTAGGGGGGTCATAATAGGCCTCATATGAAAACACTAGAGATGGGGGTCAGTGTATGCGGGGCTCCTCGTGGGAGCGTTACACATAGTACTTACGGAGGTTGTTCATTTTCCAGCTGTTCTTGAGTTCGACGTCATCGAGCAACTGCAACCAGAATGACCCTGGGTAGGTGTAACAGCCTAGCTATTTATTAGTAAAAAAATTAATTGAAATTAAATTACTTTGAATTAAAAGAAAAATAAGTGTTTTGGTTGCCTGAGTTTTGAATTTGAATTGCCCTGATTTTCTGCTTTTAACAAGGCTGGATTTTGAAAAGTAATTTAAGTAAAAACCTAAAGATATTATTAAATAAAGGATATTTTTAGTTTCTATAAAAATCCTATTTCAAATTAATTATTGGACTTATTTGGCTTTTATCTGGATTTTCTAAATTTTCTAGAGTTTAAAATCAAAATTTAAAATTAAAAAGTATTTTGAGTATAATAATTTAATACCAAATTAAGTTGGAAATTATTTTTGTAAGTCAAAAATGGTTCCAGGAATTTATGTGAATTTTTCTAGAATTGTTGGGCTTTATTTGCTATTTTCTAGGCCTTATTCCTTTTCTCGGGATCTCTAAAAATAAAAAAATTAAAAATTTAAACTCTCGCCCTCCCTCCAAGCAACGTGTGGATGGCCCAGATCCGCCAACATCACCACCCGATCGATCCCCGTCACTCGCCCTTTCTATCTCTCTTTCTGCCATCCCCTCTCGCCTCACTCTCCCTTTCTCTAACGCTGGGGCCTGCCCGCCAACCCCTTTCCTCTCGCCCATTTATTCTTCTTTCCCGCGCCGGCGGTCCTCAACCACCGCAGCCATTTTTGGCCTTTGCCCCTTTTCAGCGCCCGACCACCTCGCCCCTTTCATTCCTCCGCACACCCGCGCCCGTATCCCCTCAAGTCTATGCCTACCTTCACCCCTATTGCGCCAGCCTTCCCCATCTTCCCCGTAATCACCGCCGCCTATGCCATCTCTGGTGTAGAATTTGCATGGCTGGCCTCCCCTGAGGCCCTATAAAACGGACCCTCGAGCACCCTCTATCCTTGCACCACCTCTCTCCACTCGAATTCCCCTCTCCCGAGCTCTACACCTCCCTCTCACCGTGGCTCTTTCCACTCCAAGCCTCGGCTGCCCTCCAATGAGCAATCGCCACCACCTCGAGCATCCTCGAGCTTCGCAGTATCGTCGTGGTGTCCGCACAACCACCCTCCGCCCCTCCGCCATCAAGAAGTGCCGCCGAAGCATTGCGCCCACTGCAGCCCGAGCATCTCCGCTGCCATACCTCACTGTCGGCAGTCTCTCTTGCTCTTCGAGCCTAGCACTAGGTACCACTAGAATCACCTCATTCCCCTCTCCATGTTCCATGCTCCACGGACCGCTACCGCGCGCTGCATCGTCAACGACCATCAGGTCCCATGCGTCGCCCCTCGCCGGCATGCCCACGTCAGACACACAGTTGAGGTGGTCGCCACATGGCACCGCATGGCATGCCACATCAGCTGAGTAGGCCGCTTCTTACTGTCATTTGCCTGTGGATAGGCTTTGGGCTTCTTCCACTTCGGTGTTTTTCTCCCGCTACTATTATTTAAATTTGGCCTATGGGCCGTGGGTGTAAAATTTGGCAATCATGCCCATATTTAGTTAATAAATGTCATTATGGTTGATATTTATCTTTATTGTCCACTGTGTGCACTAGCTGATCCTGGACTAGTGCAATTTACACATAGGATCCAGGAGTTGTTGCTCCGGGGTCCAATAGCAGGTAGTGCAAATGACCTTGTATGGTCCTGCCCACTTAGAGCTCAATTTGCCATCAAGGTATGGATTGGTTTTTTCTTAAGGGCGAGGTCAATAACCTAGAAGGGCTGTGGCCGAATTGCCTTGTTGTATGCTTTGGTCATCATCACCTGAAATTGGTCGATGTTAGGCTTCGCTTCCTGCCAAAGGGCATCGGCTGACTCCCCTAATGTAGCTAGTTGGCCGGTTTTCTTCTGCACCTCGTGAATGTTCTGTGATGGCTTCTTGTCGAGGTTGGCCTTGTAGGGGTCGCCATGATTCCACGCTTTGACACAAGAAAGCCCAGCAGCTTCCCAGCCTACACCTTGAAGACACACTTCTATGGGTTGAGTGTCATGCTGGCCCAGCTTAGGTTGTCGAAGATCTCTTAGAGGTCGGCCACATGCACTTGAGTGAGGACACTTTGACAACAATGTTGTCACATAAGCTTCCATGTTGAAGTTGATTTGAAGGGCGAGCGCCTTATAAATGAGCCTGGCAAAGGTAACCCCAGCATTCTTTAACCTAAATACTATTGGACATAGCAGAACTTCCTAGAGGGTGTGATGAATCTTGTATTCTCCTCGCCCTCCTTCGCCATACGCACCTGATGGTATCCCAAGCATGCATAAAGGAAGCTCATGAGTTTGCACCTTGATGTGGTGTCGACTAGCTGATCGATCCTGGGAAGCGGGAAGTCAGCCTTCGAACATGCACAGTTCAAATTGGTGTAGTCTATGCACATGTGCCACCACCTGTTGGACTTCTCAACAATAACTGGGTTGGCGAGCCATTTAGAGTGTACCATTTCATGGATCACACCGGCCTTCTAGAGTTTCTCAACCTCCTATCTTGCCATGATCTAGCACTCACCTGACATCTTTCGAAGCTTATACTTGATGGTCTAGTGTCGAACCTCACAGAAAGTTGATGCCCAATGATTTCTCTTGGGACATCAGGGAGGTCTTCAGGGCCCCAAGCGAAGATATCACCGTTGGCTCGCAAGGTCATCAGTATAGATTTCGCTATTGTTGGGCCGAGATCAGCACCAGACAACACGGTCTTGGTGGTATCTACCTCTAAGGGGGGATCCACTCTTGTTTCTCCACTGGGCTTCAACTTGGGATCCACTTGTTGGAGGATGGGGCCTGGGCCCCTGGCTTGACCTGTCTGGTTTCTAGGGTGATGGTGTGCACATATCGGATTGCCCCTTAAATGTCTTTGTCTATCTTCCTTGAAAGATCCTGGTTGCCATGTACCGTTATGGCCCCTTTAGGGCTAGGCAGCTTCACACAGAGGTAGGCATGGAGAGGTATTACTCCAAGCAGTTGAGAACTGCATGACCTAGGATCACGTGGTATCACTACTATAGAAAGGGTCATCAAGGACGATTCAAAACCATCATCACAGACAGTTTCTGAACCATCTGAATTTATGTGTTTGTGATAACAGGTGGTTATCACAAATAGTTTTCTGAATTTATGTGTCCGTGATAACATGTGGTTATCACAGACAGTTTTCTAAATTTATGTGCCTGTGATAACAGGTGGTTATCACAGACGGTTTTGAAACAGTCTGTGATAATTAAGAACACAGACGGTTTTTCAATAAAACCATCTATGATATATCAGATACGGTTCTAAAACATAGCCGTCTATGATATCTCACATATCACAGATGGCTAATACTAAAAACCATATGTGATATAGCAGATATCATAGACGGATCTTAAACATAACCATCTATGATATGTGAGATATCACAAATGGTTCTTAAACATAACCATCTGTGATATCTCACATATCATAGACGGTTTTTAAACATAGCCGTCTATGATATCTGACATATCACAGATGGCTAATACTATAATCCATCTATGATATCTTACATATCACAGATGGTTAATATAAAAGATCATCTGTGATATATCATATATCACAAGCGGTTTATTGTTACAAACTGTTTGTGATACCTACTTCAATAGCTAAATTATTTCTCATTTTTCGGCTAGCCTCAGGAAATGCTAGCTATACCCTCTAAAAAATAAGCAAACAGATCACATATATAGCACATGACAATCATTACATAGATCTCACAAATAAATTAAACAACTGAAGGAAGTACAATTGAATGAATTAGTTGATTGAGCTCAATTGAGTGATTACAATTGTATCAAATGTTTCAATATCTAATCATCATTGCCCACATGGAACTCTCCATTCTTTTGTATGACGACCCATCAAGAATTCAGAGAGCTATCCTCGAATTTTGATGAGTTTGTCAGGATCGTATGTACTTTCATCAAATTCCACGCATTGTAGCTAAAAGTGTTATATATATATAAATTGATAATCATGAAATATTTATTAGCAGGTTGACAAACCTCTAGATCATTCATCTTAGCATCCATGATTTCCTGCATATGGCGGTAAACGTAGAGTCCACATATTTTGCCCCATAACTGCTGGTGGCACTGCAAAAATATAATTACATATATAGGTATTGTCAATTCTAGAGGCATTGTTATAAAGTGTGATATAGCAGGATTGTTGTGTTGTAGCGGATACCGAAAATCACATCCTGTGTCACAGTGTGGCGCTGGATTCCTTGTGTCTCCCTCCCTGGGCAATGTAAGTGCTGAACGACCTACGTGATTCCAAAAAGTTAGCCTCAGCCATTACAAATGAAGGGAAGACTACAATAGAGTTATATCTGAAGAAAATGAGTTTACCTATCAATTGTTCGTTGCACACGGGTGAAGTCGTGGTTGCTCCTAAGTAAGGAATCAAGGTATATTACCTTGCTCTACTTTGGTACAATCACAATCAGAATCCAGTGAGACCTAGTTATGTGTGTTACCATAGTGATTAATTCTATGTTCATGTTGCATATCAAGTACAAATAAAACTTGTATGGCAACTAGTGAAGCACTTACCCCTGGTTGAAATGTATCAGGATGTACTCCTTGTAAGTGTGAGCAAGCAATCCCATCATTATGTATTCTTCAATGAAGGATATGTTTGATTTGATGGATTGCTCAGAGACCAAGTGTGGGTCGAGGAAACCGACCGGTTGTCACTATTGCTGAACTCGTTGCATCATGGATCTATACACAAGCAACGAGTTCTGATATTTATCGGTATTACTTGAATGTAGAACTTTATTGTACATTACACGTACAGCGTAGAAGTGATGCATTGAGTTTGTCGAGGTTGAATAATAAAAATAAGTCATCGAAGATCACGTTGATGTAGCCCAAGTTGTGGAGGAAATGTGCCTCTATGTATCTCATGGTGAATCCACTTTGCCAGTTTGGCTTCTTGTTGGACATCTGCTTGTACCAGGTATGCAAAGACCTACAAGCCAGTCCAAGGCTAGGTAATTATGACTCGAGGACCAACGACAGTCCGAGCTAGTACTTCCAGGATTTGAGAGGCGGCACAGTGTTGTTTGGTTGGGCCTTAGCTCCTTGCTTACGATACATCTTCGGTGTCGTCTCCATGGGAGCCGATGCAATAGACTTGTGAAGCGGAGCTTGAGGTGGAGCCATAGAGGGTTTTGTTTGACAGGAATGGTCATGTAGAGATCACGACACAGAAGGGTCCAAGGTGATGTCCCTTTTGGGCCATTGGACGAATGTGTGGACGACATCCCCTAGTATCATGATTTCTCTATTTGTGAGCCTCTTCAGTGGGACAGCCCTGAAAACGTTATTAATCATGTCCACCTGGACCTTCACAAAATCGGTCCCTAGCTGGGCACCGTGCACCAATGTCCTTGGCTGGCATGGATACGCCAATCCCTACCCAGCATCAACGAGAATAGAGCCAACAAGACTGACTCTAAGGATACACGGCATGGGCTCCTACATAACGATACATTATGAGCTATGGAGTCCACCAGGTCTACTTATATAACATTCTAGAGATGTACATTACCTAGATGTTGTCGATAGGTTAGTGGGCATCGCTATGTTCAGAAAGTGGCATGGACACGCAGCTACTTCGATGTTGAGGGGGACTGGGTACCGCAATAACGGGGTGGCTTGCGACTAGTTGTGGACTTCTCTCAGTTCTTTCCTCAATGCATCTATCTTGCCTCGAAGTGAGGCAGTTATGTCCTAAAGTTTTGCATCAAAGTCCCATTTCATATATTTCTCACGCTCAACCTTAGATCTCTTCCTACTCTTATAGCCTCAGATTCGTTTGGGAATTTGTGCCTCCAAGATACGTAAACCCCTAGGCCTCACATGCGACCTGGGTGCTCTTTGTTTCCCAGGGCCGTGGACAGTATATTCCTCTCCCTGACTGCTTCGAAGGAGTCTTCGGAAGATTCGGTAGTCAATGCTTGCTGCAAGAGGCAATCATGTTATTTTAGATACCATGAAGTTATGGACCTATTAACAACTAGGTAATTTAACATATCTTACCAGGCGTTAGAACACTTCCTCATCTATGGAGTTTTTGAAAGAGGCGACGCCTGAAGATGTGGTTGATGACCTCGCTCTTGACTAATTTTGAGGGCGCTCATTTGTGATCGCGGCAAATGGTGGGGAGGCCACCAATCGGATTACGACCTCATCCTCCATCCTCCATTGCGGGATTTTACCCGCGTACCCAGTGGTGCTGAGTCTGTAGAGGTGAGTATTTTGTGCCTGGAGAGCCATATGCGCCGCACTTTCTTGTTGAAATTCTGTCGTTGTCTTCATCTGCACAAAGCCCCCCTACATTTCCGGCAACACGAAAGGATACCTCATGAAGGGCATGCAATCCTTTCTCACATACTTCATGACAAGCGTGTTCTTGAAGGTCTTCCATGCTTTCCCATCGTGAGGAGCACCTGTCGTCGCACGAGTCCCTAGACTTCTGCTGTGATCTCGAACATGTTAGAAATTTCTATCCACAGCACACTTTTCTCTTCTTTTGTCAAAGTTTTCCAGTTTGCTATGGTGATGAGGATCTGTTGCCTTCCCATTATCCTACAGGTAGACCGAAATGCTGTCGCTGCTTTCTTCGGTTGCAGAGGGATCCCATCTAGAGAGACCTCCATGATGATCATTCGGGCCGTTGGCATTTTTGATACTCCCCTGCCATACCTAGTTACCCCGGTCTTCAAAGCGTTGGTCCCATTCAGTGATGTCAATGATGATGATGACGTCATTTCTCTTACAAGAAAAACTAATTGCAGTGAGCTATGAGCGTAAATGTTGGCAAATGGTTGATCTTACAAGAAATAAGAATATTCGGCGATGTATATAATTGCTACAGGGTCTCTTTACAATAATAATATCACAAATCACATAGTCCAATGTCTTATGTTCTACAAAGTAAGTTATGGCTGGAGTCTCTTCCTCATTATAATACTTTGTGTTAGGCTTGGTTGTTGTTTTAGGCATAAAAAACCTTTGGCTTGCCACACCCTTCATTTACAAATGAATGGCGCAGCAACCCAAAGGTTCTTTTACACCTAAGATAGTAACGAAGCCTAACACCTAGCATGATGAGGAAAAAAAGACAACAGTCATAACTTCATAGAACTTGGCACATTAAAATATGTGATTTTCCATTCCAAATGATCTTGTAGCAATAACGAAGTGAATCACATCACAGAGGGCACTAGTCTATGTTATTTGCTTCATGCCCTTTAAAGGTCTCTTTGGCATATATTATTGCTACAAGATCTCTTTAGAATACTAACATGTCATTCCAAATAGATCTTGTAGAAATAACATGACCCTCGCTCTCTAAAGGTTGTCTATAAGATATCTCAACAACAACAACTCAAATAATTTATCTCTAAAATCATTCCCTAGCTTTTTTGCTTGAAAAGGGCTGAAGCAAATTAATTTGCTTTAACCCTTTTGAAGCACAAGTGTAGTGTTGTAATGTTCCTTTTGTACAACTACTACTCCGACTCATAGTGTTTCATGCCCTTTTTTCCTCAACCAACAACCCACCAATAGAAGTAAGAAGAGAAGAGTTGGAGGGGAGACAAGAACGTAGTGTAAGGCGAAGGAGAGCATGGACCATCGGACACCCAGAAGGCCAACCGTGAGGACGACATGAAGGCGACATTTTTGGCAATGACAAAGAACCACCATCCACGTCTGCATCCGCATGAGGACCACACCGTGACCACCCCCAACAATTATACTAGCCCGACACAAGTAGGCCCATTGTCCTTCCCACATCCATTTCCCCCATTCCTTCTTGGGTTCCACATAAAAATGACACTAATAGAGGTGGACGAATGTAATACACATGTGCTAAAAAAATGGGATTTGGGAACCATACCTTCAGGAGGAGAGGCAACGGGGAGGAAAGAACTCATGAACACACATTAACAGATATGGACGGATCTATCACACATGAGGTAAAAAGTGGGATTTAATATCCATACCTTCGGGAGGAGATGCGATGGGGAGGAGAGAACTCACGAACACATATAAATAGATATGGACAGATCTATCACACATGAGGTAAAAAAGTGGGATTTGGGATCCATACCTTTAGGAGAAGAGGCAAGGTCGGGACAAGATGCAACGTCAGGACGAGAGGCGATGGGAAGGAGAGGCGGCACCGGGAGGAGAGGCAGCGTCGGGAGGAGAGGCGATGGGGTCACCATGCCAGGTGAGGTAGGAGAGGACGGAGACGTTGGGTTCTCCGGCAATGGGGTGGCGGTTGGGAGACGAGTGAGGAGTAAGAGAGCAAAACCTAGTAGGGGCCTTACTTATGGAAGAACTATCACAGACGATTCTATTAAATAATTGTCTATGATATTACTATCACAGACTGTTCTATGATGTAATCATCTGTAATGTCGTACTTATCTTAGACGGTTCTATTATAGAGTCATCTGTGATGTGTAGTTTATTATAGACGGTTCTATTATCGAACCGTCTATGATATTATATATTATCGCAGATGGTTCTATTATGGAACCGTCTGTGATGTTGTACTTATCACAGATGGCTCTATTATGGAACCGTCTATGATACATATATCACAGATAGTTTGTGGCACTAAACTACCTGTGATAGTTCCTTAACTAAACAACATATCAGGTTATTTGGCTAGCCTCAGGAAATTCTAGCCATGCCCTTTGAAAACAAGCAAGCAGATACAATTATAGATTTAACTATTTCTACATTACCGAGTCAATTATAATAGAATAATTCCTTAATTACATTCCAAGTTTGTTAATTACATTGAAATAATTTCTAAATAGGTGTTCACCGTGTGGGATCATTCCACTTGGCTATAGCCCTTCACAATGATTGACACGCATATAACTTGCTTCATCCCTTGGTTTTTCCTCAAGCCTGATACCATCTCCGAATGGAGACAACTCGTCAAATTGATTGTACTCTTCCTCATCCACGACATTCTCAACTCCGACAATTCTTCTTTTTCCATGAAGAATTACATGACACTTCTTATTTGCTGGGTCGGTTACATAAAAAACTTGAACAACTTGCCTCATAAGTATGAATGGTTCGTCTTTGTATCCTACATGTTTATGGTCCATAGTAGTGACATCGTACTTATAGACCGTTACACCCTGTGGGAGTTGGACCCAACGGTACCGAAAGAGAGGGATCTTGAAAATTACATAGTCGAGCTCCCAAATCTTCTCTACAAGCCCGTAGTAGGAGCTTGGGGCAATGGTATTGAACTGCTCACGAAATGCATCTATGTGGACACCTGAGTTCTAGACTGTGCTCTTTCTATCTTGATCTATTGTATAAAATGTATACCCATTAATGTTGTATCCTTGACATGTCACAATTATAAATTTTGGACCTTTTGCCTACCATTGCAGTGTTTCACTTGATGGCCTCCCAGTGAATCACACCCTCAACCATTCATTAAACCGGCGGTTGTGCTGTCTCGTGATCCAAACCTCCGACTGGCCTGGATTCTCTTAGCGTAGTACGTCCTTATGCTCCTCAATATACGGGGACACTTCAATCATGTGTTGCAAGACTATGAAATGGGCTTGAGTGTATGTATCCAGATGAGGAGTTATTACTTTCCTTCCGACGGTCCTGATACCCTCTAGCCTCCCCTCGTGACAAGATAGAGGCATACCCATTGGTTCAACCTAAGCCATGTAATCGATGTAGAACTTAGTGACCTCTTCGATTGCATAATTTTCAATAATGCTACCCTCCGGCCGAGATCGATTATGTACGTAGGACTTGTGAATTACCATGTACCTCTCAAACGAATACATATGACATAGAAACATGGGGCCACATATTTTTATCTCTTTCATAAGGTGGACAATGATGTGGACCATGATATCAAAAAATGATGGGGGAAATACATCTCTAGATGACATAGAGTTATCATCACCTCATTCTGCAGAGTATCTAGTCCATCGAGATCGATGACCTTCTGAGCAATTGCATTAAGAAATAACATAAACTCATGATTATCACGCGAACCTTATTTGGCAAAATACTTTTAATTACAATAGGAAGCAATTGTGTTATTAGCACATAACAGTCATGAGACTTCACGCCAATTAATTTTAAATCTTCCATGGAAACAAGTTCTTCATGCTGGTGGAGTGGCCGAATGGAACTTCCATACCATGCAACCACTGCCATAGTTTAGTTCTCTCGGACTTAGATAGAGTGTAGCATATTAGGGGAAGGTACATCTGACCTTTATCGGTCTCTATCGGTGCTAACTCGGTTCTGATGTTCATAGTGACAAAGTCAAGCCGTGCGTTGACACTATCCTTTGTTTTGTCATGAATGTTCAGTAAGAGACTAATCAGGCTATCACATATATTCTTCTCTACGTGCATGACATTGATGCAATTGCGAACTTCTAAGTGCTCCCAATAAGGCAAGTCTCAAAATACTGACCTCTTCTTCCACATGTTCTTCTGACGGGTACTCAACTTACGTCCCTTTCCAAGCACAACATCAATATCCTTAACCATATTGTAGACCTCTTTCTCGCTAAAAGCCTTGGTCCTGAGTCATCCTCTTTATTTCTGTCAAATTATTTCTTCATGTTGCGGTCTGGGTGATACCTTGGAAGCAATCTACGGTGACGTATGTACACAGTTTTGTGCGAGTTGTTCAACCATACACTCTCGGTATAACCTAAACAGTGCTGACAGGCTTTGGCTCCTTTCGTACTCAACCCCGACAGGTTACCAAGAGAAGAAAAATCATTGATGGTGCAGAACAACATGGCGCGCAGAGTGAAATTCTCTCGTTTTTCCGCATCCCATACCTGTACCCGTTCGTTACACAGTATCACAAGATCATCCCCCAATGGTGCTAGGTACACATCAATATCATTCCCAGGTTGCTTGGGCCCTTTTTTAAGTAGTGACATAAAAATGTACTTTCACTCCATACACAGCCAATGAGGAAGGTTGTACATGCTTATATTTACAGGCCAGGTGCTATATCAGCTGCTCATATTACCTAAAGGATTCATACATGATATATCAACGATGTGGGTATTAATCCCTAGTGGTAGATGGTCATATTTATACAACAAGGAATACATTCAGCGTGTAAGACGAAGAGACGCATCGAGGAGCCAAAACGATCGAGTGCACATCCAACCAAAAGCTATCTATGATGCTAAACTATCATAGACGGTTCATTTTAATAACCGTCTTTGAACTATCACATACAGTTCTCATTAAAAACCGTCTGTGATATATGCAATTATCACAAACGGTTCTTATTAATAACCATCTGTGAGCTATCACATATAGTTCTAATAAAAATTGTTTGTGATATCTACAATTATCACAGACGGTTTGTATTAATAACTGTATGTGAAAATACAATAATAACTATATGTGAAAAATAGCACAGACGGTTATTAACAAAAACTATCTGTGATAGTTCAGCATCACAGATGGTTCACCGTCATGCTTGTAAAATCGTCTGTGATAATTACAGCATAGATGGTTCCCTATGAACCGTCTGTGATAAGGTGTCCAGGATGACCCTTTTGTAGTAGTGTATTGATACAAGATGTTAATGATGTTGAAGACAACGCTCTCACTTCAGGTGCAGCCTCTTGCCCCAAACTCCATCATTTGCTCAATCCTGCCAAGAGCCGAGACTGGCGCACCACCAAAACAAGAAGAGGGACGCCCGACTCAAACAGAAGCAATCATGAGGCCCTGAGCTTGTCAAAAGTAGATGTGAATAGGATACCCACAGAACTTCCCTCGTCACACCTAGCGATGAGAACAAAGATCACCACGGCATCGTGATATGGTAGGCTACCTCTGATGAGAGCTCGGTCGGGGGATGTTCCATGACATTGCCACTTCGACACAAAGGTGTGAGTGTTTCCATCGATAATTGCATGCACCACACAACACAGGGGTCACCGGCTTGCCCTGATGCCTTGAGGCGGAGGAGGCGACATTGGTGGGTAGCGCAGAAACCACCATCGGCCTAGGGGTGGGTTGTGATGTGGTGTGCAAGCCTAGCCTCAAGCTTGCTATTACTGGAGTTATTGGGTGGAGGCGATGAGCTTGCATTTTGAAGTAGAATGATGAGTCCATCCGTGGATGTTGCAGAAATAATGATTGTTGTCACGATTGGGGTATTTCTCTTCATGCCTTTGCCCATCCTTGTGCTAGCACCCATGGTGGTCGTCAAGGCGGTCATCGTGCTGACCCTGATGCAATCGGGGGCCTTCAAGTTTGACGTGGTATATGGGCCAATGTCGACGATGTCACCTCTCGGTGGCCTCAGTCTCAGGATCAGGCGAGGGTGCTTAGGTTGCAATGGTTGAGGCCTTCACTTCTCTTTGAGCCTGCCCCTCCTCAAACTTGGAGTATTTTTCCATGATCGAGAGGAACTCCGACATAGTCTTTGGTTCCTTGCTATCCAAATTGTTGGCTAACTCTTCTTTGTGGAGAGCCCATCGCACGGCCTCGACGGCACTTGTATCGGAGATGCCCTGGACCTAGCAGTGGATATGGATGAAGCGGCGCATGAACTATTGGATGGACTTGCCTGGCATTTGTTTGAGCATGTGCAGAACGAAGGATGTCACCAGCTTATTCTGGCTTCCTTGGAAATGCTTGCTCAATTTCTCCTAGAGCTGCTTCGAAGGCGATGTACCAAGATTGAGCAACCCCCGAAAGGGCTAGGCGCAAGCTCTTCTCCATGATGGCTTTGCCCCCTCCCACTACCGCTATAGTGGCCTCATAGACATGGTTGAACTAAACGGGGCTAGAGTCCCATGAATATTTCGTGACCTCCAGTGTCCAAAAATGTGTGGGCCATGGGGTGGACTACAAGCCTTGGCTCAGTGGGTTGGGGGTCAGCAGGATCGGCAACCACATGGGCGGGGACTACTTGAGGCTAGGGAACACAAGGGAAGTCCACTGAAGGATCGGGAGTGGGATCCTACCCTTGGCAAGCCTAGGATGGTCCGGCCCCTAAGTGACCATGGTTTGTGTTTGCAACCCCGACCAAGACAAGGGCTTCCCTCTGTACTTGGTCAAGCTATGCCTTGAGGTTGTTGGCTTCTTGAACTTCGGTCAATGTTGGTAAGTTCGCCCGAGCACGAACTTTGGCCAGCTCGACTAGGAGGGCTTCAACCTTAGACACCTCAAGCAGATTAACTCCTGCACTAGCGCTCACGCTTCCTCTAGCAATTCCTCAGTTCCTCGACTTCTTGGGCCCCTGTAGGCGGTGGGGGTCTTCTTCAGTCCGCGCCCTTTCGAGTTGCACCCAAAGCTTTCCTGCTCAGCAAGCCTCGATTGTGGACCATACAACTTTAGTTTGTGATTCTCTCAATTGCCTTTTGACGTCCTCCAACACCTGCTCAACCTCCTCATGAGCGCTCAGAGGGTCGGCCTCCCTAGAGTCCACGATTTTGCTGGTGACTTGAGCCTACATGGAGAGGTTCAGTAGAGCCTCTGGGTCCCGAGTGGTGTGGGTTGCGATCCAGCTTCATTTCTGCCATGAAGCGGGGTTCGCACGCCCAACTTTGATGACCTTTTGTGCTTTTCCCTTCTTAGGATACATGAATTCTCGCCCGAGTCCACACAGATGGTGCCAACTATCATCGATACGAGATCAGATAGTAAACTTGTAAGCACACCTGATCAGATTCGCGGACCACTGAGGATGCTAACGGACTCAATGAGAATAACACACAAGTGATTGAACAAATGTATTGCATATAAGTGAGGAGGAGGTGAGTGAAGTTACAGGTCTGCCCAAGGCCTAGTTCACTCTAAGGGCAGTCTCATCCATTACATCAGGTGGGCCCCTAGGCCCACTCAACATGGCCGATGCTTGAAGTATCTCGCTGAGAGACCATGTGGAGGTATCCCCATGTTTGTGATGAGTAATTGACGGTTGTTTTACAGGGTTTGAGTTTCTTTTGGGTATTCTAGGGTTGAGTACCTTTTACTTATGCTATTGTTGATATGCTATTTCGTGCGGTGCTATGTGACGGTTTGCTTGCCTGTGTGACTGCAGGACTTCAGAGCTAGGTCATGGTGAGGTGTTGAGATCCAGACGGTCGGTGATGCTGAAGATGATCGAGGCTGGTGAGGTGGTTGCGAGTCAAGAGACAGGAACCGGAGCTGGAGCTACCGGTGATGGACATGAGGGGCAATGACGAGCGAACCGGGACTAGGCTCAGGGAGGAGTCGGAGGTCCAGATGGTTGGAGGTCGGTTGCGGTCTGTGCGACGGAACAGACCAGGACTAGACTCAGGTGGATTCGGAGGTCTCGGTCGGTGTCGAGTGGACGCGACGGGCAGCGGCGAGTGGACCGGGACTAGGCTCAGGGAGGAGTCGGAGGTCCAGACGGTCAGGATGCCGGGTGCGGTCGTGTGCAGCGAAACGGACTAGACTCAGGGAGGAGTCGAGATCTAGACGAACGAGATACCGGTTGCGGGAAGCTTCCGGGAAGGTTCTTGAGGGCAATTTGGACAATTGACTCAAGTGTGGAGTGGAGAGGCTAGTTTCCCTCCAAAATGGGCTGGTTTGACCCTTACCTCATATGTGTGTGTGAGGTTTGAGTGGATATGTATGCCACTTCTTGTATTTCTTCTTTGGGGTGAGCTCTTGCCTTCAAAATGTGGAGAGGGAGGCAGTATGGTGTAGCTCAGCCAAGTTTCACAAGCAAAGGAGCAAAGATTCTTGAGAAATCTGAAGATTAGCCTCATTCTCAATGCAATTTTCAGATTTTATTCTACAAATATCAAAGATTGTGGATTCCATCCATACTTTTATTCTACAAATTATCCACCTAAAAATATTGCCATGTGTTATTCTAAGTTGGTGCAAATTCGTATAAGCCATAGATTTTAATATAACACTCTCTACATGTTTCATCCCTCTGTGCTAAGGAGCAATTTCATCAAATCACAACAAAGTACCACTCGATTCACAGATCTGGCATGTCACTAGCGTAAGAAAACATCAATAGAGGAGGCGGCGGAGAAACTCACAGATGCGAGGAGGCGGCAGCGACGGTGACAGGGGACGGCCGGCGAGGGGCTCGGGGAGGCGGCCGGCGAGGGGCTTGGGGAGGCGGCCGACGAGGGGCTCAGGGAGGCGGCCGACGAGGCCGACGAGGGGCTCGGGGAGGTGGCCGACGAGGGGCTCGAGGAGGGGGAAGGTATGTTCGTCCATTATCAGTGCATGTCGGTGCTAACGCAGGCCTGATGTCCATATCAGCCAAGTCAAGCCGTGCGTTGATGCCGTCCTTTGTTTTATCATGAATGTTCAGTAAGAGATCAATCAAGCTGTCGCATACATTCTTTTCTACGTGCATGACGTCGATGTAGTGTCGAACATCTAGGTACTCCCAATAAGGTAAGTCCCAAAATATTGATCTCTTCTTCCAGGTGTTCTTCTCATGAGCCTTCAACTTACTTCCCTTTCCGAGGACAACATCTAAATCCTTAACCATATTATAAACCTCTTTTCCCCTTAAATGCCTTGGAGCTGAACCGTCTTCCTTCTCTCCGTCAAATTGTTTCTTCATCTTACGGTATGGGTGAGCCCTCCGAAGGAACCGGCGGTGACGCATGTAGACGCCACACACTCTCGGTACCATCTAAAAAGTGAGTACAAGCTTTGGCACCTTTTGTACTATGGCCCAATAGGTTACCAAGGGCAGGATAATCATTTATGGTGCAGAACAATAAGGAGCACAAAGTGAAGTTCTCTCGTTTGTATGCATCCCATACCTGTACCCCTTCGTTCCATAGTACTTTTATATCTTCCACCAACGGTGCTATGAACACATCAATATCATTCCCAGGTTGCTTTGGCCCTTGGATAAGTATCACAGCAAAATATACTTTCGCTTCATACACAACCAAGGAGGAAGGTTATAGATGCAGAGAGTCACGAGCCATGTGCTATGTCGGCTGCTCATGCTACTAAAAGGATTCATTCCATCTGTACTCAGTCCAAACCTTATATTCCTTGGTTCTGCACCGAAGTCTGCAAAACTCCATCGATGTTTCTCCATTGGGCGGAATCAGCAAGGTGTCTTAACATTCCATGCTTCTTGTGCTCCTCCGAGTGCCAACGTAGCAGTTTTGCCTCCTTTGGATTTGCAAAAAACCTTTTCAAACGGGGAATTATAGGAAAATACCATGCCACCTTAGCAGGAGGTCCTTTCTTCGCCTCTGTTCTCTCGCCATCATCTGATTGATTGTTACGTTTGTATCGGGATGTGTTGCACACTGGACATACATGCATGTTTGCATACTCTTTACGGTAGAGGATACAGTCGTTCGGACATGCATGTATTCTTTCTACTTCCATTCCCAACAGACAAAGAACCTTCTTGGCTTTATACGTGGTTTTAGGCAACTCATTTCCCTCCGAAAGCATGACCGCTAAAAGAACTAGCAGCGCCGTGAAACTCTTGTCGGACCAACCGTTGCTTGCCTTCAATTTCAACAGTTCAAGCACGGCCGACAACCTCGTGTACTTTGACCTGCAGCACGTGAACAAAGGTTTCTCCGAGTCCTCCATCAAGCCCCAGAATTTAACATACTCTCTTTCATCATAGTTCTCTTCTACATCGCGAAGCATCTGATCCAGATTGTCATCGTGCAACCTATCCGAATCAGAACCACAATCGACATCATCCGGCGGCATGTCATTCACTTCACCGGCGATGTCATCCGGCGGCATATGATCATTCACTTCGCCATGACTGGTCCAACACGTATAACCCTTTTTGAAACCTCTCCGAATCAAGTGCGCTTCAATTTGCCCTCGATTCTTAAACATCTTTAAATTCTCGCAGTTAGTGCATGGACAGTACATATATTCCACCCCCTTATTCAACATATCCTCCTCGGCAGCTCTTGTAAAAGCAGACACGCCATTAATGTACTCTTCACTCACACGGCTCGCGACATACATCCAGCTTCGGTCCTACGTTATGTATATATAACAATTTAGTATTAAAAATTAAATTAATTAATTATTACTACATATATATATATATATATATATATATATATATATATATATATATATATATATATATATATATATATATATATATATATATATATATATATCACATGCATTCAGGCTTTGCTAGCTTAATTCATATTATAAACACAACAGCTATTATATAACCAACAATTTTGCAAACCATCTTCAATAACACTCACCAATTACTTACATCTAAATTGTAATGCAAAGAAAAATAAATTTCATTACTAACCATATCTAGAGCAACCAGAAAAGTATGAATCTTCAAAGCTCAATCTCTGCCTCCTCCCACCTAATTAATTGGCCTGAAATCGCCTAGCTTGCCTCCTGAGCGAAAGAGTGAAGCACCGGCTAGATCTGGATCGAAATGAAGACACATGCGATTCTAAGCAGCGCAATAAATGCCTAGCGTCATTATCACATATGGTTTTTAATAAAAAACCGTCTGTGATAATCCTGGGATTATCACATACGGTTTTTAACACAAACCGTCTGTGATAATCAGCTTATCATAGACGGTTTTTAATAAAAAAAACCGTCTGTGATAATTCCAGATTATCACTGACAGTTTTTAACACAAATCGTCTGTGATACTAAAATATCATAGACGGTTCATCGGTAAAAACCGTCTGTGATACTCGTTTTCTCCGACGCCACCAACACAGACGGTGTTCAAATTAAAATCGTCTGTGTTAGTGTCGATCACAGACGGTTTTGTTAAACCGTGTGTGATTGGTCGTCTAGTATTAGGTTTTCTGTAGTAGTGAGATATAAAAGGAAATAAAAAGGACTTGAAACGGTGAAGGGAGCTACATGCTTCGTGTGCACCATGATGTAACCGTGTGTGTATGTATTGATCATGCATGGGCTCGGAGAAAAGATGTCATGCCAAAAGGGCAGCGTGGTCCCACGTTAAGGGCGAGATGTTTTTTAAATAATTTCTAACATATTTTTATTTTTTAATAACATCTAATAACTGCTTTAGTTCACCTTTAATGAGATCCATCTAATCAAAGGCCAGATTTGTTTTTAGAATCTGTAGCATATTTTTATTTTTTCTTAGTTGTTGTAAATCTCGTCTCATGAGCTTTTATTACATAATAATAGATCACGTGTAGTATATAACAATAAAATGTACACATGCACTTGCATACATGTCAGAACACCGGCGTCCACGCACAGACATTGCACAGTATGTACATTACAGATACACACAAAAATGACACAAACTTTACAAACTCTACCAATGGTGACGGCGGCATGGACATGTCTAGCAGAGGCAAGGATGGGGGATCGGCCGGCGGAAAGAGCAAGGTGGACCTCCAATTAGAACCAAGGAAGACAACTAGATCTGAAGGCACCCAACGACAATCAGCTGTCATGTACACCTAGATTGAGCCAGCCAACCCAGTCTACTTTTGTTACACCCACAGCTCATGCTTGCCCCCCAGGACATGCTAGTCGCATGACCACTTGACCTACTCACATCAAGGACGTGCACAATGTCCCACAAGGGTGGTGGCCACTCGTGGGGTAGCTCCTAGGACGAGTCAGCATTAGGTGTGTTGTAGTGTGTATTTAATACATGTTATTATATATTGGAACTTTGTTATTATGTTGTTACTTATCAAGTATCTTATTGGGCATTAGAACTTTGCTAGCAATGTTGTTACAAACTTATTTCGAGCACTTTCTTTGCTACCTAGACTACATCCCCTAGTCAACATATGGCAAGGGGATAATGCAAGTAAAGTGTCGAACGTAATGCAAGTCTTACAAACCTACTCACTAGTGTCGTACGAGAGCTATGAAGGATAGGCTTTGTCACTTAGCATCACGAATGCACCCTTTTATCGTACTGATATGACCATACCATGCCACCTTTGCAGATTAATTGAGAACATGTACTACCCTTTCTCAGTGAAATGACAACTCACTAAACTATATTGTAGCCAAAGATAGCTTCTCATGGACTTGAGTAAACATGTATTCACCAAATTTTACTACCTCCACACTACACCCTGGCCAGCTATAAAACTAGGGCACTCTCCACCACTACAGAAAACACTCCATTCAAGCTAATGTGACTAACACTGGGAGGGGACAGAGAAGAGAGGTTCGAGAGAAGAGAGGCAGAGGAGGATGTCCGGCTATGCAGAGATGCTATAGAAGAGAAAATGAGTTGCCAATAAGGCAGGAACCTAACTTGATAGTTCTTGCAAGGATGCTCCTATACCACCTGAATTTCCATGCCCACAGTGCGACTGCTATAAGCCAACAAGTATCAAGTAATCCATGCATCACAGCACTGCCACCCAGGCTTTCCACATGTGCAGGGATTACCGTGTGAGTCAGGCCTCTCAATATTTCACATCTCATATGCATTTCAAATATAGGTAAAAAAATCCGTGTATCGCAACTGCAGGAGTGTTCTATTTCTTCCAATGGATCAATGGCCCGAGCAAGCACGATGAGGCATTCATTAAGCAGAAAATACATACTGAACTATGCAGTTGCACCCAAAGCATTTACCCATTGGAAACCTTCCTCAATCGGGAGCGGGGAAAGGACAAAAAAGGGACCAATGGATGCCCTTCTGAACTGAACAACCATAAGGGCCACGTTCCACTGATGAACCATGATTGTTATGTACTAGAAATCATATGTTGCCATTGCAGTGTGCAGGCCAATGAAGTACGGACTCGTCAGCATAGTAAACCAGGATGACTACATGTACGGGCACACCATGGCATGGCTGCATGTTAGTCTTCAGTCGATATTTTCATTCTATCTCTTTCAAATAGCACTAGCTTATTTGTCTATGGTAGCATTGGGAATGGTGCCTAACTAAAGAGGACATTGATCTTATCATGTATGGGTCTGTCATTGTTGCTAGGATGAAGGAGAATACACATCCATGGGAGAATAGAGAAAATGATGAATATATGGAGAGCATATGGAAGATGTGCCAACAATACCTTGAAGACTAGATAAGAGCCTGTAGGGGGAGTAGGATGAATGCCTGCAAGCCTAACTTTATTTCCATCCGTCAAGTATTTTCCTTTCAAAAAGCATGTTTGTATCGTGGTTGTAGTTTGGGTCGATAGTTCAAGCATGTTGCCATTTGTACTATATAAATAGCAAGGCAACTATATGCATCTAACCAAACCCCACAAAGCATGTAAGTGAGACCTTTATTATCAAGTATTATGTCGGGTTTGAAATCTTATCTTCATTGCTATATTCTCACTCAAATCGAGGCTTACGAAATATTTATCCAAATGATCACATAATAACACATAACTAATTTTGGTGCACACATAGAGTTTTCGTTGATCTACCTCCATGATTATTCAACTTTCCGCCGTGCGTACATTATGTCAAATTAATCCATATACATAATATGTCTGAACTATAAAATCCTTCGGAATAAAATGAAAAAAAAGGAAAGGAATCGCCTACTATTAACCACAAAAAATATGTACATGCGGCACTTCGAGCATTGAAGTGTTCGCAAATGAAGTTAATGCCACAAATACACTCTGTCATTGTTCCGTTTGGACATAGCAGATAGCACTGTCATAAAATGAAATGGCGACAGTTTGCTGCCTTGCTAGATCCACGTCACAATATCACCTCTGTCGCCAAACGAAATGGCAACTGGGAGCTCTGTTGTAATTTTATAAGTTTATTTTTGTAATTTTTAAACGAATATTTATTTTTGTACATTTGACTGTTTTTGAGGACAAAAACAGTCAGATTTTGAGCCGTTAGATGAAGATCCAACGCCCTAGATCATTTTTTTTGGAGGGGGTCATTTCTTTGGAGGGGGGCTTGTATGGGTGGATCCGTTGGATGGAGATCTAACGTCCCAGATCAATCTGACTGTTTTTGTCCTAAAAAACAGTCGAATGTTGTATAGTAATACTCTTTTTGTAAAAAAAAAAATCCTCGATTGATGACCTGCAGAGAATGAAACAGAATTACAATTTTTTTTGCCACAAATAGGTGGATCCCACATGTCAAATACACTTACATGGGTACTATTCTTGATGTTATAACTACTATCCTGTTTTCCCTACTGTATTGGAGTGGGCTACGGGGAGTATGTACTCCCAGAGCGGGTAGGTGCGGTGCCCACGGCGAGGGCGAGGCGCGCGGAAGATTCTCTTACGCAGGGAAAAAACTTTCGTTTTGGAAAAAATTTCGTCACCAGGCGAAAGGAACGAAATCGACGAAATTTCGGAAATTCGTTGAAATTTCGTCCGAAATTTTCGAAACTACGTTTGAATGCTGTGACGAAATATGTGCGAAAAAATTGCCGAAAAATCAAACTAATGTGAAATTATTCTAGATATGAATTTGCGATAAAGTCGAGCATTTAAGATGATGTATATTCTATCCAGACAGCACATGCCTTGGCCGCCGCCGGCCGCTCTTCTTCCCCGTGGAGGATGGGGATGGGGATGGGGATAGCCGCCGCCCGCCGCTCTTCTTCCCCTCCTTGGCCGCCGCCTGCCACTCTTCTTCCCCGCCTTGCCCGCCGCCCGCCGCTCGGTGCTTGGTGACAAGATGGGGAGGAACCGAGGAATGCGATTGGGGAGTGGCGAGTAGGTGACACCGTGGCCGTTGATGGACACCGTTGGCGCCTTGGCGATCTCGGCGTCGGTCCCACGGCCGGAGAGGATGCGGAGGCGCGTCGAATTGCCGGCGCCGCTGGGGCCCACGACGGCCAGGGTCGGAGACGAGGTTGAGGAGCCCCCCGGCGGCGGCAGGGTCGGAGGCGGGGGAGGAGGACAAGAAAGGGAGGAAGGCGGTCGTGGAGGCACGGCGAGGGGCGGGGCCGGAGAGGTTGGTGACGGCGAGCGGCGAGGCGACTGGGGTTAGGGTTGCGACTTGCGAATGGGGAGCGCGAGTGCGGCACTGCGGCGTGGGGGGCTGGTGGGCTGGGCATTTGGGCCGAGGCCGACTGGCCGATTTCGAATTCCTACGAATTTTTTGACCGAAACGGTATTTTCTCGTTCACCACCGAAAGCGACGAAAATTCGGCGAAATAACGAAATTTCGGACGAAAAAGTTTTCCCTGCTCTTACGTCGATTGTCAAACTTCTCCGTAGATCTTGAATGGAACTGATTGAATCAAACTTTGTCCGTTGTTCTCGAAAGGAACTGTTCCGGCCAGCACGTACTAAGGTATATGGCAATATGTGTCCATGGAACGGCAGGCTTAAACGATTTTTCTACCGCCGGTACATACTTGTTCAAAGTTGTATCGCTGCTAATTCGTTGTATCGATCGCTGCTAATTCAACGTAGTTAGGCCCTTGGCTGAATACTTAGAACATTGAACCTTGACCATAATTAATCGCATGAACGATTGACATCACTCAGTAAACATGATCCGTCCACGCAAGCTCTATATAAACAAGATTCTAGTGATGAGAGACGACAACACATCATCACAGAAAAGCTATCTAGCAAGCTAGATTGAGCAGACAGCAAGTGTGTTCTAGCGGTTCACATGGAGCTGTTCTCGGATGAAGGGTTGGCCATCGTTGTGCCCATCGTGGTCTACTGGGTTTACTCCGGCATGTACATGGCGCTTGGACAGTCCATGGACAAGTACAGGCTGCACACGAGGAGGGAGGAGGATATTAAGAACCTGGTGTCCAAGCGCGATGTCGTCAAGGGCGTCCTCCTGCAGCAGCTCGTGCAGGCCGCCGTCGCCGCCATCGTCTTCACGGTAAGACCTCTGCATGCATGCATGCATATATGTCGCCGTTTATGTGGCCTCTAACGTTTTCTACCTATATACACACACAGCTTACGAGCGAGAGCACTAAGACGGCCGCTGCCATAGCACCGTTGCAGCAGACCTCGTACCTGACGGTGGCGCGGCAATTCGCGGTGGCCATGGCCGTGCTGGACGGGTGGCAGTACGCGTGGCACCGGTACATGCACCTCAACCGGTTCCTTTACCGGCACATCCACTCGTGGCACCCCCGGCTCGTCGTGCCCTACGCGTTCGGCTCGCAGTACAACCACCCCGTCGAGGGCCTCCTGCTCGACACCATCGGTGGCGCGCTGGCCTTCATCGCCTCCGCCATGTCGCCCCGCGCCTCCATCTTCTTCTTCTCGCTCTGCACGGTGAAAGGCGTCGATGACCACTGCGGCCTGTGGCTGCCGGGGAACGTGTTTCACCTCTGCTTTTGGAACAACACGGCATACCACGACGTGCACCACCAGCTGCGCGGCAGCAGGTTCAACTTCTCGCAGCCATTCTTCGTGACATGGGACAAGCTCTTCGGGACGCACATGCCCTACGTGCTCGAGAAGAGGCCCGAAGGAGGGCTCCAAGCTCGGCCCCTCATGTCCAGAGTCAGCGACGTCGAACAAAACTATCACGCACGTACTGGATAAATTCCCTATATGCATATAAATTATAAACCGTACAGACTCTCGTACATTCCAGCTTGACATATAGTACCCAACTTAATAGACGTATATGAAATAAATTTTGTGTTTCGAATTGGCTAATCATGTTATGAAATCTTTAATACTCTCTCTGTTTAAGAATATATGATGTTTTAAATATCGACATAGTCTCCAACAAATAACTTTAACCACTAATTATTATATAGATATATTCATAAAAAAATAAAAATTATTGTATTGTGCAAAGAAAAATTTGATGACTAAACTAATGATACCATTTCACATAATCAATCTAAATAGTTTTATTATATATTAGTAGTCAAAGTTAAATAAATTTGACTACACACTTTCTACAACCTTGTAAATTTGACTACACACTTTCTAAAACCTCGTATATATATTTCTGAAAGGAGGAAATATATTAAACTTGACTTAAACTGTATACTTGTCCAATCGACATCACCCAACTTAGGCGTTTGAACCTTTGTTCCTCCATAAGAATAGTCGAATATTATGGTCAAGCCCATGCATTTTGAAGCCGGTGGTAATAGACTTTTTCTTCTCCTTTTATGTAATGGGAATCTGGGCAGTCATCATGTGAGCTAGACATATACTCGACACACTACCTCGTATCGTATCACACGAGTGCACTAATTATACAGAAAACTGGGTTGTTTGACAATTAATGAGCACAAAATAAATAACAAAACTATGTTCAAGTACTTAAGCTGCTTGGGCCTGTCTATTCCTCAGTCGCCTGAAATTTTTTAAAATTTCAGTCGATATTTTTTGTCCATTTGATCACCATCCAACGATTCTGTGTTGTTTCTATTTCTGTTACTGTGTTGAGCTGTTTTGGGCTGACTTGTTGCTTATTGGGCTGGCAAGTTTTAGATGGCCGACCCGCTAACATGTCATAAAATCTGTCATGTCCACTAGTTTCAGTTGGGCTCTGTTGTTCCAACTGGATGGAGCAAATGTTATCCCCTACTGCATCAGTGCTCCTTAATGAGTTTAGAATTTTCCTATGCTGACCCATTAAGAGAGTTAGGCTCCACTGTGCTGTTCAAACAGCCCAACAAACTATAAATGTAAAACGGTTGACCCCATATCAAAGCTATGAGCTCAAATATTCTGTCAACTGAAAAGGAATAAAAAAATACAGCAATAAAAGGGTCTTGTTTCTCAATGTCTCTAGATATGCTTAATCCAAGAACAATACATAACTCAGCTGGTTATCTCAGAGAGGAAAAAGATCACTCCGAGACCTAGCAATCATGAAATTCCTTTTCTCCTTCGTACACTTGTTCATCTCCAATTTGCAAATTTCCTTACGCCAGCATAATTCATGCTGGAAATTTAAGTGTCATCCTTCACAGTGTGTCATTCCATACCTTGATGACCATGTTCACATAGATACTCCTACATGGACATATCCAGAGATTAATTTCTATATTAGACAAAAAAAATAAGGCAGACAGATGTTAATGTTCATGCTAAACAAAAAAACAACTTAAGAGATTGATGAACCCCTACGTAAACATAGACAAATATTTATTTTTATACTACACAAAAACAAACTCTGGGCAAGTAAACCCCAGCAAACATAAATAGATTTTGTGAACCCTAGCAGAAACATAAAACTAAAAAAAATATCCTAGATGAAAAATCCTAAACTTGGTGAATAGAAACATAGATAGCAAACAAAAGACTATTCTAACCTGTAAATTAAACTTAATCAACACTTACAATGTGCAGGCAAAGTACTCTAGCGGCGCAATTCAAGACTAAATAGATCATTACCTGCAGACAAAGGTAATGACCACAACATTGAAACATGCTCAGAACAATGTACAGTCAAAGGACTCTAGCTGCACAATTCAAGACTAAACCGATCATTACCTGCGGCCAAGGTAATGACCACAACATTGAAACATGCTCAGAACAACATGAAGTGAGTATCCCTGCAAAAAAAATAGAGGAAGAGAGCAGCTGCTAAGAAGACAACAGGTAACCATTGCTACAAGGCATTATGGTCTAAATATATACCTACAAATAAAATATGAAACACATTCGCCTATGTTGCAAAAACATGGCACAATATATGAGAGCAACAGTCAACAAGGTAGGATATCATCTAACAAAAATGAGAAGAGACCTAAGAAGCAACAAAAGCTTCAAGAGAACTCAAGGCACTTAGAAGAATGAGAAAAGGATCATTGGAGACTCTAAAATTTGTTGGAATAACTCATCCTAATGTAATTTATTGGTGGACGATGTAGTTGACCAGGATTTTTTGTCAGTTACATGCAGAGATTAGAGATGCACTAAAGTGCAAGTCAGTTTTGCATTTACTATGATTTTGCATGTACTCTAGTGCATGATAGTTACATTTCTAGCAATAATTAATGCAATGGGGCCTACAAAGAAAAACAAAGGGAAATATAATGTAGAGGTAAATATAACTAAAACGGAAATTGCACGCAATTTGTACTAAAATTGCACAATGCTTGGCATTGTAAATTTTATTAAATTTGTATGGAAGTTTAATCTGCCAGGATTCTTTCATAGACTATTTCCATATAAATATTCATAGGTTATTCGACGACCATTTCCAATATGGACAATATAGAATGCTATTTTTTCTGATATGTACCAAACTAAAACTAAATGCAAAAACATTGTGCAGAAAAATAAGGAAGCAATAGTGGGCAAAAACAAGTATGAAGAATAAGCAATAAGAAACAAATAACATAGCACCATATTGAAACTCGAATACCACACCACAAACAAATTCTGAAACTGAAGAAACAAAAAGTAGGTGTCCCAAAAAATGTCAATGAAATCTAAATAGATGCAACTGGGCGGAACACATTCAAGAAAAGATGGATGTAAGCAAAACTACTCCCATTTACTGAAAAAACATTTCAACAAAGCTAGAGCAAAGAAAAACCAACACAACCCCACGGCGATCAAACAAGGAAAGGGAACAGATGAAATCTGGCCACATACACAAAATTTCACAAGCCATATGAATAAGAGAGTAAAAAATGTGGCCTAGATGAGCTAGTTACTACTTCATGTGATCCACATACTGATGAAACACACAAAGAATTAAACTACGTTTGCCAGGTTTAAAAAGGACATAATTAAAAATGTTAAATGGAAATTGCACTGAATAAGAACTAAAATTGCACATTGCATGGACTTAAAGTTCAGTTAAAAAGGATTGCAACTTTTAGTTTGAGATGATTTTTCATAGGTTATCTAATTAGCACTTCCCATACATTAATTCCATGGTCATGTATGCTTCAATAATGGATAACATAATAACAAGGGCAGAATGATAATTGCATTGACAATGTACTACAATTGCACATTACATTAAACTGAAATTTTAATTCAAATGGTATGCAAGCTCTAAACTAATATGATTTACACAAATGCTATTTACAAGTGGTTGTTAAGATGTCATTTCCATGGTCAACTTATAACAAAATGTTGCAATCCTTGATCAGAAAAAATAAAGGGATCAAAATTAGGCAAAACAAAACAGATAACATATATTTCGCACATAGTACATAAAATTTATTTTAAACCATGCAAACACAACATTTCAGACAACCTAAGTTGTTTTATTACATTATCTAATTTGCAAACTTCAAAAAGCATGGTTGTGAAACCTGGTAAACCTGGTAAGCATGTGGGTAACAGATTTAGATTAATATTTCAGATCAGCAGCTATATAGTTGTGCTGGATTGTTCTGACCAATTGGCAATTATTAAGCCAACATTAGACATACAACCAGGTATATTTTTGTTCATGCATTTCATTATAAAAAAATTGCAGAAACAACTGCACAAAATTGCAAACAATTTAACACTGCAAGAATAGTATATATAACTTGCAATTTTTCAACTAAACAGATATTCAACTTGAGTGGACATACAACAACTGAAAACCAATTTACAGAAGAATATAGTGACTTCAATGTAAGTACAATCCAGTCTGACATGTCAATACATGCAAACTGAATGCCCTCACCTCTTAGCAAAATAATGTTTTGGTAAAACTTCATATCCATATAGGCCGCAACAGTCCCTATTAGGCTGCATCAAGCTGTGTTATGCTCTTCTCAAGTTTGTGACACATATGACCTCTGTTTTCAATGAGAAATGTCACCTACATCTAACATTTTTAATAAGCATCCATGCCATCTACCCTGCACAAATCAATAAAATCGCAAATGCTGCTTCAAAGAAAAAAGGTGATGTTTCAACATACGAGTTACTAGATAATCAACATGCCGAGTTAAGTAGTTTGAACACCCAAACAATTACTAGATAATCAACTGATAATAGGAAGAACTAAGTGATGCACCTTCAAATGAGCACACTTTTCTAGTGACGAGTCAGAAAAATAATATCCACATAATTTGATGCCAGAACTTTCATGTTCTTAGAGGCATCTTTATTAAAGCGCCTCTCTAAGCTTGCATAACTGAAGTTACTAGTTTTTAGGAGAACAAGGCTGAAAGTTGTGCATAGATTTCTACACCTTGATCACTGCTACTTAATCTTCTAGTTCCATCTACAAGTTGTTGGGGAAAAATTGTCTGAGAGAAGGCATGAAACAATCGATTTGAGGTGCACTTAACAAGCTCCAACAACAGACAAGAAATCAAACCCCAAACCTATGTTTTGCTTAAATGTTTATAGCTGATCCAAGCTATATATACTATTGTATATTTTAAACACAATCAATACAAAAGGAGAGGAGAAAATGACATATATCCCCATCCCGAAAGCCAGACTTAAGGCTTGGGGAAAAGGACATATATTCCCATCCTAAAAGCCAGACTAAAGGCTTGGGACTTTTGGAGCCACTCGTCCCTATTTCCAGTTCAAGGAGACCCTCTATATCAATCCATTAGATATTCACTACACTTTGTTTGGAGTATAAATCTGAGTATGCACCCAGGTGAGGAGCAGCAGCAAGGAGATCGGTGTGGGGGTGGAGCCTTCACTACCACTAGTTACTAGTATATGCATGCTACCTACTTCTGCATCTCTGACATCTGTCTTCTGAACTCAAGAGCACAGCAGGTGCATGGTCTCCCCATTTCCCTACTAGCTTCCTCGAAAAAACTTATTCTTGAAGGCTTGAAGCCAGCTCTTTCATTGCATGTAGTCAATATGTTGCTGCTCTCTTCTTGTATTTTCTCACTAGATCCTTGCTCATCCCCACCCCTCCTCCACCACAACAAAACATGATCCCAGATTGGGATAAAACACTTCAAGACACAACTAATTAACCGTAAAGCTCAAAACCCCCAAATAAAATTAGAACTAGGCCTAACCCCACTGATTAACCTCATAAAGCTACATATCAAACAGAACCACCAGCCATAAACCAAAAAAAATAGCAAATACCAAGCGTGCTCAAAGGATCAACCAAAAAATTAGATGGAAAATTGAAAAAAAACCTGCCCTAGAATTGAAGGAGCAGCAACAACATAGGGGGATTGAAGGAGCAGCTGCAACCAACGCGAATCGAAGGAGCAGCAGCAAGACTAGCCTCAACCCTGGCGCCGCAAAAGCTCTCGAGTCCCCGGAATTCCAGAAAACGCCGCTCGTCGACTTTGAAGTTTAGGCTCTCGCTCTCCCCCTTTGAGCACAGGTGAGGAATATCTGTCCAAATGGGTTCACGGGTGGAAAGAGAGAAAAACCAAACCCGAGAGCGCAAGCGGGGCCATTAAGTGAGAAAGATGCGTCACAGATCACAAAGCAGATCAAACGGTCAGAAAATCGACTGAAAGTTACTGAGATTTCAGGCGACTGTGTAATAGCAAAATCGAAGCTGCTTCTGTTCAATCGAGCATTTAACTAGCTGGTCCTTCAATTAATTAAGAAAATTTTCACGTTGGTGTGTGAGGTCAAGTGTTAAACTTCCTGGTACGTTTGGGAAAGCTTGGGACTCTTCTTTTCGGCTTCTGAAAGCTGTTTTTCAACTCTTCTATATTAATTAGCTTTTAAATGGAGTATCTTTTCAAGGTAGGATCTATAAGTTGATTGTAGTACATAATAGAGTGATTTCATTTGCAGCCAAAACCGCATGTGAGTTTCTATTATTTCGTACTTTGTCTTACAAACAACCCAAAAGTCACAAACCACAGTCAAAAGCCATAAGCCAAAACCAAAAAGAACAGCCCCATTACGAGGTATGTACCAGCACCGGACAGAAGGAGCCCATCCAAGCACTCGGTTGAAGGCCTCCCGAAGAGGGGAGCAGCAACTGCCAAAGATCTAACAAGTGCCAAAAATCTAATAAACTTAATTAGATGTGTATCTCTCTAATCCTGGCACATGTTAGTTCAGTCGACAAATATGTCGAAAAATGTTGTAAATATAACATGGTCGCAAAGGATTACAGAAGCCACAATTCGGTCAATATGAATTTCAGGAGGTCGGTATATGTAGACAACAAATAGTCTTTTGTATGAATTTTTTGAATTGCACGCCTCTATGTACTATGTGATTTAGAAAGATGAATGGGTTGAAATAATGGGTAGCACCCATGATGACAAACTTTTTCGAAATACCATACATTGGTGGAGAACATAGCCAAGGTGCGCCCTAAATTATGCGACCTTGCTACTCCCAATGGTCATAAATGTATATACATATTTCAAGAAGTAACTTTCACCACTGTTAGTCATAATATAATATCTGTTCAACTAATAAGGAGGAATAAAGTCATTGTAACATCCCCAAATTTCAAAAATATTTATATTGATTGTCAAATACCTCATTTCTAAATTTTGGTGGATTTTCAAAATTATAAAGTTGTTATTAAAGCTTCTTCTAGCAGCTAGAAATAGATTTTGGAAAAAAAATCTACCTAAAAGTTAAGAAGATCTTCGAAATAATTTAATTAATTTCTAAATATTTAAAAATATCTCTACAAGAATCTTTTAGAATTTTTGGAGCTAATATTTTTCTTGGGCTCAAAACTCTATTCCAAAATTTCAAATCTGTTTCCCAATTCTTAGAATCCCACATGAATTTTCACAATTTTTGGAACTCCTTTGCGATATTTAAAAATTCCCCAAACCCTTAGTGTAGATAAAAATTCTGCAAACTCCAATTAGTGCAAAATAGTGATATTTATAGAATTTTTGAGAAAAATATAAGATAGATAAATTCTGGAAAATTACAGAATAGTCTACACTATGTCAGGAGCCTCGACAAACATTTTTATAATTGCTAGAGCCGAGTCGGTGCATGGCGTAGTCCGGTTCGATTGGACTTGGTCGATTGCGGTCGGGAGTGCTTAGGACGCTTGTTTTCTTTCTCGATCGGTCGATTTGGGTATTTCATGCTTGAGTATCTTTTTGTTAATGCTAATGTTGATTATGCTGTTTCGAGCGGTGCTATGTGACGGTGTGCTTGTTTGTGTGGCTGCAGGACTTTGGAGCTAGGTCATGGTGAGGCGTGGAAGGACCGGGACTAGGCACAGGAGGTGTTGAGGTCCAGACGATCGGAGATGCCAAAGATGATCGAGGTTGCTGAGGTGGTTGCGAGCCGGGAGACGAGGAACCGGAGCTAGAGCTACCGGTGGTGGACACGACGGGCAACGGCGAGGAGGACCGGAACTAGGCTCAGGGAGGAGCTGAGGTCCAGATGGTCAGGATGCCGGGTGCGGTCGTGTGCAGCAAAGCAGATCGGGACTAAACTCAGGGAGGAGTCGAGGTCCAGACGGTCGGAGGCCGGGTGCGGTCGTTCGAGGACAGGAAGCTTCCAAGAAGTTGCGGTAGGGGCATTTCGGTAAAATGCACAAGGCTATAAAATGGAAGCGGACTCGGTTGAAGATAACGGGTTGAGACCCGTTAGTGGTTGTGAAGGTCAAATAGAAAGGGTTCAGGGTTTGGAGTGAAAAAGGTTGTTTTCCCTCCAATTCTCCTTATGGATATGTTGACTTTCTTTCCTTGCTTGGGTGTGAGGAAACGAAGTGGAGAGCATCTGCCATTTCTTGATTTGCTATTAGAGGGTGTGAGCTCTTCTATTTAGTGAATGGAGTTGGCAGTGCAAGTAGACGAGCTGAAGTAGTGAGGGAGTGTGTTCCTGCGTGTGTGTATTTGCTTGTGGGTGTTCCTCTCAGAGGAGACAAGCATGTAGTGAAATGGTTGTGTAATCATTCCTCTCCATGTGATAGTCCATGTCTCTGAATCAATATGAAATGGGTTGAGTTTGAGCTATCCCTTTTCTTATGCTTCTTTCTGTGCTTTAGCTGTGTTCTTTGTTATTCTCAGTTCTTGTGGTTTAGAGATGAATTCTTGATGGATTAATTGCAACATGGATTACTCTATGATTGGAGAATCATCAAAGCCATTTGGCTAACCATTCCCAAGAGAAATGATTTCAAGAAGCTAATTTTTCCCAAAGAATTGAGGTGAAGCATTTCGTTTATTTAGGAAATCTAGGGTTTGGAGGTAGAGCAACTTTGGGATTCTTGATATCTCTGCTGAGAAATTGCTCTGGCTTGAGTTTCCTTGTCTAAAGATGGTTTCTCTGCTGAATCCAAAGATTCATGGTGAAAGGACTCAAGAATTTCAAGAAATTTGGGCTTTGCCTCATACCCTGTTGTCTTCCTAACAAAATCAGCTTTCCCTGTTTAATTCTCCATTGTCTGAATTTTTCTTTCCCTTGAGGTTAAGCTGCTATTTATTTTTGCGTACTGGTCTTGTTTACCCAAGAAGAGCAGAAATCTTTTGGGAAATTCCCTGTCTGCAGGTGTCTACAGTATTTACTGCGTTAGCATTTTCAGTTTCGGTTGTCATTTCTTGTGCTACTCGGCCAGCTACTGCTCTACACTGTTTTTAGTTCGGCTTGCTGATTTCGGTCTGCAGTCTGATTTTGGCAGCTACTCCCTCAATTTGTTTCCAGCTGCAACAAAACTGCATTTTCTTGCTGCTGTCCTCTGTCTGCGGTTCAATTTGGAATCAAATTGAAAATCAGTTTGTGCAGTTTTGGGTGTATGCAGTAAATTCTGTGCTTTCGGCCTGCTCTGCATTTCAGTCTCCTTTCTTGTTTACTGTTTTTCGGTTGCCAGTTTCCCCTCCTTTTAGTTTTTCCGCCAATGCAGTCCAGTTCGGTTCAGCTCATTTCTCGGTAGCACTTCTCAGCCTTCTGTCAACTTGTGTTTTCTAGTTGGACCGAAAACAGATCCTTGTGTGTTGTTTTAGTCCTGCAGCTTCTGAGTTTTTTCCTTGTCGTCTACTCTCTGATTTTTCCTTCATTCATTCGGCTAGTGCAGTGAGCAGTCTTCAGTCAACAAAAAAAATCTACATTCATTTTTCTGTCAGTAGTTTCTACTCTTTTCAGTTTTTCAGCAGCATAGTAGTATTTACTGTTTTAGTGTGTTTCAAGCAGCAATCTGCAGTTTTTCAGCCAGCTATTCTCTGCAGTTTGCAGTCTCCGATTCTTGGCCAAAAATTCAGATTTCCTGCTGCTTTCTTGCTCCTTCTTCTCGGCAAAACAGAGTGCAGTCAATCAAATTGGCTCCTATGTTTTGGTTCGGCTAAGGTCTCTCCAGTTTGACAAGTCTAGTTTTCAGTGAGCACTCAAATTTCTATCTTCCTAGCTACTATAGCTATCGGAGAAGGAATGTTGTGAGAATACTCGGGGCGATTTTTGAAGGCACCATTCATCCCCCTCTGTTGCCATTTCTGATCCTACAATGCCCCCGGTTTTCGACACCATGCTTGTCATTTCTCCACTCTGCTAAAAGACCGTGCTGTAACAATCTGGCATAATAGAAACCCAAGATGTCACACCCAATTACTATCACTACCAATTTCACTACTAGTTTTCAGGTCTAGGACAACGGAGCGAAATCGTTGCAATAGGGCCAAAATAGATGCAATATGTACCTATTGCAACACATCACTTCCGTTGGCAAGCGTGGCAAGTACTTGCGTGCTTAAAAGATTGTGCAACGGATTGTGGTTTCGTTGCAATACCTATGGTTATTGCCATGCAATGTGTTGTGGCAATTGTTTGTTGTTCCAACGAATGATGTCGTGGCGATATAGGCTATTACCACGGCTGACTCCGTGGCAATAGCTTCTTTTGCCACGAAGTTTGGTCGTGGCAATAGTATCATTTGCCACGAAAATATTGCGTGGTAATAGGTTCTATTGCCACGCCAATGGTTCGTGGCAATAGATCCTGTTGCCACGGAGAGCATTTCGTTGCAAAAGGATATATTGCCACGGGAAGCGTTTCGTTGCAGCAGGTTTAATTGCCACGGGAGACGTTTCGTTGCAATATATTTTATTGCCACGGAAGGCGTTTCATTGCCATAAAGTTATTGCGACGAAATATATTTTGTGGCAAATAGATCCTATAGCAACGAACATTGTTCATGGTATATAGTGGAATCGCAACATAGTAGTGGCGTTGCAACAGCCTATCACAACGAAATACCAATTTTGCATACAGGTTTATCGCAACGGTAAAATTTGCGGTAGCATATTGAGCATATGATATTTTATTATAATTTGTTGTTGCAAATTAATAATCAAATTAGGAACACGACTGGATCAAAAACACATATATTAATTCAACACATAATAATTTAAAAGTTCCACCACTCAAGAAGGAATTACATATCAATCTCCGAACTTAAACTACAAAGTTTGTAACTAATAACAAAAATACTATCACTTCCATTCCATTTGTCCTTGCTTCTTTGCCATGTTGAATTTCCTGACTCGACGACGCCACGACTCTGTTTGCTCTGATCAAATTGTTTCATCCTGATAGAACATGAACAATAAAGAGGGACCTTAATGTGAGTATTTTCCAGCAGCACATACTTAAGTATATCATAGTGCAAGTTTAGAGATACGAGTTACAGCTGAAAATAGCAATCCTAAGTTCTCTAGTTCACTTGCGTAGCCAAGTATTTAGCAAGTGATTCCAGCAGAATTATTTAATATCATTTTATTTACCGATATATAGTAGCCCTACTTCACCTGGCATAATTTTCTAGTTGTTTAGAACAGTATGCTATATTTGACATAAGAACAATGACAGATGAAGATTAATCACATTTTCATTTCATACCTGCTGGTCCCTCCTTTTCTTCGGACGAGTTGTACCAGTATTCTTCAATTGTTGTGGAGGAATGAAGTTCGATGAACCATTATTAATAGCGACATTTTGGAAGAGGCATCGGTTAAGATTAGAAGCTCGAGTGATGCGAATAGGTGGCCTAGCATCTTTTTGTGTGGTCAAGATGCTTGCTGGGTCATTCTGCAAATGTAAAATGTAGAATAAAAAATCCCACCTACTCTGTTTGGATTGAAACAGAAAGTGAAGGTGAAGTCGTATGTAATTACAGAATTAACATGCTTATTTACCAACAAATAAAAAGATGCAACTTACTAGCAAATCCTCTGCTATTGTAATTTTGACATTTTGCTTTATATCTTTCCACTTTTTGACTCCAATAAGTGGAGCCCTTTTTCTTGTAAACATTACCACTTCATCCACAAATGTTCGAGAGTTTTCTCTTACGGGGCCTCCCAACCTTGCTGAAAATTGAATTGATAGTTTCTGCGATGCATTCTTCACTCTCTTGTTGGCTGTTGCTAAACCTTTAAGGCATCCACGTACACCTTTCTTGCACTGTTGGGAGCTACCTCCTTATGAGCAATTTAAATGTCATTTAATGTACACATTCAGCAAGGACCAATTGAACCTAGAAAATAGAATTGACAGAAGGATAGCATACCATTTTGTTGGTATGGTCCTCTTTCAAAAAGGATACTGCACACATTATAATACTCATCAGAGAAATATATGTGAGTTTGTAAAACTAATAATATGCTTGCATAGTTCAGTGAAAGATTTGAAAATTACAGATATCATCAAGATGGCCTTTCATCCTTAACCATTCCTTATATGTTTTGATTGTTTCATCCCAGAAGTCATCCATAAATTCTGCAAGCCATGAATATATGTTAGTGCAGTTGCCAATTCAGTACTTTTGTTAAAATCAGGGCGATTTTAATTGTAGCAACATATATAACTTACCCGTGTGTTCTTCCTCGGCTTGCAGATTCGCTAGCCAAACCTTGTATGCATCAAGTTGTTCATTTGTAATTGGATGATCACAATTTTGTTGACTCCTCTTTCGCTTCATGGGTGTTATGGTCACCTGATTGTCTTTTACTCGCTCCCTTGACACCACTAATCGGACTTCCCTTTCATCTTGATTGCTTTCTATCATTCTGTCTGCATCACGACTATAATCGATCGGCTCCAGAGTTGCTACCGCCCTGCCACATCGCTTCTTATAGTATAAGAAGTCCCTAACTGAGTATCCAAGCTGTTCTTTTAAACTTAACAATGTCATAAATGAGACATTAGTCCTATCAAGATCGCACTCGAAGAATTCTTTTTCTGGTGGTGCTCTCTTGCATTGAATAACTAAAGTCCACTGCTGACCCGACCCTTGTTTCGTTCTGTATGTTTACATAGAGAAGGGTTAAATAGTCAAAAGGCAGTTGTCAGTATGCAAAATCTGAGGAAAATAGTAGATGATCAGAAGAAAACAATAAATTTGTAATGAAACTCCCCTATATATTGACATCAGACGGTTCACGTACACAGAGCTGAAGCTGATAACTAACAACTTCCAATCAATCATTGGAAAAGGGGGTTTCGGTACTGTTTATCATGGTATACTGGAAAATGGTGATGAAGTAGCTGTTAAGGTGCTTATGGAGACATCTATAGCAGAGTCAAAAGACTTCCTCCCTGAGGTATGCCACAAAACCAACTAGGCCAAACCATTGGTTTCTTCAATAGAAAAGTAAAATGCAGCAAGACATCTAAAGCCATTTCCAAAGTCTATATTCAAGAAAAGAAAGTGATGCAATTGCCTTCAGCTCTAGTATGTTTGAGAATGATATCTGCTGCTGCAGGTGCAAATCTTGTCAAAAGTTCATCATAAGAATCTTGTGACTTTGGAAGGATACTGCCAAAACAAGAAGTGTCTAGCACTCGTTTATGACTTTGGAAGGATACTACCAAAACAATTCAATGTTGTTGCACTTTGTTATGATCACTAACATGTATTTTAGTTTTTGCGGCGACCATTTGTACTTTTGATTCAATGTTATTGAATCATTCAAACCTAAAATCTGTTTAAATTAAAAAAAATAAGTTGACCTATTCAGGGTTTTACTTCTTGGAGACCAACAACTTCTCATAGATCCAGATGCCAACAGCTCTCATTAACCACTTGGGAATCACCTAGTTTCCAAATCTTCATCAATATATTGTGCCTTGCGACATAATATCAAAATCGACCTGACCTAGTCATAACTAAAAAGGAAAAAGAAACTCTGAAATCAAACTGGTATGTGCTTGATATCCCACTGCAAACCGGATTTTCTTGTTAAATGCATAGCTGGAGGCCTAGACTGTTATCCTGCTAGTCAATACAATTGAGTTGGCGCAGCTGATTTACTCTGTGTAGATATTGGACTAACGAGTGGGGCAACCATAGTTGCATTCTTGGAGCCATATTCTTAGGTCATAACCATGACATGATAGTCAAATTCTAAACATGTACATCTTTCAACGCCTGTGACAAACAAAGCAACTAGTGAGGTGCGTATTCAAAGGATAGTTCAATAGATTGGTTCTCTTGTTAATTCGAATTTTATTTAAAAAATGCTCTGGTAAAGAGAAGGAAAAGCAGTGACCTTTTGAAGATGAAAGTATCTGTTTATGCAGCACAAAAAATATAGGTTTAGATTATAATACACCAATTGATGCTATGCTTAATTTTTGCATATATATAACTATCTTTTTGTTAGCTTAAAAAATTGTATAAATTACATAAACTGGTATTTATGCTACTATGCACATATCGAGTGTCTTACATTAATTTGGTAAGATTTGATGCAGGACATGACTATAGCTTGAATTGCACAATAGCTACATAGCATGCATCGGCCGCTGCAAAGGGGCGGCCAGAACCCCTCTTTGTTCCCAAACGTGAAGGGTGCCCTAGGCCTAGGGAGATGATGAGGCTTCATACCTGGGGAGGGAAGCATCATCCGTGTCATCTTCTTCAGCGCCAGAAGTTCGAGGTGGAACCCGTCGGTCGGCCCTCGTGATGGCGAAATCCCCGTCGGTGGCGTTGGCGGCGGCCGAACCAGTGATCGGCGTCATCGATGGAGTCATCGCCATCGTCTTGTCGACCTAGGCCTTCTCCGAACCGACGCCTCGTTCCCTCTCACGTATGGGATCGACGAAGGGGCCGGGGAGGCGGAGGGAGACGGGGAGGCGGCGGAGGCAGAGGGAGACGGGGAGGCCGGGGGAGGTGGGGGATGAGGCGGCGGGGCGGCGTGGGAGGGGGCGGGGGAGGCGACGGGGGCGGAGGGAGCGGTGGGCAGCGAAGGGGCCGGGAGGCGGAGGGAGACGGGGAGGCAGCGGAGGCGGAGGGAGACGGGGAGGCGGGGAGGCCGGGGGAGGTGGGGGACGAAGCGGCGGCGGGGGAGGTGGGGAAGGTGGGGAAGGTGGAGGGAGGCAGAGGGAGACGGGGAGGTGGGGGGAGGTGGGGGACGAGGCGGCGGCGGGGGATGAGGCAGCGGGGCGGCGTGGGATGGGTTCTCGTGGGAGCGGGCGCCGGGCGGAGTGGGGGAGGCCGGGAGGGCGAGGGCGGAGGGGCCAAGGGGGCGGGGGCAGAGGCGGAGGGGCGATGCGGTCTGGGCGTCTGGCGGCGGAAGAAAATAAAATTTGTATATCCCGCGATGGTTTTGGACGTGGGCTGAGAAATTTGGGCGGGATGTGCATAATGTGGGGAAGTTATTAGGGAGGGAAAATTTTATGATTTCTAAAAATATAATAAAATTAAAAATAAATCAATACACCACACAAGCACAAGGTCCTCAATTTAAACAAAAAAAATCATCATCTCCATGTCCTACAGAATTCGCAGGTGCGACAATTCCATCATCTATGTAGGTGTCATCATCTTCATCGTCATTGTCTAAGTCCTCATCATTGGGTTCAGGTACAGGAACCGCCTTATCTATGACAGAAGCATCAACACTTACCCCTTCCATATCATTCCTTTTCCAATTTGTCAAGTCTTCATGTAGGCGGGATACATTCATGTCTTCCAGTCCGACGAACAGCGACTCAACATCGGGTTCTCCCTACTTTTCTGCACCTACTGCCTCAGGCATGGAAAATAAATTCCTAGGTTTCATGTGAAGCACTGTGCACCAATTCGGTTTTGTCGCACAAGGCACATAAAAAACCTGCTCAGCTTGTGTCCCTAAAATGTAAGGCTCATTGAAATATCGAAAACGAGTCTTATCAACATCGACGATCCCATATTGATTCCTGTTGAATCCTCTTCCTTTCTTCGTAGTAGCAGCAGGTACATCATACCAGTCACACTGAAATAGTACGACTTCTTTTTGGTTGGCAAAATCTAGCGTGATAATTTTTTTAATCACGCCATACCAGTCCATGTTGCCGGTGCTGTCATCGCCCTTCACAGCAACACCACTATTTTGTGTAGTTATGTTATTCTCTATGGCAGCCGTCCGAAACAGATATCCATTTATGTAGCATCTGTTGAAAAATCGAGCCCGATGGTCTAGTCCACGGGATAGGGCATACATTAGATCACTTGTTTTTCCTTCTTCATATAGTTTGGAGATCTGCACTTAGTTCAAAGAAAAATTATTAGGCAAATACGTGACAACATAATGAACCAATAAATAAAAAAATAGTAACTCATGTAGCAATGCTTGGACCCGAATTTCAGCCACAAGTAGTCAGTATCCTTGTGGCAGTATGGACATGCAAACTTTCCTTGAGTGCTCCATCCAGATAGCATTGCATATGCAGGAAAGTCGTTAATTGTCCAAAGTAGAAGTGCACGCAGAGTAAAATTTTTCTTCAGCTTTGCATCCCATGTTTCAACACCCTTTTCCCAAAGATCCTTTAGCTCATCGATAAGGGGCTGCAAATATACATCAATGTTCATTCCTGGAGATTTCGGCCCTGGTATCAACATCGACATCATCCAATATAGTTGTTTCAAACACAACCAAGGAGGCAAGTTATAAGGGATTATGATCACAGGCCATGTAGTGTATGTAACATTCAACATCCCAAATGGATTGAAGCCATCAGATGCAAGGCCCAACCTAACATTGCGAGGATCCAATGCAAAATCCTTATACTTGTCATCCACATGCTTCCATGCCAATGAGTCTGCAGGGTGACGCATTTTCCCATCACGGAGGAATCCTTCCTTATGCCATCGCATATATGATGATGTGGTCTCATTCATATACAATCTTTGAAGCCGAGGAATAAGTGGGAAATATCTTAGGATTTTACGTGGAGAACACTTTTTTGCTTCATCATTGCCACTAGCCTCATCATTTCCAACGGAATCGGCCGTTTTCCACCTAGACTCACCACATATTGGACACGTATCCATCTTAGCATAATCACCTCGGAATAACACACAATCATTCTCACATGCATGTATCTTCTGGTAGTCTAGCCCAAGATCTCGAACAACCTTTTGCACTTTGTCCAAGGTGTTTGGGATACAATGTCCTTCAGGGAGCACAAGCGAGAACAGATGAAGTATGGACTCCAAGGAACTGTTACTGAGTCCATACATGTATTTAATCTGAAATAGCCTGACAATGAAAGAAACCTTAGTTGCCTCCTTGCAACCTGGATACAATTCCTTCTGTGCCTCATTTAATAATTTAAAGAATTTCTTTGCTTGTTCATTTGGCTCTTCAATATTAGAACCGAGGATGTCGCCACGAATAGCGGCACTGATTATTGAAGAAACTAGATCATTGACAGAAGCCCCATCACCTGTTGCACCTTCATTGCAATCTCCTTCATCTTTGTTGTAATCGTCAGCCAAAGCTTCACCATTACCTTGCTCTTGGATGAAACTTTCATCAAACCCTCTAACTAGCAAATGTCTTTCAACCTCATATTGTAATCCATAGGACATGCAATGACACCTTGAACAAGGACAGGGTGCAGTTAAACCTTTAGATGTGCCTCCAAAAGTAGTTTCAATGAATTTCTTGAATCCTTTTTGTCACTCAGATGTTGACTTATCCATCCGCATCCAACTGCTCCCATCATGTGACATGCTTCCAATGATTATCAATCAAAGTACAACAAATTAAAACCAATCTGTCCAAATTAACACTACCTGCAAGACCACAACATACACAATTTAAAAAACTTATTAATGAAACAGAAAAAGCTTATCAACCACACAGCATAACAAAACACACTAATTCCCCCTGAAAGATTTTTCCCTGCCTCCGCCTCCCCCCATCTCCTCCCTCGGCCTCCACTCCCTCCGCCTCCCCCCATCTCCGCCTCCCTCGGCCTCCACTCCCCCACGCCTCCCCTCCCTCCGCCTCCCACATCCTCCACCGCGCCTCCCCCCCATCCTCCACCGCGCCTCACCTCCCTCCGCCTCCCCCGCGCCTCCGCTCCCTCGCCTTCCCCGCGTCTCCGCTCCCTCGGCTCCCCCGCACCTCCGCTTCCCCCATCCTCCCCGATCTTTGCTCCCTCCGCCTCCCCCCATCTCCTCCCTCCGCCTCCCCCCATCCTCCTAGATCTCCACGCCCTCTGCCTCCCCCGCGCCTCCCCCCATCTCCTCCCTCGGCCTCCACTCCCTCCGCCTCTCCCCATCTCCTCCCTCGGCCTCCACTCCCTCCGCCTCCCCCGTGCCTCCAGCCCGCCTCCCCCATCCTCCCCGCGCCTCCCCTCCCTCCGCCTCCCCCATCCTCCACCGCGCCTCACCTCCCTCCGCCTCCCCCCATCCTCCCCCATCTCCGCCTCCCCTGCGCCTCCGCTCCCACCGCTCCCCCGCGCCTCCGCTCCCTCGCCTTCCCCGCGTCTCCGCTCCCACCGCTCTCCTGCACCTCCGCTCCCACCGCTCCCCCGCACCTCCGCTCCCCCCATCCTCCCTGATCTCCGCTCCCGCCGCTCCCCCGCGCCTCCTCTCCCTAGCCTTCCCCACCACCTTCCAAGGGTGAGGCGATACCTCCCAAGCCATTGGTGGTGACCAAGCCCTACATGAGATGTGGTGGCTGCCGCAGTGCCCTAGGGGTGAGGTGGTAGCAGCCGCAGGAGCCCTAGGGGAGAGGATGCAGCATCCTCACGATGGTGGTGACCGGAGGCGCTCTCCCGCCCTTGTGCACTTGTGTAGCCAGAAACTTAGGCTTCACCGAGGTGTTCACGGCCTTCTTGGCCTAGATGCCATGGCCACTGCTGATCAAGTGCTGCCACCGCTCCAATTTATCCACCGGTGAGTTGGATATTCTAGACATGCTTAATTAAGATAGTATTACTGTATTGTAAAATAAAAACAATTATGTAATAGTAACAGAAAGATTGTAGCATCATGACTATTTGCATCTCAATTTATGTCCGTTGCTAATTTTCTGCCATATTTTGTTAGCATATATGCAGTATCTTCAGTGTTATGTCACTAATTTCATTACTGTATTGTTCTTTAAGATATGCAAAGTCCACAAGTTTCTTTTTTAGTGTGATTAGCAATTAATAAGGTTTCAGGAAGGGCAGCATATAACAACTGATGATATTCTGTTAACATAACTTTTTGGTAGTTGTTTCTGGCTGTTCAATGATTCTTTTCCATATTTTAAACTTTCTGTGGCTATAACAGATATAAAACCTGTGTGATGGTTTTCAATTTTTCATGGCCTTCCAATGATTTAGATTAATGAATCTCAATTTACACAGCCTGTGTGAGTCAAATGACATGTTAAATCTAGCCAAAAAGCCACACCATCTCCCTTTGCCCACTAAGTCGAGTCAGGTCAGTCTTGACTCACCCAATCCTAGTTCTCAATTTTGACCAGATTCTAGTTCCCAAACTAACTTAACACGTTTGGGAAATGCTAAGTGAAACTTCACTCAACATGCACTGAAATGTCCACAGATTCAACATGTTTGGGAAATGCTAAGTGAAATTTCAGTGCATGTTTGGGAACCTGCCAAGCTAATTTAAAAGATTAGGGAGCTAGGTGAAATATCAGTGCAAGTTTGTGAACCTACGGAGATAATTTAGAAGTTTAGGGGCTTAGTGAAACTTAGATGAAAGTTTAGAGACCTGCAGTGCAATTCACTCTTAGTCTTAATGAAACATGCCCTTGCTCCTGGAAGGCTTCTGAATTCTGACTGTGAGATGTCAGATATTTAAATTTATGTCATGTACATTGTTGCTCCAAGTTCCCTTATTTAAGACATGTGCCTTCTTGGATGAGGTGATGCTAGTAACTTCTCATGTAGTTGACCTCGTCCGAATCATTCAGTTACTTTTCTGTAGTAAATATAATTCAAGATCTCAAGAACATGCTATTCGTTTGCTATGTTGAATACCTATGGACATCTATCCAAGTTTGATGTTTTAAAAGGAGTTTACATTTCGTCCTTTCAATGATGGGATTCTCCTTGAAGTACCTTCTCTTCTATTTCCTTTCTGGTTTAGTTCATCATGCTCTATTTGCTCTTTTCACTAATCCAATACTGTCTTGACAAAACAGGTACCTTAATGATGTGGACTACTACGGGGGTTTTGAGTAGGATGACCTTGATGAGCTCTTTTAGGCGATGCGATCAAACTACAAGGCCTGGTGCTCAGGTTGGGCGCCACTCTGTGTTGGAGGGGACATGGAATCAGTGGCAGTTCAGGAGTTCAGCCGGACGCTCTTCAACATACGCCCAGACATTACCCTTGGAAGATGCTCATCTGAGGCTGCATGCTGCCAGTATCTGTATTTCACCTAATCATTCAACGTAGGATCCCCATCTGTTGTTGTTATAATAAGATTCACCACATGTTGTAAATTGTTGGCTGTGGAATTGTAGTCTAAATGCTCTTTTTAATCCATTGCCCATCTAATGTGTATTAGTTATCGTGTTGGGTGTTTTAACTTTTAACATGTCATGAACTGAATTACACACTTTATGTCATTGTGTGGCCGTTGCCACGAACTTCTACGCTGTTGTATATGTTTATCTTTATGATCACTAGTTACATATCCATGTGTTGCAACGGAATTCATTGGATGTATAGAGAATCATGCTATGTAAGGGGTGGCTGTGATCGGTTGGAAAGTGGAGAGTGATGAGAAGTTGAAGAAATAGAGCGGTTAGAAGAGAATGGACGTACGACCACCAACTCGTTCTTTTATAATAGTAATGATTTCCTGTGTAAAGGTCATCTCCTTACATTTGCCACATGGTCTCCACGTCCATGAAATGATGATTTGGAAACTATATGCCTTTTTGCTAGGTGGCAGGATTTTAGGATTTGAAATGAATGATTTTATTTGTCTAGGAGTCTTTCCACATAGTATTCTAAAGCTCAGCTAAAGTTTGTTTTCTTATATCATGTTGATGTGTAGATTATTGAACAAATTATATGAAGTCATAGGATTAATGGTGTTTGATTCAAAGGTTTTTGATCCACATTGTGATTACATGTAAAGGGTATACCTTACACATTTTTTTGGTTAAATTACTCCATAATCACAATACTTGTATGGCAACATATTTCAAAATAATTTCCATTACACCCATGGTGGAATGAGTTTCAAACTCATTTCTCTATGTATTTCCTAGCTAAATGTCCGTGCGTTGCTACGGATTTTAAAATTTTATCATATTACATGTTCTAAAACTAACGAGTGGTAAAATTTGTTGGAACGTGTATACAAATATGTTCTAATTTTTTTAAATCCATAGCAATGCACGGGAATTCAGTTAGTAATTAAATAAAATAGTAGTAACTCTGTATCTCTAAATATAATAATTAAAGACCCAATTAAATTAGAGTTCACCTGATAATATTTAATGCGGCTCAATAATTCCATCCAGTTAAATAATATATTTAACTAAGAAGTGCAAGACATGAGCGTATCCGCGTCATCTGTGGAGGCGGGGCGACTGCTAGGTAGCGGCGTTTGCGCGGCGGCCGCGGATGGTGGAGGCGGGGTGACTGCTGGGCGTGCAGTGGGAGGTGCCCAAGGTTTTATATGACAGGTGCTTACCATGCTTAGATAAATATAAATTTATAATTATAATTGACAGTGGGGGTACAATAGTCTGGTGGTAAATGCCTTGGCCTCCGAGCTAGGAGGTTGCTGGTTCGATTCCTCCACACCCCATGGTTTTTGTTTTTATTGTTTCTATTATAATTTTTTATCCTCTCCTATTTTGTCAAGTGAGACCTCCTCAACTACGTTTTAGTTTTCACTTTTTAATTTTTTTATCTCCTCTAGAAATTAATAACTATAGATAATATAATTCCTCCACACCAATTCGGCCCTTGCGTTGAGCAGTTAGGCCCACGAAAATAAAGCGTTGCAATAACAGATTATTGCCATGAACAATCATCATATATAGCAACAAATTTATTTCGTGGCAATACAAACTCATTTCATATGCATTGTACAGTAACCTTTTGCAACGCAATTGATGACTATGACAACGCAATAAAATTGTGGCAATATTGTCACCCACTCGCAACGAAATTCTATAAGGTTGCAATACCTCCTAACTATTGCAACGAAAATCAATATTATCACAACGCAAGACAAACGTGGCAATAAAGTCATACTACTCGCAACCATTTTCTAAATGGTGGCGATAAAGCCACCTTATTACAACGAATTCAATGACTATCGCAACGCAATATTTTAGAGGCAATACTGTGCACATATCGCCACGATTTTGGCAAAACGTTGCAATAGCACATACCTATTGCAACTAATTTAGTGTCGTTGTAATGCATTTTGTGGCTAAAGGGTCGGAATCTAGTAGTGTTTTAACAAATAATCAAGTATTACCAGTAACAGGACTTTAAGAATAATCATTCAACATAGTAATGGACATGAACTTTAGCAACATGTTATACCATAAATTGAACTTAAGACAAACTAAATGATTACCAAGATGAACCATATATAAGTCTAAACCAAGGAACGTATCAAGTAGCATCATTAGGAACAATAAAGACTAAGGGAGGCCATAAATTATCTAATTATTGCCAAGGAAAATACTAAGATGATTAAGAAAGTAAGTGATAGATCGCTAGGTAGAGCGAGGAGCAACATGTAACATCCTAAAATTTTAGACGTTCAAAAATGTGAGAATTTTAAAACTTTTTATTGCATCTTGATGACATTTGCATAAAACTAAAGCATGAAATGTTGCATGCCTCAAATTGGGAGTAGGAAATTCAAACTTGAATTTAAAACTTCAAACCAAAACTAAAATTTGAAGGGTGGAAATGTTGACTCAAAAATTAAATTTAAAATACTAGACTCTTCAAATTATCGTTAAAGGAAAATATTAATTAATTTCACAAATCTCCCAAATAGGATTGTCCTTTTCTTTGGCTAACTCCCTTTTTCCTCTTGCCCATAGTCAGCACCATTATGTTTCTCCCTCCCTTTTTTCTTTTCTTTACCCTATTCCTGGCGTGCTCTCGACCCGGGCAGCCAGCCACCGGTCCTACGCCGGCCGAGCATCGATGCGTTACTTGCACCACTGTACCTACGCCTTGCCTAGCTAGGCTTCTCCATGCCATGTACCGCACCAGGTTGCCCTACGCCTAAGCGTGCCCCGCCTGGCCTGTTAGAATTAATCCTGATACTTTGAAGTGGTTGTAGGAGTTACATTGAAGTGGTCGTAGGAGTCACTTTGAAGTGGTCAGAGGAGTCATTTTGAAGTGCTTGTAGGAGTCATTTTGTTAGTGGTCATACGCCTAAGCCATAGTCGAAGTCATGTGTTTGAGTAGTACTCATGGTCAGGAGTGGCTGTGGTTGTAAAATTACAGTAGCAATCATGTGTACTGTAGCAGTCATAAGAGTACTATAGTAGAGAGCAGTCGTAGAGGGACTCAAAGTTGTAGGCATAGTCACAAAGTCATGGTTGAAGTTGGGCATTTGAATAACGGCCAAGTCAATGAGTTGGCCAAGTCTTTTGGGTAGTGCGCGATATGTGCAAGTCGTGGAGTCGTGGTGCGTAGTATGTGCAAGTTGTGGAGTGATGGCCGGTGAAACTGGACCATAGAGTGTCTATTTATATCCTTGTAATCAGTCTGTTAAAGTGAGTTGAATAGAAGAAAAAGAGACCCAGCTGAGTTCGGTCTCGCCAAACAAGTGTTATTTGTATTTTCTTCCTGTGTCCATCTCATTCCCTGTGAAAGCGTGTGTCCACGGGTAAATCGAGTGTGTGATCCTTGGGTATATTTCCAACAAGTGGTATTAGAGCTTAGGTGTGAGAAGCTACCTAGTGATGACTCGCTGGTCGGCGTGATGGTGTGCGCAGCGGCGCACGTTGGGCGAAGGTGCACAGGAGCTGGTGGCGAGTTGGCTGCAGCACTGCGCGCTTAGAAGCACGGCGGCAAAGGTCCACGTGGCCATGGTTAGGCCAGCGTGGTGTGGCAGAATTGCACGTGATGTGCGCAAAGGCAACGGCGATGTGATCGTCGTAGTGTGGTGACAACTAGCGGCGAAGGTGGACTGCAAGGGTCGAGCAGTGCTGGCGGCGAATGACATTCTTCCACCATCAACAGTGTCATGGTGTAAGTTGTCATGAACACAACGATGTCTAAAGCGGCGGTGGCATCGTCAAAGTATTGTGATGCATGTAGTTGAGTCCATGCACGAGTATGAGTGCACAATTGCATTTTGAGTCATTTGTGTATATGGTACAGTAGGAGTGTTGCATGTGTCATTTATTTGGTCGTGCACGTAGGAGGTGTGTTACATACATGCGTATAGTCGTGTCATGGTCGTGCACATAGGTGAGTCTGTGCATATGCATGTGTGTGAGTTCTTGTAGTTGTGTCCAAGTTCTCATGTATGTAAGCTTTGATGAGAGTCACTATCGCCGTCAAGATGTGTCACCGGCGAAAGACAATTGGTGTAGAGGAAGAGGTCAAAGTTGTCGGTGAGGTTTGTCACCGGCAGTAAAGATGTGAAGGTCGTCAGCAAGTTGTATCACCGGCAGCACAGTTAGCAAGAAGAAGACAAACGCCTTGGAGATGCATCAGGAGATCGGACTTCATCTTGTGAGTCAATGTATGAAGATTAAAGGGGAGATTGTTAGAATTAATCCTGATACTTTGAAGTGGTCATAGGAGTCACTTCGAAGTGGTCGTTTGTCGGACCCTAGGTTTAGCAACCTAAAATCCTCTGTGATTCCACTGCACTATTCCTTGGATCAGTAGATAGTGCTCACAGATACATTACTGTATATCAAAAACATATCATGCAGAAGCATAGATAATACAGTAACTACTTACTTATGGGCCGATCAGGCCGAAATCAATAAAATGCAGCAGCAGAAACTTCACTTAAGTGGGACCCTCAAGACTTGCCCACAGGCAGCCAATTGGGGTTCGCGACCTAGTTCTTGGCCTCTTCATCTTCCAGCTCTTTAGATCCCCTTAAGACACCGTAAGGCTTGATCTTTTTTTTCTTTTTGACTGAATGATGGCAATTAAGCAACAATTAGTACAACAGTACTAAGCAAGCCACCACACAGAATGCAAATAATAATAGATGCAAGGTTGTCAAGAGAGGCTTGAGGTTCTTTTATTTGCTTAAAGCGGCATTTGCAATAATCATAATTAATGCTATGACTTAGCATTTTACAAATATGCTTTAAAGAGTTTGAAATTGTGTAGTATTTATAGCGGTGTAGGTTTCATCCACCGATTACATGGTTCCATCCACCTATGCTAGCTTTTGATCATTAGATTACTTCCACCCTATTTATAACGCCGGAGTATATCCCTCTAGGGAAATTTCCAACATCAGGTTTACATCCGCCTAGCAGTTTTCTTCCAACCTCAAAAGTTTTGAATTAGAACTAACCGAGGAAGATTTTCATGTCTGCCCCTGACCGTGGGCACGACTATTCGAATAGTTTATACTCTACAGAGACTGTACAGCTTTACCCACAAGAGACAATCATCGCGATGGGTCTACGTGATTCCTTGGTCTCGTAGATTGAGAGATTATCATGAGGCCTTTACAATACCTCACCCTCTAGCATCCCACTCCTATGGGGTTGCTTCCATAGGTTGTGCGGGATGTCCACCACAGGTTAGCGCAGTCGGACTCCACTCTCCACAAATGCTAGCCTTGGCTACGTCACCTCTATATGGTGTCCCATTCAATGCGGGATTTTTATTACCCATCTACACCAGTCCTTTATGAGATGACTAGATGGTCTAGTAAATTATTCAGCTAATCCTACATTTTACTAGCTTGTGGTTGCACTGTTGTACATGGAGTGGTCATCACAGGATTAAGTCCTTAATTTATCTGGGCGGTTTATTCCACAAACCACAGATCCTCGTGTTACATCCACACCCATCGCCCGTACCAACCGCCCAGATAGGTATAGCAGGTTTTCAGGATTTTGAGAAGCATAAATTAAGTTGTTGCAAATTATTAGTCAGTCACTTACATCCCGTGACTTTCCTAAAACCAGTTTTCATATTTAAAGATTGATGATCAGGGTCACTAGTACCCTGGACTTGACAAGACTAGCATGGCATTTTAATATGATCTATAACTAGTAAAGTTATCATTACCATCTAGGGTGACAATGGTCAGATGATTCAAGTGTCAAGGAAAGGCATAGTAGTATTTAAAACATCAAATAGGCATGTAACTACCTTAAGCTTTGATATACATTTGCATAATGAAATAAGCATGCAATTTGATAATTTAAAGGAACATAACTTTGCATAAAATGTAGGATCAAAGTGATCAAAGTGATGACTTGCCTTGCTTGGTTTACCATGGCCTTGATCTAATTCAAATCCTTCTCAATTGATCATTTGGATTATTGATCTTCGTCTCTTTCCAAGTCTTGATCCTTCTCGAACTTGTCGTCTCTTCGTGGTTCTAGTGACTAATTACACGACTAACGACTAACAAATCCAATAAATCCAGCAAAAGTCCAAATAAGTTTAATTGAGTTTATTTATATTTTGCTATGATTAAGGGTATGTAGTGAGTTGCGCGATAGAGACGGAGTCAAACGAATTTTTGGGTGGAAGCGAAGTGACGGAGCAACTTCGCCGGAAAGGATAAAAAGAGAGATTAATGTTGAAGGAATATTCACAAGAACATTCTGCTTTAGATTGGAGTAAGGCTAGACATAGCCGATTGCAAGACACGATGACTCGATTTTTAATTTAATAGCTCCTTTAATTAATCTATATTTATTAAGGAAATTTCATGGGTTAGCTAGACGTATGGATGGATGGGAGAGATTAACCAGGATACTGAGAAAAAGATAACTGATGTTCCAATTATTTTGAGAATATTTTAAACAATTATGAGGTGACCCTTGATTTAAATTTTGGCCTTTTGCAAGTAAATATGGCAAAATTTACCAACAATTATTTTAAGTACTATTTACAAAAAGGTCTCATGATTTTAGAGATGAGCAGGCCATGATTAATATTTTGGGTGGCAAAATCTTGTTTAATTAACTTTAACTTGCATTAACAATTTTAGATTTTGAGATAAAGATATGGTAGGATCCAATATTATCATTTGAGTGTGTAGACTAGAGCATCAGAAGTCCTTTTGTAAAGGTTCATATTTTATCTAAGGATGATATGAAATTTTAAATTCTTGAACAAAATACTCTGAGGATAATTATCTTGTTGATTTCTCGATTAATATGAAATTAATCAGGATTAAATCTTTTTAGTTTGCTTCACTCTTTTTTAGTTTTTGTCTCATAATTAAATCCTTATTCCCAGTAAAAATTATAACCGATCAATTTGCATGCTTAAATCTTTTCTTACAGTTCAAAATCTAGCTAGGTATGGAAAACAGGTTAGTGGCACCCATGATATGGATTCTAGTCAGGCCCACCTGTCAGTCAAAGGAAGAGAGAGCTACGGGCGTTCAGCCGGCTGAAAACAGTGCAGGGAAAACAGTGAAAACAGGGGAGGCTGGGTGGCGCACGGGCTGGGCGGCGTCGCCGGCGGGGGACGGCCACGGAGGCGGTGGTGATCGGCTAAACGGGAACTCCCTAAGGCAAGGATGCCACTGGGGATGGCGTCTCCGGTCAGGAGGCACTGTGGTGGGCCAACGGTGGTGGAGAGCAAATAGCGGGGGAGGCCGAATGGGGTGCCAGTGGCCGGAGAGAGGGGAGAGCAAAATAGGTTGAGCATGAGTATAAGAGAGGCGTAAAGAGCTCACTAAGGGGGTCGGAGGAATCGGGGGCATGACGAGGGAGTCCAACGACGAGTACGGGTTGCGGCGATGGATGGCTCTCGTGGAGGCGGAGCTCAGGCGACGGAGGACGTCGGTCGTTAGTTGGGGGGCTTTGGGGTACCAAGGAGGTGCTCTCGCCGCACAGAATCGGGGATATATTGCCCGAGTGGGGATGGCGGTGGAAATGGCGATTTTGACCGGAGGCGAGGAAGATCGACCGTGCGACGAGCCGAGGACGCTGGAGTTCAATTACTCAAGGGAGGAGGCTATTGGGGGCACGCTATGACGTGGTCGGTTTTGTGGAGGCTTCGCCAGAGAGGCGGGACGGCGTGGAGGCAGCGGTGACCGATACAACATAGAGGGGTTTAGCCGCTTGGGGCTTCTTATAGCTGGCGAGTTAGCACGACTGTGGTAGCGCTGTTATCGTTGATGGCGAGCAGCTCACGAAGATGACAAGGCCGTGCGGGGTAGGGTGCCACGGGTGTGCACGGCTTGGAGCAGGGAGTTCACGGGTGTGTAGGAGAGGCACAGGGCTGTGCGACGAGATGGTAAGGGGACGGCTGACAGCAGGATTCGCGGGAAGCAGTGCTTGCTGGGGTCAACGCCTCGGGCGAGCGTGAGTTCGTGGCATGACGCGGGGGTGGCGGCTTCGGACCGGTCATCACTAGGAGTGTAGGGAGGCGGAAGAAGGAAGGGCACCAAGGTGGGCTGGTGACGTGCATGGCGACAGCAGATGGAGGAGACCTGAGGCGAAACCGTGGCAGCTGGACCCGGTGGGTGCAGCCGGCGCATGAGGCTGGGGTAGCTGCCTGGGTGAGCAAGAGCTAGGAACAGAGGAGGAGGGAGGAAGAAACGAAGAAATGAGAAAGACGAAGGCAACTGGGCCAGTGGCCAGAGGAAAGAAGAAGCGGGCCGGACGGGCTAGGAAAAAAGAAAACGGGCCGGGAAAGGAAAAAGGAAGCGGGCCGGGGAGGAAAAGAAATGGGCCAGGCCCAAGAGGAATTTTGGAAATTTTAGGAAATTTTAGAATTTGGATTTGTAATTAAATTTTGTATTTGAAAGCCTAGTTCAAATTCTGGATTCAACATTTTAATTTTAAGATCTCCGAGTTTTGAGGAATAATTCTTTAATTTCAAAATTTGGATTTTTAGGTATGCAAATTGGATGGGAAGGATTTTATATTGGTTTTCAATTTCCATTCTTGGTTTTGAAATTCTACATTCTAATTTCGAATTTTTATTTTGGACTTAGCAAAAGGGATTTGAGATTTCTTTCTGATCTAATTTTCATCGACTGGTTTCTGGATCTCAAGATTTCGATTTCGCTATTTAAATTATTTAGCAAAGAACCAAATTAATAATACTAAGGAATGACAAAATTTTAAATAACTCTGGAAATCAATGAAAGATATTTGGTTTTAGTAATCACGCTCAATACTCTCTATTATTGTAATAAATTGTGGTTGGTGATGTAATCATTTCTGTTTAACTGTGTGCACTAGCTTTGATCTGGGACTAGTGCTGTAATACACAGAGGGTCCGAGTTGAGAAATCCGGGATCCCGACAGAGATGGTATCAGAGCCAACTTGACTGTAGGACGTGACCTAGAAATGGCGAAACCGTAAGGACTTATATTTATTTAAAAATATATATATTAAAAATATATAAGCCTCCTTGCTTCTACTCTTTTCTTACTTAGTATCTCGTTCTTGTCTCTACATTCACTTGTTAAAATCTTTTTACTAATCTTTTCTATTATTTCAACTTTGTAGATGGCCGGTTCAACCTCCGCTGCCCCGTGGGACTATTACTCTCATGGTGAGGATGCTGGAGCATTTGCTAGCCTCCTTCGGCAGCTTATGCAGTGTCTGGAGTACCGTCAGCCGCCCATCTTCAGGGGGCGGAAGACACGGATCCTGGATCGAGACTCTTGGTCGATGGAGGTATTCCTGTATGCACAGGATGGGGAATTCAATTCCCACACATACCCTATCAAGCATCCCCGGTCCCGCTACTTTGATGCTGTCCAGGATGCAGCGCGCCTTGCCGTAGATGACTTGTGCCATATTCACAAGGATGCTGTGCATCAGTCACCCTTTTGCTTCTTCATCACCCCTCGAGCAGGACAGAGGTACCCGGATCCCTTTGATATTCCAGCTGATGATCCTCGACTGTCGCACCAGGTGCAGCTCACACAGGCGATGGCAGTCACCTATGCTAGAGCTTTGGAGGAGATTGGACAGCTTCGGATGCTTCTCACTTCCAGCTACCAGCACTCCGACACTCTTCGCGCACAGCTTCACCAGAGACAGACAGCAGAGTTCGAGCTGGGACGTATCAAAGCTGCAGCTGAATACACGCCGTCTTCACCCGTACCAGCCGTCGTCCCCAACAACCAGGCGCCGACTCGACGTCCGGGACTCCGCACCATGCTCACAGCACACAAGAAGGTGCGACGTCCGAGTCCTCTACCCGACATCGACATCGGCGAACCCAGCAAAAGACGCAGACTTTCACGTTCCCGCTCTTGTTCACGGTCGACTGCCTCCAGTCGTAACCGTTCCCGTCCTCGCACTTCCGCCGCGTGTGATTGTTCACGACATCACGTTAACGAGCGAGAGGAGGATCCAGAGGAGGACCCAGAGGAGGATCCCGAGGAGCACATCTTTCTGGAGGATTAGTAGTAGGTTGAGTCATTAGTATCCAAATAAATGTCCACGTTCTTAGAACACTTTATTATGTTTTGGTGTGCTAGATGGACTGTACCAAGCCTATGTGCACTTGTGGTACATCCATTCTTAAACCTATTTTGATTTCAATATAAGTTCTTCTTCTAAGTTGTTGCTTGTTTTTTTCCTTGTGTGTTGGTTTGGAATGTTGTTTAGTATCCCCCTAAATCTCTTACCTATGCTAGTTCCCTCTTACCTTTTGCTAACCCTGGAACCGCTTCAGATGGTGAACACAAGGAGCAACCCTGGCAACAGCCGTGACGCCAATGCTCAGCCAGACAACAACATTCCACCACCTCCTGCACAAGCCCCCAATTTGGAGCAGATGATGGCCATGCAGCTGCAACTACTCCAAGCCGTTGCTCAGAACCAGGTGCAACAAGCCCCGCAGGCACCAAACCAAGCACCCCAGTCTAGGTTGGGAGAATTTATGAGGACAAGACCTCCTACTTTTGCTGGTTCAGTGGATCCATTGGAGGCCAATGATTGGATCAAGGATGTGGAGAAGAAGTTGATCTTAGCTCAGTGTAATGATCATGAAAAGGTGTTGTATGCAGCCCATCAACTTAAGGGAATTGCTGCTAATTGGTGGGAGAATTACTACGCCGCCCATCAAAATGTGCAAGCCATCACATGGGATGAATTTGTTGAGGCTTTCCGCACTGCGCATATTCCTATGGGAATAATGGAAATGAAGAAAAGGGAATTTTACCAACTGCAGCAAGGAAACCTCAGTGTTTATGAATACCTGAACAAGTTCACCCAACTGTCCAGGTATGCATCAGAAGATGTCGCATCAGAGGCAACGAAGATTTGGAGGTTCATGCAGGGACTTGATCCCAACCTCAAGGTGCAGCTGGTGTCCAATGATTACCCAACCTTCCAACATATGGTGAACAAGGCCTTCATACAAGAAGATGCTCAACGTCAACTGTATGAGACAAGGAAGAGGAAATTTCAAGCTCAGCAGGGAGCAAGCAGTTCACGATTTCGTCCTAATCCACCCCAGTTCAATAAGCCCTCAAAGCCAAGTGTGCCAAGGACTCCATTTGCAGGACCCCACTCAAATCCGCAAGCACCCCGAATAAACAATGGTGGCCAACCACAGTAGAACAGGACCTCAGCGGCAGGAGTACAGTGTTTTAACTGCAAGAACATGGGACATTATGCCAGCAACTGTCCCCAGAAGCGCCCAGCTGTGACCCCTGTTCGTTTCAACTTGGGGACCACACCAGCACGAGCTCCAACTGCAGGTCAAGGCCGTGGGGCACCACAAACTCCAAGGACTCCGCAGGTAATGAGCAGAGGACATCTTAACCATGTGACCGTGGAAGCAGCCCAGGATGCACCCGACGTAGTTCTGGGTAAGTTTCTTGTTAACTCAGTACCTGCATCAGCATTATTTGATTCTGGAGCTTCGCATTCTTTTGTGTCAAAAGATTTTGTTGAAAGATATAAGTGGGATGTGCATTTGCTTAAGAACCCTATGCTAGTCCAATCACCTGGAAAGGAAATGAGGACTAACACAGTTTGCCCTAGCGCAACTGTAGATATAAATGGAGTAAAGTTCCTAGCAAATCTTATTATAATAGATTCCAAGAGCTTAGATGTAATACTTGGTATGGATTGGTTAACCAAGTATAAAGGGCAGATAGACTGTGCCGATCGTGCTGTTACTATTACCAACTCGGATGGAATCCAAGTGAGGTATAAGTCAAACACATCTTCTCAGAATAGATGTGAGTTAAATAGTTTGAAGGGAACACCTTTGAAAGAGGTGCCTATAGTAAGTGAATACCCAGATGTATTTCCCGAAGATTTACCAGAGATGCCCCCAGATAGAGAAATTGAATTTGTTATAAATTTGGTACCTGGTACAGCTCCAATCTCTAAGAGACCTTATCGTATGCCTGCAAATGACTTGGTAGAAGTTAAGAAGCAAATTCAAGAGTTGCAAGAGAAAGGTTTTGTTAGACCAAGTTCTTCGCCATGGGGAGCACCGGTACTGCTAGTAAAGAAGAAGGATGGTAGTCTTCGCATGTGTGTGGATTATCGATCCTTGAATGATGTGACAATTAAGAACAAGTACCCTTTGCCCAGAATAGATGATTTCTTTGATCAGTTGAAAGTTTCATGTGTCTTTTCCAAGATTGATCTTCGATCAGGTTACCACCAATTGAAAATAAGACCAGAAGATATACCAAAAACAGTGTTTGCTACTCGTTATGGACTGTATGAGTTCACAGTGATGTCTTTTGGCCTAACAAATGCGCCCGCATATTTTATGAATCTGATGAATAAGGTGTTCATGGAATATTTGGATAAGTTTGTGGTCGTGTTCATTGATGACATATTGATATATTCCAAGAATGAGGAAGAGCATGCAGAACATTTGAGGATAGTTTTGGAAAGCTCAGAGAACACCGGTTGTATGCCAAGTTTAGCAAGTGTGAATTATGGTTGAAGAAAGTAGCTTTTCTTGGGTCATGTGATTTCTGTAGGAGGAGTGTCCGTAGATCCCGAAAAAGTAAATGATGTGCTTAATTGGACACAACCAAAGTCAGTATCCGAGATCAGAAGTTTCCTGGGATTGGCCGGTTGCTATCGTCGCTTTATTGAAGGTTTCTCCAAGCTTGCAAGACCTCTCACACAGTTGCTAAAGAAGGAAAAGAAGTTTGAATGGAGTAAATCGTGTGAGGATAGTTTTCAAGAGATGAAGAAAAGGTTAACTTCTGCACCAGTGTTAACACATCCGGATATTAGAAAGGATTTTGAAGTCTTCTGTGATGCATCAAGGCAAGGACTAGGTTGTGTTCTGATGCAAGAAGGAAAGGTAGTAGCCTATGCTTCAAGGCAATTACGACCCCATGAGGAGAATTATCCAACCCATGATTTAGAGCTTGCTGCCGTCGTGCATGCTCTAAAAATATGGAGGCATTATTTGATCGGTAATCGCTGCGAAATTTACACCGGATCACAAAAGTTTGAAGTATATATTTACCCAACCCGGTCTCAATATGAGGCAAAGGAGATGGCTTGAGTTAATAAAGGATTACGATGTTGGAATACATTATCATCCAGGCAAGGCCAATGTAGTGGCTGATGCCTTAAGCAGAAAGAGTTACTGTACTAAACTGTTGATTAAAGACAGTATGCCTGCACTTCAAGAAGAATTCCAACGGCTCAATTTGGAAGTAGTAGAGGAAGGATTCCTGGCTACTTTGGAGGTTCAGCCAACTCTAGAGGATCAGATCAAGACAGCTCAAAAAGAGGATAAGTATGTCAAGGAAATTAAGGAAAACATGAAGAAAGGAAAAGCACCAGGATTTTCAGAAGATGAAGAAGGTATCATTTGGTTCGGGAAAAGAATTATTGTACCTGAAAAGAGAGAAATAAAGGAGTTAATTCTGAAGGAAGCCCATGAATCTAGATATTTAATTCACCCTGGAAGTACAAAGATGTACCAAGATCTCAAAGAATGGTATTGGTGGTCAAGTATGAAAAGAGAGATAGCCGAGTACGTAGCTTTGTGTGATGTGTGCCAATGGATTAAAGCTGAACATCAGAGACCTGCCGGACTTTTGCAACCTTTGCAGATACCTGAGTGGAAATGGGAAGAAATTGGTATGGATTTTATAACCGGATTGCCAAGAACAAAATCAGGGCATGATTCAATTTGGGTTATTGTGGATCGTCTGACAAAAGTCGCCCATTTCATTCCAGTAAAGACAACGTATTCTGGGGACAGACTCGCAGAGTTGTATATGTCAAGAATCGTGTGTTTGCATGGAGTTCCAAAGAAGATTGTGTCAGATCGAGGATCTCAATTCACCTCAAGATTTTGGCAGAAGCTACATGGACTTTTGGGCACAAACTTAAATTTCAGCACAGCATATCATCCACAGACAGATGGTCAAACAGAAAGAGTAAATCAAATTTTAGAAGACATGTTGAGAGCTTGTGTCCTAGCGGACAAGACTAATTGGGATTGAAGTTTGCCCTATGCAGAGTTTTCCTATAACAACAGTTATCAATCCAGCTTACAAATGTCTCCGTTTGAAGCTTTGTATGGCAGAAAATGCAGGACATCGTTGTATTGGAAAGAAAGAGGAGAAGGACACGTGTTTGGACCAGATGTGTTGAAGCAGGCAGAGGAACAAGTTCGTCTGATTCAGGACAGATTAAAAACGGCTCAAACTAGACAGAAAAGCTATGCGGACAATCGTCGAAGGGCGTTAGAATTTGTACCGGGAGATCATGTTTATCTGAAAGTTTCACCTCTCAAGGGAATGCGACGTTTTGGAGTTAGTGGAAAGCTTGCTCCTAGATTCATTGGACCATTTCTTGTTGCAACAAAAAGGGGAGAAGTTGCTTACCAGTTAAAGCTTCCACCTCAGTTGTCAAAGGTGCACGACGTCTTCTATGTGTCTCAACTAAGAAAATGTCTCAGAGTGCCAGAAGAACAGATGCCTCTAGATGAAGTGAACTTGAAAGAGGACTTAACCTATCCAGAGTATCCAGTCAAGATATTGGATGAAGCAAAGCGTCGTACGCGAAGCAAGGTCATCAAATTCTGTAAAGTGCAGTGGAGCAACCATTCCGAGTCAGAAGCAACTTGGGAGCGTGAAGAAGATTTAAGAGCAGAGTTCCCTAATCTTTTTCCCAGTCCGTTCGAATCCCGGGGTCGAGATTCTTTCTAAGGGGGTAGGTTTGTAACATCCCAAAATTTGCTTTCTCGAAAAATTTAATTTCAAATAAGTTATTTTAAAGTATTTGAATTTTATTTGGCTTTTATTTGATTTTTTGGAGTTTAAAACCTATTTTTAAAATTTAAAAAGTATTTTAAAGTATGAAAATTAAATACCAACAGTAGTTGGAAATAATTTTATTTAGTCCAAAATATCTCCAGAAGCTTCTGTGAATTTTTCTGGAATTTTTGGAGGTATTTTCATATTTTTCTGAGGCCTAAATAATTTCCTAACCTTTTCTGAAAAATCAAAATCAAATTCTAAAAAAAATCCCTCCCCTCCACCTCCGGCCGACGCGTGGACGGCCCAGATCTGCCCACTTCGTCGCACGGCCCAATCCCGGCCGCTCTCCCCTCTCCCTCCGCCAAGCGGGCCCTGCCCGTCAGCCAGCCCCGCCTTCCCCTCCCCTCGGGCCGGCACGTGGCGAGCCCGATGCGCGCCACGCCATCCCGCTCGCCCATCCGACCATTCCTTCCACTTAACCGCACCCGCCGCCCGATCCGCCTCCGGGCCATGTGGCTGCGATCCGCGCCACCCATTCTCCCCTCTCCTCTCTCACTGCGCGCGAGCCCCAGCTGTCAGACTCGTCGTCTACCCCGCGCCACCTTCCTTCTTTTCTTCCCCTCTTTCCTTCTTTACTCCGGCCGTCCGAGCCCGCGTGGAATCCGGCCATTACTTGCCGCTCCTCTCCGGGTTGGAAACCGCCGCGATTGAATTCCCCCTAATGACGCGCCCCCTTTTCTTTTCCGCCCCGTCTTCCCCTAATCCCGCCTGTAACCGCCGCATGCCGCGCCATCTCCGGCGACAAATTAACGCCGGCCCGTTGCCCTGCGCCTCCTATAAATACCCCCACCGGCCTCCCCTCTCTTCGCACAACCTTCCTCCACTCTCCTCTGTCCATCCCGAGCTCCGTAGTGCCCCGCCATCGTGCTCTCCCTCTCCCCAAGCTCCGCTGCTCTCCGATGAGCAATTGCGGCTAACCCGAGCCCTCTCGCTCCTCGCGGACACCACCCCCACCTTCCTCGACCTCCGGCGATCATCGTGCGCCCCTCAACCGAGCCTCCCCGCCACCGTCGCACCGTCGCACCGAAACACCCGACCCCTCACCGCCGCTTTCTCGCCGCCGGCCACCTCCGATCTTCGCCGAACCCCACCGACCTCACCGTCAGATCCGCCTTTGCACCGGGACCCCGTTTTGGACTTCACCCGAACCACTGCCTCCGGCCACCTCCGCCCGGCCTCCCTCCAGCAGGTACCTCAAAGGGGTTACTTACCCTATATGGGTAAGCAACACTCGAACGACTGACTGGCTAGCAGTGCTATCTCTTCCCCCCCGGCTCCCTCGGCGCGCGTTCGAGCCCCCGGCTCCGCACGCTGAGGTTGAGCCTTTCCTTTATTTTTTTCGCGCTGACAGCCGGGCCCCACGCGTCAGTGGCCGCCGTCTGCACTGGCCACTGCCGTCTGGGCCCCGCTCATCTGCGTCAGCACTGATAAGTGGGCCCAGAGCCTGATGGGTCCCACCTGTCAGTAACCAGCAGCTTGTGTGGTCACTGACAGAGGGGTCCTACGTGTCAGAGACTGAGCGCAGTGGGCTCACTGCCAGTGGGTCCCACCTATCATAGACTCAAAGAAAACAATAAAATAAAAGATTAAAATTTAAATGCTGCCAGTGGGTCCCATCTGTCAAAAATTTAATAATTTCTGGATTTATTCGAACTGAGAATTTCAAATAAGCATAACTTTCTCATTTTAACTCCAAATTCAGTCGTTCAAATTTCTAAATTCATCTAAAATCATAATCTATTCAAATATGGCCTCTATTTGAATTTTTGATTTTAATTGAATTTTGTTTGTATTTATTTGTTTTGTTGCTCTGTCTTTTCGCGCGTAGAATCCAACGTTGTCGAAGATCTTTCCACTCCGCAGCAGGAAGACCCAAAGAGCGTGCAAAAAGGCAAGTCTCCTTTGACCATTTTGAACCCATGTTTGTGAAATGTTTTTAAATTATTTTAAATTTATGTGCATCGCTATTTAATTAGAACTCTAATTTTGGTGTTAAGGCGTTAGTTAAATCCAACCTTGTTATGCCCTCAATTGAACTTGAATGCCATGTACCCTTGTAACCCTAGTATTACCTTTGTATCAATAATGAGAATTACTTAATCCTTTGGTAATATTAGACGGTAGTATAACGCTTAGTCATGCTATTTAAATCTTTTGGTCAATGGGAAATCATATGTTATTCATCTGGTAATTGTATTTAGAAATAAGTGCTGACTGGTGTTGCCACTGTGTTTTTAAAAATAAAATAAAATGTGGAAGTTGGTTTAGACTGGGGTGGATGGTTGGTTGGGATTGGTGCGGAAAGCATGAGATCTTGTAAAGTGTATGTTCCACCCTAGTCGATTAAGGACCGACGCTTGTGATTGTCCAGACTGAGCACTACCGTACAACCCCGAGTCTATATGTGTATGACCTAGCTGATTAAATCATGATAGTTTAGTTTAGGTGCCACCAGTGGAAAGTGGGTGCCAGGGATTTACTGGTTATTCACAGTGAGGGACAGGGATTTACTGTACTCATATGGCGCAAGAGGGGGCTTCGGACTGGGTGGATTTAATCCTTCTGCGGTGAAACCTCAGCAGGTGGTGTCTAGCTAGACTAGAGTGAGGTAAAGGCTTTGTGATATTTTGTCTGTGTCTCATGCCAAAGGAAGCGTGGTGACTATTAAGATAATTTATCTTTTGGGGGTAAAGTTGTACAACCTCTGCAGAGTGTCAAACTATTCGAATAGCCGTGCCCACGGTGAAGGGCGGGCAAGGAATGCATTCACATGGTAGATTTTTGGTTTTGGTTTTAGAATCAAAGTTTTGGTTTTTCGAGAGTGGAGGGAACTCTCGGAAGGACATCCTGGTAGTTGGAGCCAGAGAGGGTGGATGTAACCCACAGTTTTAAACTTGATCAGTTAGAATTGGTTAACTAGTGTTGGTGGATAGAACCTTCACTATAAAATGCTAATTAGTTTCAGTTAAAACAATTACTTGGTTAAAACAATGGCTTCGAAAATATTTAGTAGTAATTGGAAATAAAATATTGCTTTGTGCAAAAGAACCACATAGCCTTCCTTTGTCAAGCCTTGCATCTATTGCATTTTTCCCAAGACTTGCGGAGTACTTTATGTACTTATATGCTGCACTCAAAAATAATACTCAGAGGAATACGAAGCTCAAGAGGGAGACTACGACTACTTCGCGTGTGGATTTGACGAAGGATTCCCGGAGTACTAGGTCGCGCTTCCCCAGTCAATTGCCTGTGGCGTATTGATGGGTCTTCACCGGATTTATCTTCTGCTTCCGTTGTGTTTCGTGTGTGCGAGGTCTTGAAACCTCATTTGTAATAATGAGACCTTTCGGTCAATATTCTCTATTATTGTAATAAATCGTGGTTGGTGATGTAATCATTTCTGTTTAACTATGTGCACTAGCTTTGATCTGGGACTAGTGCTATAATACACAGAGGGTTCGGGTTGGGAAATCCGGGATCCCGACATAACAAGTTCACCGTAGGTGGTAGATTGTAGGTGGATTTTTGGGCTTTGCGGACATGGTGCAGACCACACATTCATAGAGACCTTGCCCGTAATGGAAGGTACCTGACACACCGTATGAGTCTTAGGATGCAAGAGAGCACTCGCTGTCTTAAGAACACATTATAACGTGGTGGTTGTTATTGCTGGTAATGGAAAAGCTTCATCATGAACTCTCAAATCGGATACTGATGGTATCACATGACATGTATAACATGGTGGGATATTTATGTCATATGGGTAAAGTGTATAACCTCAATAGAGTGTAAATCTATTCGAATAACCATGTCCCCAGTTATGGACAAAGCTTGGTGAAATCCCATAATAAGTAGCTTAATGTTTTGCAAAATGGTTATGGAAGGATGTGGTTGGGAATGCAAAAATTGGTTCGGCAAGGTTTATGCCAGTGTTTCGAGATTATGGGGCAGCAGGCCTCTTATTCATAGTTCTATCCATTAAGTTCATGAAGATATTTTCATGAATTCAGAGGATCCATTGCGTAAAAGCACATATTTTGAAAGCTTATCAAGTCTAGTTTCTGATGGATCAAACAGTGCATGATTGGATCTTTCTACAAAAAGTTGTGGAAACTAGAGTGTGTGCTGTGTTGGCTGTCAAGAATACTATGTGGGAGATGCAAAACAAGTTGGATCCGTAGCTTGTACGACAATGTGGTGGCAAGCGTGCATGACGGTGTGAGCGACCTAGGAGATGATGTATGGTTCTTTGTGGCACATAAGGTACACTTTCAATGGATACAACCGGTGACGACGAATCCTAGATGGCCGGCTGATGGCCTGCTGCTTGCGATGGTGACAAAGCCCAGAACAGATTGCCAGCCACTTGATCCTGACCCAGGCAATGAGGACGGAGATCGGATCAGATAATCGTAAGCCAGATCCAATGCCTCGAGGACGAGGTGCATATACCCACATTCGTTGGCCAACAAAATGGACAAGGTCGCAACTAGACGGGCGAGACACTAGTTGTCGGCGCCAGATTATCTGGATCTGAATCCTCTCTATATTACCACATTAATCTCTGATAAAAGTAGTACACACGGTTAAACAGTGATGAATATATAACCAAACAATATCTTATTATAATAATAAAGAGTATTGGCCTTGTGACCACTTATTACAACTGAGTTTACAAAACTTCTCAAACTTGCAAAACATAGCGAAAGCAAAATAAAACTCCGAAGATGACCCATAAATTCGCCACAGACAATTGACTAGAGAAACAAAACTTAGTACTCTGGACATCCTTCATCGAAGCCACACACGAAGTAGTCGTAGTGTTCTTCTGTGTCTTCATAACTTTCTGAGATGGTTTTGTAGATTGCAAGGTGAGTACATGCAGTACTCAACAAGTTCTGGAAAAAATACAATTAAATAGATGCAAGACTTAACAATGAGGATATTTTTGAGTTCTTTTGTGTAAAGCCATATTATAATTTCAAACATACCATAGTTTCCCAAATGTAATTATTTGACAAACTATTTACAATAATTGAAACTAAATATTGTTTTAGTAAAGGTTCTAGCTACCAACATTAGTATAAAGGCTCCATCTGCCAAAGTTCAATGAATCAGGTTGTATCTACCTGATTGGCTCTAGTTGCCAGAAGTAAACACGTAAGAGCTCTAACCACTCCTAGATTCCCAAAAGCTTGTTTGAAACCAAGAGCAAAAATCTACCATTTGAAAATGCACCTTGCCCACCCTTGATTATGGGCATGGCTATGTGAATAGTTTTACACACTGTAGAAGTTATACAACATTACCCACAAGAGATAATCAGCTTATGTTGTCAGTCAATGCACACTTTGTTAGGCATGTGTAGCACTAAAAGGCATCAGAGGGGTGTGAATGGTACCATCCAAAATTTTTTCCAAAGTATTCTAGATTCTCTTCTCAAATAATTATAGGCAATCCCGTATGATAGGTGCCAATTCATGGCGCAAGTGGATAGCTGGAGGCCCGAGACATACGTTACAGTTTCTGTGTGGGGAGATGGCCCCTACACTTTAGGATGTTTCATTCCTAGCAGGGCTCCCTTGCGCAGGGAGCCTGTGGTGCCGCAGGATATACATCCACAGTTGTGGGTTGAGCTCCTCACCATATTTCAGGGTGTGCTACTGGCATGTAACATCCTAAATTTCAAGTGTTCAAAAATATGAAACTTTGAAAACTTCTTCTTGTGTTTTGCTGGCATTCAAATTCTTTTGAAGGTTTAATTGAAATTTTTTGAGTTTTGTGCAAATAAATTGAGAAATAGTACCCAAGTAAATAGCTGGAAATGATCTCAAAATGCAAGTAATGAGCCTAATAAAATAACAATAATAATAATAATAGTACTAATAATAAAATAATGGAAATAAAAATTTGAAATTCAATTTACCTAGATAAAGAAAAACAGGGGCCAAAAGAATAGTAAAACCTCGCATTTGAATAACTAAACTAAGAAATCAAAATTTGTGAACATCATGCAAAATTTAGAACTTAGTAAATCCTAGTGTGGATTAAAATCTAAACTAAAAATCCAAAAATTGAATACAAAACTTAAATAAAAATTTAAATTTTGAATATCATGCAAAACTCTAAAAATTAGTAAATCCTATGCAAATTAAAGTTCAAATTAAAAATCCCAATTTTCAAAATAATGCTTGAGCCCTTTTTCTCTTTTTCTTTCCCTTTCTTTTCTCCCTCTCCCTTACATGTGGGCCCAATCTCTTTTCTCTCTCTCCCCTCTCTCTTTTTCCTCTCTCTCTGTTGCTGGGCTGAGCGCCCCGCCTCCTTCTTTCTTTTTCCATCTCCCTCCTCCATTATTTTTCTTGTAGCCGCACTCCCGTCCGTGTTGCCTTCTTTCTTTTCTCTCCCCGTTGTTCTCTGTCTCACTCTATCGTCGTGGCAGCCATGTGCTCGCGTCGCCCACAGTTCATCCACCATCGCCCGTAGTTCTTCCGCCACTGCCCACAGTCTCCACTGCCATTGCCACAGCTTTTTGTCCCGTCGTCGCTCCATGCTAACTCCCATCAATGGCCACAGTAGCTCCACCACGACACCCTCCGGCTATAAAAAGTAGCCTGGCTCCTCCCATTGACCCCATGCCACTCCCCTTCCTTCCCTATTTCTTCTCCCATCTTCGCCCGTGCAATGGCTGACCCACATCCTCGCTGTTCCCGGCCGCTCCGGCGAAGCCCTGCCACCTCGACCGCGTCACGGCTTGTCCCCACTCCCCATGTACTTCCCCTCCAAGTTAATTGGACTACGGTGCCCCCAGCTCGCCGCTCGGCTAATCTTCCTCGTCTCTAGCCAAAGCCGCCTCCACCATCGCCATTTCTTCCTCGGAGCACCTCCAGCCGGTTCCTCGCCTTGGGAGCACCTCCTCGGCACCCTCGAGCTTCCCCAACTATCGCCCCGACCTCCCTTCGCCTAAGCTCCTCCCTCCATGTGAGCCTCCCTGCGCCGCCCATGGCCTTCGCCGCCGGCTCACCTCGGCCCCCTTCCGACTCGGCCAACTGCACGGTGAGGTTTCTAGCACCTTCCTCCAGCTCTTGCTCTCCCTACTTTCCTTTCTCTTCCACCACGGTGCTGCCACCCCAAGCCCACCTCACCACTGGCCGCTTCGAGCTGCTGCCCGCCCACCTCGCCGCTGCTTCGGCCAACATGTCGCCACCCTTAGCTTCCCCATACTCTGAGCAACCCATTTTTCGAGTCACCATTGCCTCCCCAGCCACCGCCTGCCACCGACAAGCCTGACACCGAGCACCGACCTCTTCCTTTGTTTTGGCCCCAGTCACTCCTCAGCTCTTCTGGATTGTTTGCCTTTGTTCTGTTAGCGCAGGGCTTCCGCCCAGTTGGCTAGCCGAGTGTGCGTTAAACACTCCGGCCTCAGGTCTCCAGTTAGAATCTCGTCAGCCGCACCTTTTCCTTCTCCTTTTTATTTTATTTTCTGTAACCCATTTCAATTAAGAAAAATTAAGGGAAAATTAGGAAGTAATCTAGGGAAGCTAATAAATTAGATTAGGACATAAAACAAGATTGTTTAATGTTTAAATTTGGATTAGTTGTCATATATGTGTAATGAATGTGGTTTGAATAATTATGTAAAAGACTAATAATTAATTAAAGGCATTAATAAAGAAAAATTACTTTGGTTAAAATGTCCAAATTTAATGAAGATTACCTTAATTATAAATAAATATGCCCTAACATTTAACATGCCACCATTAAATAAATCTCAGTGGTAGATTTAATTAAATAGCAATATTGAAATATGACCCAATATAACAAGCTCTGCTCGGATAAATAAATTTAAATTAAAAATAAAGCAAGGCCTAATAATAACTAAAGTGTAGATAAAATAATAATGGTGCTATTAATTAAATCTCAACATTAGATTTAATAAATAGTAATGTTGAGCATGATTGTATATAACAAGCTAGGACCCGTATAAATGGATCCTAATTCAAATTAAACTATGCCTAGTAATAACTAAGGGCACATAAAATATTGTACCATAAAATACTATAAACTCAGACTCTAAGATTAATTCGGTAAGCTAAAAATTGTATACATCGCATATAGCATATGCCCTGAATATTAAACGCTCGACAAAATAACGCTCAGCTAAATTCGTACATTGATTCATAGGTCTAACCTAACTCATGGAACTTCCTTAATAAATATTAAAATAATAAAAGAAGTTATTAATAAAAGATCGAGTCATCGTATTCTACCATTGGCTATGCCTACTCATCCACAAGTCTGAAGCAGAATATTCCTAAGGATCTTCCTATATCCTGAACCCTCCTTGACATCGGTCTCTGCATGTTTCTCTCCTTCATTCTTCACTTCACTCTAATCCCTCTGACTCCGTCAATACTCCGTGCCCAACCAACCTCAAACCACTCATTTAATCATACTAAAAATTACTCAAGTTCAATTGGATTTATTTGGACTTTTTGAGTTATTTGCATTTATTTGGATTTAGTTGTTTAGCGCGTAATTAGAAATTGCAGTCTTGAAGAACCAAGGGATCAAGCGAAATCAAGAGCGAGGTGAAGATAAAGACCAGAAACTCAAGCCCATCGAATGAGAAAGCATTGAGTGAGCGAGTCAATACTTTGATCATGTTGAATCTACATTTTCTGCAAATTAATTGTGTTCTAAATTATCAAATTGCATGCTATTATTTTATGTGCAAGATTATGTTGATTTCCAGCTCCTAGTTATATACCCATAATGATCTTGCTAGTATTACACTTATTTGGACTACTTGAATATCTGAGCCTTGTCACCTTAGCAAAAATTATAATGGTACGGTTTCCAAAAATAAGTCCGTAATTATACGCCATGCTTAGTACTGCTTAGATATTTGAGGGTACCAAAATGCCCCAAGCATCACTTTTAACCATGAGAAACTAATTTGGGAAGTCATGGTGGAAATGATAGGTGTAATTTGACATGATTATTTTATGCTTCCAAAAATCCCAAATGTTGCTTAAATATCTGGGCGGATCACTACAAGGATTTTAACCTAAAGCCACGCCTAAGAATGGTTGTAATATGGGCATTTTGGTTGCAATACGAATCAAATGCTTCGAAGTCGGTTTCGTTGTGAGTCGTGGCATTTAAATATGTTGCAATAGGTTATTGCGACTCAATTTTGATGTGTTGCGATACTTTGACTTTCGCAACGAGCACAAATAGCAAATGCCACGCACGATATGGTCGCAATAGGAGATATTGCAACCAATAGCATCGTTGCATTAGTAATTGTTGCCACGACACACGTTGTGGCAATAGACTATATTGCCACCAAACATTGTGTTGCAAGAACGAGCCAATATTGCAATGCCATTGCTTCGTGGGAATAGAACTAATTGCCATGGACTATGTTCCATTGCAATAAAATCTTCTGCAACGAAAATCATTTGGTGGTTATATCCGTAATTGCGACGCACAATGTTTCATTGCAATAACTTATGTTGCCACGTAAATGTTTTGGTTGCACGTAAGTGGTATTGCAACGACACATTGGTTGTGGTTACTAAGTCTTATGGCATTGCACAACCTACGTTGCAATATTGTTTATTGCGACAAACAACAATTGATGCATTTCAGTTTATTGCGACGAGGAGATTTTCGTCGTGTACGCCTATTTCGTTCGATATTTATATATAAATTTATTGTTGCAACATAGATACAATAGAATTAAAGAAAAAATTCAATCATCGACACACATATATGAAATCAATCCTTCAATAACTGGAAAATTATGTCTGAGCCAGAATAAATATGTTTGCAATAACAAAAATATCTTCTCAAACTACAAGTCTTCAACTATGTTTGCAATAAAAAAAGAAATTGTTCTTCATTCACTCGAAGTATTGCTTCACTTATTCATCTCATGATGTTCCATCAGCACACGCTCGCACGCATATTCCATAGTACTTTAATTATTTTGCCTCTCCAAGCTTTCCTGCATTTTATAAGTAGAAACATAATTAGTCAATGTACAGTAGGCAATGAAATTCGGCAATGTATAGTAGTCAATGTATAGTAGGCAATGTACAGCAGGAACATAATTCAGCAATGAAATCAAGTCAATAGTAATGCTTACAACATAGCATATATGACTCACCCACCATTTCCAATGTGCGGCACATAATTTGATTGAAATGAACAAACAAAATTCACATATAGGCATTCATACATGTAGCTTTTTCTTTTGATTACGAGTTTTTGCAGCAGGCCTTATCTGTTGCTGCGAAGAATTTGAATCTGCTGGTGGGTCATTGTTGTCTGTTGGGAAAAGATTTCTTGTTACAGTAGTATTAGCTGTAGCCGTGGTACGAGTAGGTGGATCAACTTCTTTTACTGTGGTCATCACGCTTGCTGGTTGAATCTGCCAAAAAACAAAATAACAACACTGTGCATTAATACACATGTGTACAAATGCATTTTGTATGTCGACATGCTGCATTTTTATTACCTCTTGTTCTTCATCTTCTATACGTGGTGGTGTGATGTCATTCATGCCCACAGTTGCGCTATTTGGAGGCTGTGAACAGGTGGTGTTTCCTGGGTTAGCCTGCACCATATAAAAGGCAAGCAACATTAGGGGAAAAAATCGACAAAAGACAAGCATATAATACATTTACTACCTGTAGCAGTGCAACTTGCAAACGAAGCTCTTCTCTAAGTTCCTGCATTTGTCGGATACTTTCTTCCTTATCTCTTTCCCTTGCAGCAACTTCATTTGCAAGTTTTTGTTTTAAATCTTCAACCTCCTCTCGGTGCTGTAGGGCTGCAGCTGAGCTACGGGCTAAATTCTCTTCTCTCTCATTCAATAGAGCCGTTCGTGTTGGATATTTCACCATATATCCATGACCATGACATCTGTACGTTTTGGTTCCTATGGTTTCTTTGTAGTATTTTTGGAAAAGTGCATTTTCTTCTTCAACCGTAAGACATTGTTTATCTTTCGATAATTCTACCTCAGCAATTTTGACGAGAGCATTTTCCTAAGCGAAACATAATTAACACATTAGAAGGATTAAAATTAAGTGTTCCAAAATTTTATGAAGCATTAACCAATTATAAAGTCAGAACAATATATATATTTAGCACTCACATATACTTCCAATGTATCTGGGTTTGACCATTGCCCGCCCTTGGTGTGAGTAACCATCCAAAGATCCAAATCAGTAGGCTCCTCACCAGTTGTCGGGTCTCTCTGAGATGGCAACACATGTAGTATGAGGTATTGACTGTTGTAAAAAATAACTAGGTCAGTAAAGCTTGTCATTACCTGATCATAGCTTATTTGGGAAAATGGTTTGGATCCCATGAGATGCTGTGTCTTTTGCTTCTTACGGTTTTCAGTGTTCTTGGTGCTCTTCTTCTATAAATGGTTTACAAATGATGTGATTAAAACACTGATTTGATCATTTGTAAAAAGAAAAGGATATTTAACCATTTTACAAACCTGGAAGCTCTCACTTCCAAAGTACTGGATCAAGTAGTACCACTCAACATTGTCTAAATCTTCAGGCTTATGTTTCATTCTTTCAGCGTCAGTGCGGTAAGCCCTGTATGTAGCACTAAATGCAGCACGCCATCCTTTGTACCTCTCCTTGGCAATGGCCCATATCTTTTCTTTAGGTTCTTCAACATTCTGTAAGTCCCAGTTAAGCTGTTCCAATGCAAAGACAAATAGAATACAAAATTTTAGCTAGTGACAACAAGACATATGGACAAAAAATATAGTGTCATACCAGTATGTCATCTGCTATTGACATTTTGACTTTTGGATGCACACCCTTCCACGTTTTCACTCCTATAACTGGAGCCTTTTTCCTGGTAAACGTTACCACCTCATCCACGAACGACTGACGGTTCTCACCAATGGGGCCACCCAACCTAGGATTAAATTCGATTTTTAATTTCTGAGTCCGATTCCTAATTCTCTTGTTGGTTACTGTCAGACCTTTGAGACATCCTCTTCCACGTGTTTTGGAATTTTCTCCTATTTGAACATTAAGAAATAATGGAACATCCATGATCAGCAAAAGAGTTTTTAATATAAAATATAAAATGGAAGGAGCAACACATACCATCTCCTAGATTTTTTGGTTTCCTAGCATGACTTGGCCTATCATTTTCCCCTTCAGTTATGTCATCATCATTTGTATTTTCTTCCAATAATGATACTACAAAAAGAATGCAACCAACACATGTTAATAATTATTTTATTGTTTGCAGAACAGTAAACATGTTTAAATGAGTAAAGATATTTAATTACGCATGTGTCGACGACGGCTTGTATGCCTTAGCCATTCCTTGTATGTTTCGATTGTTTCATCCCTGAAGGCATCCCTTAAATCTGTGAGTGATGATGATTATACAATACCACTTGTCAGAGCAACACTTTGTTATAACAATTTGCATGAGTGAATCATCGAACAATCTTACCAGTATCTGGATCCTTGGATTGCAGCTTTGTTAGCCACAACTTGTAGGCATCAATGTCTTCAAGCGTACTTGAGTCATCATTGTTTCCCTTCTCCCTTGGTCGCTTAATCAGTGTTATGGAGACATCTACCTCATGTTCCTGCTCCTTCGACAGTACCAACCTGATTTCCCTCTCAGCCTCATTCATACGTAGCACTGTATCTGCATCTCGTATATAACCCATGGCCTCAAGTTTTGCTACATCCCTGCCACAACGCATCTTGTAGTACATGAAGTCCCTAGGTCCGTACCCAAGCTGTTCTTTAAAAGATGCCAAGTTAAAATATGTGACATCAGCTTTATCTAAATGTACATCGACAAATTCGTTTTCTGGATCCTTCCCCTTGCATTGGAAATATATTGTCCAAACCTCTCCAGTCTTTGGTGCACTGCGTGTATATACATGTAGTTACAAATCAATAAAGCAGATATATCGCAGTAATAAAAAGGTTCATATTTGACATTATCATTGTCGAAGTCTACTGAAATTACTATGACATAAACAGTGGCAGAGCTCACATCAATATGTAGGGGGGCCATTTTGTTTAATATATGAATGAACATGTACCCAATATAAAGTAATTAGCCTTCAAATGTTGAATGTAGCATTTCCTACTCAATTTCATCATGACTGCCGATGTAGTGCGTGAGGTTCGGAAATAAGAAGCAAGTAACAAAAGTAAAAAAATATCCAGTAGCGATATGGACTTCCTTGGTGTGCTGCTGCATATGAACGACTGTCTGCAAGAGCCGTTGCAGGGCATCAGGCTCAGCGGCGCCGAGGAGGAGGCCAAGTACACGGCCATGGACGGCGAGAGGCGTAGCCATGCAACCAGGCAAGACGGCCGGTGTGAAGCGCGGCAAGGCAGGACTGGGCTGGGCGACCGGAGGGGGCGGGGGCGAGCCGGCGGCGGAGCTCCATGGCGGCGCAGGCATGCACATGGCGCCGGTGACACACAGGCGGCGGGGGCTCTGGCCGATGGTCGGAGGAGCTTCGGGGTATGGAGGGGGTGCTCCCACCGCGACTAATCGGAGGGAAAACCACCGTGGCGGAGGAGGCGGCGTTAATGGCGACGGTGGCCAGCAATGGGGGAAATGGGTCGTACGGCGAGCTCGGTGCATGAATTCTCAATTAACTCGGAGGGTAGGTTGGTGGGGAGTGGGGGCACGCCTTGGTGCAGTATCCTTGGCCGGGATTCACCGGAGAGCCGGAATGGCAAGGAGACGGCGGTGGTGGGCTCACGGCGCGGGCGGGAGAATAGCGGGGAGGAATGGGGAGTGGCGCGCACAATAGGGGCGGGGCTCTGCTGGAGGGGTCCGGGCGGCGAGGCACGGGATGGAGCGCGACGGCCACGGCGTGGGCGCGGGGCTCGGCGCGGTAGGGGCGTGCGAGATGCAGGGGGCGCAGGCGTAGGATGCAGAAGAGCGGCGTTGGGACATTGTGTGTTCGCGAAACCTTAGTGACCCGGTGTGTTCGTCTACATACCTGCTTTCGTGAAACCTTAGTGACCTGGTGTGTTCGTCTCCATCTTCTTCCTCGACGACGGCTTGAATATGAGGATGACGCCGCCGTTCCATTGATCTGGCGGGCTGTTTCTTGGATGAAGGCGCCGTCACAGCTCTCCTGCTGAGATCTCCAGAGGCGACGTCCAGGGAGGGATGCCCCGTCCCGGTGTCCGGCGGCGACGATGCCATCAGACCTGAGCTAGGGCAAAAACGAAGGGACCTAGGACCCCTCCTCTCCCCTCACGGTTTTGGGAATAGATCGCAATTATGGGAAACGTGGGACGCGTGCGTGGGGGCGCTGATTAGTGCTAATCTACCGTTGTTGGGGCGGGATTTTTTCCCGGCCCCCTCCGCGAGCTACTTCAAAGAAGTTTATTACCCATATAGGGTAAGCATCGCTCGGCTGTCCGAGTGGCTTTCAGTGTTACTCTCTTCCTCCCCCCCCCCCCCCCCCCCCGCTCCCGCGGCGCGCGTTCGAGCCCCCGGCTCCGCGCGTTGCGGTCGAGCGTTTCTTTTATTTTCACCCGCTGACAGCTGGGCCCCGCCCGTCAGCCGCTGTCGGCCGGTGGGCCGGCTGCCTTCTGGGCCCCGCCTATCGGCGCCGCTCGCTGGCAGATGGGTCCAAGGCCCCACTTGTCAGTGACTAATGCACGCCGACATGTGGACCCTACTGACCATAGACGCAAGAATAAGCAAATAAGAAAAAAATAAAAATAAAATATATGACATGTGGGTCCCACATGTCATACACACATAATTTGGAATATAATAAAAAGGTTAAAAGATTAAAATAATCAGTGGGTCCCACTGTCAGACATTTATTAATTTTTGAGATTTAACTGAACTGAAGTATTCAAATAGGCATAACTTATTCATTTTAACTCCAAATTAAGTTAGACAAATTTCTAAATTCATCTAAATTCAAGATCTATCCAATGAAACTGAAATCATAATTTTTAGAGTTCGAGGCAGCAGCCCTAGAAGCTCCGGATAATCAAGCACCAGACCACTGTGACCAAGGCGAGTCAATACTTTGATCATGTTGAACCTAATGCTGCAAATTACTTTGTTTTAAATTATCAAATTGCATGCTGTTATTTTATATGCAAGTGCATGTTAAATTTAATATTCTAGTTATATGTCCATTGTTTACTTTGAATAATATTACCCTCTCCTTTGAATATTCGAATGTGTGAACCTTGTCGCCCTAACAAAATTATAATAGTAATGTTTTGAAAATAAGTCCCTAGCTATATGCTATGCTTAGTTTTGCATAGATACTCAGGGGGCGCTGAAATGCCCCAGACATCATTGTCGCTTTTAAGTCATGAGAAAATGGTTTGGGCAGTCATGATGGGGATGACTGGTATATTTTGAGCATGACTATTTTATACCCTCAAAAATCCCCAACTTGCTTGAATATCTGGGCGGATTGGTTTGAGGGTGTGAGTGTGGTGCAGTGGATGCACAAAATGGGTTAGTGGTAGATCGCCCAGATACCACTAAGGACCGAATCTTGTCACGACCTCCTGTGTAAAATAGTACAACCACAAGTCTGTAAAGTACAACTTGGCTAAGTAAATTTATCGAAACTCCGGACTCATCTCACTGGTAGGGGTGTGAAGGGGTTACGCTATGGCAAGGGGGCCCGTACGCTAGTAGTAGTGAGAAACATCCCGCGCACAGATGGGACCCACCGCAAGTGGGCAGTTTCCCATAAAGGTGAGATGACAAAAGGGTCTAGATACTTTGAAAAGTCACTGTGATGGTCTGCTCGACCACATGTCTAAGGTATCATGTGGGGCAATGAGTTGATTATCTCTTGTGGTGAAAGTGTACAAACTCTGCAGAGTCAAAACTATTCGAACATGATGACCAACCCAACTACACGCAGAAGATGTGGGTCCTACCTAGCTAGTGCAAGATGTTGGGGCATAACAAGGTAGTGGGTCATGAAGAACCGACAAGTAGGACATGACGTGGCACTCAGGCGGAGATGAGGTGGCAACTTAGCAGGACATGATGACCAACCCAACTACAGGCAGAAGATGTGGGCAAAAAATTTACATAAAAAATAATGGGCAAATAATGTTAACTTAAATAATTATTTTGCAAAAAATTACATAAAAAAGATTGGGCAAATAATGTTTATAGATTAATAATGAGATTGTAAAAAAACAATAGTTTGTAAAAAAACAAAGCCTAAAAAAAGGGCCAATAGCTCAATCAAGCTTGAGCCAAGTTGGCCCAGTAGCATGTAGAGTGCTCAAGGTAATCCCAGAATCGTGGAAATTCAATAGCGCAGCAAGGACTCAAATTTTTTAAGCTGTGTTAGTCTCGCTTGAGTTAGCGAGGTGGTACTAAATCGTGCACGCATCCGACAAGAGATTGGAGTAACCAGCAAAACGGGCCGGCCCATCTTCGCCTCAACAAAACCCCACCAGCGACCTCCTTCCAGGGGATTCCCCTCAACGCTCGTGACTTTTCTAAAACAAAAAAACGCACGCTCGTGACTCTCTAGATTCCCCAAAGGCGACGGTGACGGCGTCGAGATGGCAGGCGGCGAGCGCGTCCACAACTCGCACCTTCAGCCGCACATATGCGCGGGGCCAGTTCGCCCCCTCCAGGAAGGTGATGCCAAGCCACCGTGGCGCCTCCGGTTCATCGACGTCTTCGGGGGCTAGCCACTCCGAGGATGACGTGAAGCCGGAGTTCAAGAAGATGCGCCGGAAGCGAGGCAAGGGGCCGGCGTCCACCTCGGCAAAGAAGAAGCCCCCGTAGAAGGCGGCTCCGACTTGCGGCAATCGGGACAAAGGAGCAGCGTCCTGCTCGGCCAAGAAGAAGGTAAGATTAAGTTAGGGTTAGTAATTTGTAGTGTTACGGTGATTTGAGGTGCTAGATTGGGTTAGTAATTTGGTAGGGTTAGCCTTTCTAATTTGGTTAGATTGATCTGCTAGGTTGGGTCAGGTTAATTGACAGCCTGCTTGTATGTTTGGTAACAATTGATGCCTGTATGACTAAATCATAGCCTGCTTGTATGCTGAATTGTGTTAATTCTGAATGTTCGAATGACTTCTATGTTTGTGTTTGTTTAGACCTCCTAGTGTGTGCACTTTGCATATGAAATGTTAGAAAATTAACTAGCACATCATTCCCTACTGAAGGTCATGTCCTGTTTGAGACGATGGATACCCAAAATTGTATCATACCTTCTGTTTGAGATGAACAATTTGTTGCACATAAGCTGCTTAATGTTAATGTAGGCATGCTCTATGAAAGCTTTGTGTTGGGGTTGACAGATACAGGAAAATTGTAGGTAAGCTAATCAGTAGCTATTATAAACAGTTAGAACTAATTAGCACATACCACCAGGTTGCATATTAAGCAGCAGTACCAGTACAAGCAGCAGCAGCCAAGAAGCAGAACAAGCAGCAGCATATACATAGCTACCAAGCACAAGGGTGGAAGCCATTTCAATCCAAAATAAAATTTGTTCGGCACACATAGCTATTTGTCCTGCATATAAATTAAAGCCTATTACACAACAAGGTGGTGCTTCCTAAATTCATATTTATACAAAGAATTCATCATCAAGACTGGTGCCTAAAGAGTTGACAGGTGCTGCATGTCCATCATCAACGTAGGTGTCATCGGTATCATCATCTTCATCAACTAAGTCTTCATCACATGGTTCAGGCACTGGTAGCACATTTTCAATGATGGCTGCATCTCCAGTCACCCCTTCCAGGTCAGTCCTCCTCCAAGCTAACAAATCTTCATTCTGGCTTGAAATATTCACGGCTTCCACTCCCACCTCCAGTGAGTCAATATCAAGCTGTCCCTCATTTTCAGTGTCTAGTGGTTCAGGCATGGAAAACAAATTTCTAGGCTTCATTCTTACATTTACCATCAATGTCCAGCAATGTCCCCAATATGCTCTCACCAATGTTCTTCTCGATGTGCATGACATCCAAATTATGCCTAATAAGCAATTTTTCCCAGTACGGTAGTTGGAAGAATACACTCTTCTTCCTCCAATTGTGCCACCTAGTTTCTTCTTCACGCTGCTTCCTCTTCCTTGTGCCTTGCCCAAATTTTGGTTGCTCAAAACTGTCATACTGCTGCAGAACCTCTTCACCAGTAAGTGGCACCGGAGCCTCCCTTGTTTCTACCTTGTTGTTGAAGCTACTTTTATTCCTGCGCCATCTATGGTTCTGTGGTAGAAAGCGACGATGACCCAGGTAGCAATGCTTGCAGCCAAATTTCAACCATAAGTATTCTGTATACTTATGACAGTAAGGACATGCAAACTTGCCTTTAGTACTCCAACCAGACAGCATGGCATATGCAGGGAAATCGTTTATGGTCCATAGTAGAACTGCACGTAAGGTAAAATTTTTCCTAACCTTTGCATCCCATGTGAGAACACCCTTTTCCCAAAGATCCTTTAGCTCATCGATCAGTGGCTGCAAATAGACATCGATGTTCATTCCAGGAGATTTGGGCCCTGGTATCAGCATTGACATCATCCAATACGATTGTTTTAAACACAACCAAGGAGGCAAGTTATAAGGGATTATGATGACAGGCCAAGTAGTGTATGCAACATTCAACATCCCAAACGGATTGAAGCCATCAGATGCAAGTCCAAGCCTTACATTGCGAGGGTCAGATGCAAATTCCTCCTCCAGGGCATCCAAATGCTTCCATGCCAACGAGTCCGCAGGGTGACGCATTTTCCCATCACACACCAGTCCTTCCTTATGCCAACGCATAAGTTTTGATGTCGACTCCCTCATAAACAATCTTTGCAGCCGAGGAGTAAGTGGGAAATACCGCAAGATCTTACGTGGAAAATGCTTTTGTCCGCCACAAGTGCTAGAGGACTCAGCATCTTCAGAAGAGTCGGTCCCTTTCCACCTAGACTGACCACAGGTTGGACATGTATCGAAGTCAACATAATCCCCACAAAATAATACACAGTCGTTCACACATGCATGAATCTTTTGGTAGTCGAGTCCAAGATCTCGAACAACCTTACGCACTTTATCCAAGGTGTCTGGGATACCAGGGTGGAACAACGCGAACAGATCAAGGATCGACTGTATTCCATTGTTACTAAAACCATGCATGCACTTCATCTGAAAAATCCTGATAATGAAAGAAACCTTTGTAGCCTCCTTGCAGCCTGGATACAATTCCTTTTGTGCCTCGGTTAATAACTTAAAGAACTTCTTTGCACTCTCATTTGGCTCTTCATCTCCACTTCCTGTGAGTTCGCCATGTATAGCTCCGCGGATTAGTGCAGAAATCAGTTCTTTGCTAGCAGGCGCATCACCTGTTTCGCCATCATCGTATTCTCCTTCAGCCGGGTTATCCTCCTGAGGACATGCAACTAAATCTTGAGCATTACCTTCTCCTTGGATGAAACTTTCATCGAACCCTCTAAGTACCAAATGACTTCGAACATCTTTTTGATTTCTGTAGGACATGCAACGGCAACGAGCACATGGACATGGAGCAGTTTCTTCTTTAGATCTGCCTCCAAAGGTATTCTGAATGAAGTCCTTAAATCCTTTTTGCCATTCAGCAGTATACTTCGCCATGCGCATCCAGCTCCTATCTTCAATCGACATGCTGCTGCCTTGCCTCCTGGAAAACAGCCCACCGACTCTTCACCACGGACCCAACCTTCCCAACAACACCAGCTATATTATCCGATTGCCCTGCCTGCTTCCGCTTGACACCTGCATTAAATCGGTACAGTAAGGTTAAAGTTCCAGGTAAAGCAGACATAAAAAATGGTAATAGGATACTGTAGGATCGTCGATAATCTGGCCCTGTGCTATTAGAAGGAGTTGCATTTGTATTGATATTGATAATTGATTCATCTCACTTTTTGCTCGTGCTGCAGATTGTGAAATGTCAAGAAGCTCAGCTAGCTGCACGCTGGAGGCGGGCGTGAAGATCTACTCGCTACGTGTTGATTCGGTGCACTCTGCGTGTCAATTTAAGTGTAATTTAAATTTTAAGTGAGTTAGTATCGATTGCAAATTACTCTTATTATGCTGGATGCCACTAATTGTTGTTTTCATTTTTTAATGGTAAAAGTGGAAGTATTTATCTGTTTCATGCTTTTGTCATAATCTTACAATGTCTTTATTTGGTGATTGCCATTGAAGATTTGGGAGAAGGCGGCGATGCAGAGCCTGCACAAGAAGAAGGCACCAACAAAAGGATGTTGATAGGAGGGTACATCTCTTTGAATGGATCACTGCATGGAAGTCACGGCGTCGCCTAGGCGTCCAGTCGGTGAAGCGCGGACGACAGGAGAGCTCGCCTCGCCTTGGTCTTCTAGGCGTGCGCCTGGCCAGGCTGGTCGTCCGCGGCGTCGCCTAGTCGTCCATGGCGATTTGCGCGGCGACGCCTTGTTGCGACGAAGCCGAGGCCGAACGGGTATAATACGCAGGCGCAGCCGAGGGCCGAGGGGCGAAGCGGTATGTCGAAGCGAGGCAAGCGACACAACACAGCAGCGGCAAAAAACCCTAACCCTACCGATCATCGCCGCCACTCCCTCCGCCGGCGCCGCCGACCGACCTGCCTTCGTGGAGACCCCTCCGACCGTCCGACGAGGATCCCCCTCCTGCACTCTCGCCGCGAGTCGACGAATCGAAGGCTCGAAGCCCTTCCGCAGGCAAGGACCATATCCATATGCCCACATTTCTTTTCTACTTTTCTTCTCCAGTTCTTCTTCGTCCTTGTTCTGGTTCTCTTGCTCTGCTCTGCTTAGTGGTCACTGTGTACTCTGCTCTGCTCAGTTCTTCTTCCTGTCTTCCGGCAGTTCTGCTCTGCTCGGGGCCTCGGTGTGGTCATTGGCGGACTGGCCAGAGAAAGCTGGAGAAGAGGGAGGCAGGGCAGGTGGGTTGGACTTGTACCCGAAAGGCTGAAACTCAGTGTGGCCAGGAGCCCAGGATCTACCTCGGGAGAATTATGAGTATACTCATATACTGACTTACTGAGTACGCAAAATTTGTGTCTTTGCCTCTTTGGCTCTTTTGGACTTTGGCTCTTTGCCAGTTTGCCGAATTTGTGAATTGTATTGTGTTGATTGTTGAGTAATTGTCTAATTGATTTGTCATTTGTCTGCAAGACTGGCCTCAGTGGCCTGCAACTAATGATTTATGATTCTAATTTACATGTATGATGTATCAATCATGAATCATCAATGTATTATACTATTATGTATGTATGACGAGGGTGATTTGATGAACAATTGAACACCAATTCACCAAACAGCAGAAACTGATATTCTGATATTCTGATTGTTATGATGTATGATGAGGGTTATTTGATTTGAATATTTGATTCATGAATTCATCAATCATCAATTCATCATTCATATAATGTCTTCATGTTTGGCTGTTTGCACTTTGAAGTGATGTTGCGGCCGACGAGGGAGGGGATTCAGATTATGATTGTTGAATGTTGAAACTTTCAACCTTTGTCTGTTTTGGATGTTGAATATTTGAATGTTGAATGTTGAATGTTCAATCTGCGCATATTTTTGAAACATATTGTGAAAGCCTGTACAGATTCATGGTTTCTGACTTTCTGTAGTTAATTACCTAAAGTCCTAAAGCATCTATGTTTTTCTGTAGGGATTTCTTGAGCCATCTGGATTTTGGACCGAGGAGGCGAGCTAGGCTGTGCAAACTGCAAAAGATCAATGTTCTGCAGTCTGCACTTCTGCTGCAAGCCTGCAACTGCAGTCTGCAACCTGCATGTATGCCACTATGCACTGAATAGCCTGAAGCCCTGAATTTGGGTATTTGTGAATTTGGGTGTCATGTCAATAGCTTCTATACTGCATTCTTCACATATTTTCAAAATTTAATGCCATCAGTGTTGTCAATAAGAGAGGCTCTTGAAAAGCAACTGTGTTATGCAAACTCTTGTATGTAGTCAAAAGTCAAATACTCAAATGTATCATGTATGCCCTAACCCTAAGATACAATTTGTTAATTGTTACTAACTGAACTTTGCAATGCCTTTTTCCAGGTTCTTTAACTGTTGACTGGCCTGAGGATGTAGAGTTTCCCATTCTTTGTTTCAGCAAGGGCTCAAGACAAGGTTTTATGAAATATTTCAATATATTGATTCACACTTTCACAGTCAGTCACTCAGACAGTCCTCAGGTACTCACATACTCACAAAATCACATGATTCACATTACACTGATTTTCTTTTTTCTTTTTCACTTCAATTCTGCTTGATTATTGCTCATGCTGCTTCATTTGTGCAGATTTCACCAACTTCGACATTGGAGTCGCCGTTTGAGGCTCTTAATGTAAAGATTCATGACTGATGTTCATAACCATTATGTCAATTTTGATATGAGACTGTTGTATGAATGAAATAATTGAACCTCAGAGTATTTCCATTTCACATAACCAGGCATTGTGTGGCAATTTTTGCTGCCATTTTGTTAGCTGCTGCAGCAACGTTATTAGATCAGCAAGTTTATTTTTTATGCATCTCCAGAAAGTATAATCTTAGCATCCCATGCTATGTGATTCTTCACCCTCTCATCACTACAAATCTGCAACAATGGCTCCTAAGTTTTCTAGAACTGCTTGTACCCTTAGTTTGACCTCATAAACTACATGCTAAACTGAAACATGTTAGAGAGGAAAATTATCATGAACTGAAAATATTTGTTATGGCATGCTAAACTGAAACATGCTAAACTGAAAATTAGCATGCTAAACTGAAATATGCTAAACATGCCAATTTTTTTGCTTTTCTAATAGCACTTTCACTATTATCAGGGCTGTTGGTCATCTTTGAAAATATTTGTTATGGCCTCTGTGTAGTCGATGTTTTTGTGACATGGAGACAATTTGTTGTGGTATGAACTTGTTTTTTGTTGTGGACTTGTGGTTGTGGCCTGTCATGAAAATTGTATGGTCTTGGTATGAACTGGTGGACATTTATACTATAATTGGTATGTGCTCTATGGTTGCTGAATATGGTCTTGCATGAACATGTTGCAGTATATTAGACCTACATGATGTAATCGTACTATATTTTTATTTGATTTATGAAAAAACTATTATATTATATTATATATATATATACATATTAATATATCATTTATATTGATGGTTCTACAAAATATTGTAATTATGTTCATCTTATTTATGCTTGATCTGTTAAGTATCAAGAAGCAACACAATGGTATACAAAAAAACCTCTAATCCCGTTCGGTCAACCGCGCGGCCGCAATTCAACTATCAGCCATGGCATGCAAAACATCCAGCATGCATGCAACAACAACCCTAAAAAATCATGCATGCAAGCACACGTCAAAACATGCAATCCTCCTGAAGGATTCAGCTGCATGCATGCTATTCTCACATCAACATATAGGCCAATGGATAATCAAAGAAAACACATACCTCATCCAGCAATACCAAGCACTAATTCCAAAGTCACAGTCGGCTCCAAAATCACCCGACGCCACGAACACAAGCCGCCGCATTTTTTTTTCTTTTTAAATCATAGATGCGTGACGAGTTTTGCTGCTCGATCCTTTGCCATCTTTCAAGCGCACGATGATTTTTCACGGAGACCGAGCCGAAAGAATAAACCATCGTGCGCGATGCCAATGGACAAGAAATCGCTGACGGCTGCTGCTGCTGTAGGGCGGCGGCGGCGGATTCTATCGGGCGGCGGGGATTTGCAGCGATGCTTTTTTTTATCAATGCCGGCGATGTGCCTGGTGGTCGCTCGGTGTAGGAAACCTTTAACTTTGGCCCATGCGTTCGAAGCCTTTGGCCCATGTGTAGGTGTAGTTTGGGCCACCAACAAATTTGTATGGCAATATGACTAATAATTTGCAACCAAATGTACTACACTATTGCAACATATGTTATGAGTAGCAATAGGACATTATGCCATGCAACGAACTATTATTTTCGATGCAATATAGCGCGACCTTTCGCGACGCATGCCAATTCTATGGCAACACAATTATTTCGTGGTGATATTGAAAACTACTCGCAACCATCGTTCGCATGGTGGCAACAACGACGTGTTATCGCAACGCAAATTTATTATTAACACAACGCAGCTTAATTTGTTGCAATATTTAAATGTAATTGCAATCACAGTTTAATCGTGGCCATAACACCTACCTGTCGCAACAAAGGTTAGGACTAACACAACCCAATAATTTAGATGCAATAAGTGCCACGTATCGCAACCATTATAGTCCATGTTGCAATAGAGCCTCCTATTGCGACTAAATTTGTGGCGTTGCGAATACAAGTGGTTGGATTAGGGTAAAAACCTTGTAGTGGATGGTACGAGGGCTGGTATGTGGTGCAATGGAAGCACAGTGTATGGGATGTTGTAGAATCGCCCAGATAACCTTTAGGATTGAATCTTGTCATGACAACCTATGTAAAACAGTACAACCATAAGTCTGCAAAATGCAACCTGGCTAAGTAAATCTATCGAAACCCTCGGACTCATCTCACCGGTAGTGGAAAGGAGGGGAATATTGTAAAGGCAAGGGGAGGCCTAAAGGGACACCGAGTGGAGGGTGAAGTTTTCTAGTCGTACTAGCATTGTGAAGAGTGGAGTTCGAATGTGCTAGTATTCGTGGTGAACATCTTGTGCAACGAATGGGACTCATTGCAAGTGGGAGCAGCCCATAGGGTGAGATGACAAAAGGGGCTAGATATATTGAAAAGTTACTATGATGATCTACTCAACCACACGACCAAGGAATTGTGTGGAGCAATGAGCAGATTGTCTCTTATGGTGAAAGTGTATAAACTCTACAGAGTCAAAACTATTCGAATAGTCGAACCCACGGTCAAGGGCAGACATGGGAACCTAACTAGATATAGTTCTATTTCAAAAATTTTATGGGTGGATTTGGAAAAGTAGAGGGTGGTTGGAACCCTACTTTGTGATGCCCTGGTTGTCGTCCCAGTGATAAGGTAAGCGGACATAACACTAAAAGGTTACTATATGGTGCAGATGCCATGTAACGGTGGATGGAATCTGTATTACTATTAATACGATCTTATTTCACACATTATGTTATAAGTGCAAATAGCTAGGTCTTAGGAGATTTCTAAGTAATATATTTAAAGGCAATTTATGGCAAATAAAATAACCCGAGCCTTTTCTTGATAAGACATGCAAGTTACATATTGCATACTGTGTATTGGCTCAGAGAGCACGGTGGTTTGTGCCCACCCTCGGTCACTCAATTAATCCAGAATCAAGTGTCAAATCGCTACGCTTCAGCAATACGCCCGGATATGATGGTGAAGAAGATGAAGGTGTCAAGAACTAGATCACGAGCCCTCAGTTGGCTGCCTGTGGGCATGTCCTAAGGGTCCCACCTGTGTGCTTCATTTTTCGCTGCCGCAATTTATTGAGTTCGGCCTGATCGGCCCATGAGTAAGTCTACTATTATAATTACGCTTCTGCATGATATGTATTTTGATGTTTAGTACTGTATTTGTGAGCACTATCTACTAATCCAACGAATAGTGCGGCCGAATCACAGAGGATTTCGGATTGTAAAATTTGGGTCAGACAGGGCTGATATTAGAGCATATCGACTGTAGCTCATGACCTAGTTAGCTTGGCCGTTAGTTTCATGACTAGAATTATTTCTTCAATATCTATTTTCACAAATATAAGTTGTATTGCTCATTCTCATCTCTCTTAGATGATTCCCTCTCATCTATATGCTGCCCTATCCATTCTTATTTCTGAAGCTCTCTTATCCCGAATTCAAAATGATAAAAATCCAGTACTCCTCTTGTAAACTCTCTTTAAAAACCAATTTTGGGCCAAAATCACCATGCTTAAATTTGAAACTCATTTTCAAAAATTAATTTAACCTTGGAGGATCGATTATCAAATTGTTTACAAAAATTCATTTTCAAACTCATTTTAACGAACCTGATCTTTCGAGGAAATTTTCATAAGTTCAACTACTTACCAAAAATCTAATAAACCTAATTAGATGTGTATCTCTCTAATCCTAGCACATGTTAGTTCAGTCGGCAAATATGTCGAAAAATGTTATAAATATAACATGGTAGCAAAGGATTACAGAAGCCACAATTCGGTCAATTTGAATTTCAGGAGGTCGGTACATGTAGACAAAAAATAGCCTTTTGTATGAATTTTTTGAATTGCATGCCTCTCTGTACTATGTGAAAATAGCTGCTCTTATTTGGTTTCCTGGATTTTCTGGAGTTTAAAAGTCTATTTTTGAAATTAAAAAGTATTTTTAGTATAAAAATTAAATACCAACATTAGTTGGAAATATTTTTATTAAATCCAAAATGTCACCAGGAGCAGCTGTGAATTCTCCTGGAATTTTTGGAGGTATTTTCATATTTTTCTAAGGCTTAAATAATTTCCGAGCCTTTTCTGAAAAACAAAATCAAATTCCAAAAATTAAAAATCCAAAACCCTCTCCTTCGGCCACCACGTGGACGGCCAGATACCGCCCACGTCGCCCGCCCGGTCCCGCCTACCCCCTCCCATCGGCCGACACGCGTGCGGCCCAGATCCGCCTTCTCCCCCGTGCCGGCCCATCCCACCGCCCGCCTTGGCCCCCTCTCAGCAGTTCGATCTCGCCCGCGCGTCCGCACCCTGCTCTCTCTCTCTCTCCTTTCTCTGCCCCACGGACCCCACCCGGTAGCCACTCCCCTTCCCTCCTCTCTCTCTGCGCACGGGGCCCACTTGTCATCCCTTCCTCGCGCCCGTCCTCTTCCTCCCCGAGCCGCTGACTGTTGCGCCCGCTCCCGCCTTCCCCGGTGCCCCTCCTCTCTCCTGCGCACGCCGTGTCCCACGTGCCCACCACCTCCGCCATCTCCGTGCCCAAAATTCCCCATCCCCACGCCGTGTTCCCCCCTAATTCCCCGCCGCCCCCGCGCCATCTTCGGCGACAAATCCGCGCCGCCCCCGCGCCCCTCTGCCCCTATAAATACCCCACCCCGCTCCACCACAACTCGCTCCACCTCGCTCTGCCCTCGCCCGCTCCTCCCGAGCTCTCCCTTCCCTCCGCTCCGTGCGGCATCTCCCCGAGCGCCGGCGAAAGCAACGGCGAGCAATCGCCGCCGCCTCCGTTGCCCTCGCGCCCCGCCGTCGCCTCCCTCGGCCTCCCCGCGCCCGTGCGAAGATCCTCCACCCATCGGCAGTGCCTCTCCGCCACCGGAGCCCCATCCCCATTCTCTGAATTTAAATTTCCCTGAGCCCATTCCCCTTCATCCTAACTCCGATTTCGCCCATTCAAATTTCTAAATTCATGAAAAATTCCCCTCTATCTTATTCTATCTATTTCTTCCATCCTTTCAAATATTTTAAATTTATTTGATATTTTAAATTCCAATACCTAGTTTAATTTCAAAGCCTGAGTTCCATTACAAATTTTCTGTGCACTTTCAATATTTAAATTCAAATCTTGCAAATCTCCATAAAATCCATTCTATTTTTCTTGGTCCAAATATTGTCTCAGTAATTTCTTTTCCCAACTGATCTTGCAAATATTCGTTCTCCCTCGTGTGAACCCTAATCCGCTGAATCTTTCTCCTAACTTCGTACGAAATCATAAACTTCCTTCCAGTATATATATATATATATTATTTTTTTGTGATTTTATTCGTATTTATTTGTTTTTTTGTTTTGTCGTTTCGCGCGTAGAACCCGACGCCGCCGAAGAATTTGTCGAGCCGCAGCAAGAAGGACCAAATAGCGCACAAGAAGGCAAGTCTCGTTTGATCATTTTGAACCTATGTTTGTGAAATGTTTTAAATTATTTTAAAGTTATGTGCATCGCTATTTACATAGAATCTTAATTTTGTCTTAGCAGGATAGTTAAACCAAATATTGTTATGCCCTCAATTGAAGTTGAATGCAATGTACCTTTGTAACCTTAGGATTTCCTTTATCTCAATAATGAGATTATTAATGACTCTTTGATAATTATTAGAACAGTAGTATAATGCTTAGTTATGCTATTTAATTCTTTTGTAATCTTGAAATGGGAAATTATGTTGCAATGCAATAATCTTTGTATTTAGAAATAAGTGGCGATTGGTGTTGCCACTGCTCTTTTAAAAATAAAATAAAATGTGAAAGTTGGTTTAGACTGGGGCAGATGGTTGGTTTGGATTGGTGCGGCAAGCACGAGAACTTGTAAAGTGTATGTTCCGCCCCAGTCGATTAAGGACCGACGCTTGTGATTGTCCAGACTGAGCACTACCGTACAACCCCAAGTCTATATGGGTACGACCTAGCTGATTAAATCATGATAGTTTAGTTTAGGTGCCACCAGTGGAAAGTGGGTGCCAGGGATTTACTGGTTATTCACAGTGAAGGACATGGATTTACTGTACTCATATGGCGCAAGAGGGGGCTTCGGACTGGGTGGATTTAACCCTTCTGCGGTGAAACCTCAGCGGGTGGTGTCTGGCTAGACTAGAGTGAGGTAAAGGCTTTGTGATATTTTATATATGTCTCATGCCAAAGGAAGCGTGGTGACTATTAAGATAATTTATCTCTTGGGGGGAAAGTTGTACAACCTCTGCAGAGTGTTAAACTATTCGAATAGCCATGCCCACGGTCAAGGGCGGGCAAGGAATGCATTCACATGGTAGATCTTTGGTTTTGGTTTTAAAAATGAAGTTTTGGTAATTCGAGCATGGAGGGAACTCTCGGAAGGGAATACTGGCAGTTGGAGCTAGCATGGGTGGATGGAACCCGTAGTTTTAAATTTTATCGATTAGAGCTGATTTATTAGTGTTGGTGGTTGGAACCTTCACTAAAATGTTTACTAGTTTCATTTAAAACAATTACTTGTCAAATTAATGCCTTCGAAAATATTTAGTAGTAACTGAAATAAAATATTGCTTTGTGCAAAAGAACCATATAGCCTTCCTTTGTCAAGCCTTGCATCTATTGCATTTTTCCCAAGACTTGCGGAGTACTTTATGTACTCACATGCTGCACTTAAAATAAACTCAGAAGAATATGAAGCTCAAGAGGGAGACTACAACTACTTCGCTTGCGGATTCGACGAAGGATTCCCGGAGTACTAGGTCACGCTTCCCCAGTCAATTGCCTGTGGCGTATTGATGGGTCTTCGCTGGATTTGTTTCTGCTTCCGCTGTGTTTTGTGAGTGTGTGAGGTCTTGAAACCTCAGTTGTAATAATGAGACCTTTCGGTCAGTACTTTTTCTATTGTAATAAAGCGTTGTTGGTTATGTAATCATTTCTGTTTAACTGTGTGCACTAGCTTTGATCTGGGACTAGTGCGGTAATACACAGAGGGTTCGGGTTCGGAAATCCGGGGTTCTGACAAAATTAAAATTCAAGTATTGGATAACGAAAGTATAAGTTTGAAATTTAATTTAACTAGGTAAAGAAAAGTAATGGCTAAAGGAATAATAAAAAACTCACATCTAATAGTTGAACTGAGAATTGAAATTTTGAATATCTTGCAAAACTCAAAATCAGTAAATCCTAATGCAAGTTAAAATTTATAATTAAAACTCCAAATTTGAGAAATTTCTTATTTTCGCCTCCTCTCACTCTCCCTCTCTGCCTCTCTCTCTACTCCTCTCTTTTTCCTCTCTCTAGTAGTGGTCCTGGTTTCCCCAGCCTCCTCTCCCCCGTTATTTCTTCTCTCTTTTTCTTTGCTGTCGTGCTGTCTCTTCTTCCTCCACTCGTTCTTCTTTCTTTTTCCTGTCTCCTCTCTACTCACTTCATTCGCGACCAAGCCGGCCCTGCTACCCCTGTACATCTGTCTCCCCCACGTCACCACACCTGCTCCCGTGTCAGCGCTTCGTCAGCTGGCCCCATCTCCCCTATTTTGTCAGCCACAGCACCTCCGTCATGTCGCCAACTCCTTCCCTACAGCTATAGGGTGTGCCTATGCCCTACCCCGTCGGGTCACCTCACTATCACCGTGACCGGCGTCAGCCCATGCTTGCGTGCCTGCATGGCCCTGCTGCCCCCACATTGCCAGCCTACTGATCGAGGTGTAACATCCTGATTTTCAGAGCCTTTTGAAGCTTTCGAAATAAAATTCACCATTTGAATTTTTCTGGAATTAATTAAAGCTTAAATAAAATTTTTATGAAATAAAAGGATTTAATATGATTAAGTTAAACATTAAAATGTGCCAAAAGTATTTTATTTGAGTTCCCTGAGCCTCAAGAGCTTTTCTGGCATTTTATGTGATTTTTCTGGATTTATTTGCTATTTTCTAGAGCTCAAAATGATTTGTTTCAATTTCTGGAAAAAGAAAAAGAAAAACCAGTCGGTCGAGCCGCAACCGCTTCCGCCCCTGCCGCGTGTCAGCCATCCAGAACCCCGCCCCGCATCGCAGCCGCCCGCTTTTAGCAGTCGTACTCGTATACGAGTGGGACTCTCAGGTCGTATCCCACCCGGACTCGTACTCGTGGCCGACCAGGACACCTCTACGACCGGGTATAAAAGGGCCGAACCCCTGGTGTCTCCCTCATCCCAAGTCAAGCCTCGCCTCCGAGTTGAGCCGCAAACCGAAGTCGTGCCGCCCGCCGCTGTGGTCGTGCGCCTCGCCAAAGCCGTGGTCGTGCGCCTCGCCGAAGCCGTGGTCATACGCGTAGCCGTTGCCGTGGTCGTGCCGGAGCCCGAGATCGTGTCGTCCTCGCCGTCGTTCTGCCGTCGCCGGTGAGTCCCGCCGCCATCCGTGTCGTAGATCCGTGTCGTAGATCCGTGGTCGTAGATCCGTGTGTCGTAGATCTGTGTGGTTGTAAGGTTCTACGACTACGTTGTAGAGCCTTAGTCGTAAGTCGTAAAGCCACCGGTAAGTCCGATCATGTGGTCGTAAATGACTTCATGGTCGTAAGTCTGCCTGAGTAGTCGTAGTCGCTGTGCAGTCGTAGCCGTCCGTGTGGTCGTAGTCGTGGATTGTTCTTCGTGGTCGTAAAGTTCTTCGTGGTCGTAAGGTTCTTCGTGGTCGTAAGGTTCTTCGTGGTCGTAAAGTTCTTCGTGGTCGTAAGGTTCTTCGTGGTCGTAATATCTCTGCGTGGTCATAGGGATCCTTTGTGGTCGTAACGACTACCCGTCTGTCTCTTTTTCTCTGAATTAAAACTTCCCAGAGCCGGTTCTCCCTCGTCCTAGCTCCGATTGACCCGATTCTTTTTCCTAAATTCATCTAAAATTGCGCTCTCTCTTTTGGTTCAAGTTTGAGAATTTTTGGAGTTCATTTGAATTTTATTTGATTTTATTTTGTGTTTCGATTTGCGTTCTCTCTCGTTAGATCACGCGTTCGAAGGAGCGGAAGTTGGATTTAAAGATCAAGAGCTGTCAACTGAGCAAGGCCAAGGCAAGTCATGTCCTTTGATCATGTTGAACCTAGTTTTCAATCTATTATGTATTATCTTGTTTCAAGTTATCATGCATCGCTATTTTATTATCAAACCCTTGTATTGGTAGTTATCGTCCCAATTGGTTATTTCCCTCCTTGATATTTTGGAATACCTTGATGCCATTGTCAACTTAGGTTGGGAATTTAATTAGTGATGCTATGTTATTTGTCACATTGGGTTGGTACGATTAGAATGCTTAGCCTTGCTTATTTTGCGAAAGGGTTCATCATCACATGTGGTTAATTAATCTTGACTTAATGATATACTTGAATGTGGTGGTTAACCACGATTATAAAACTTGTTGCCATGGCATGGGTAGTGTCATTGGTGTTGGTTGTACAAAATTGGTTTTCACTTGGGCGATTGATAGTGCAGTAAAGGGGGTGCAAGTTGCACATTGGGATGTTTCGCCTGGGTAATTCTTAAGGATTAACTTTGTACGCCATTGATCTGAGCTTAATCGTGCAAACCACATGTCTAGTATGGGATAGACCTGGCATAATAATTTGTGAAGTCTCCACTTTGGTTTTACTACCGATGTTGTTGTGGCGCAAGAGGGGGCAATTATCGACTAGGGGGTTACCCTACTCGACGGCGAAACCTTAGCGAGTGGGATCAGGTGGAGATGGATCATTGTAAAGGCCTTGTTGTGATTTCCTTAGCGCGAGGCTAATCACATCGTGTGGGTACAGTTGTGCAACCTCTGCAGAGTGTAAAACTATTCGAATAGCCGTGTCCTCGGTCATGGACAATGCTCGGTGATTTCACACGAGGGGTAGAGTCTTTATGAAATCTGGTTGGTTTGAGTTGGGAAGTGAATGGTTAGTTCACTTGTGGTTATATTCAATTCCTTTGATTATTTATTTAATGTCTTTTGTTGAAGTTGCTTTTCAATCTATTTATTGTATTTACTTTAAATCGTTGCTTTATGCAAAGTTAACCTTTCAGCTATCCATTGTTAAGCCCTGAACACTATATTGCATTCATTTGTTACAAACGACTTGCTGAGTACCAATGTACTCACGGCTTTATGCCCCTGTTGCTCAGTTGAGGAGGAGGAGTATCACCAGCATGAGGTTCCAGAAGGAGAGTACTTCGACGTCTTCGTGGATTAGGCTTCGTTCTCCACTCGATAGCCTGTGGGCGTGTCGATTGGCTGCTGCGCTTCCTTTTGGATTTTCGCTGCTAGTTTTTGTTAAGCCCTTCGGGCTAGTCTATTGTAAGCTTGGCCATAAGGTCGCACTCTGATAATTATTAATAATATTTGAGTCTTTTCTTAGTAAATTGTGATATGTTCGATATTTCATCTTTGTTAATACTGTGTGCACTAGCGTGATCCTGGACTAGTGCAGAATACACAGGAGAGTCCGGATTTGCATATTCGGGTCTTTACAGAGATGGTATCAGAGCCATATCGACTGTAGGACGAAGCCCTAGTTAGAATGGTCGAATTAGTCAAGTTTTTAAAATTTATCTTCTAAATCAAATCAACCAAATGTTTGTATAGTAATTCTTTATTCTTACTTCATTCTTAGGATTCTTTCTCCTTGCCTCCTCTGAAATAGTGTTTTCGAATTTCAATTTGACTTCTTATCCCCATAATGTCCATAGATGTCTCGAGCGTCCCTCGATCAAAGTGAAAGTTGGCATGGAATTCTTCAAGCTGTGCTGTGAAGTTTGGATCAAGGAAGCATCCAATATGTCAAGAAAAGATTGGGAATTTCCGGGAAGATTAGGAACCATTAGCTTTGAACCTTGTTATAGTTTTAGTATCGTGTAGATCGTCTTGCTTCTTATTTGCCGTTGGGTGTGATGTGAGCTGCAGTTTTGCTTCTAGCATTATGATGCAGTCATGTCAAAAGTCTTTTTGTGGAGTTTATTGCTTCTTTTGTTAGCCTTTTCGGCTAAGTGTTTGCTTAGTTGTAGGATTGCCATTAGTTACCCCCTTAGACGAGTTTACCACTTACCTTTGCTTTTCCCTCTTACCTATTGAGCCTTGAAGAGTCAGTTCTCAACAAATGGTCTTTTCCTTCAGAACAGAGCAGAAATGGTTGACACCCGGAGCTCCGCAGGACGCGGTCAAATGAACCAAGATCCGGAAGGCAGTAATGGAAACCAAGCAACTCCAGAGCAGCATGCGAATCCGGCTGGTTTAGATCCGACCTTGAGTCAGTTTATGGCTGCCCAGACCCAATTAATGAATACCATGATGCAGAATATGAACGCAATGATGAATCGGCAGAATCAAGAAATGGCAATGCCCCAACCAGTTCGTCAACAGTCTAAATTTGCAGAATTCATGAGGACAAGGCCACCCACTTATTCACGATCTTTGGAGCCTTTGGAAGCCGATGACTGGATGCGCTCAACAGAAAAGAAGCTTAATCTTGCCCAGTGTACGGACCGCGAGAAGGTTTTGTATGCCGCCCACCAGCTGGAAGGCGCTGCAGCTGAATGGTGGGAAAACTACTGTGCTGCTCATGAAGATCAATATAGCATCACTTGGGCGGAGTTCGCCGCAGCTTTTCGTCATACCCATGTTTTGGACGGAGTGATTGAGATGAAGAAGGAGGAATTCCGGGAGTTACAGCAGAAGAACATGTCAGTGAGTGAGTACCTCAATAAATTCACCCAGCTAGCCCGTTATGCCCCGGAGGATGTCGCTACAGATGATGCCCGTCAAAAGAGGTTCAAGAAAGGACTAAACCCCGGTCTGAAAGTTCAAGTGGTGGGAAATGAATACGCCAGCTTTCAAAACATGGTGGACAAAGCGATGCTCATTGAGGAGAGTCGTCGTGAGTTAGAGGAATCCCGCAAGCGGAGGATGATGCAGCAAGGATCACAGATGCACCAGGCTCAGAGGACCCGCTTCAGTACGTTTCAGCCCGCTCGTGTTCCACAGCAGTCAGGATTCAAAACACCTGCACCAGCTCCTCGCCAGTTCTCATCAAGACCAAGGCCAATTCCAGTTGGAAGCCAACAGCAGAGGATCACCAAGCCCATGACAGCAGTTACCTGTTTCAAATGCCATGAAACGGGACATTATGCCAACAAATGCCCGCAGAATCAAGCCTTGACACCAGTTCGTTTCAACTTGGGCTCTACCCCAGATCGGACTCCCGCAGCAGGGTCAGGACGCGGAGCACCGCAAACATCAAGTCAACCCAACAGAGGATCGCAGACCGTGCTGCGCGGCCAGGTGAACCATGTCACCATGGAGGAAGCTCAAGCAGCACCAGATGTTGTGATCAGTAAGTTTCAAGTAAACTCAGTTCCTGCCACAGTTTTGTTTGATTCTGGAGCTTCACATTCGTTTGTTTCCCGGAGTTTTGCTCTAAAGCATAAATTGGAAGTTGTTGCTCTTGGTTCTATTTTGCTGGTTCAATCCCCGGGCTCTGAGATGAGTACCAATCTAGGATGCCCTAGAGTTAAAATAGCCATCCAAGGAATAGAGTTCTCCGCTGATTTGGTAGTGCTAAATATCCAGTCTTTGGATGTGATTCTGGGTATGGATTGGCTCAAAAAGCATCAAGCAGTGTTGAAATGTGGAAGTCGAGCCGTCACCTTGGTCGGTTTAGATGGAAGTAAAGTTAGATTTGAAGCCAACATGAAGCAGCCAGAAAAAGTGATGGTATGCTAAAGCAAAGGGATCATGATAGAGGAAGTACCAATTGTACGAGAATATCCCGATGTATTCCCCGATGATCTTACTGGGATGTCCCCCGACAGAGAAGTAGAGTTTGCAATTGAGTTAGTACCGGTACATCGCCTATTTCCAAGAGACCCTACCGAATGCCCGCCAATGAATTGGCAGAATTGAAGAAACAAATACAAGAGTTGTTGGATAAAGGCTATGTCAGGCCTAGTACCTCTCCGTGGGGAGCACCAGTATTGTTTGTCAAAAAGAAGGATGGTAGCCAGTGCATGTGCGTGGATTATCGAGCTCTCAATGAAGTTACCATCAAGAACAAGTATCCCTTGCCCAGAATCGATGACTTGTTCGACCAACTAAAAGGAGCCGGAGTGTTTTCCAAGATTGATTTGAGGTCAGGTTATCATCAAATGAAGATTCGACCGGAGGATATACCTAAGACAGCATTCTCAACTCGTTATGGTTTATACGAATTCTCCGTAATGTCTTTTGGCCTAACCAATGCCCCAGCATACTTCATGTACCTGATGAACAAGGTGTTCATGGATTACCTGGATAAGTTCGTTGTCGTGTTTATCGATGACATTCTGATCTACTCCAAGAATGAGGAAGAACATGAAGAGCATTTGAGGATGGTATTGCAGAGGTTGCGAGAGCATAAGTTGTATACCAAGTTTAGCAAATGTGAATTTTGGATAAAGGAAGTTGCGTTTTGGGCCATGTGATGACCGCAGAAGGAGTAGCAGTTGACCCCGGGAAAGTGAACGATGTACTCACTTGGAGGGCACCAACGTCAGTAACTCAGGTCAAAAGCTTCCTGGGAATGGCGGGTTATTACCGCCGTTTCATTGAAGGATTCTCCAGTGTAGCGCGCCCGCTCACTCAGCTGTTGAAGAAGGAAAAGAAATTTGAATGGACGCCGGAGTGCGAGAGGAGTTTTCAGAAATTAAAGGAGAGCCTAACAACAGCGCTAGTACTAATTCTACCCGACATCAAGAAGGACTTTGAGATCTACTGTGATGCATCCCGCAAAGGTTTGGGGTGTGTGTTGATGCAGGACAAGAGGGTGGTGGCTTATGCATCACGCCAGCTGAGACCACACGAAGAGAACTACCCCACGCATGACTTGGAGTTGGCAGCAGTTGTGCATGCCTTGAAAATTTGGCGTCACTATTTAATGGGTAACCGAAGTGAGATCTACACGGATCATAAGAGCCTGAAATATATTTTCACACAATCGGAGCTCAACCTAAGACAAAGAAGATGGTTGGAATTAATAAAGGATTATGACATCGGAATCTATTATCATCCAGGAAAAGCCAATGTAGTGGCAGACGCGTTGAGTAGAAAGGTGTATTGCAATACAGTGATGGTCAAGGAAAAACAACTAGCTCTACACGAGGAATTTCAGAAGCTTAGTTTGGAGTTGGTTGAGGAAGGGATGTTAGCTACCTTGGACTTGCAGCCGACCCTAGATAGTCAGATTTGTCACGAGCAACCAGGGGATGAAAATATCCAGAGAATCAAAGAAGGTTTAAAGGAAGGCAAAGCACCCGGCTTTGTGGAGGACGATCAGGGAATCATGTGGTATAAGACGCGTTTGTGCGTACCAAACAAGGGGGAACTGAAGAAGTTATTACTTAAGGAAGCGCATGAGTCCTTATATTCAATCCATCCCGGCAGTACCAAGATGTACCAGGATATTAAAGACAAATATTGGTGGCCAGGTATGAAGCGTGAGATAGCCGAGTATGTAGCACTTTGCGATGTGTGCCAAAGAGTGAAGGCTGAACATCAAAGACCAGCAGGTTTGCTGCAACCCTTGAAGATTCCTGAATGGAAGTGGGAAGATGTGGGAATGGACTTTATTACAGGCTTACCCAAGACTAAAGAGGGCTACGACTCAATATGGGTAATTGTGGATCGACTAACGAAGGTCGCTCACTTTCTTCCGGTCAAAACAACTTATTCTGGTGATAAATTGGCCGAGTTATACATGTCCAGGATTGTGAGTCTTCATGGAGTGCCCAAGAGGATAGTATCGGATCGTGGGTCGCAGTTTACTTCACGATTTTGGAATAGCTTTCACGAGGCAATGGGTACTCACTTGAACTTCAGTACAGCATATCATCCGCAAACTGATGGTCAGACGAATCAAATTCTGGAGGATATGTTAAGAGCTTGTGTATTGGATCACGGAGCTAAATGGGATAGTTCTTTACCTTTTGCGGAGTTCTCCTACAATAACAGTTACCAGACTAGTCTACAAATGTCACCGTTTGAAGCCCTGTATGGCAGAAAATGTAGAACCCCTCTCAATTGGAAAGAGACGGGGGAGAGTCAAATCTTCGGGCCAGAATGTCTTCAGGAAGAAGAAGAGAAAGTGCGTTTGATTCAAGAAAGGCTAAAGGCAGCCCAAGCCAGACAGAAGAGTTATGCTGATACTCGTCGAAGAGATTTAAGTTTTGAGCCAAATGACTATGTGTATCTCAGGATCACACCCTTCAAAGGTGTTAAGAGATTTCAAATGAAGGGAAAGCTAGCGCCAAGGTATGTGGGGCCATTTAAAATTTTAAAGCGCAAAGGAGAGGTTGCATACCAGCTGGAATTACCAAACACCTAGAGCGGGATCCATGATGTTTTCCATGTATCTCAACTAAAGAAGTGCTTGAGAGTGCCCGAGGAAGCAGTGCCCGTAGAGGCGGTGGATCTTCAGGAGGATCTGTCTTATAAAGAACATCCTATAAAAATTTTGGAAGTGGCAGAGCGTGTAACCAGAAGAAGGACCGTTCACTTTTGCAAGGTTCAATGGAGCAACCATTCCAAGGAGGAAGCAACCTGGGAGAGCGAGAAGGATCTTAGAGCGGAGTTTCCAAACCTATTCCTTAGAGAGCCAGAATCTCGGGGTCGAGATTCCGTTTAAGGGGGGAGGTTTGTAACATCCTGATTTTCAGAGCCTTTTGAAGCTTTCGAAATAAAATTCACCATTTGAATTTTTCTGGAATTAATTAAAGCTTAAATGAAATTTTTATGAATTAAAAGGATTTAATATGATTAAGTTAAACATTAAAATGTGCCAAAAGTATTTTATTTGAGTTCCCTGAGCCTCAAGAGCTTTTCTGGCATTTTATGTGATTTTTCTGGATTTATTTGCTATTTTCTAGAGCTCAAAATGATTTGTTTCAATTTCTGGAAAAAGAAAAAGAAAAACCAGTCGGTCGAGCCGCAACCGCTTCCGCCCCTGCCGCGTGTCAGCCATCCAGAACCCCGCCCCGCATCGCAGCCGCCCGCTTTTAGCAGTCGTACTCGTATACGAGTGGGACTCTCAGGTCGTATCCCACCCGGACTCGTACTCGTGGCCGACCAGGACACCTCTACGACCGGGTATAAAAGGGCCGAACCCCTGGTGTCTCCCTCATCCCAAGTCAAGCCTCGCCTCTGAGTTGAGCCGCAAACCGAAGTCGTGCCGCCCGCCGCTGTGGTCGTGCGCCTCGCCAAAGCCGTGGTCGTGCGCCTCGCCGAAGCCATGGTCATACGCGTAGCCGTTGCCGTGGTCGTGCCGGAGCCCGAGATCGTGTCGTCCTCGTCGTCGTTCTGCCGTCGCCGGTGAGTCCCGCCGCCATCCGTGTCGTAGATCCGTGTCGTAGATCCGTGGTCGTAGATCCGTGTGTCGTAGATCTGTGTGGTTGTAAGGTTCTACGACTACGTTGTAGAGCCTTAGTCGTAAGTCGTAAAGCCACCGGTAAGTCCGATCATGTGGTCGTAAACGACTTCATGGTCGTAAGTCTGCCTGAGTAGTCGTAGTCGCTGTGCAGTCGTAGCCGTCCGTGTGGTCGTAGTCGTGGATTGTTCTTCGTGGTCGTAAAGTTCTTCGTGGTCGTAAGGTTCTTCGTGGTCGTAAAGTTCTTCGTTGTCGTAAAGTTCTTCGTGGTCGTAAAGTTCTTCGTGGTCGTAAGGTTCTTCGTGGTCGTAATTTCTCTGCGTGGTCGTAGGGATCCTTTGTGGTCGTAACGACTACCCGTCTGTCTCTTTTTCTCTGAATTAAAACTTCCCAGAGCCGGTTCTCCCTCGTCCTAGCTCCGATTGACCCAATTCTTTTTCCTAAATTCATCTAAAATTGAGCTCTCTCTTTTTGTTCAAGTTTGAGAATTTTTGGAGTTCATTTGAATTTTATTTGATTTTATTTTGTGTTTCGATTTGCGTTCTCTCTCGTTAGATCACGCGTTCGAAGGAGCGGAAGTTGGATTTAAAGATCAAGAGCTGTCAACTGAGCAAGGCCAAGGCAAGTCGTGTCCTTTGATCATGTTGAACCTAGTTTTCAATCTATTATGTATTATCTTGTTTCAAGTTATCATGCATCGCTATTTTATTATCAAACCCTTGTATTGGTAGTTATCGTCCCAATTGGTTATTTCCCTCCTTGATATTTTGGAATACCTTGATGCCATTGTCAACTTAGGTTGGGAATTTAATTAGTGATGCTATGTTATTTGTCACATTGGGTTGGTACGATTAGAATGCTTAGCCTTGCTTATTTTGCGAAAGGGTTCATCATCACATGTGGTTAATTAATCTTGACTTAATGATATACTTGAATGTGGTGGTTAACCACGATTATAAAACTTGTTGCCATGGCATGGGTAGTGTCATTGGTGTTGGTTGTACAAAATTGGTTTTCACTTGGGCGATTGATAGTGCAGTAAAGGGGGTGCAAGTTGCACATTGGGATGTTTCGCCTGGGTAATTCTTAAGGATTAACTTTGTACGCCATTGATCTGAGCTTAATCGTGCAAACCACATGTCTAGTATGGGATAGACCTGGCATAATAATTTGTGAAGTCTCCACTTTGGTTTTACTACCGATGTTGTTGTGGCGCAAGAGGGGGCAATTATCGACTAGGGGGTTACCCTACTCGACGGCGAAACCTTAGCGAGTGGGATCAGGTGGAGATGGATCATTGTAAAGGCCTTGTTGTGATTTCCTTAGCGCGAGGCTAATCACATCGTGTGGGTACAGTTGTGCAACCTCTGCAGAGTGTAAAACTATTCGAATAGCCGTGTCCTCGGTCATGGACAATGCTCGGTGATTTCACACGAGGGGTAGAGTCTTTATGAAATCTGGTTGGTTTGAGCTGGGAAGTGAATGGTTAGTTCACTTGTGGTTATATTCAATTCCTTTGATTATTTATTTAATGTCTTTTGTTGAAGTTGCTTTTCAATCTATTTATTGTATTTACTTTAAATCGTTGCTTTATGCAAAGTTAACCTTTCAGCTATCCATTGTTAAGCCTTGCACACTATATTGCATTCATTTGTTACAAACGACTTGCTGAGTACCAATGCACTCACGGCTTTATGCCCCTATTGCTCAGTTGAGGAGGAGGAGTATCACCAGCATGAGGTTCCAGAAGGAGAGTACTTCGATGTCTTCGTGGATTAGGCTTCGTTCTCCACTCGATAGCCTGTGGGCGTGTCGATTGGCTGCTGCGCTTCCTTTTGGATTTCCGCTGCTAGTTTTTGTTAAGCCCTTCGGGCTAGTCTATTGTAAGCTTGGCCATAAGGTCGCACTCTGATAATTATTAATAATATTTGAGTCTTTTCTTAGTAAATTGTGATATGTTCGATATTTCATCTTTGTTAATACTGTGTGCACTAGCGTGATCCTGGACTAGTGCAGAATACACAGGAGAGTCCGGATTTGCATATTCGGGTCTCTACACGAGGCCACCTCGGACCAATTGCCCTTAGCCAGAGCACCACCGGAGCACCACGATGCCATCCTCGCCATCAGCTGGACACTAGGCAGCCACGGTCTCTCTCCTACTCGGCCAACCCCATCATAAGCTTTTTCTTGATCCCCTACTGCTCATGTGCACCTCAATTTCCCCTCTCCTCCATGCCGGTGCCGCCGTCCCATTCCACCCCCCCGCCTCCGGCCACTCAAGCCAACGCTGGCCACTCTGGACGCCACCACGGCCCGTGCTGACACCACCAGAAGCTTGCCCACCCCCAGCAGAACCCATTTTGCCGGCTATGCCAGCCTCCCTGGCCGCCACCTACTGCTGGCGAGCCCAGCATCTTACGCCACCGGATTCCTCTGTTTTGCCCCAGCAACACCCTCGCCTCTTCTAATCACAAGCAGGTAGTTGCCTAGTTGGTCAGCCAGCCGAACACTAACTCTCAGGTCTCGTGTTCGAATCCCGTTTCCCCCACAGTTTTCTTTATTTTACTTTTATTTTTCTTTAATCCATTTCAATTAAGGAAAATTAAGGAAAACTAGAACTTCATCCATGGAAGCTAATAAATTTGATTAGGATGTAGATAAAATTATTTAAGATTTAATATTGGATTAATTACCATATATGAGGAACTAATGTGGCTTGAATATTTATTTAAAGTTTAATTATTAATAAAAGAGCATTAATAAAGGATGGCTTTGGTGAAATGTCCAAGCATCACAAGAACCTTAATTAAAATAACAATTGAGTTCAGATCAAGGTAATTAGCCAACATGTTTATGTAACTCAAATTAAAATACAAAATTAAAACTTGTGGGGATGGTAAAAATGTACCCTTGTAGATATAGACAATAACAAAGGTTCCTAAGTGAATAATATCCAATCAAGGAGCACGAATTAAAGAAAATATTAAAAGTATTTGAAATAGAGTGTGCATCTAAATTAGAGGCTTTTCAATATATATATATATATATATAATAAAATAGTTAGAAAAATACAGATGATATGTATTCAGCCCACTAGTAAATATATTATTAAAATTTTTGTATTCACCGTAGACCCTATTAAAAATATAAACACAATCATTAACATACTACCGACCATTAAATTTTAAACAGTAGCTTTAAATCAGTGACGATAACGAAATACAATCATGTGTAGCAGGCTCGATCAGTCATAAATAAATTAAGATTAAATTATATCAGATGCTAAGTAAAGGGATAAAATATCAATATTAGTTGATTTCTAGAGCACCTCCAAAATGAAAGGTCATATTAATATATAGGTACTAAAATATAACAGCCCAAGGTCATCAGACATTGTAATAATATATATATTCTAAAGTAAACAAGTAACAAATTATATGATTAATTCATAATTAGGACCACATAAAATGCTACATATCAAATTACTAGCGATATGAATTAATTCGATAAGCTAAAAGTCGTATACAACATCTATGGAACCCTTGCCTTAAATTCATAAATGGCAACACCCAAACAATACAATACTTAAAACCCAACTAAATTCATACACTTGTCCATATGTCTGGCTCAACTCATGGAACCTCCTTAATAAATATAAAAATATTCAAAAGAAGTTGTTAAATTAAAAGATCGAGATACGGCAATCTATCATTAGCAATGCCAACCATCTCCGAGTTCTAAGCAGAATATTATCATGAATAGTCCTTTATCATGAACCTTCCTTGGTATCCACCTCAGTGAATTACTTTCGCTCCAACCCCGTTTGACTCCGTCAATACTCCACACTCAATCAACCCAACCTCAAATCACCCATTTAATTATAATAAAAATTAATCAAGTTCAATTGGACTTATTTAGATTCAGTTGTTTAGCGCATAATTAGAAATTGGAATCCAAAAGAATAAATGGATCAAGCGAGACCAAGATCCAGATGAAGCTGAAGACCAGAAGCTCAGGACCATCGAATGAGAAAGCTTTGAGTGTGCTTAAGACCGCAGTAAATCGCACATGGTGAGTCAATACTTTTATTATGTTGAACTTACATTTTCTACAAATTACTTTTGTTTAGATTAGCAAATCGCATGCTTGTAACAGCCCAGGTTTTTATTAAAATAAAAAATAAATAAGTAAAAAATATAAAAATTAAATTAAAATTAAAATAAGTATTTTTGTTGCCTAAGTTTTATTGTTGCTTTGCCCTGATTTTCTATTTTTGAAAAGGCCTGATTTGAAATTAAATTTAAGTGAAAACATAAAAAAAATATTATTAAATAAAATGATATTTTGATTTCTATAAAAATCTCAATTCAAATTAATTACTTGGATTTAATTGGCTTTAATTGATTTAATTCGACCGCTCTCCGGCGAGCACCCCTCACCACTCCGGTCGCCCCGAGCCCCGCCAACGCCACCTTCGGCTTCGCCGCACCGCCCTCAACCTTGGCCGCCCCTCCGCCTGGCTCGAGCACCGCCGAAATGCCATCCCCACTGGAACCCGAGCTGCACCGCCGCCTCACTGTCGCCGCCGGCCGCCTCCGCTTGTTGCTGAAACCCACGCCAGGTAGCGTTGAGTTCCCCGCGTGCTCCCCCATCTTTTCCTCATCGTCGGCCACCGGAGTGCCGTCATCGCCACGCCCGAGCGCCACCTCCAGCCGGCACTGCCTCGGGTGCCTGCGTGGCAGCTGATGTGGCGCCGCGTCAGCGCCACGTCGGCGCCAACCTGGCTTCTCTCCACCCCGTCAGTGCCACCTCAGCCTCGTGCCGCCTCGGCCATCCCCCTTGCCCGTGGACCCGGTTTATAGACCCGGGGCCCACCTATCAGTCGGTCCACCCCCAGGGTTGACGTCAGCTGACGCCATAATTCCATTTTCCTGAAAAAAAAATAATTCGGCCAAAAATAAAATTCCTGTTGATGTCATAATTCCCATTTTCCTTTTAGAAAAATAATTCCAAAAATCGAGATTTTTCATTTTCGCTGATTTTAAACTTTCGAGAGCCCGTTCTTTTTCATCCTAACTCCGATTGAGCCCATTCAAATTTATAAATTCATTAAAAATTCTCCCTCTATCATTTTATGCCCTTAATTCAAATATTTGAAGTTAATTTGAATTTATTTTGAATTTATTTGTATTTGGTGGGTTATATTCACGTGTAGACTTCGATGATTCGGGAGATTTCTTCGACGAGGATTTGCACCCAACTCAAGAGCATGGCAAGTAAGACTCCTTAATCATGTCGATCCCAAATTTCAAAATAAAATTATGTTGTTTTAAATGATTTTGCATGCATACTTTTATTCACTATATTTCAATTCAGTTTTAAGTTTAGTTAATACCTGTTTGTTATTATCTCCATTGACATTGAAAACCCATATACCTTGTCACCCTAGATTAAAAACCCTAGTTGGTACACTAGTATGGCTAAAGACTTTATGATTAGCAAATGCTTAGTCTTGCTTAGAAATATCTACGGGTTGGAATACCTTTCACATAAACTGATAAATTCTTTACATAAAATGATTAGACTTTTAAATGTATTCTTGACTTCAATGAGTCAAGAAGGTTTATAAAATTATTTCAAAGTAAAATATAAAAACTGGTTTAGACTTAGGCAATTGGTTAGGTGGTGGGTGCAGGCATGCCCTGTTGTTCAGAGACTCAGGGTTGATTGTCGAGCACAGGGGTAAGTGGTTGGGCCTTAGTCAATTAAGGACCGGTCTATGAGCTACTATTGCAAAGCCCTATCGTACTACCACAAGGCTGGTATGGGACAACCCTGGCTGAATAAGTTGCGGAGTCCCAACCTGGGCTAAGTTGTAGGTTGAAGTGAGCATGGTTAGTGCCATGAGAAGTCTCACAGTTTGAAGTGAGCATGGTCAGTGCCATGTGAAGTCTCACTCGGCTCAAGAGGGGGTCCCGGTCTGGTGGATTCCTTACTGGGGTGAAGCCAGAGTTGGCTTGGTCAGGTTGAAGACTTTGCATTATAAAGGCCTTGTCATGATCTCCTCGCCGCACACCTAACGAAGTGTGTAACTCACGTGGCAAAAAGGGATGATCATGTCTTATGAGTAAAGCTGTACAACCTCTGTAGAGTGTGTAATCTATCCTGGATAGCCGTGCCCACGGTCATGGGCATAATGAACAAAAGTTTTTCATGGATTAGACTTGGTTTTTCAAAAATGATTTCGAAAACCTTATGGATGGATGGAATCCATGAGAGATTGAAAACGTGTGGATGGATGGAATCCATACGTGATCTTTTGGAAAAGATGGTCTGGGTGGGATGCCCATGGATAGGTTGGTTTTTGGTTGGAGCCTGCACTGACGGTATTATTTTCAACTACAAGTTATGTTTTACATACTGTATTAAATTCAGCAATTTCAATCTATCTACTATATTTCATTAAATGTTGTTTTATGCAAACTAACCCTATAAGCCTTCCATTGATGCCTTTATCATTATGTTGCATTTCTCCGTGTGATTTGCGGAGTACAAGTTTATACTCACCTTGCAATCTCCATACAGAGGAAGATGCCTTCGACAACGGTGAAGATCAGAACGAGTAGGCTACGTCTTACTGTAGTTTGTCTATGGGAAGGCTTGGGCTTCGCTTCTTATCAATTTTCTTCCGCAGTTATTTGTCTTATTTTTGTTGCCAGTGAGCATTGATGTAAGACTTGGCCATAAGGCCGTACTCTTTTATTTAATAAAGTTGGTCATTTGTGCTTGATATGTATCTTTGTTGTACTGTGTGCACTAGCTGTTCCTGGACTAGTGCGATTTACACAGAGGATCCAGGAATTCTTGCTCTGGGTTCTGACAAAGGTGATATCAAGGCCATGACGACTCTAAGACGTGACCGTAGGTAGAATAGAATGGCCAGACCCTAAGGACTTATTTTTAATAAACAATATTTTTGAAAATATATATATGTGTATATATACATATGTATGCTTATTCTTACTCCTCAATCTCTGCTTTCTCTTATCTCTCAACTCTTCGTCATCTTTATGTTATCATTCAAAAACACATTTCTAACTTCTCTCTTCTTCAAACAATTGTAGATGAACACTTATGAAGTTGAACCAAATGATGGATGGAGTTTAGGCCTCCATCGACTACTCCGTCGTTTGGGTTTCCAACGTCGAGCTATCTACATGCATAGAGAAGAGAGCCATAGAGATTAGACGATGGGACACCACTTCACCCTACTCATCACCAAGCGAACTGGATATGGAAGTCTTGGCTACCGCTTCACAGGAAATGGTCACTCATTTGAAAGAGCCAGACAAGAAGCCGCTCGTAGAGCAGTTCTTTGTCTCTGCCGCCATTTCAATCTTCGCATCGAAGGATCATGCTTTGTACTTCGAGAGCCGCGAAGGATCACTCCAACACGACCCTTACCCCTTTAGGATGAGTTGTTAGGCTAGCTAATAAACGTTGTTATGAGCTGTCAGTTTCCTCTTTTGTCGGCAGCCATACTATTAATTAATAAAGGTCTTAATAAAGATGAAGTTTTGTTTGGGTTGTGAAATATCCCCTATTCTCCCTTTGCCTTGAGTCTTCTCTCTCCTAATTCTTAAAAGCAACGAGCAAATGGTGAACACAAGGAACAACAACAGCAACAACCTTAATGGAATACAAGTCAGCTCATTCCTCCACCAGCAAATGAACCTGATTGGGCTCAGATGATGACAAATCAGAACCAGCTTATTCAGCTACTAACACAGACCATCAACAACTCTGCACAACATGCTCCACTGGTACCAGCTCAAGCTCCACAATCAAGACTATCGGAGTTTATGCGATTGCATCCCCCGACCTTCTCCAGCAGCACCGAACCCATGGACACAGATGATTGGCTCAGAGTCATCGGAAAGAAGCTGGACATTATTCAATGCAGTGATCGAGAAAGAGTTTTATTTGCTTCTCATCAGCTACATAGACCAGCATCAGAATGGTGGGACACCTACACTACCGCCAATGCCAATGTTCAAGCTATCACTTGGAATGAGTTCGTGCGAAACTTCTGCAAAGCTCATGTTCCCACTGGCACCATCACTCTCAAGAAAAGGGAATTTCGAGCACTATGCCAAAGAAGTCGCACTGTGAACGAGTACTTGCAGAAGTTCAACCAGTTGGCATGCTATGCACCTGATGACGTTGCTACAGATGAAGCCAAACAGGAAAGGTTCCTAGAAGGACTCAATGACGACCTTTCGGTTCAACTTCTCTCCAACGACTACGCTGATTTCCACCAGCTTGTCAGCAAAGCGATTCGCCAGGAGTCCAAGCATCAACAGATTGAGAACCGGAAGAGATGGATGCATGCTCAGCATGTGAATACAGGAAGCTTCTCCAAAGCCAGAAGAGTTCCACCTCAGGCCAACAGATTCCAGCCATCATCATCAACAGGAGAGCTAGTCCCCGCTGACACTTCTCACAATGCTAAAGACAACAAGGTCTCGAAGGACTCGAACCCTGCAGCAGGAGTTACTTGTTTCAACTTGTTGGACCGAAATGGCGATAGAGGGGGGTGAATGTCGACCACTAAAAATTTGTCCCCCTCAAGTACCCACGATGAAAAACCTTCTTCAATAGCTATGAAGAAAAGCTATGAAGAAAAGTTCTCAAGAAGAGTTCACTTAAAGGTACTCTTCTTCAATAGCCACAGGGCTATGAAGAAGGATCAAAGGCCTACTGGACACTGGAACACAAAGAAAACAAACATCCAAAACCAAATCACAAAACCCAGCTCGGGCGGTCTGACCGCTGAAGACCTGGCGGTCCGACCACTGAAGGGCGGTCTGACCGGTAGTATACCGCCGGTCTGACCACCGGTCAAAACCCGGTCAGACCGCCTCACCCACACCGGTCTGACCGCTCGACGAAAAATCAGGGCAACAGAGAACAGAAAATTCAGAGCAACAACCAGACTTTGCATAGAGATAAAATTGAGGATTTTCCACCTGATTTCTCAGCCCAGAAATAACAGATAATGACCTAAATAGCCTAAGGAGCAGGGGAAACCAAGGATGACCAACTCTAAAGCAAAAATTTTAGATTTTAGGAGAAACCCGAAAACTTACAGAGAGCAACTTCAAAAATCAAATTCCCACCAAATCTTTGATCCTTTGGCCAAGAGACTTTGCAGATATATTAGCAATAGCCACTGGTCTCTACAAGTCAAGTTTCAAGCCATCTCAAAGAAGGAAACTAAACATGCACCAAAACCCTAGAAATGGAGAATGAAGAACAGGGACAACTCAAAAATCCAAAATACTCAAGATTCACAAGTCCTTTGCAAATGAGATTTTGCAATTAAGTTAGCAATAATCTAAGGCATCCCAGCAAGAACCTTAGGCCATTTCCTCAAGGAAATAAAGAATTTCATCAAAACCCTAGAAACCAGAAACATGAACCGAGGAAGCCCAAAACCCAAATCTGAGATAAAAAAGCTATTTTCTCTTGGGAAAAACGATCAAATGACCTTGAGGCACTATCCCATCATAGAGCAACCCATTTTGGGCCTTCCCAGCAAGAAACAACAAGAAACACAAAAACTCAAGAATCACTCAAAAGAGGTATCGTAGGGCAAAAACAACAGAGAGACAAGAACTGAATCAAACTCCATCTCATATTGATAAAGAGGAAAGGAGATACATGATTGATATAAGAGGAATGATTACAAGCCACTCAATCCATCCTCTCCCTCTCACAATCCCAAGAACACAAGAACTCTCTCACTACATGCTTGGTGGAGAGGAGACACACTCAAGAAACCATCGAAGGAGACAGACTCTCTGCCCTCTCCAACCACTAAAGAGCCTCACCAACTAAAGCCTAAAGCCAAAACAACCTTCTAAAGCTCATTTTGACTAAAAGCAAACCCTAGAACCCTTGGAGTGCATGAGTGGGCATGCAGCCACTCCCTCCTTTATATAGCCCTTGGCTAACGGGTCTCCAACCCGTTACGCCCGCTAGATCCAACGGAGCCTGCTCCTGCTTTTGCAGCCTCGCGAAATTCCCATTTCGCCCCTCCTGACCTTCCAGGAAGCTTCCGCGCTCCTTGTCGTCCAAGCCTCGCAACCACATCGAATCTCCGCCGTCTTCGACACATCCGACCATTCTGACCTCGACACCGCCCGTGTCTAGTCCGGTCACCTCGTGTCTCGCCACAACTCCGCCTTGATGTCCTGCAGCCAACACAGACAAGAAACACATCAAATAGCACCGCTCGATACATTTAAGCATAAATGCATTAATGAAATAACCCAAACCTGACAAGTCGACATAATATGCATCCTAACTATTTTGACCAGGTTTGACCAAGTCCGACCGAGTCCATTACACCACACAACGACATGGTCCGAACCAACCAAATCAAACTCGACTTTCCTAAACCGATGTCAATTACTCATCACACACGTGGGATGACCTCCACAAGGTCTCTCAATCTCCCCCTTGATGAGTATATTGACAAACCCCAAAAAGCACAAAGTTGAGTTTGAAATGCAAGAAAGAAGTCAAGCATGGTCCAAAGGAAGGAAATGAAGCTAATGACCATGTCGACACAAGGAGCAAAAGAAAGAACAAGTTTTCCTCAAGGCTCCCAAAGTGGTTTTTTCTACCACAATTCTCCCCCTTTTGGTAATAAACACATCAAGGATGCAAGGAAGAGAACAAGTCATGGAAAAGGATGAAATGGCTAAAATTTGATTATTCTAAGCATTTAGAGCCATGAGAATTATCCAAAATGACCAACAAGTATTACATCAAGCCATAACTCAATAGAATGCTATCTAGATCATGACATGATATATATAAGACAGCTAAACCAAATAGATGACAATCTGAAATGAAGTGCAATTTGTGAGCATGTCAAGTCATCCAAGATCAAAGTCTAGCTAGAGGTATCCAAGGATGATGCAAACCATGTCAATAAGCTAAGCGGAACCAAGAAGCTAGTATGGAGCCTAATTAGAGTGCAACAAGCTCAAGAGTGAAACATTTGTTTAAGTACTTGGTTCTTTTTGTAGATTAAGCTAATGAAGCACAAGTGACATTTTTTTTAAATTCATGATCGTTGCCAACCAGATTTTTGTTTAGTCATATGCTAGATCTCAAGCCTTATGCGATCATGCCAAGCAAGAAGCTTAAGGAGATGATCTTGGTCATCCAAAACTCCCCCTAAGTTCATGCCAAGTGCAATGGCAAGCAGCCTCATAGAAGAGGATTGGTGAGATCAGTTTTTTCGCACAAAAGAGATCTTTTAACATCCATAAAAGATTGTACTAACTTATGCATCATCAAGAATTAACATAGCTCAATCTAACGCTCAATAAAGATTCAACGCTCAACTCAGCCTATTTGACAAGGCATGAATCATAAAAGGATAACTAGAGAAAGACTAATCTTAAGAGCTAGCATGACAAGTTTTAATTCAAGTTGAGCAATTTTAATAAACTTATCATGGCAAAAGCTAGTCTACACATATTGTCGGACCCCGGGTTAGCGAACCCAGATCCTCTGTGATTCCACCGCACTATTCCCTGGATCAGTAGATAGTGCTCACAGATACATTACTGTATATCAAAAACATATAATGCGGAAGCGTAAATAATACAGTAATACTTACCCATGGGCCGATTAGGCCGAAAACAATAAAATGCAGCAGCGGAAACTCCACACAGGTGGGACCCTCAGGACTTGCCCACAGGCAGCCAACTGGGGTTCGCGACCTAGTCCACGGCCTCTCCGTCTTCCAGCTCTGTCGACCCTTTTTCAGCGTCGCAGGGCTTGACATTCCTGTTCTTTCTGACTGAACGGTAGCAATTAAGCAAGAATGAGTACGATGATACTCAGCAAGCCACCACACAGGATGCAGTAATAATAGATGCAAAGCTGTCAAGGGAGGCTTGAGGCTCTTTTATTTGCTAAAATCAGTGTTTTGGAATTACAATAAATAGGAAAACTCCTGAGACTTAGCAATTTTTAACTGAAACAGATTTTATGAAATTGATTGTGAGAATGTGATAATAATAGAAGTGTAGGTTACATCCACCTTTTACAGTGCATGGTTACCCCCACCTACGCTAGTTTTCACCACTGGAGTACTTCCCTCCAGGAAAAATTCAAAACTCAGAGTACGTCCCTCTGACTGGTTTTATCCCACCCACAAATGTTTTTGGAAATAGAACTAACTCGAGTAAGTTCCCATGTCCGCCCTTGACCGTGGACACGGCTATTCGAATAGTTTTCAACTCTGCAGAGGTTGTACACTTTCACCACAAGAGATAAGTCATCTTAATAGTCAACATGCTTCCTTAGGCATGAGACATAGATGAATTATCACAAAGCCTTTACCTTACTCTGGTCTAGCTAGACATCACCCGCTGAGGTTTCACCGCTGAAGGGTTAAGTCCACCACAGTCAGAAGCCCCCTCTTGCGCCGTATGAGTACAGTAAATCCCTGTGCCTTACTGTGAGTAAACCAGTATGCCCTGGTACCCACTTTCCACTGGTGATATCTAACTAAACCTTTGCAAGTTAATCAGCTAGGTCGTACCCATATAGACTTGTGGTTGTACTGTTTTACATAAGGAGGTCATCACCAGATTCAGTCCTTAATTTGTCCAGGCGGTTCTTACCACAAACCACGGGTTCTCGTGCGACATCGGCACCATCCACTCTCACCAACCGCCCAGACAGGTAGAGCAGATTTTGAGGGTTTTGAGAAGCATAAAACAGTCGTAACAAAATACTCAGCCACGTACATCCCATGACTGTCCCAAAATAAATTCTTTTGTTGTAAAGATTGATGATCAGGGCGACTAGCGCCCTGGACTTGACCGGACTAGCATAGTATTGTAATGTAATCTACAGCTAGTACAGATTATCATTATTATCTATGGCGACAAGGACTAAGTGATTCAAGTGTCAAGGAAAGGCATATTAAATTTAATACAACAGCAAATGGGCATGTAGCTACCTTAAGTTTTGACATACATTTGCATATTAAATTAAGCATGCAGGTTGATAATTTAAAGGAACATAAATTTGCATAAAATGTGGGAGCAATATGATCAAAGTGATGACTTGCCTTGCTTGTTTTACCACGGCCTTGTTTTCTTTAACTCAAGGCCTGCTCAGTCAGTGACTTTAAATTACCGATCCTCGCTTTTACCCAGCCTTACTGATTGAATCCGTCGCCTCGTCGGATCTTCAGATTCTACTACGCAGCAAGGAAAGAAAGACCAAATAAATCCAAACACTTGAAATGCCCAATTAAATTTGGATTATAAGCTTATTACGATTTTGATAATAGGAGACGATTCGGGTTAATGCGCGGCAAGCATAGCCGTAGCTGAATTTGAGTGAGAGCTTGTGTTGTCTAAATAGCTTTACCGTGAGGGAAAATTTTAGGAGAACGAGGGATCAAAAGTGAGGATGCATCTTCAGGATTTATCTACGTAGCCGAGTGGGAAAAGACGAGACTCGACCCTTTATTTGATGGCTTGATCTTAATTGATTTGTATTTATCAAGGAAGTTCCATGAGTCGGGCAGGACTCATGGACAAATGAAAGAGAGTAACGATGGTAGCAAAAAGGGAACATGATTTTATGATTTTAGGATACGGATACGTAAAGTGAGTATAATTAAATATGCAGTGTAACTTTGATATTTTATGTAGCAGTATTTATCTGAGATTGCAACCGCCAACTTAATGAATCAATATTTTTAATAACTTAATTAAAGCATGGAGTTAATATTCAACCAACTATTATTATGGACAAGGTTGGTTATTTTATTAATTAGCCAATCTATTTTTCACAGTCAGCCTTTTATTGAGTGAGTGAGTCATGAATTAACGGGGATTGCCTCGATGGAGCTAATCCTTTTATTTATTAAATATTTTCAACTATGACATTTGAACTCTGAGATACTGTTTGGAAATTCGGATGTGGGACAAGTGCTATTTTATGCACTAATAAGAGGGATAACATGATTTTAGAGACAAGCATCCCTTGGTCTATATTTTATGTAGCAAAACCTTGTTAAGCTGTTCTGCTTAGTTTGCTCTAATAGCTTTGATCGAGAAATGGAAGATACCACTTAGGTCACTCGAGCATTTAATAGAATGTGATAATAATATTTGATTTGTTTGCCGCCAAATTCGTGAGTATTGAGATTATCTTTAATAAGCTTCAAATATGCATCTGTAATTATTCAGGATTAGACTTCTTGGTTTATAAAAGAGAAACTTTTAATTAGTCCATACTATTGAATTCAAGTCCGTTATTTGCTGTCTGGAAATAGATCATGCACATACTTATCTTAGTTTTACATGAGGATTAGTATATTAATTCAATTGGAGATATAGCTAGCTCATGTTAGGTTTTACTCTGATTGCATCAATCTTTTCCATTGCGAGTTTACAATTGATTTCTTACTCTTATTGTCATTCACAATTCATTTTAATGATTGAATAAACATTGCGCATGGTTCCATTATTTAGCCCAAAAGATGCAGAGTTTTGTAGCCTTTGCTGGCTGGGCCCACATGACAGAAGAGAGAGAGACAGCGGGAGGGGAGCTGTCGGCTGAGCTGGGCACTGACTGAGCAGGAGCAGCGAAACAGGGGAGGGAGGCTGAGGCTTGGCAGCGGCGGCGACGCCGGCGAAGCGCCGTCGGGGAGGCGACGATGGCCACCAAAATGGAATGCCCAGGCGTTGAGGAGGCTCTCGGTGGCGGTAGCTCCGGCCGAGATGACGCCAAAGTGGACGGCGGCAATGGAAGGCGGCCGGGTGAGGGGAGCCAGTTGGGCGTCGGTGGCCGGAGAGAAAGAGGGAGAGAGATGAGGTGAGCATGGGCACGGGCAGGGTGCGAGAGACTCACCGGAGTGCTTGATTTGACCGGAGGGTGGCCGAGGTGGGTTGGCGGCGTGCACGGGCGGCGGCGCGGGGAGGCGACCGTGGCGGGAGAGCTCCGATGGCGGAGGATGTCGGCCAACGGTGAGGGAGGCTGCAGGGCGCCGAGGTGCTGCTCCCACCGTGCGGAATCGGCCCGGGGCCGATCGAGGTGGAGGCGGCGGCGGGAAGGGCGACGACCGGCCGGAGACGGAGGAGGAGCGGGCGCGGCGCTCTCGGGCGTCGATTCCTCGATTAAATGGGAGGAGAGGCAGAGGACGCTCAGGCGCACGCCGTGACGCGAGTGAGTTGCGGAACGCTCGACGGAGGCGGTCGGGACAGGGAGGGGCGGCGGCGGCACCAGCTGAGCAGCTCAGCTGGGCACGAGGGAGCAGAGCAACGGGGAAGAGGATCAAGGAGGGGGTTCGGCGGGCTTCTTATAGGCGGCGCGCACGGGTGGCAACTGGGCGAGGTGAACCCGGGGCGAGGCCGAGCGGAACCGGGGGCGGTGCTAGCTGGACCACGGCGGGAAGGAGGGAGGAGGCGACGCGCGGCTGAGCTAGGGATGATGGGGCGGAGCTAGGCCAGTGGTAGGGAGTGAAGGCGCGCGCGCGAGGGGGAAGTAACGCCGGCATTGAAGACACGCAGCGGAGTAATGCGGGGCGGAGGCGACGCTGAGGAGTAATACCAGGCGGCGGCAGGGCTAGCGAGGGGGAGGCGCAGGCGATGCCGGGGGTAGGGCAGTGATTGCGCGCACGGGGTGGGGTCGCGGCCGCTGTAGCCGGTGGGCTGGCCGAAGCAAGGGGCCGTCGCCCTGGGCGGTGGCGCCGTGAGCAGTGGGAGGAGGAAGAAGAAATGGAGGAGAAGGGAGGCGTCGGTGGCTTGGGCCAAAGGCCAGAAGAAGGAACGGCCGAACGGCCAGAAAAGGAAACGGCCCGGGAAAAAGAAAAAGGAGTGGGCCGAGCCCAAGAAGAGATTTTTGGGATCTTAAGAAATAATTTTATATTTAAATTTCTGATTTGGGTTTTGAATTTGAAATCTTGATTTAAATTTTTGAGCCCAACAATTATATTTTTAGGATTGCCGAGTTTTGAGAGATAACCTTCGGATTTAGAATTTTACATTTTTGGATACAAACATTAGGCGAAAAGGTTTGATTTTAATTTCTGCTCTTGGTTCTGAATATCCGAAATTCAAATTTTTAAATTTGAATTTTAATACTTCCAAGGGATTTTGGATTTTCTCGATTTGATTTTCAAACTTGGTTCTTGATCCCAAGATTTTGATTTCCAGTGATCGGGCTTTGGCAAGGAAATCAACTCGAGAATTCAAATAACACTAAAAACTTTTGGAGAAACTCAGGAGAAACAATTAAAATATTTTAAGATTCCCGAAATTACAATAGTTCCCTTTTTGGGATGTTACAGATCCTACCCCCTTAACATGAATCTCGTCCCCGAGATTCGAGTGGAGTAGAAAGAAGTAGGTGGGAACAAACTGGCTAGCAGAAAGGCCCTAGAGTACTGCTTGATACTACGCACACTGCTCTTGGTGCTGCCGGAAATGAGGGGAACTGCACAAAAGTGGGTTAGCACATAGAAAAATGTCGCACAGAGAGAACCTTGCTCTTCTGGATAATTTGATGTTGACTTCCCTTCATTGCTCGATATCTTTGGGACTTGCGGTTTCTCCAACGCTGGTTGTTGACTTTCTCTTTACCTTGGACTGGTGGTAGTGGCCCTTCATCGTGGTGTCCGAACACTCCTTGTTGATTCTGCCTACCCCCCTTAAACTGGCGGGTGACCGGTACTAATTGCGCTTGTCAGCTTTTGTCCTTGTGAGTATGATGGCAATTTGGAGACTCAGCTTTTGTATCTCGGCAGCCTTGGTCAGCAATAAGTTCATGGAGCAGTCCTTGGGGCAATGATCCTGTCCTTCACAAGAAAACACGTGACTTTGCGCGTTGGACATTCTCCAGGTTGATGATCTTCCTCACAGTTGGGGCAGCTTATAGTGCATTGGTCTTCTTGGTGTTCTTTTTCTCCACAGTGTGTACATGCCACTAGATCCTTGAGGCAGCCTTCTGATAGATGGTGTTCCTTGTAGTAAGGGCAGTACGGCGCTAGGCAATTGTAGCGGTAGTATCCTGTTTGACCACAACCAAAACATGAAACATGTCGTAGTGGAGGCCACGATCGGGTGCTATGTCCTGTCTCGCCACATTCAGCGCATGTAGTGGTTGGCAGAACTTCTGGATCGGGTGGTATAGCTGTGTTAGGTTCCCTGGGTTCCCTGATGATGCATTTGGAGCTAACACACTTTCTTTTACCAAAGCTGAGGTTGATGGCGACGACTCTCTTTTCTTAATCATTCGACTTCCGTTGAGGGCAGTTTCCCACATAGTGTCCTGGGTCACAATACTTGAAGCACTTGGCTCCTTTGTCTTGCTTCTTCTAGGGGCACCAGTTAGCATAGTGTCCAGTATTTTGACAACAGAAACAAGCAATATCCTTTCGACGCTCGCTTGGTGTCATACCACTGTTATTCCCATCTTGATGATTGATCCCTAGAAATCCTTGCGGAGTGGGTCTGAGTGAATATTTGGTTGAGTGGTAGGGACCAAAGCGAGTAGGGACTACTGGTTCCTTCTTCTTGCTTCTAGCCTTGTTCTTGGCCATTGCTTGCTTGGTGATGACTGTATCAGTGAGTCTGCCGTGAGATGAAAACTTGTGTCTTGACCCTTTTGTGGGTGAAGGTCTTTTAGTTGTTGTCCTTTTCAAAAAATGTTGCCTCTTTAACTTCAGAACCTTAAGTACCTTAGTTTGGCCATTTGCTACCTCTTGCATGCAGGCCTGACGAGGTTTACAGCAATAAGGTGAGGGGGAATTAGCATGAGATGCGTAAAGGACTATGGGGATGAGATATTCTAACCCATTCTAAGGAGTGCACACCCAGAAACTGGGGCAGTACACAAGCCACACAGAAAATCCAAGCTTTTGAAAGCACGCTTTTCCTGTGACTACATAATACAACGCCCGAGGGCAAGAAGGTAGTGCACAAGGCCAATAAAATCTTTTTGACCAAACAACGCCTATGCGCAGAGACACACGCAAGAAGGCACAGGGTTCTAACACTAGGTTGCTGAAGCGAGGTCACCAAATCTCCACAAGCATTCTTGACGCTTTCAAGCTTAAGCCTTTGAAATGAGGGAAAGGAAATAGAGAAAACCAAATCTCTTTTTGCAGACGGAAATAGCAAAAGGAAAGGGTTAAGGAGTGCTTTGGCAGCGAAGCTCATGCTTCTCTTTATCATTTTGAAAACATAACTTCTTTTTTTTTTGAAAGGGCTTTGAAATACTGGAACTTTTAAAATCCCCTTCCGATTGTAAAAGTAACCTAGCATCCTCCAAGATCATAATATTGACAGGCTAGTTCACTCTCACCATATTTCCATTTGTAGGCTTAGAATCTATAGCCTTGTTAAAATTGCCTATACTTGGTTGAATCTAGAACTGACTTCCTTTATTATTTAGTCTCAACACGATTGTTTGTCTAATACTCCAACCAGCGAGTGTTGCCGTTTATCCGATCCACAGATCATATCATCTCCAAGGCCTTTCCAATCCTGCTCATTCCTGATTAATTCTAGGGTATCCTCCTTCATTGCTTAAGCACGCACAAGTGGTGTCTATTACTCCAAGTATTGAGTGTTATCATTTATCTGATGCACAAATTATATAACTTCCAAGGTATCATCTATAGTTTCATTTGCCAAATCAGGGTTACCTAATTTTCACATAAATCTCAAACCCCTCCGTAATTTCTTAAATCCAATCTTGGGTGCATTACTCAGCAATCCCATTCAATTACGTACCTAAACATTACTCCAAATTCTTTACCTTTAAATCCACCCGTACTTGTTCGTATCAGGGTTTTCAATATTTCCATATTTTAAAAACCACCAGTACCATTCACATTTTTTTCAAACCCACCAGTATTGCTTGTATTATGGTGCTGATATCTCAATCTACCAGTAACTTGGTATATTCATCCAATCCCTTCCACTGTTGGGATATACTGATAATCGGTTCACCAAGTGATTAGTCTTACTATCTGCAATTTCCTTCCGAGCGACTTTATTGTCATAAGTGTCCACCAGAAATACGGTTATTATTCCAACCTATAAATCAATGGTTATTATTACTTCTCCTAGTCTCCTCCGGTCTTTCAATAATCCAACCAGTAGTTAGCTATATCCCATTATCCAACCAATGCAAACATCCGTCTTGGGTCATGTTGTTTATTAAAGCGGCAATCCAACAATTGTAACTATACTCCCACTGTTCTAAAATCCCATTGACCCAATTATTTTAGCCAATCCAATCTTTTTGAGTTGGTGCGCTCATTTAGTCAATCCATTCATTGATATCGCTCCATTTATTTAACTAATTTGATTGTTGTAGCCAATCCAGTCCTTTTACATTGGGTCGACATATTTAGTCAATCTAATCATTTAAATTGGTCAACCCATTTTAACCACTCCAATCATCTAAACTGATCTGTCCATTTAGTCAGTTCAATAATACAAATTTGGTTCGCCCGTGTAACCAAGTCAATCCCCCAAATTGATTCTATTACTTTTCATCTTGAAAATTCCCACCATTGAGCCTTTCCTATGATTGACATAAATTCCCCAGGATGTACACATATATCCGAGATTTCCAAGCGGATTCTTAGAATAAACTAGCAGGGAGTTGAAGTTTGGGATTTTTTTTTGGAAGTTTAGGTTTGATGAAATGAGCTCAGAATTAAGCTTTACAAATATATATATATTCAATTTTCCAAGGATGAACAGCTTTCGCAAATAAAACTCAATATAGGTTTTATGATTTTGGCCCAAGGCAGTTTTTTTTTCAGAAGAGAACTCAGGCATACGTTAGTTTGAATTTCGGGATAAGAGAGCCTTGGAGCTGAGAATGGCCAGGGCAGCAAGTAGATGAGAGGGAATCATCTAAGAGGGATGCGAGTAGTAATACTACTTATATTTTATAACTTAGATTTTTAAAGAAATAATTCTAGTCATAGGACTAATGGCCATGCTAACTGAGGTTGCGACCTACAGTCGATATGCTCTGATACCAGCTCTGTCGGACCCCGGGTTAGCGAACCCAGATCCTCTGTGATTCCACCGCACTATTCCCTGGATCAGTAGATAGTGCTCACAGATACATTACTGTATATCAAAAACATATAATGCGGAAGCGTAAATAATACAGTAATACTTACCCATGGGCCGATTAGGCCGAAAACAATAAAATGCAGCAGCGGAAACTCCACACAGGTGGGACCCTCAGGACTTGCCCACAGGCAGCCAACTGGGGTTCGCGACCTAGTCCACGGCCTCTCCGTCTTCCAGCTCTGTCGACCCTTTTTCAGCGTCGCAGGGCTTGACATTCCTGTTCTTTCTGACTGAACGGTAGCAATTAAGCAAGAATGAGTACGATGATACTCAGCAAGCCACCACACAGGATGCAGTAATAATAGATGCAAAGCTGTCAAGGGAGGCTTGAGGCTCTTTTATTTGCTAAAATCAGTGTTTTGGAATTACAATAAATAGGAAAACTCCTGAGACTTAGCAATTTTTAACTGAAACAGATTTTATGAAATTGATTGTGAGAATGTGATAATAATAGAAGTGTAGGTTACATCCACCTTTTACAGTGCATGGTTACCCCCACCTACGCTAGTTTTCACCACTGGAGTACTTCCCTCCAGGAAAAATTCAAAACTCAGAGTACGTCCCTCTGACTGGTTTTATCCCACCCACAAATGTTTTTGGAAATAGAACTAACTCGAGTAAGTTCCCATGTCCGCCCTTGACCGTGGACACGGCTATTCGAATAGTTTTCAACTCTGCAGAGGTTGTACACTTTCACCACAAGAGATAAGTCATCTTAATAGTCAACATGCTTCCTTAGGCATGAGACATAGATGAATTATCACAAAGCCTTTACCTTACTCTGGTCTAGCTAGACATCACCCGCTGAGGTTTCACCGCTGAAGGGTTAAGTCCACCACAGTCAGAAGCCCCCTCTTGCGCCGTATGAGTACAGTAAATCCCTGTGCCTCACTGTGAGTAAACCAGTATGCCCTGGTACCCACTTTCCACTGGTGATATCTAACTAAACCTTTGCAAGTTAATCAGCTAGGTCGTACCCATATAGACTTGTGGTTGTACTGTTTTACATAAGGAGGTCATCACCAGATTCAGTCCTTAATTTGTCCAGGCGGTTCTTACCACAAACCACGGGTTCTCGTGCGACATCGGCACCATCCACTCTCACCAACCGCCCAGACAGGTAGAGCAGATTTTGAGGGTTTTGAGAAGCATAAAACAGTCGTAACAAAATACTCAGCCACGTACATCCCATGACTGTCCCAAAATAAATTCTTTTGTTGTAAAGATTGATGATCAGGGCGACTAGCGCCCTGGACTTGACCGGACTAGCATAGTATTGTAATGTAATCTACAGCTAGTACAGATTATCATTATTATCTATGGCGACAAGGACTAAGTGATTCAAGTGTCAAGGAAAGGCATATTAAATTTAATACAACAGCAAATGGGCATGTAGCTACCTTAAGTTTTGACATACATTTGCATATTAAATTAAGCATGCAGGTTGATAATTTAAAGGAACATAAATTTGCATAAAATGTGGGAGCAATATGATCAAAGTGATGACTTGCCTTGCTTGTTTTACCACGGCCTTGTTTTCTTTAACTCAAGGCCTGCTCAGTCAGTGACTTTAAATTACCGATCCTCACTTTTACCCAGCCTTACTGATTGAATCCGTCGCCTCGTCGGATCTTCAGATTCTACTACGCAGCAAGGAAAGAAAGACCAAATAAATCCAAACACTTGAAATGCCCAATTAAATTTGGATTATAAGCTTATTACGATTTTGATAATAGGAGACGATTCGGGTTAATGCGCGGCAAGCATAGCCGTAGCTGAATTTGAGTGAGAGCTTGTGTTGTCTAAATAGCTTTACCGTGAGGGAAAATTTTAGGAGAACGAGGAATCAAAAGTGAGGATGCATCTTCAGGATTTATCTACGTAGCCGAGTGGGAAAAGACGAGACTCGACCCTTTATTTGATGGCTTGATCTTAATTGATTTGTATTTATCAAGGAAGTTCCATGAGTCGGGCAGGACTCATGGACAAATGAAAGAGAGTAACGATGGTAGCAAAAAGGGAACATGATTTTATGATTTTAGGATACGGATACGTAAAGTGAGTATAATTAAATATGCAGTGTAACTTTGATATTTTATGTAGCAGTATTTATCTGAGATTGCAACCGCCAACTTAATGAATCAATATTTTTAATAACTTAATTAAAGCATGGAGTTAATATTCAACCAACTATTATTATGGACAAGGTTGGTTATTTTATTAATTAGCCAATCTATTTTTCACAGTCAGCCTTTTATTGAGTGAGTGAGTCATGAATTAACGGGGATTGCCTCGATGGAGCTAATCCTTTTATTTATTAAATATTTTCAACTATGACATTTGAACTCTGAGATACTGTTTGGAAATTCGGATGTGGGACAAGTGCTATTTTATGCACTAATAAGAGGGATAACATGATTTTAGAGACAAGCATCCCTTGGTCTATATTTTATGTAGCAAAACCTTGTTAAGCTGTTCTGCTTAGTTTGCTCTAATAGCTTTGATCGAGAAATGGAAGATACCACTTAGGTCACTCGAGCATTTAATAGAATGTGATAATAATATTTGATTTGTTTGCCGCCAAATTCGTGAGTATTGAGATTATCTTTAATAAGCTTCAAATATGCATCTGTAATTATTCAGGATTAGACTTCTTGGTTTATAAAAGAGAAACTTTTAATTAGTCCATATCTATTGAATTCAAGTCCGTTATTTGCTGTCTGGAAATAGATCATGCATATACTTATCTTAGTTTTACATGAGGATTAGTATATTAATTCAATTGGAGATATAGCTAGCTCATGTTAGGTTTTACTCTGATTGCATCAATCTTTTCCATTGCGAGTTTACAATTGATTTCTTACTCTTATTATCATTCACAATTCATTTTAATGATTGAATAAACATTGCGCATGGTTCCATTATTTAGCCCAAAAGATGCAGAGTTTTGTAGCCTTTGCTGGCTGGGCCCACATGACAGAAGAGAGAGAGACAGCGGGAGGGGAGCTGTCGGCTGAGCTGGGCACTGACTGAGCAGGAGCAGCGAAACAGGGGAGGGAGGCTGAGGCTTGGCAGCGGCGGCGACGCCGGCGAAGCGCCGTCGGGGAGGCGACGATGGCCACCAAAATGGAATGCCCAGGCGTTGAGGAGGCTCTCGGTGGCGGTAGCTCCGGCCGAGATGACGCCAAAGTGGACGGCGGCAATGGAAGGCGGCCGGGTGAGGGGAGCCAGTTGGGCGTCGGTGGCCGGAGAGAAAGAGGGAGAGAGATGAGGTGAGCATGGGCACGGGCAGGGTGCGAGAGACTCACCGGAGTGCTTGATTTGACCGGAGGGTGGCCGAGGTGGGTTGGCGGCGTGCACGGGCGGCGGCGCGGGGAGGCGACCGTGGCGGGAGAGCTCCGATGGCGGAGGATGTCGGCCAACGGTGAGGGAGGCTGCAGGGCGCCGAGGTGCTGCTCCCACCGTGCGGAATCGGCCCGGGGCCGATCGAGGTGGAGGCAGCGGCGGGAAGGGCGACGACCGGCCGGAGACGGAGGAGGAGCGGGCGCGGCGCTCTCGGGCGTCGATTCCTCGATTAAATGGGAGGAGAGGCAGAGGACGCTCAGGCGCACGCCGTGACGCGAGTGAGTTGCGGAACGCTCGACGGAGGCGGTCGGGACAGGGAGGGGCGGCGGCGGCACCAGCTGAGCAGCTCGGCTGGGCACGAGGGAGCAGAGCAACGGGGAAGAGGATCAAGGAGGGGGTTCGGCGGGCTTCTTATAGGCGGCGCGCACGGGTGGCAACTGGGCGAGGTGAACCCGGGGCTAGGCCGAGCGGAACCGGGGGCGGTGCTAGCTGGACCACGGCGGGAAGGAGGGAGGAGGCAACGCGCGGCCGAGCTAGGGATGATGGGGCGGAGCTAGGCCAGTGGTAGGGAGTGAAGGCGCGCGCGCGAGGGGGAAGGAACGCCGGCATTGAAGACGCGCAGCGGAGTAATGCGGGGCGGAGGCGACGCTGAGGAGTAATACCAGGCGGCGGCAAGGCTAGCGAGGGGGAGGCGCAGGCGATGCCGGGGGTAGGGCAGAGATTGCGCGCACGGGGTGGGGTCGCGGCCGCTGTAGCCGGTGGGCTGGCCGAAGCAAGGGGCCGTCGCCCTGGGCGGTGGCGCCGTGAGCAGTGGGAGGAGGAAGAAGAAATGGAGGAGAAGGGAGGCGTCGGTGGCTTGGGCCAAAGGCCAGAAGAAGGAACGGCCGAACGGCCAGAAAAGGAAACGGCCCGGGAAAAAGAAAAAGGAGTGGGCCGAGCCCAAGAAGAGATTTTTGGGATCTTAAGAAATAATTTTATATTTAAATTTCTGATTTGGGTTTTGAATTTGAAATCTTGATTTAAATTTTTGAGCCCAACAATTATATTTTTAGGATTGCCGAGTTTTGAGAGATAACCTTCGGATTTAGAATTTTACATTTTTGGATACGAACATTAGGCGAAAAGGTTTGATTTTAATTTCTGCTCTTGGTTCTGAAGATCCGAAATTCAAATTTTTAAATTTGAATTTTAATACTTCCAAGGGATTTTGGATTTTCTCGATTTGATTTTCAAACTTGGTTCTTGATCCCAAGATTTTGATTTCCAGTGATCGGGCTTTGGCAAGGAAATCAACTCGAGAATTCAAATAACACTAAAAACTTTTGGAGAAACTCAGGAGAAACAATTAAAATATTTTAAGATTCCCGAAATTACAATAGTTCCCTTTTTGGGATGTTACACATATGAAGTCATGATCAATCTAGCAATGAAGCACAAATCATGGCAGGATGTACCGCGATGTAAACATGTCATGAAAGACTAATAATCAAGGCTTCATGTAATTATTTACAATGCAGAATGACTTGCAAGAAATCCAGCTCCACCTAACATGTGATGCAACTTTTAGTTCAAGTAGAGTTATGTCAATATTAAGCTCCAGAAGCTCCCAAATCAACTCCCCCTGAACCAAAGCAATAAAATCGAGAAGCTGGCAAGAAAAACAGAAAAGGTAGTCCTTAAAGCATAGATAAGATATAGAGGAAACTATGGCTCAGACTGACTCTCATCTACCCCATGAGACTCTAGGACTATCAACTGATCATCTAACACGCTAAGAAGCAAACGCGTACCCTATCTACCCGAGAGTGGCCCAACTCTCGCTAGAACCTAGAAGCAGTGAGTGAGCTCAACCTAGTGAGAAGAGAAACAGCTAATAAGCAGCATCCTAGAATCACAAGATAAGAGTAAGAAGTCTAAATGCTAGACAAGAAGACCACTCTAACCTATGCTAGAAGGACTATCCCGAATGCAAAAAGCAATGCAACAAAAAGGAGCAAGAGCATAATCAATATAGTAAAGCAGTAAAGCATAAAGCTCCCCCTCACAACAGTCCGTAAGGACAAACCACCCCAAGCTCTCCCCGCAGAGCTGAAAACCTAGAGCTATCTAATGGCTTGGTAAAGATATCAGCCAACTGGTGGTCACTCTCCACAAACTGGAGCACGATGTCACCCTTCTCTACATGGTCTCTAAGGAAGTGATAGCGAATATCAATATGTTTGGTCCGAGAGTGCTGCACTAGGTTCTTAGCAATGTTAATCATAGAAGTGTTATCACAAAAGAGTGAACACTATCTATGACTAACCCAAAGTCCCGTAGGGTCGAGACCATCCAAAGCACCTGGCTGCAGCAACGTACTCGGCCTTTGCGGTGGACTGCGCAACACCGGATTGCTTCCTCGAAGACCAGGAAACGAGACAAGTGCCAATGAATTGGCAGGTGCCCGAAGTGCTCCTCCTATCTATCCTACAGCCAGCAAAGTCTGCATCGAGTAGGTTCTCAAGGAAAGACAGGACGAGGAAGAGTACCAGATACCATAGTCAATGGTAGCTCGAAGGTACCGAAGGACGCGCTTCACTGCCTGGCGGTGAGATACGCGAGGAGAAGCTTGAAACCGGGCACAAAGACACACAGCGAAGTGTATGTCCGGTCTCGAGGCAGTGAGGTACAAGAGGGAGCCGATCATACTACAATACTCCTTCTGATCAACAGGCTCGCCGTCCTCATCTGGGTCAAGTGTGGTGGAAGACGCCATGGGAGTTGACACAGGCTTACCATCACTCATGTCAAAACGTCTCAGGAGGTCACGGGTGTACTTGCCCTGATGCAAGAAAGTACCCTCATGAGTCTGCTTGATCTGGAAGCCAAGGAAGAAGGTCAACTTGCCCATCATGCTCATCTCAAACTCGGTGCTCATGACATCCGAGAACTGTGAAACGAGAGCATGAGAAGAGCCACCAAAGATGATGTCATCCACATAAATCTAGACGAGCAAGAGGTCGGTGCCATGCTGGCGAATGAACAAGGTCTTGTATACCTTACCCATATCAAAACCATGACTCAACAGGTAGGACTTAAGGCTCTCATACCAAGCTCTAGGGGCCTGCTTAAGTCCATACAAAGCTTTGGAAAGCTTGAAGACATGGTTTGGGTATTTGGGGTTCTCAAAACCTGGAGGCTGTCTGACATAGACTTCTTCCTCAATAAAGCCATTGAGGAAGGCACTCTTGACATCCATCTGGTAAAGCTTGAAACCCTTAGAAGCCGCAAAAGCAAGCACGATTCTAATGGCCTCAAGTCTAGCTACAGAGGCAAAGGTCTCCTCAAAATCTAGACCCTCAACCTAGGAGAACCCCTGAGCTACCAGTCTAGCCTTGTTTCGAACAACCACCCCATCCTCACTCTGCTTGTTCTTGAACACCCACTTAGTCCCAATGACATTGTGACCTCGAGGGGGCTCAACAAGCGACCAGACCTTGTTCCTCTCGAAATTCTCTAACTCCTCATGCATGGCATTGACCCAAGACTCATCAGATAGAGCATGACTAACATCCTTGGGCTCAAATGAGGCAACAAAGGCAGAATGGAGACATAATTGGAACATACCAGATTTTGAACGAGTAACTCACTCAAACAGGTCTCCAATAATCTGCTCGGAAGGATGGTCTTTCTGGATATGCCGAGGAGGTCTAGGATGAGATGAAGAAGTGGCCTCTACCTTGTGAGCTGACGAGGTAGGAACAGAGCCACTAGCTCCAGAAGAAGTAGAAGGCATGGGCTGATCACCTCGAGGCGTGGTGGAAGACGGCACCTCGAGTGGAGGATGAGGAACTAGATCGGGTAAACAACCCTCATCTCCATCGTCCTCATCATCCACAAAGATAGGCTCGAACTGCTCTAAAGAACCTGAGATATCGGGCCTAGTCCCCGGACTGGCCTCGTCGAAGGTCACCTCACAGGTCTCTATCAATTTGCTAGACTCGCAGTTCCAAACCCTATACGCCCGCGAAAAAGCTGAGTAACCTAGAAAGATACCATCACAAGAACGTGACTCGAACTTATCTAGGTTCCCAGACTTCAGAATGAAACACTTGCACCCAAACACACAAAAATGCGAGACACTGGGCTTTCGCCCATATCTCAACTCATAAGAAGTGCGATGCAAGTGTGCTCGAAGAAAAACTCGATTTGAAACATGGCACGCGGTGGCTATAGCCTCAGCCCAAAACTTCCGCGGTGTAGAGTACTCATCGAGCATCGTCCTGGCCATCTCGACCAAGGTACGGTTCTTCCTCTCCATGACGCCATTCTGCTGTGGGACGTGCGGAGAAGAGAACTGGTGCTCTACACCCGTCTCATCGCAAAACCTCTCAAAGTAGGAGTTCTTAAACTCCGTGCCATTGTCACTGCGGATCGCTCGCAAGGCACCCGGAAGGTCAACAGAAAGCCTACTGAAAAGACCTCAGAAATGTGTGAATGTCTCATCCTTCGAGGCTAAGAAAAATACCCAAGAGAACCTCGAGAAGTCATCGACCACGACAAGGACATACCACTTCCCTCCTACTGACTGCACTCGAGCTGGTCCAACTGTGTCCATATGGAGCAGCTGTCCTGGTGCATCGGTCATAGTCACTGTGACCGGAGGGTGAGAAGCGGCAACCATCTTGCCGAGCCGGCAAGGAGTGCAAACAATATCTTTGACCATCTTGAGTTTTGGCAGACCACGAATGAGATCGTGGCCGCTAACTCGGGTCAAATGGTCAAATCCAATGTGACCAAGTCTCCTATGCCAGAAAATCAAATCGCGGGACTCAGAAGCAACTAAACATCAGAGAGGATCATCAGAAGACTCAGAAAAATCAGCACGAAAGATCCTCCCAAAACGAGAAATCCCGCAAACCAGGCTACCCGAAGAATCAAGAATTTTGCAAGCGTTTTTCTTAAAGCTCACCTCGAAACCGTCATCGGTAAGCTGAGAGACTGAAAGCAAATTATACTGCAGCTTACTAACCAAGGCAACATCTTTCAAAATGAAAGAATCATTAACGCGTATTGTACCTTTGGCGATGACGCGCCCAAATGAAGCATCTCCGAAGGTGATCGTGTCATCACCTGGAGCACAGGCAAGGGAAGAAAATCAATGGGAGTCTCCGGTCATGTGTCGTGAACACCCGGAGTCTACAAGCCAAACCTTTCCCTTCCCTGCCCGACGAACCTAAGTCAAACAGAGAGTAAAGTCTCAGTACTGGGGTAAATCAAGAGTGATTTTGGCACCCAATACTGAGTAACACGTCGAGCAGATGAAGTAGTCAAGCACGACTGACCTCTATCTACCCTACGCTCTCTGTCACTCAACAAGCCAGAAGGTCTGTGTGCAGACCCGAAGCTGTTGTTGGGCTTGACTGCTACAGAGGAGCGAGTCAAGACACCAGCAACATGCTGATCACGCCGCGGGTAGCTATCTCGACAGGGGAAACGAGATCTACCCTCAGGACGGCGGAAATCACGACCAAAGGGAGCATGAGGATGAAAACCAGAAAACTCAGAAAAACCAAGTCCTCGATGTTGTCTAAACCCATCAATAGAAGCAAACCTAGACCTCATGTTGGTCTTAGGTGCACTCAAGGTCTGGGGCTGACCCTGAATATGCCTAAAATCATGAACATAGTCTCTACGCGCGATCTTGGCGCGCCTGAAGCATCGATCGATCAAATGTCCATCCTTCTGACAGAAGGTGCAGTGGTACTTCACCTTCTGAGAGGTAGAAGTAACACGGTAAGGCTTCGCCTTCTGAGAGGCCGAAGCTGCAGGGGGAATCACCTTGCTGTCAGAAATCCCTTGGACAAAGCCCGCTGACTTAAATTGGACTTTCTCGGTCCTGGGCTCAGTCTCGATCACACCTGGTGCTATGGGTCTGAGCACGTCAGGTGGATGCTTTCTCATGTCCTCATAGAAATCATATCCTAGACCCTAATTAAATCTACAAATCTTGGATTGGTCTAGAATAAGATTAAGCTTCTTCTTGCCGCCTACAAATCTCTCGAGAGTGTTCATAAGATACTGACACTCCCGAAAGAGAGAGATGCAAGAAGAGCAGGGGGAAGAACGAATGGCTTGTGCACGCACAGCCGACTCAGGAGGGACAGTCCTACTGCTAGCAGTTTGGTTCTCGTGCCTATGTGTCTCTACCTTACCCTCGAACTCCTTCCCCACCTCAGCAATCACATCACAATGAGTTGATGGCTTCTCTAGTAAATCATTAGTTAGCTTCACACATTGTTCATTCAAAGCAACGAGTTCAAGTTTTAGTTTATCACAACTAATGCATGGTGAGCTAACAGGATCCTTAGTCGCAAACTGAGCTAGTTTGTTGTCACGATCAACCATCTCTTGAAATTGCTTAGAAACGAACTCAAGCTCAAGCGTCAATTTTGGACAGTTGGTGCAAGAAACAACAGGCTCAAGTAAAGAAGCATGCAACTCAGTAATTTTATGATTTGCCCTTTTTAAGTTCAATTTCAAATTATTGCAGTTTTTACAAGACTCGGGCAGATCCAGGAGCATGGTATAAAGACCTCTAAAAGCATTGTCCTTATCCTCACATGAGGTGCAAGCACTAGTCTCAACAGAAGTAGATGAAACAGGAACTACCCTACTCATCTCAAGCTCAGCAAGAAGACTAATGTTCTCCACCTTAATCATGTCAAGCTCGGAGGACACACTATCATGCAAGGTCCTTATCTTCTCCATGTCATCCAACAAAGCAAAGCATACATCACAATCGTCACGGGAGGGAGCAGATCTAAGTGAAGTAAGCTCCTGTGACAAACTCTCTACTTGCTTCTCCAACTCACTAACCCTAGCTCTAGCATGGAATCTACCTAGCTTAAGAAAAGCATCATTAAGCTGGTCGTAGGTAGGGGATACCTCGTCGGAGTACAGCTCGCTGTCGCTCAATTCACCCTCAAGGGCCATGAAGCACATCCCGGAGAAGTCGTCGCCGCCCTTGGGTTCTTGCTCGTCCGTTCCATCGTCGTCGCTCCACCCCTCCACCTCGCTGAGATCGAAGTCGTCGAAGGCGGTGAGGACGCGGTGGAAGAGCTTCTTGGCTTTGCCAAGGTTGCGAAACTTCTTCTTACCTTGTGTGGGAGCTGAGGGCTTCTTGTTGCGGTTCTTGTCGATGTAGTCATTCTTGCTCGAACCGCTGAAGTCATCTTTGCCCTTCCCTAGCTTGGGGCAGTTTGCCCAAATGTGGTTGGGGCCACCACACTCGAAGCAAATCACGGGTCCTCCTCTCTTTCCATCCCTCTTCCTCTTGTAAGCATGGGAGAATCTCCGAGCTAGGAGGGCTAACTGCTCATCCGCAAGCTGCTCTAACTGATCATCAGTTATGTCATAAAGAGCAGCAAGGGAGAAACCGCAAAGAGAATCAGAAGAAGAACCGGAAGCCAAATTGGGATCGGTGACTAAACCCATCGACTACGACTTCGACTTGCGAGAGACAATGTCAATCTCGTGAGTATTGAGGCGCGAGTATAGCGCATCAAGAGTTAAAGTCGAGAGGTCCGTGGTGTCCTTGATGGTAGTCACCTTCATCTCCCAAACACGAAGGTCGAGTGCAGCAAGCATCTGTCGAGCGTTATCCGAGTCGGGGTATGTGAGACCGACCGCTCGGAGGTTGCTCAAAATCTTGTGAAAACACGCAAAACACTCATCAAGGGACTCGCCAGCGAGCATTTCAAACTTGTTGTAATCTCGCTTGAACTGGTCCTGTCGCACCGTCTTTATTTGGGAGGTGCCCTCATGGTAAGCATCGAGGGTCTCCCAAATATCGAAGGCAGTCAAACTCGCTACGACTTAAGCCCTGGATAATGATGTTCCTTGCCTTAGCGTTTGCCTCAACATCAACCATATTCTCGGCGTTGATGTTCTCATCGGCAGGAACAACAAACCGGACCTCGACCTTTCGCCAGATGGCATACCCCTGAGCCTGGATGAATGTCTCCATTCGACTCTTCCAGAAGGGGTAATCGATGCCATCAAAGACGGGAGGCTTGGTCGAGTACTTGTTCATCGCCATGGCTCTAGAGACCGATTAAGATCTATGAAGAAGAGCTAACCGGCTCTGATACCAATTGTTAGACCGAAATGGCGGCAAAGGGGGGCGAATGTCGACCACTAAAAATTCGCCCCCCTCAAGTACCCACGATGAAACCTTCTTCAATAGCTATGAAGAAAAGCTACGAAGAAAAGTTCTCAAGAAGAGTTCACTTAAAGGTACTCTTCTTCAATAGCCACAAGGCTATGAAGAAGGATCAAAGGCCTACTGGACACTAGAACACAAAGAAAACAAACATCCAAAACCAAATCACAAAACCCAGCTCAGGCGGTCTGACCGCTGAAGACCTGGCGGTCTGACCGCTGAAGGCTGGTCTGACCAGTAGTATACCACCGGTCTGACCACCAGTCAAAACCCGGTCAGACCGCCTCACCCACACCGGTCTGACCGCTCGACGAAAAATCAGGGCAGCAAAGAACAGAAAGTTCAGAGCAACAACCAGACTTTGCACAGAGATAAAATTGAGGATTTTCCACCTGATTTCTCAGCCCAGAAATAACAGATAATGACCTAAATAGCCTAAGGAGCAGGGGAAACCAAGGATGACCAACTCTAAAGCAAGAATTTCAGATTTTAGGAGAAACCTGAAAACTTACAGAGAGCAACTTCAAAAATCAAATTCCCACCAAATCTTTGATCCTTTGGCCAAGAGACTTTACAGATATATTAGCAATAGCCACTGGTCTCTACAAGTCAAGTTTCAAGTCATCTCAAAGAAGGAAACTAAACATGCACCAAAACCCTAGAAATGGAGAATGAAGAATAGGGACAACTCAAAAATCAAAAATACTCAAGATTCACAAGTCCTTTGCAAATGAGATTTTGCAATTAAGTTAGCAATAATCTAAGGACATCCCAGCAAGAACCTCAGGCCATTTCCTCAAGGAAATAAAGAATTTCATCAAAACCCTAGAAACCAGAAACATGAACCGAGGAAGCCCAAAACCCAAATCTGAGATAAAAAGCTATTTTCTCTTGGGAAAGAAGACGGCTGGGCCGGAGCGGCGCGCGAATACCAGGGCTTCGGCACCGGCCGCCGAAGGAGTCGGCGGCGGCGTAGGCGCAGTGGTCGCGGGCATCGACGCTCGCGCTGCAACAACCGACCCCGCCGGCGCCGCTACAACGACATCCAACCCCGTCGCGGGTACTGCGGCGACAGCCCCCGCGACCCTCGCTGGTAGCGCGGATCAGACGGCCGGGGGGAACCGCAACGAACCATCCGGCGGATCTGGAGTTCGCGAGGCGATGGTCCCCGCACCGACCCGTCCGCTGGGCGTTCCGGCGGACCCGCCAGCACCTGTGGTGGAAAGCCCCTACTAGCAGCCCTCAACGCGTTCCAGCGGGAACTAGGAGACCTTCGCGGAGCCGTCCGTGATATACAAGAGGCTTGGAGCCAGCAGGTCGCGCCAGTAATCGCGCTCGAGCCTGCGCCGGAGAAGGCGGACAGCCGCGAAGCCCCCACGTCCAGCCGCGTGCCGTTGAGGTGCGTAGATCCGGAGTCCCCGTTTTCGGCAGGGCTGCAGCAGGCGGCGTGGCCCGAAAACTTCAAGTTCCCTAGCGTCACCAACCCGTTCAAAGGCGACACGGATCCTCGTGAGTTCGTGCGTGTGTACGAAACCGCAATCGAGGCCGCGGGCGGAGATGACACCACGAAGGCGAAGGGACTCGCCCTCGCGCTGCAAGGAGTGGCACTGTCTTGGTTTTTTACCATAGAGCCGGGCTCCATCTACGCGTGGGAGCAGCTTCGCGGCCGCCTTCAAAGCAGCTTCCAAGGAAACTGCGTCGAGCGAGTCGATGCGGACCAGCTCTTCGCTGTGAAGCAAGGACCCTCGGAGAAGCTCCGGGACTACTTCTAGCGCTTCGCCAACATCCGATGCCAGGTGAAAGACATTAATGAAACCACCGTCGTTAATGCAGCCATACAGGGCCTTCGTCCGGGCCCGATGGCCGAGTACAACGCGCGGAGGCCAATCAAGACAGTCGTCAAACTCTTCGACAAAATGGACGAGTACGCGCGGGCGGAGGAGGATGCGCGAAGGCGCAGCATCACCGCCCTTGACCTCGTCCAGGGGGAGCGCCCCCCGCGCGAGGTGGGGGCGGGTGGGCCCCCCTCGAAGCAGGGTCGCGGCCGAGAACCTCGCGGAGGCCCTCCCCGAGGCGGCGACACCGAGGTACAGGAAGGCTCTTCAAGGAGCGGGCGTAAGCCTCGGCGCCACCAGCGCAGGACACAGGCGGCCCGTCATGTCCGCGACACCGAGGGCACCCGCCGAGGACCCGACCCCGCCTCACGGAGGCGAGGCCGGGGGTCGGAAGGCGGACTCGATTACGACGGCCAACCCCAGGCAGAACAAGAGCTCCTGCACTATGGCAAGTGGTGCGAGGTGCACGGCTACGGTGATCATTACACAAGGGCATTTGCTGCCGTCATGGAGCTGCGGGGGGTGACGGCCGGGTCTCGGGCCCCGCCCCCAATGGAGGGCGCGCAGCATTGCACTGTCAACGTCATCACCGGAGGCTCCTCCTTAAAAGCTCCCGGGGAGCAGCCGCAACTATGGATGTCGCCCCGCAACATCACCTTCGACTTGAACGACGCCAGGGGTGTGGAGTAGCCTCGCCAAGACCCCCTAGTCATCCAGGCCCATATAGCACGTTGTGACGTCAGGCGCGTCCTTGTTGACGGGGGAAGCTCCGCGAATATCTTGTTCGCAGAGGCCCTCGGCCGTATGGGGATCCCACGAAGTAGGCTAGAGCAGCCAGGAGCCCCACTTCAAGGTTTCGGGGGTCAACCGCTGCAGGCCTTGGGGCACGTGTCCCTTCTGGTCACTTTCCGTCAAGAGGGCAACAAGGGTAACATCCGGACCGAGCATGTCATCTTCGACGTCGTCGATATCTCGCATCCCTACAACGCCATACTGGGTCGGCCCGCCATCAACTCTTTCAAGGCGATCCCACACTATGCGTTTTTGTGTGTGAAGCTCCCGGGCCCGGAGGGCGTTATCACCGTCTTCGGCGATCAGGACCTGGCCAGACGGGCTGAGGTCGGCAGCCACGTTCCGCATCGCTCGGTGCATGCTCTCTCCGGTGCGCGCGGCGACGGGCCCTCCACCCCTGGATGGACGCCCAAGCCTCGGCCTGAGGGCAGAGTCAAGAAGGTGCCACTCCAAGCGGAGGGACAGTTTGTGTCCATCGGCGAGGGGCTCCCACCGGGGGTCGAACGGGATCTGCTCCAAGTGCTTCAGAACAACGTTGACATTTTCGCATGGTCCCCGGAGGATATCAAGGGCGTAGATCGAGCAGTAATCGAGCATCGCTTGGCGGTCCGCCCCGACGCCAAGCCGGTCAAGCAACGGCTTCGGCGCATGTCAATGGATCGGCAGCAGGCGGCCAAAACAGAGGTCGCGAAGCTTCTTCGTGCCGGGGTCATCCGCGAGGTCCACCACCCAGAGTGGCTTGCTAACCCGGTGCTAGTCAAAAAGGCCAGCGGGGCCTGGCGCATGTGCATCGACTTCACAGCACTCAACAAGGCGTGCCCGAATGACAATTACCCCTTGCCGCGCATCGATCAGCTGGTCGACGCCACTGCTGGGTGCGAACTCATGAGTTTCCTGGACGCCTATTCTGGCTATCACCAGGTATACATGGCCGAAGACGACGAAGAGAAGACCAGTTTCATCACACCACTTGGGACATTCTGCTTCGTCAGAATGCCCTTTGGCTCGAAGAATGCTGGCGCTACCTTCACCTGCCTCGTCGCTATTGCCCTGGCCACCCAGCTCGGGAGGAACGTCGAAGCTTATGTCGATGACGTAGTGGTCAAAACTCGGCAGCTTGCTCTGCATGGCCGGGACCTCCAGGAGACCTTCGACAACCTCCGGAAGGCGGGCATCAAGCTCAACCCCGACAAATGTGTCTTCGGGGTGCAGGCGGGCAAGCTCCTGGGTTTCCTCGTCTCCGGACGGGGCATCCAGGCGAACCCCGACAAAGTAGACGCCATCCTGGGTATGGAGCTGCCCAAGACTACGCGGGAGGTCCAGAGGCTGGCGGGCCGCATGGTAGCATTAAGCCGCTTCCTATCCAGGGCGGCGGAACGGGGCTTGCCATTTTTCAAAACGCTCCGCGGGTGCGACGGATTTCGTTGGGATGGAGATTGCGCGAAGGCCTTCAACAAGCTCAAGGAGCACCTGGCCAACCTCCCCACGCTGGTCGCCCCAGCACAAGAGGCTCCCCTCTTGCTCTATCTGGCCGCGTCATCCACCGCGGTCAGCGCCGTCCTCGTCTTAGAGGAAGGCGCCATGCAGCGGCCCGTCTACTTTGTCTCCGAAGCCCTCCATGGCGCCAAGACAAGATACACGGAACTTGAGAAGCTCGCCTACGCGCTGGTCATGGCCTCCAGGAAGCTTCGGCATTATTTCCTGGCCCACCCGATCACAGTGCCATCCTCGTTCCCCTGGCAGAGATGCTGCACAATAAGGAGTCCACGGGGCGCATCGGCAAATGGGCGGCCGAGCTCGCTCCCTTCTCCTTGACGTATGCTTCGCGAACGGCAATCAAATCCCAAGTCCTGGCGGATTTTCTCGCCGAATGGACCCCGCCGGCCCGACCCGTCCAGACGCACGATGACCCCGTCTGGACGCTCACGATCGACGGCGCTTACGGCGTCGCCGGCACAGGCGTAGGGGCGGTGGTCGTCACGCCCGAGGGGCAACATTTGCTATACTCGGCGCGCCTTGCCTTCCCCGCCACCAACAACACGGCGGAATACGAGGCGCTGCTCTTCGGCCTGGCGAAGCTCAAGGCAGTTGGCGCGAGACGGGTGCTAGTCTGCACCGACTCGCGCTTGGTGGCTAGTCATGTGGACAAGTCATATCAAGCCAAGGACCCTGAGTTGGCCAAGTACCTCGCGGCCGTGAGGGCGAGGGAAAGGCACTTTTTGGGCGTAACCGTCAAGGCCATCCCCCGCGCGGAGAACGAGCAGGCCGACGCCCTCGCTAAGGCGGCCAGCCAGCAACTGCCCCCCCTGAGGGGGCGTTTTACGAGATATTAGCGCAGGCGGCCACGCGCAAGACAACCGGGACGCAGCACTCGTCCACCGCATCGACCGGCCAGGTGATTGGCGAGAGCCCATTTTCAATTTCTTGCAAGGCATCGCCAAGCCCGACGACCCCGCTGAGCTTCGGCGCTTGCAGCACCGCGCAAGGTCCTTCCAGGTGTTCGAAGGGATACTCTACAAGAGGGGGGTTTGCGCGCCGCTACTGCGCTGCCTCTCGACAGAAGGGGGAAAGGAGCTCCTGGCGGAGATCCACGCGGGCGTGTGCGGATCCCACCTGGCGCCGAGGTCGCTGGTCGGCAAGGCGTTCAGGCAAGGCTTTTACTGGCCAATCGCCACCACCGACGCCCAGGACCTCGTCCGTCGGTGTCAAGGATGCCAGTGGATGGCGCACATCGTCCGCAGGCCCCCGACGAGCCTCAACCCCATTCCCCCGGTGTGGCCACTGGCACGCTGGGGCCTCGACATAGTAGGACCACTTACCTGAGCTCCAGGGGACCTCTGGTTCGTGGTAGTCGCACTGGAGTATTTCTCCAGATGGCCAGAAGCGGTTGCCCTCGCCAAAGTAACTTCTGCGGCCATACAACGCTTCCTATGGCAAAACATCATATGTCGCTTCGGCGTGCCCCGGGAGCTCACGGTTGACAATGGCCTGCAGTTCGACGCCACCCTTTTCAAAGACTATTGTGACAGCATGGGCATCACCCTCCAATTCGCCTCGGTGGGGCATCCCCAGTCCAACGGGGCGGTCGAACGGGCGAATGGCGCCATCTCCGCCGCCATCAAAAAGCGCCTGGTCGGATTGCCGAAGGGCAAGTGGCCAAGCGAGCTTCACAGCGTTCTGTGGTCGCTTCGCACAACGGTGACGTGCCCGACGGGATTTACGCCGTTCAGGCTCCTCTTCGGCGATGAGGTGGTGACGCCCGAGGAAATCAAGGTCGGCTCGCGGAGGATCCTCGTCCAAGCACCCGAAGAGGAGCGCCGTGTGTCCTTGGACCTCCTCGACGGGATACGGGCAGACGCAGCCCACCATGTTGAGAAGTACACGCGACAGACAATACGTGCTCGGGACCGCTCTATATGCCCGCGGGGGTTCAAGCCTGGGGATCTAGTTCTCAGAGTGGCGCTCCAGGCAGAAACCGTCGGCAAGCTGGAGTCCAAGTGGGAAGGCCCGTACATCGTGATGGAGGCATTGCCGAAGGGGGCATACCGCCTCGCCACGCTCGAAGGACAAGCCCTCCGGCACACATGGAACGCGGACAGGTTGCGGCGATACTACGCCTAGAAGCAGGACAGCAAGCGTAGAACCACCAGCCCTTTGTTATATGATGCCCGCCCGCGCAAACGGGAGCTCAATAAAGGTTCCTGTTCCCAGAGCATCCCCTGTCTGATGAGGACATCACTTCTTTGGATACACACAACACTCCTCCACTTGACATTCAAGGACCAATCACTAGAGCTCGCGCCCGACAATTGAATTTACAGGTGACCTCGTTCCTAAGTACTTCTTTTTGTTCACTTGAGAATCGATTGCTACCTAATGATTTAATTGTGATTAGGAACCATGGAGAGGACCTAGAAGTACTTGGAGAAGGACTACGAGGTGCACAAGTCCAGCAAGGGCGGTCGAATCATGTTGGAGGCCCAATTCAAACCGACTTCGAATCCAATTCGGAGTCCAGGACAAGGCCGCACTAAAACGGACGCCCAGATCGCATCCAGACTCCGTTTTGGACGTTCTACATATGTATGGAAAGCTGAGAAGACTACCTTTCCAGTAGATCTGGTCCCATGTCAAAATTCCTTCTGAGTCAATGGGAATCATCGAAACAAGTGAGCATTCAGAATCTGTCAGGGTGCTGCGCCACCGTCTTTTGGGCCTTTCGGCTTTGTATCGTGTTGGAGCCCATTAGGGCGCGTCCAGGGGTTTTGCACGCCCCTTAATCCTTTATATCCAGCCGCCACCCCCACCATTAGGGTTGGGTTTTGCTTAGATTAATTCTGTCTTTGAACAGTATCGCCGTTCATCGGTTTGTGAGACCCCAACTTTCGAGTGCTAAATCAATACATCTGCAATTCAATTGTGTTCTTCCTTGTTCTTGCTTGTGTTCTTCGATTCGCAGGCAAGGATTAGCCTTCTTGGCGAGGTCAACCGGCTGCGCACGGTTGATAACCTGAGGAGACGTGGTGCTGCGATTGCGGGGTTTGGAACGTGTCGTTCGGAAGCCGGATCGATTTGTGTCGCGCCTCCACCAAATCGAACATATCCAGAACCTGTTGGAAGATCGGGACCCCGTCCCTATCAAGTGGTAATCAGAGCTTCGGGTGTTCCTTCAGGTTCGAGTTATCCTACCTTTGTTTTTTCGGTTTCATCCTAGAGTCCAAGAAAAAGCCCTAAAAAAATTGTAGTCATAGGTTGTTCCCTGTCCCAGATCTCGTTTAGCCTTTTGCACAATTTGATTTCAGAGTCCGTAGTGTTGAGTTTGTGTCCTTAGTCGAGTTGTGTTGCTGGTTTAGATCGTGTTTTGTTTCGGGTTATCTTGCTTCCGCTACCTCTCATACAAACCCTAATTTCCAAATTCGGCTGATTTTTCCTTTCTCTGCAGCCGCCACCAAAAACATCATATCTTTTGATTCTAAGATTATTTTTGAGTGAGACCACCGCCATTAGATTCAAAAATTGCTTATCCATCTATCTGTAAAATTTCACGTCATTCCAGCAAGGCAGTTAAGAGATATATGCGGTGAAAGTTGACCAAATTATCTGTTTTGAATCTGCAACTATCAGCAGTTGTGATTTTTGTGCGAATTTCTGTGTCGGGTTTTGGAAGTTGGCCCCAAAATAAAATCTGTAGAAAAAGCCATCAGAAAATAAAGAAAAAAAGAATCAGTGAAAAAAAGGCATCTGACAAAAAGTTACGGCCAAAATACCGATGTGCTGTCTAGTGGACAGAAATCTTCAGTTTACAGTTTTAGGTGACAGAAATTCATTTGTTTTGTGCTTATGCTGAATTAAGTCTCTCAGTGCCTGGCCATCTTTGTTGCTGTCTTTGCCTTACTATTCTGGTCTTGACTCCTTGTTCATCATATCTTAACCCTGATATAGGACACATTTAGACCAGCAACTAGGACCAGTGCTTTGGACGTTTATTCAGCATTACTGTCTGTTATTGATTTGTGTTCCACTTACATATTTGGCCTGCCAAGCTCCATATATCTACTTCTGGATAGCACCGTTTTGACCCTTGCAATCGTACCCACGCTCGACATGGTTTCACGAACCAGCCACCGGTTGTACCACCTGCTGCTTTGGTAAGAACATTTGTAAGAGCTTGGTAAGACACTTCCTTTGCGGATTTCCACTACCCTTCCTTTCTAGTTGATAGGGATAATCCTTTTGTTTTCCCTGTGTTTCCACTAACCATGGCAGGTGACGAAGGTGACGCGACACCGGTCGATTTCAACGAGTGTGTTAGTCGCGGCGAGCTACAAGCTGCGCTCGACAAACAAAATGCTTCACTCGGCGCGAGAATGGACACCATCGTCGCCGCCATTGCCAACTTGAACACCACGGAAGGCATTGAGCGGGTGGAGCGGCGGTTGGCTGACCTCACTGGTCGGATGGACACATTGGAGGCACGCCTGCCACCTGTCAATGATGGCCATCATCCTGATGATGACGCAGTGTATGATGCAGATGGCAACATTGATCGGCGGGCGACACAAGATGCACGACTACGTCGGCGTCTTCAGCAAAACCAACAGGGTATGGGAGGTGATAACCAGAACCGTCATGGTAACGATGACCCTTTTGCTAAAGTCAAGTTTACCATTCCATCTTTTGTTGGTCTTTATGATGCTGATATATATCTTGATTGGGAGATGACGGTAGAGCAGAAATTTAATTCTCACTTGGTTCCTGAACAACATAGAGTTAGACAAGCTACTAGTGAGTTTAAGGACTTTGCTATTATCTGGTGGAATGAACTAAGTAACATGCGCTTACAACCTGATACATGGGAGCGGTTAAAAGAAGATATGCGTAATCGTTTTGTTCCTCCCACATATAAACTTGATTTGAGAAAAAAATTGCAGCGCTTAGAACAAGGTGATCGTTCTGTTCAGGACTATTATGCTGAGCTTCAAAAGGGTATGATGCGTTGTGGGGTTGTTGAGGACACGGATGATAAGATTTGTCGTTTCTACGGGGGGTTACGGCGTGAAATTAAGGACATTGTTGATTATAAAGAATTTACTACTGTCAACCAGTTGTTCCAGCTTGCTATGCTTGCAGAAAAAGAATTGCAGGGACGCAAGGAATCAGCGAAGGCAAGCACCGGACGACCCTTCTACACGCCGCACACGACTACATCGACGGGACTGCCCAAGTCTTCTTCGAGTTTTCGTTCTCCTCCACCACCTGTGAACAAGATTGCAGCAGCGCCACCGAAGCCACCTTCCACGTCACGCTTTGCAGATGCTTCAAAAAATTCCTTGCAGGTTCCAGCCAACAGTTCTTCTTCCGTGGCTTCAACGGGCCGCTCCTCCGACATTCAGTGCTACCACTGCTATGGGCTTGGTCATGTGCAGAAGAATTGCCCTAGCCAACGGGCATACATCGCCACAGAAGATGGAGGCTACATCAGCACTTCGGATGTTGAGGAGGATGATGATGTTGCTCCTGCCTTGGACGACAATGGCGGTGGTGATGACGACTTGGTCCTTGGTGGGGCGTCCACAGCTATGCTACGGAGCATCATTGTGCAGCGAGTCCTCAGCACACAGGTACAACAACCCGATAAGCTTCAACGCCAAAATTTGTTTCAGACTTTCTTCGCAATCAACAACCGGCGCGCACGTGTCATCATTGATGGAGGAAGCTGCAACAACTTGGTGAGTTCTGATTTGGTCAAGAAGCTTGGCTTGACCACGCGACCGCATCCACATCCATACCATATTCAGTGGTTAAATGATTCTGGAAAAGCTAAGGTAACACAAACATGTCGCGTCCATTTTTCCATCGGTGGGTATGTTGATCATGTTGATTGTGATGTGGTTCCCATGCAAGCATGCTCTCTTTTATTGGGTCGACCTTGGGAATTTGATAGTGATGCTTTACACCATGGTAGTAGTAACAAATACACTTTTATGCATAAGGGAAAGAAAGTTACTTTACTGCCTTTGACCCCAACTGAGATTATAGAGGCCGATAGGGCGAGAGCTGCTGCTGCTAATGATCAAAAGGAACATGATCAATCTGAAAAACAGCAAGTAATTCATTTGAAAAATTCTGTTATGCTTGCCACAAAATCAGACCTTGCTGAAATTGATGATGTTAATGATACATGCTATGTTTTTGTGTGCAAAGATGCTTTATTTTCTCTTGATAATATGCCTTGCACTTTACCTGCTCCTGTCACTAACCTTTTGCAGGAGTTTAGAGATGTTTTCCCTGATGAGATACCTCCAGGACTTCCACCCATTCGAGGGATTGAGCACCAGATTGACTTGATTCCTGGAGCGAGTTTGCCAAACCGTGCGGCATACAGGACCAATCCTGAAGAGACTAAGGAGATTCAGCGACAAGTCCAAGACCTTTTGGACCGTGGGGATGCACGTTTGTTTGGTAACCTTGGGAACCAAACTGAGGTGGTGAACCGCACATTGTCTACCATGTTGAGAGCTGTTTTGAAGAATAATTTGAAGCTGTGGGAAGAGTGTTTGCCGCATGTTGAGTTCGCATATAATCGAGCGGAACACTACACCACCAAGGTAAGTCCTTTTCAGGTAGTGTATGGATTCAATCCACGTGCCCCTACTGATATTTTACCGTTGCCTACTAGTGAGAGAGTTCATAATGATTGTGCTGATTTTATTGTTAAAATGCATGAGGCTACTAAGGCAAACATTGAAAAGATGAATGAAAAATATAGGATTACTGGTAGTAAAGGTAGAAAGGAAGTTAAACTTGAACCGGGTGATTTTGTTTGGTTGCACTTGAGAAAGGATAGATTTCCTGAGTTAAGAAAGTCAAAATTGATGCCTAGAGCTGCTGGTCCTTTTAAGATAGTTGAGAAGATAAATGATAATGCATATAAACTTAAATTGCCTCCCAAGTTCGGGGTTAGTCCCACCTTTAACATTTCAGATTTGAAGCCATACTTGGGAGAAGAAGATGAGGCTGAGTTGAGGACAACTCCGCTTCAAGAGGGGGAGGATGATGAGGACATCACTTCTTTGGATACACACAACACTCCTCCACTTGACATTCAAGGACCAATCACTAGAGCTCGCGCCCGACAATTGAATTTACAGGTGACCTCGTTCCTAAGTACTTCTTTTTGTTCACTTGAGAATCGATTGCTACCTAATGATTTAATTGTGATTAGGAACCATGGAGAGGACCTAGAAGTACTTGGAGAAGGACTACGAGGCGCACAAGTCCAGCAAGGGCGGTCGAATCATGTTGGAGACCCAATTCAAACCGACTTCGAATCCAATTCGGAGTCCAGGACGAGGCCGCACTAAAACGGACGCCCAGATCGCATCCGGACTCCGTTTTGGACGTTCTACATATGTATGGAAAGCTGAGAAAACTACCTTTCCAATGGCTCTGATACCATGTCAAAATTCCTTCTGAGTCAACAGGAATCGTCAAAACAAGTGAGCATTCAGAATCTGTCAAGGTGCTGCGCCACCGTCTTTTGGGCCTTTCGGCTTTGTATCGTGTTGGAGCCTATTAGGGCGCGTCCAGGGGTTTTGCACGCCCCTTAATCCTTTATATCCAGCCGCCACCCCCACCATTAGGGTTGGGTTTTGCTTAGATTAATTCTGTCTTTGAACAGTATCGCCGTTCATCGGTTTGTGAGACCCCAACTTTCGAGTGCTAAATCAATACATCTGCAATTCAGTTGTGTTCTTCCTTGTTCTTGCTTGTGTTCTTCGATTCGCAGGCAAGGATTAGCCTTCTTGGCAAGGTCTACCGGCTGCGCACGGTTGATAACCTGAGGAGACGTGGTGCTGCGATTGCGGGGTTTGGAACGTGTCGTTCGGAAGCCGGATCGATTTGTGTCTCGCCTCCACCAAATCGAACATATCCAGAACCTGTTGGAAGATCGGGACCCCATCCCTATCACTGTCCGCGCTGAGCAGAATAAAGTCCACGGACTTTAAATAAGACGTAGCGTCGAGGTACGCCTCCGCGCGCGAGAGTCTGCGGACTATAAATAAGACGTAGCGTCGAGCCTAGCTCCGCATGCACCAGTCCACGGACTTTAAATAAGACGTAGCGTCGAGGTCCGCCTCCGCACGCGAGAGTCTGCGGACTATAAATAAGACGTAGCGTCGAGCCTAGCTCCGCACGCACCAGTCCACGGACTTTAAATAAGACGTAGCATCGAGGTCCGCCTCCGCACGCGAGAGTCTGCGGACTATAAATAAGACGTAGCGTCGAGCCTAGCTCCGCACGCACCAGTCCACGGACTTTAAATAAGACGTAGCGTCGAGCCCAGCTCCGCACGCACTAGTCTACGGACTTTAAATAAGACGCAACGTCGAGCCTAGCTCCGCACGCACCAGTCCACGGACTTTAAATAAGACGTGGCGTCGAGGTCCGCCTCCGCACGCACTCTACGAAGTATAAATAAGACGCAGCGGGGGGACGCCTCCGCGCGCACTCTAAGGAGTATAAAGAAGTCGTAGCGTCGAGCCTAGCTCCGCGCGCACTAGTCCACGGACTTTAAAAAAGACGTAGCGTCGAGGTTCGCCTCCGCACGCGCGAGTCTCCGGACTATAAAGAAGTCGTAGCGTCGAGCCTAGCTCCGCGCGCACTAGTCCACGGACTTTAAAAAAGACGTAGCGTCGAGGTTCGCCTCCGCACGCGTGAGTCTCCGGACTATAAAGAAGTCATAGCGTCGAGCCTAGCTCTGCGCGCACTAGTCCACGGACTTTAAAAAAGACGTAGCGTCGAGGTTCGCCTCCGCACGCGCGAGTCTCCGAACTATAAAGAAGTCGTAGCGTCGAGCCTAGCTCCGCGCGCACTAGTCCACGGACTTTAAAAAAGACGTAGCGTCGAGGTTCGCCTCCGCACGCGCGAGTCTCCGGACTATAAAGAAGTCATAGCGTCGAGGTCTGCCTCCGCACGCACCAGTCCACGGACTTTAAATAAGACGGAGCGTCGAGGTCCGCCTCCGCACGCGCAAGTCTCCGGACTATAAAGGAAGTCGTAGCGTCGAGGTTCGCCTCCGCACGCGCCACTCCACGGAGTATAAACGAGATGCGCAGACCTGCCCTCCGCGTTCGATGGCAGGTAATACCAAGCATAAGGTACTACTTGGTTCCATTATAAAAGCAAAGGGGTTACATGGTTACAAGCGTAAGAACCAGTACATCATCCCCTGCCCTACCCGACCAACCGCTCAGCCTTGGCGCGGTGCGGACGAGCCTGTGCCGTCGTCGCCGCGGCGCTGAAGGACCCCTGCAAGCCACTGGAGGAGGTCCCCCTCCCCATGCAACGTCTGCTGGACGGCGACCCTCACTGCACCTTCCCCGAAGCGGCCCCAGATCCGTTGATGGAAGTTCTGCAGGCTAGGCCCGATGGAGCGGATGGCGTCCGACATAACCTCTGGGCGGTCGGGAGGATCCAGTTGAGGATTCGCTAGCTCATGGGTATGCCTACACCCACGAGTATGAAGCAGGGCGAGGGCGAAGCACGCACCAACATAGCTGCAGTGCTCGCCAAAGGTCCTGGCACCACGAAGAGCAACGCCGGCCCCCTCCTCGATCAGCCCGAGCATCTCCGACAGGGCCTCCGGCCTGTGCGTAGTGTCTGGCACTCGGACGCACAGATCTCGGAGGGCCTGGTTCAGAGACTCCATGGCCCGCCATGCCGACAGGGACGCATTTTCCAAGACGAGGCGGTTCTCGGCAGCAGACTCCGCCAGCTGGGCCTTCTCCCCTTCTAGGACGGCGATCTGCTGCACGAAGGCGGCGCGCTCCCCAGCCGCGGCGCTCCGAGCTTCCGTGGCATCGAGTTGTGCGGCCACCAGGGCGCCCTCCAGCGCGCGAAGTTCTTCATCCTTCGCGGCGAGAGCAGTGTTTGCTTCACGGAGGTTGGCTTCCAGAGCCCTCCGCTCCCGAACGCGGGCTTCGTCAAAGGACCGACCGAGGGCGAGCGTCTGGCAAAAACAACAAATCAGCAGGCGTCCAGCAGTACCTTACAAGCTGAAGCGCACATATTTACCCTCATCTCGGAGGCCTGCAGCGCAAGCGCTAGGAGGTCCCCCGCGCATGACGACAGCACCTCTCGGTTGAGGCCGTGGTCGGCACGCTCTGCGGCTGCGGTGAGGTCGCAGAATATCTCCGGGCGAGGGAGGAAGTCCGAGCGAGCGAGCCCCGGCCCCAACGCGCCCAGAGTTAACGCGGCCACGGCCACGTCAGCAGCAGCGGACACCTGCGGGGCATCCTGCACAAGGCTCCCAACTTCGCGCATACCTCCGCTGCTCGATCCTTCGCCACGTACGGGAGACGTCGTCTCGCCTGATGTCGGCAGAATGAGCGAGCAAATCGGAGAGAGTCTCGCGAAGTCAGGTGAAGAAAGGGACTCACACCTACCTCATGTGCCCCTCGTCGTGGTAGGAAGTGGCGCCGGTTCGACCGCCCAGGTGGATGCGGGCGCCTCGACGCTTGGGGAGAACGTCTTCTCGGCCGCGCCAGACGCCGTAATCCCGCGGCAAGGCCCCGCAACAGCGTACCGACCCCTCGTTGGCGGCGGGGACTGCGTCCGAGGGCGTTTCGCCTGCGGTGGCACAGGCGATTCTTCCACGGCAGGACCAGCTCCGGTCACTGTCGCCCCCACGGTTTCCTCTGTAGGGGGCACGCCCTCGTCGGCCGCTGTGGTTGATAACGCACCTTCCACCGTGGTTTGCTCGCCAGGAACGACGCCACCCCCCGGGTTGGCGAGTTCCAACTCAACGATGGCCGCGAGCCCGAGCACGGGCTCGTAGGCGTCGGCAAAAGGTGCCGGGGGATCCGCGGCGGTGCGCCCCTCCGAAGCAGTATGGCTAGGCCCACCGCCGGTCACACGCCCCGTTTCAGCTGGGCTAGCCGCCGGGGGGGCTGCCGGGTCGCATACGGCAGCCGGGGAACGGGCCCGGCGTCGTGAAGATAGCACCCCCGTAGGGCTATCACCGTCCTGAGCGCCCGGAGTCCTGGCGGGAAGCTCTTCCGGCACCGCACGCTCGGGCACAGTAATGCCCACAGCCACGCAGGTGCGGTTTACCCGCCCCTGCTTAGCCGCCTTGACTGCGGCCTCGCGAGCCCCGTGCTCCTTAAGCGTGTACGGGCCGAGGAGCGCCGCAACCGCGCGCTCCGCATCTTCTAGCCGAGCCACTGCGCAGGAGATCACGTCAGTCAGGCGGAAGCCAAACAGATACAATGGCGCGCGTAAAGCGTGCTGGGCGACTTACAAGGGGCGGAGGGCGGCAGCAGGCGAGACACGGATGGGTCGAACCCGTCCTCGCGGGGGCCATTCTGTCCAACATACTTCCCCCGGGAGGAGAGTGGCGCCGCCCCATACATCGTGAACTCCTCGGCTAGGTCGCGCACGCTCATTCGACGGGTGACACCGACAAGGCTCTGTAGATTTTGCGTGTCGTCGATCTCCGCCTTCAGACTCGGCGTGCTGTTAAACGAGATCGGCCCACCTCGGCAATGCATTCTGCTCTTGTCGGTCACGGTGTAATAGAACCACCACCGCGTCCAGCCGGCCGCCCATTGCCCTGACGAGGCTGGCACAGGGAACAACATCGCGCATGACGCCCGGAGCACGAAGTCCACACCGCCGAAGTTGGACACCGCCCCGTCAACCTTTCTGGGTCGACAGTGTGCGTCGTACAGGGTGGCGAATAAGCTCGCGCTGGGACGCCACCCCTCTGTCCGCATCGCCCACGTGAAGACGGCTAGGCGGAGTATCGCGTGGGGCGTCAACTGGGCTAGCTCCAACTTGTAGGCCCGCAAGACTTCGCCCACGAACAACGTGGAGGGCATTCGAAGACCGGCATCGAAGAACACGACGAAAACAATCGCCTCCATGGCCCCGGGCTTCGGCTCCGTCTCGTCCCGGCGGGGTAGGCGAGCCCCATTGCGATCCACGATCTTCCCCTCATCCACGAGTCGCTGCAGCGTCCCTTCAGTCATGCGGCTCTTCCCCAGCACACGGGAGCAGCAGCCTCCCGAGTGCTCCATGAGTTCCACCACTTGTTGGCGCACGAGCTCCCCCGCGGCACCAGTTTGTACTCCTGGGAAGGATGGGTCGCCTCACCCTGGCTAGGCAAGGAACTGCTGCAGGGGTGGTAGGTGGCGTCGTCCTGGCTAGCCATCGCTCTTCGCGACAAGGGAAGAAGATGCAGGCAAAGGAGCAACTGGCGTGACAATTAGCACGGGCGGAAGCGAAGCGGCAGATCAAAAAGCAAAACAAGAAAGGGTGCCTCCACCTCAACACTGGCACCTTATAAAGGCCGCTCGCCTACCTTGTGGCTCAACGCACAGACGGATCAAATGCCCAGCGATTCGGCTGTCCAAGATTTGGAAGGAAGAACTGCCGGGACCTAGAGGGCCGTGCCGGGTAGGTGGCCAAGCAGCGCACCACGCCCCCACATCTTCCACACGCGTCCAACTTCGGGGGACGAGGCGAACGGCCGCGGTCACGCAACCGCTCACATCCCACGACGCACCAGTCGTGAGTCGCCACGTGCCCCACCTGCAGCATGACAGACTGCACGACGCGACAGCCTGACTTCTGCCAGGCCAGGCGTCGGCGTGATTCCAGCCGCCATTAAAAGCGCACTACCAGACTGCAAGGTCACAACAGACCCGGAGCGCAACCATACCGGCGCCAGGCTCCGATCTCCGCACAGGGACGGAGCGCGCGCGTCTACTTCGACTAGGTGCCAGCTTCGCTGCCACCCGTTCGAAGGGTAGGGAACAGAGCGCGCGCGTCTACTTCGACTTAGACGCCAGCTTCGCTGCCACCCGTTCGAAGGGTAGGGCACGGAGCGCGCGCATCTACTTCGACTAGGCGCCAGCTTCGCTGCCACCCGTTCGAAGGGTAGGGAACGGAGCGCGCGCGTCTACTTCGACTTCGGCGCCAGCTTCGCTGCCACCCGTTCGAAGGGCAGGGCATGGAGCGCGCGCGTCTACTTCGACTAGGCGCCAGCTACGCTGCCACCCGTTCGAAGGGTAGAGGACGGAGCGCGCGCGTCTACTTCAACTAGGCGCCAGCTTCGCTGCCACCCGTTCGAAGGGTAGGGTACGGAGCGCGCTCGTCTACTTCGACTAGGCGCCAGCTTCGCTGCCACCCATTCGAAGGGTAGGGAACAGAGCGCGCGCGTCTACTTCGACTTAGGCGCCAGCTTCGCTACCACCCGTTCGAAGGGTAGGGCACGGAGCGCGCGCGTCTACTTCGACTAGGCGCCAGCTTCGCTGCCACCCGTTCGAAGGGCACCCGTTCGAAGGGTAGGAAACGGAGCGCGCGCGTCTACTTCGACTAGGCGCCAGCTTCGCTGCCACCCGTTCGAAGGGTTGGGGACGGAGCGCGCGCGTCTACTTCGACTAGGCGCCAGCTTCGCCGCCACCCGTTCGAAGGGTAGGGCACGGAGCGCGCGCGTCTACTTCGACTAGGCGCCAGCTTCGCTGCCACCCGTTCGAAGGGTAGGGGACGGAGCACGCGCGTCTACTTCGACTGAGGCGCCAGCTTCGCTGCCACCCGTTCGAAGGGTAGGGAACGGAGCGCGCACGTCTACTTCGACTAGGCGTCAGCTTCGCTGCCACCCGTTCGAAGGGTAGGGGACGGAGCGCGCGCGTCTACTTCGACTAGGCGCCAGCTTCGCTGCCACCCGTTCGAAGCGTAGGGGAAGGAGCGCACGCGTCTACTTCGACTTGGGCGCCAGCCTTTGCTGCCACCCGTTCGAAGGGTAGGGGACGGAGCGCGCGCGTCTACTTCGACTAGGCGTCAGCTTCGCTGCCACCCGTTCGAAGGATAGGGGACGGAGCGCGCGCTTCTACTTCGACTAGGCGCCAGCTTCGCTGCCACCCGTTCGAAGCGTAGGGGACGGAGCGCGCGCGTCTACTTCGACTTGGGCGCCAGCCTTCGCTGCCACCCGTTCGTAGGGTAGGAAACGGAGCGCGCGCATCTACTTCGATTTAGGCGCCAGCTTCGCTGCCACCAGTTCAAAGGGCAGGGAACGGAGCGCGCGCGCCTGCTTTGACTCAGGCGCCAGCCTCCGCTACCACCATCCCAGACTTCAGGCTCCCCAACCACAAGCTTGGAAGAATTCACAGGCCGCAGGGGACGGAGGGGGCCAAAGGACCCGGCGACATGGCTTCGGCCCTGTGAAGCCCTTCACCATGAGAGGCTCCTGTCGTAGGGGTGGCCCCCACCTAAACCCAGCAGGCCTGGCAGGAGATTATAAGGCCCAGAATAGGCCATGTGTAATGACATAACTGCCCAGAGGGGATAACCAAATGTAAGGGTATAGCTGTAAAAGCACTCCTCATGTGTATATATATGTATGAGTAAGCCATGGGGAGGACCAGGCCATTACATTCATCTTCATCACTCTCCACTACCATCTCTCTCTCTGTTTGGTCTGTAGCCACAACAAACCTTCTAAAGCTCATTTTGACTAAAAGCAAACCCTAGAACCCTTGGAGTGCATGAGTGGGCATGCAGCCACTCCCTCCTTTATATAGCCCTTGGCTAACGGGTCTCCAACCCATTACGCCCGCCAGATCCAACGGAGCCCACTCCCGCTTTTGCAGCCTCGTGAAATTCCCATTTTGCCCCTCCTGCACCTTCCGGGAAGCTTCCGCGCTCCTTGTCGTCCAAGCCTCGCAACCACATCGAATCTCCGCCGTTCGGTCACCTCGTGTCTCGTCACGACTCCGCCTCGATGTCCTGCAGCCAACACAGACAAGAAACACATCAAATAGCACCGCTCGATACATTTAAGCATAAATGCATTAATGAAAAAGCCCAAACCTAACAAGTCGACATAATATGCATCCTAACTATTTTGACCAGGTTTGACCAAGTCTGACCGAGTCCATTACACCACGCAACGACATGGTCCGAACCAACCAAATCAAACTCGACTTTCCTAAACCGATATCAATTACTCATCACACACGTGGGATGACCTCCACATGGTCTCTCACAACTACCATGAGATAGGGCATTACGCCAACAACTGCCCCAAGAAGCAACAAGCAGTGAAGAAGGGTACACCTGGAGCACCAACTGCCAACCACATTCAGGTCGCCAATAGAAGGCCGAAGAAGTTCGTCAAAGGACGCCTGAATCAGATATCAGCTCAAGCCATGCAGAGTAAGATCCAAACCCAATTCTTTGCTAGCCAACCTGAATCTCGGGGACAGATTTTTTAAGGGGGGTAGATTGTAACAGCCCAGGTTTTTATTAAAATAAAAATAAATAAATAAGTAAAAAATATTAAAATTAAATTAAAATTAAATTAAGTATTTTTGTTGCCTAAGTTTTATTGTTGCTTTGCCCTGATTTTCTGTTTTTGAAAAGGCCTAATTTGAAAAGTAATTTAAGTGAAAACCTAAAAAAATATTATTAAATAAAATGATATTTTGATTTTGTATAAAAATCCTAATTCAAATTAATTACTTGGATTTAATTGGCTTTAATTGGTTTTCTTGAGCTTTCCTGGAGTTTAAAAATCTATTTTAAAATTAAAAAGGTATTTTGAATACAAAAATAAGATACCAACTTTAGTTGGGAATAATTGTATTAAGTCCAAAATATCTCTAGGAACTTCTGTGAATTTTTCTAGAATTTTTCGAAGTTATTTCATATGTTTCTAAGCTTTAATGAATTTCCTAGGATTTTTTGAAAATGAAAATCAAAAATAAAAATTCTAAAATCCTTCCCCATCCCTCCGGCCGACCCGTGGACGACAAGGATCAGCCCACGTTGCCCTTCCCGGACTGACACGTGTGCGGCCCGATTTCCCCGCGCACATCGCCCCGGCCCATCTTGGCCGTCCCCTCCCACTTCACGTCCTCGTCTGCCCGATCCTCCCTCGGACACGTGGCCCTATCCCCGCCGTCCCCTGCACTCCCCTCCCTCTCTCGTTGCACCGTAGGGCCCGCTTGGTAGCTGAGTCTTCTTCCCTTGATCGTCTTCTTCCTCCCGCGCCCGCTGCCACAACTGCCGCATCCACCCTACCCGCCGGCCACCTCGTGCCCGCCCTATGCCTCCCTTGTGCGCCGCCTCCTCCACAAGCCCTATGCCCACCTTCCTCCACTCCCGCGCCAGCCCCGCCCCTATCCACCTGCAACGGCCGCCCACTTCCCGACCTCTCCAGCGAGAAATTCCCCATGCCTTACAGTACTTGATATGTATCTTTGTTGTACTGTGTGCACTAGCTGTTCCTGGATTAGTGCGATTTACACAGAGGATCCAGTAGTTATTGCTCCGGGTTTTGACAATGCTATTATTTCATATGCAATATATGTTTGTTCTAAGATTCTAGTTATATGCCCATTTCTTGACTTGTTAGTATTACACCTCCTTTGGAACATTTGAACATCTAAACCTTGTCACCCTAGGAAAATTATAATGGGAACCTTTTAAAAATAAGTCTACAGTTATTCACCATACTTAGTACTACTTAGATACTCGGGGGGCACCAAAATTCCCCAAGCATTACTTTTAATCATGTGAAACTGATTTGGGAAGTCATGGTGAAAATGGCTGGTATATTTTGACATAGATATTTTATGCTCCCAAAAACCCCAACTTGATTAAATATCTGGGCGGATGGTTCGGGGGTGTGGCACAGTGGTGCAAGAAAGTATGGTTAGTGGTAGAACCACCCAGATAACTCTAAGGACTGAATCTTATGACGACCTCTCAATGTACAACAGTACAACCACAAGCAAGCAAATTGTAGGCAGGGCTAACTAATTTGCATTGACCAAGCATGGTTACGTGAAGGTGTGCATACGTGCAAAGGGAAGGATGGTCTTATTCCCGCCTCTGCCTGTGACAGCTCAAGAGGGAAACTTCTTGAGGGATGGTCGCATCCTACAGAAAAAAAGACCTTAGTGGGCATAACCACATTAGGAAAATGCATTGTAATAGCCTTGTGATGATCTACTCAACCGCATGACTAAGGAATCGTGTGGAGCAATGAGCATATTGTCTCCTGTGGGTAAAGTGTACAAACTCTGCAGAGTAAAAACTATTCGAATAGCCATGTCCACAGTCAAGAGTGGACATGGGAACTTAACATGATATAGCTCTATTTCAAAAGCTTTGTGGGTGGAATTGGAAATGTGGTGGGCAGTGAAAAACCCTGATTTGTGTTGCCCAGGGTGTCACCCTAATGATAAGGTAAGCGGTTATAACACTGAAACGTTAGCATATGGTGTAGAAACCATGTAACGGTCGATGGACTCTGGATTGTTATTATTATTGCATTCTTTCATATATTGATAAAATCTGTTTTAGTTAAACTGCTGGGTCTTAGGAAATTTCTATGTATCATATTTTAAAAGCAATTTATGGCAAATAAAATAATACGAGCCTTTCCTTGATAAGCTATTCATGTTATGTATTTGCATCCTATGTATTGGCATGCGGAGCACGGTGCTTTGTGCTCACCCTCGCTTACTCAATTAATCCAGAATCAGGAGTTAGATCACTATGCTTGAGCAACACACCTAGCTATGATGGTGAAGAAAATGAAGAGGTCACGAACTAGGTCATGTACCCCAATCGCCTGCCTGTGGGCATGTCCTGAGGGTCCCACCTATGTGCTTCATTTCCGCTGCTGTATTTTATTAATTTCGGCCTAATTGTCCATTGAGTAAGTCTGCTATTATATTTGCGCGTCCACATGATTTGTATTTTGATGTTCAGTACTGTATCTGTGAGCACTATCTACTAATCCAGGGAATAGTGCGGTGGAATCACAGAGGATTCTGGATTGTAAAATCCGGATCTGACAAAGCTGATATCAGAGCATATCAACTGTAGGTCGTGACCTAGTTAGCTTGGCCGTTAGTTTCATGACTAGAATTATTTCTTCAACATCCATTTCGAAAAATATAAGTTGTATTGCTCAATATCATCTCTCTTAGATGATTCCCCCTTATCTATATGCTGCCCTTGCCATTTTTACTTCTAAAGCTCTCTAATCCTGTATTCAATATAATAAAAATCCAGTACTCCTCTTGTAAACTCCCTTTGAAAATCTACTTTGGGCCATAGTCACAATGCTTAAATTTGAAACTCATTTTCAAAAATTTTTTATCCTTAGAGGATCGATTATCAAATTGTTTACAAAATTCACTTTCAAACTCATTTCAACAAACCTAATCTTTCGAGGAAATTTTTGTAAGTTCAACTACTTACCAAAAGTTATTCAAAAATACACTTTGGTTTCTCAAATAGTCCAAAATAATGTTATTTATCAAAAAAACTTTTCCCCAAAAAGGACCTTGTTTTTCAAAAATAAAGCCAAAAGGTTAACCTTGAAGTGTTACTTCTGAAAGAGTTATGTTGGTGAAAACATATTTTCCCTGTTTGGTTTTATTACCCATAATTAAAAATATATATACTTCTTTTCTTGCAAAAAAAGGGAAGAATAAATGGAGTCGTAAGTAAATAAGATGGATGTTTGTGGTGAGTAAAGAAGAATGGGTGGATTAAGTCGATCATCGGAAGGAAACGATGGTGTGAATTCTGGAAGAATAAAATTGGTGGAGTTTAAAGGATTGGATTGACTAGATCGATGAATTAATTAATACTTGGAGAAATAGGAATTGTGAAAATAATTTCTGGATTACGACATTGATAAATTGTATAATTCCTGGGAGATGTTTACAATAGTGGAATAATAGAATATGATTGATTAATGGATGGATTAATTGAATTTTTGAGAATTCAGAGATGTGATAATAACTATTGGATTATGAACTTAATTCATAATACTATTTCCAGTAGATGTTTATTATAATGAATTAGTTTGGAGGTAGATAGTAAAGATTTAGGTTGGTTACTAGAGAAGCAAATTATGATTTTGAATCAATAACACAAGATTGGATTATTAGGGTGTCATGATACAAATAATATCAGTGGATCTAAAGTAAAGGTATTGGAATTTTATTAGATTGTTGAATTAACAAGTCGACAAATAGTGGATCTGAGATTGGGACCATGCAGTCATAGTGAAATTTGAGATTTGATTTACAAATTTTTGGTAGAATTTAGGATTTATGTGAGAATTAGATAACCATGGCTGGATTAACAAAATGGTGGGTGACACAATAAGAAAGTGTATGATCGATGGATCTAAAATAAAGAATACTAGATTTTCATTAACATGAAGAGCTGATTAAATTGGCAAATAATGAACCTGAGCTTGGATTTATAAATTTCTAGTGGAAATTCAGACTTATATAAGAATTTGGTAACCCTGATTCGATTAATACAATTATGGACGATGCAATGGAAATTATATGATCGGTGGATCGAAATAAATAATTGCACTCGCTGTTTGGAGTTTTAGACAACAATAATACCGTGACTAAGTAATGAAGGAAGATAGCCTAGGTATAAATTACAAAAATGAAAGTTAAATTATCAAGGCCATTGGATTCTAAGCCCTATGTATAGAAATAATATGGGAGTGAATTAGTTCATTAATTGATATTTGAATATTGGAAGAGATTAGAATACCCTGGCAAAAAAACTTCCTTGTTCAACAAAAAAAAGTATTTCAAAGTTCTGCATTTCAAAACAACTACAAAAAAATCTATTTTGCCACAAAGTCTCATTTGTGAAACAAATGGTACTACAAGATCCAATGGTGTCAATCAAGTCCCCTCTAAATGCTCTCCTCTTCTTTCTATCGATTTCAAAGGAAAATTTGTACTCTCTTTCTTACCCTTACTCCAAAATTTAAGGTTAGGAACGACGAAGATGTTCATGAAGATAAGATGGCCTCATTTTAAACGAACTATGTATATGAACCCTGTGCCCTCTTGTGTGTGCTCCCCCGAACAGACGTTGTACTGTTGCAAGATTTTACTTGGGCCCTGTGCACTGTCGTCTTGCCCTCGGGTGTTATATTTCGTAGTCACAGAAAAAGATTGTTGTTTTAAAAAAACTTGTGCAATTTGTGTGTCACCCCAGCTTCTGGGGTATGCTCTTTTCAAATCAGAATGGGTTTAGATTACCTTATCCCCATGACTCTGTTTGAATCTCATGCTATTCCTTCTCACCATTTTTATGAAAACCCTACCACATCCAAGAATTGAAGTCGTAGATAGCCAAACAAAGGCAATCGAGGACAAGTGAAGGCATCTCGACCTTCCAATAGTTAGAGAAAACAACCCTACCAAGAAGACAACGACTAGAAACCTCCACTCACACCAAAAGTCAAGATTTGAATCACTAGTTTGATACTATTTTCTTTGTATCTACTCGGAGGACCTGTAGATCAAATCCTTGCTAATCTGACTCAATGGATAGAAGCAAGAGAACTACCATTGGCAGAAGTAAGAAAAGAAGACTGATAGCTGATGCTCACCATAACCCTAACCATCCATACAAGCTATCACATAACCCCACCCTGCAAGAAATGTTAAAGAGAAGCCATCACCAAGGAAACAACAGTGGCACTGCACCGAGTAGACCTCAAAAAGATGTTACTTGTCTCCGTTGTCAAAATACCGGACACCACTTCAGTAAGTGCCCTCATAACAATGTTTCAATTGTGGAAACCTAGGACATTATGCGAAGAATTGCCCCCCTTCAAAAGCTAGAAAAATATGGAAATGGTGTTGTCACCACCGGCTTCAACTCTTACGAAGAGAACCCTAACAGCTCCAAAGAGGAACAAGCTACACCCACCAAAGTTCTACTACCAGATCAGGAAGCTTCACTAAGTGCGACATGTTTTGAGTGCGGTAAAGCTAGACATGCCGCTAATTTATGTCCTCCAATATGACAAGCTACACAAGGAGCATGCTTCACATGTGGGCAAACCAGACACTACTGCTACAAGTGCCCAATCCCCTACTGTTCATACTATAAGAAACACCATTACTTAGAAGACTACCTCATAAACCAAGTAGCACATCGATATAGTGGAGAGAAAGGATGTTGCGCAGACCAATGTTCCATGAACTATTCCAATTGTGAAGAAGACCACCAACCTGGTGAATACCCCATGAGCAAGGCCTCCTATTTTCTCTATGAAGGACAAGACCCTTGCCCCAAGGATTGCTTCCTGAGTCTGTTGCTGACCCAGACAGCTGGAGTACAATGGATGAATTTCCAAATCGCCATAGGGCTTGAACTAGAAAAGATGAATAATGACAAACGTCATTTATTTAAGGGGGTAGCACTAATAGATAAGAATGTCGAAGAACTACTACGATGTATGACTGAGACCAATCAAACCAGTAAGAGAAGATTCGCAAGGCCAGAAATCTTATGGTGATAAGGACTACAAGCCACACCTATAGTTAAATCATCGTGGTTGGCAAAGCTGAAGAATAAAAATGGGATTCCAGTAAGGACAAAAGACCACCATATAGATATGCCCATTATCATGCATCCCTAAGGCCGTCTACCCCTAGGACATAGGCCATTACTATCCACCCATCAGTATGAATTCTACAACCTTATGTCCAATAGACGATGCGATTATTCCATTCTACGAAGGTGTGAAGGTTACGATGTTAAAGAGTAAGCATCCGGAAGTTTACGACCCATCCGAAAGAATAAGATCTCTTTCTTCCCTTTTGTCTTTTTTAAGTGGTAACCTATTCATATGCAGATTCTCTTCCTTCTGTCTACGCTAAGGAAAAGATCGATACGTTGACCAAGACCCTAGGACCTACTGCTAGCCATATTAACCCCACCTCTATTCCTTCCATTCTACCAGAATCTCGGGGTCGAGATTCATTTAAGGGGCGTAGGTTATAACATCCCAAAATTCGGATGCTCAAAAATATGGAATTTTTTAAACTTTTTCTTACATTTTGCTGGCATTCAAATTTCTTCTTCATATTTATTTGAAATCTTTGAGTTTTGTGATATGCAAATTAATATATAGAGTAATAATATCCAAATTAAAAACAATAATGGTATTAATAAAAGAAATGGAAAATCCGAGGACCCACACACAAATAAAAATTCAAGTATTACATAATGAAAATATAAGTTTGAAATTTAATTTAACTAGGTAAAGAAAAGTAATGGCTAAAGGAATAATAAAAAATTCACATCTAATAGTTGAACTGAGAATTCAAATTTTGAATATCATGCAAACTCAAAATCAGTAAATCCTAATGTTAATTAAAATTTAAAATTAAAACTCCAAATTTGAGAAATTTCTTTTTTTCCCTCCTCTCACTCTCCCTCTCCCTCACTCCTCCTCTCTTTTTCCTCTCTCTCTGGCAGAGGGCCCGTTTTCCCCCGGCCTCCTCTCCCACGTACTTTCTTCTCTCTCTCTCTCTCTCTCTCTCTCACTCTCTCTCTCTTTTTCTTCACTGTTGCGTTGTCTCTTCTTACCTCGATCTTCTTTCTTCCCCGCACGGCTCTGCCGCCTGACTCCCGTCAGCCATAGAGCCCCCACGTCACCTAGTCGGCTCAGCACCTATAAAGGTGCAAGCGTGCTCTCATCAACCTTGCCTCATACCCCTCTCACTCCCACCTCAAGGAATCAGCCCTTGGAGACTCACAGCTCACCAGCCGCCCCCTCTTCTTTAGCTCCAGCGAACCAACGATCCACCGATCGAGACCACCTCAGACCTATTTCTCCTGGCCAGAGTGTCACCGGAGCACCACGACGCCATCCCACCATCGGCCGGGCCCCTCCCCACCTATACCTCGTCGGCACCGTGCACCTCCTCTGCTCGTCACCGTCTCACGCCGCCAACCAGCCACGATCCCTCTCCCGCTCGGCCAACCCAATGGTAAGCTTTCCCTTGATTCTCTTTTAAGATTTAATATTGGATGAATTACCATATATGAGGAACTAATGTGGCTTGAATATTTATTTAAAGTTTAATTATTAATAAAAGAGCATTAATAAAAAGATGGCTTTGGTAAAATGTCCAAGCATCACAAGAACCTTAGTTAAAATAACAATTGAGTTCAAATCAAGGTAATTGGCAAACATGTTTATGTAAATCAACCTAAAATACAAAATTAAAATTTGTGGGGATGGTAAAAATGTACCCTTGTAGATATAGACAATAATCAAAGGTTCCTAAGGTGAATAATATCCAATCAAGGAGCATGAATTAAATAAAATATTAAAAGTATTTGATATAGAGTGTCCATCTAAATTAGAGGCTTTTCAAAATATATATAAAATAGTTAGAAAAATGCGGATGATATGTATGCAGCCAACTAGTAAATATATTAGTAAAATTTTTGTATTCACCGTAGACCCTATTAAAATATAGACACTATCATTAAAATACTGATGATCATGAAATCTTAAACAGTAGCTTTAAATTAGTAACGATAACGAAATACAATCATGTGTAGCAGGCTCAATCAGTCATAAATAAATTAGGATTAAATTATATCAGAAGCTAAGTAAGGGGATAAAATATCAATATCAGTTGATATCCAGAGCACCTCCAAATTAAAAAGTCATATTACTATATAGGTACTAAAATATAATAGCCCTGGGTCATCAGACATTGAAATAACATATATATATAGTGTAAATAACAGGGGCAACATGGTGGCTGGGTACCAAGCCTCCTTACCTTTGGATTGCTTTTAAATGTGTGCTAGTGTGATTGAGACTTTCCATCTATGATTGATTTAGCATGCCTGATATATTATATACCATTGCACTAGCACGCATCTAAAAGCAATCTAAAGGTAAGAAGGCTTGGTGCCCAGACACCATGGTGCTCTATTTCAGTGTCCTCTCTCTCTCTCTACATACATACATACATACATACATACATACATATTCTGAAGTAAACATTAAACAAATTATACGATTAATTAATAATTAGGACCACATAAAATGCTACATATCAAATTACTAGCAATATGAATTAATTCGATAAGCGAAAAGTCGTATACAACGTCTATGAAAGCCCTGCCTTAAATTCATAAATGGCGACACTCGACCAATACAATACTTAAAACCCAACTAAATTCATACACTTGTCCATAGGTCTGGCTTGACTCATGGAACCTCCATAATAAATATAAAAATATTCAAAAAAAAGTTGTTAAATTAAAAGATTGAGATATGGCAATCTATCATAGGCTATGCCAAGCCATCTCCGAGTTCTAAGCAGAATATTCTTATGAATATTCCTTTATTATGTACCTTCCTTGCCATCCATCTCAGCGAATTTCTTTCACTCCAACCCCATTTGACTCCATCAATACTCCGCGCCGAATCAACCCAACCTCAAATCACTCGTTTAATCGTAATAAAAATTAATCAAGTTCAATTGGATTTATTTGGATCCTTTGAGTTATTTGCCTTTATTTGGATTCAGTTGTTTAGCGCATAATTAGAAATTGGAGTCCTGAAGAATCAATGGATCAAATGAGACCAAGATCCAGATGAAGGTGAAGACTAGAAGCTCAGGACCATCGAATGAGAAAGCTTTGAGTGAGCTCAAGACCACAGTAAACCACGCGAGGCAAGTCAATATTTTGATCATGTTGAACCTACATTTTCTGCAAATTACTTTTGTTTAAATTATCAAATTGCATGTTGTTATTTCATATGCAAATATATGTTTGTTCTATGATTCTAGTTATATGCCTATTACTTGACTTGTTAGTATTACACCTCCTTTGGAACATTTGAACATCTGAACCTTGTCACCCTAGGAAAATTATAATGGTAACCTTTCAAAAAATAAGTCTACAGTTATTCACCATGCTTACTTCTGGTTAGATACTTGGGGGCACCAAAATGCCCCAAGCATTATTTTTAATCATGAGAAACTGATTTGGAAAGTCATGGTGAAAATGGCTGGTATATTTTATGCTCCAAACCCCAACTTGCTTAAATATCTGGGCGGATGGTTCGGAGTGTGGTGCTGTGGAGCACGAGAGTGTGGTTAGTGGAAGAACCGCCCACAGGGCTAACTTATTTGCATTGACCTAGCATGGTTATGTGGAGGTGTGCACACGTGCAAAGAGAAGAATGGTCTCATCCCCGCCTCTGCCCGTCACGGCTCAAGAGGGAAACTTCTCGAGGGATGATCGTATCCTATTGAAGAAAGACCTTAGTGGGCATAACTACACTAGGAAAATGCATTATAACAGCCTTGTGATGATCTACTCAACCGCATGACTAAGGAATCATGTGGAACAACGAGTAGATTGTCTCTTGTGGGTAAAGTGTACAATCTCTGTAGAGTGAAAACTATTCAAATAGTCGTGCCCATAGTCAAGGATGGACATGGGAACTTAACCAGATATAGTTCTATTTCAAAAGCTTTGTGGGTGGAATTGAAAAAGTGGTGGGCAGTGAAAAGCCCTGATTTGTGTTACCCAGGGTGTCGCCCTAGTAATAAGGTAAGCGGTTATAACGCTGAAAGGTTAGCATGTGGTGCAGAAACCGTGTAACGGTGGACAAATTCTAGATCGCTATTATTATTGTATTCTTTCATATATTGATAAAATCTATTTTAGTTAAATTGCTAGGTCTTAGGAAATTTCTATGTATCATATTTTAAAAGCAATTTATGGCAAAAAAAATAACCCGAGTCTTACCTTGACAAGCCATGCATGTTATTTATTTGCATCCTGTGTATTGGCTCAGGGAGCACGGTGGTTTGTGCTCACCCTCGCTCACTCAATTAATCCAGAATCAGGAGTTAGCTCGCTACACTTCAGCAACACACCTGGCTATGATGGTGAAGAAAATGAAGAGGTCAAGAACTAGGTCGCGTACCCCAGTCGACTACCTATGGGCACATCCTGAGGGTCCCACCTGTGTGCTTTGTTTCCGTTGCTACATTTTATTGATTTTGGCCCGATCGGCCAATGAGTAAGTCTACTATTATATTTGCGCTTCCGCATGATATATATTTCGATGTTCAGTACTGTATCTGTGAGCACTATCTACCGATCCGTAGAATAGTGCGGTGGAATCATAGAGGATTCTGGATTGTAAAATCTGGGTCCGACACCAGCCTCCTCTAGTGCACCTCCTCCTGCATGGATTTCTTGGTGAGTATTCCCATGCCTCCCTACTACTCATGCTCCCCCTAATTTTCCCTTTCTTCCCCTTTGAAGCTGCCGCACCATTCGTCCCTCACCGCCAGCCGCTTCGTGACGTTGCCTACTGCCATGGTGCTCACTTGGCCTCGATCACCTTCCTTAGTCTCCTTACCTTCCCAGCATTCCATTTTGCTGATCACCTTCACCCCTCCAACCGCCCCTTGACAGCGACACAAGCACCTAGCTGTACTCCACCACCACCGCTTATGGCACGTGGGCCCATTTAATCAGAAACTATTCACCCTAGTCACAGATCAGTATGTGTATGTGGTAACTCTAGAATACAACTAAAAATTTAAAATAAAAATATGATGAAATCTTAGTTATAAATTTAGAATCTGGGCATCAAAAATATTCAGAGATTAAATCTCATATAGTTGCATATAAGAAAGGATTCATGAAAATAAGCTTGACTAGTTGGTTACCAATAGGGTATAGTAGATTAATGGCTAGAAATAATCAAGACATGATTAAGATTAGTTGAAATATAAATCAATTATATGATCCAATTATATTAGGCCCCTGTTTCAAATAGTGACTAAATAAATAAGGGAAATAATTTGAATACTAGGTCACTGATAATTAAATGTAAATAATACCCAAAGCCACCTAGAGTATATAATGACCAATTAGGGCAAATGAATTAATTAATATGCTAAAAGTATCTAATTTGAAGTATCCATGTTAATTAGGAATTTCCCTAAAAATAGCTTAAACAGAGTTGGAAGATAGTTATGATGCCACCAATAGTTAAGTAGAAACTCACATACCAATTGTACGTCCTATTAAAATATAAATTGTTGTGCAAATGATATTGCTAGTGTTAAATTTTAATTGCAGATTAACTTTTAAATATATCGATATAAAAATTGGTACGAATGTTCAAATATTGTAAGAACCTCAGTTAAAATATCAATTGAGTTATGATTAAGGTAAATAGCCAACCAGTCTCCGTAGCTTAAATTCAATTTCAAATTTCAAATTTGCGAGGATGGTCAAAGTGTAAGCTTATAGATGTAAATAATAATCAAAGGTGCTTTAGGTGAATAATGATCAATTAGAGTGCAACAACTAATCAAAATATGAAAAGTATTTAAATTGAGGCATCCACCTTAATTAAGGATTTTCCAAAAATAGTTGGATAAAAATGAAGGGTATATAATATGTTTATATAAGACCAACCAATAATTGTTTCAAGAAAATTCATATGTTAGTCAAAAATCTAATTAAAGTGTAAACCATGTCATTAACATGCCATCAATAATAAAATCTTACTGGTAGATTTAATTAATAATGATATCAAAATATAATTGTATATAACAAGCTAGAGCCACATAAATAGAATCTTAATTAAAATTTAACTATGTCCGATAATGAGAGAAGATACATAAATATCAACGGCAATCAATCAGAAGAGCTTATTGAAAGATCATATTAAATTATAACCTGGTACATCCATTAAAATATAGTTGGCTATCACAAAACCCCCTGGGGCATCGATTGTTAAATATAATCCTGCTAATCTACACTTCAATGAACAATGTAATAATATGACTGAGAGACCATGTGGAGGTGTCCCCATGTTTGTGATGAGTAATTGACTCGTGTTCTGGAAAGTTTGAGTTTGGTTTGGTTGGTTCGCGCCAAGTCGGTGCATGGCACAGTTTGATTTGGTTGGACTTGGTCGAATGCGGTCGGACGTGTTTAGGACGCTTGTTTTTCTTCTCGATCAGTCGATTTGGGTATTTCATGTTTGAGTACCTTTTTCTGATGCTAATGTTGTTTATATTGCTTCGAGCGATGCTATGTGACGGTTTGCTTGTCTGTGTGGCTGCAGGACTTTGGAGCTAGGTCATGGTGAGGCGTGGGAGGACCGGGACTAGGCACAGGAGGTGTTGAGGTCCAGACGGTTAGAGATGCGGAAGATGATCGAGGCTGCTGAGGTGGTTGCGAGCCGGGAGACGAGAAACCGGAGCTGGAGCTGCTGGAGGTGGACACGATGGGCAACGGCGAGAAGCGGACCGGGACTAGGCTCATGGAGGAGCTGAGGTTCAGACGGTTAGGATGCCGGGTGCGGTCATGCAAGGATAGGAAGCTTCCAGGAAGGTGCGGCAGGGGCGTTTCCGTAAAATGCGCAAGGCTGCAGAATGGAAGCGGTTTTGATTGAAGATAACGGGTTGGAGACCCGATTGTGGAAGCAAAATATAGGGTTAGGGTTTTGGAGTCGAAATCCTAGTTCCCTCCGTTTTCATGTAGAGGATGTTGGCTGACCTTTCATGATTTCCTTCTTTGGGAGTGAGCCTGGTTGTTAAAGGGAGAAGAAGTGAGCTGAAGCAGTAAGTCTGAGAGTGAGGTTGTGTATGTTTTAGTTCTCCTGCGTGAGTTCAAAGTGAGTGTGTGTGCCCAGGAGGTGAACCATGTAGTGAGTTTGGGATGAGAGGTAGTAGCAAAACTATGTAATCATTCATGGTAATGAATCCTTTTGAGAAATCCCTTGTTTTAGTGGTTTGGTCTTTTGATCTCTCCGTGTTCTTTGTGTCAGTTCTGCATGCTACCCTTTTCTGTTTTTTTTTTTTTGAGTTGATCCCTTGATGAAGCTACAAAACGGTTTTTGCTTGGGTTTGGGAATCACCTCAAGGCCCTTTGGCTAGCATCTCCTAAGAGCAAAGCCTTTCACAAATGTTTTCTTTCCTCTTCTCTCCTCGGCAGCTTTTCCCCTGTTTTGCATTTTCTAGGGTTTGACTACAGAGTAATCTTGTGCTCCAGATTATCTCAGTTACTATTTGCTCAAGCTTTGAGTCTCCTTGTCTAAAAATGGTTTCTCTGCTGATTTCAAAGTCTCATGAGCAAAAGAGTGGAGAATGGCAAGTAATTTGAAAATCAATCTCATTTTCAGTTCAATGTTCAGTTCCTATCCAGATTTCAATTTCCTTTGCTCCTTGTCTGCGTTTTCATCTTTCTGAGGTTGATTCTCTATTTAGTTTGAAGTTGTATTCTCTTGACCAGAAAAGAGCAGCGAGAATCCTAGAATTTCACTTCTTTTCGACTGTTTCTGGGTATTTACTGCAGCTTCTATTCAGTTTTCGGTCTGCTCTTGCTGCTTCAATTCTAGAGTATCCAGTTCATCTGCTTTCAGCCATTTTAGTTCTTGCTACTCCTTATTTTCAGTCCGCTCTGAAATCTGCACTGTGTCTGCTCAAATCGGCAAGTAATCAGCAGACAAACCGACTTTTTAGTAGCAGTCAGATCGGATGGTTCATGGGAGTCTGACCGGCTGCTTTGCTCACTGCATTTACTTCTCTGTTTTCAGTTTTGTTGCCTGCTATTCGGCTTGTTGAAATAAACATGAAAATCTATTTTTCGGCAGTAGCTCCAGCTTACATGCTTTTCAGATTTTCAGCCTGCAGTGTCTCTCGGCTAACAAATTTTAGTTCAGATTTCTTGTGTCCAGCTGACTGCATTCTTCTCGGTTCAGTTTTCCACTGCTCCTTTTCGGAAATATCAGCCTTTGTTGATTTCGGTTGCAGCAGCTGTTCTTTTCGCTATTTTCAGTCTGTCCCTTTTTCAGTTTGTGTGCAGTTTCAGTTGACTGCAGTAATCACACCCTTTCAAGTTTCGGCTGCTCTCTGTGTGTAGATTTCAGTCATGTTTTCTCTGCAAGTTTTGTGTTTTCGGCTGTTCCCTCTGTACTTCAGTCTAGTGAGTATGCAGTTTGTGATCTTTTCAAATATTTGGCCATCTCAGTCTTGCAGTTAGAAGCTTCCGAATTTCCCTGTTTTTTTCTTTGCAGTAATTTCTATACTCTCTATTTTTGGTCAGCTGCAGATGAGGACATCAGTGACACACATTCACCTCCAGTGGCACACACACCTGTAGTTGAGTCTTCTAAAATTCAAGAGTCAGCTAGTATACAAGGTCCAATAACACGAGCGCGTGCACGTCGCCTTGGACAACAGGTGAATTCGTTTCTTGGGCAAATTAATTATTTAATTACAGAACAAATGATATTACCTAATAAATATTGTTTACTTGTTACTACATGTGAAGCAATTTTCGGAGAAGTTGTTGATCAAGATTTGGCCAAGGCCCGACTCCAATTGTGAGTGCATTCTACTACAAAGTTTTGTCCATTTGAGATCGTCTATGGATTCAAGCCTACTGCTCCAATTGATTTGCTACCTTTGCCACCTTCGGAAAGAGGTAATCTTGATGCTGAAAAGCGTGCCGAGATGATTCATAAGATACATGAGGCAACCAAAGTGAATATTGAGAAGATGCAAGCCCAATACAAGAAGCACGCAGATAAGGGCAAGAAGGAGATGGTTTTCGAAGCAGGCGACCTAGTTTGGTTGCATTTGTGCAAGGGTCGTTTTGCAGAACGGCACAAGTCCAAAATAAAGCCGCGAGGTGATGGACCATTTAAAGTGCTTACAAAGATCAACAACAATGCCTATAAGTTGGAGCTACCCGAGGAATATGGAGTGAGTAATACATTCAATGTTGCTGATTTATCTCCATATTTGGGAGACGAAGATGAGCGAGAGTCGAGGTCGACTCCTTCTCAAGAAGGGGAGAATGATGAGGACATCACTGACACACATTCACCTCCAGTGGCACACACCTGTAGTTGAGTCTTCTAAAATTCAAGAGTCGGCTAGTATACAAGGTCCAATAACACGAGCGTGTGCACGTCACCTTGGACAACAGGTGAATTCGTTTCTTGGGCAAATTAATTATTTAATTACAGAACAAATGATATTACCTAATAAATATTGTTTACTTGTTACTACATGTGAAGCAATTTTCGGAGAAGTTATTGATCAAGATTTGGCTAAGGCCCGACTCCGATTGTGAGTAGCTGTCGGGACCCCAGATTTCCGAACCCGGACCCTCTATGTATTACAGCACTAGTCCCAGATCAAAGCTAGTGCACACAGTCAAACAGAAATGATTACATGACCAACAGCGCTTTATTACAATAATAGAGAGTACTGACCGAAAGGTCTCATTATTACAACTGAGGTTTCAAGACCTCGCACACTCACAAAACACAGCGGAAGCAAAAGATAAATCCGGCGAAGACCCATCAATACGCCACAGACAATTGACTGGGGAAACGCGACCTAGTACCCCGGGAATCCTTCATCGAATCCACAAGCGAAGTAGTCGTAGTCTCCCTCTTGAGCTTGGTATTCCTCTGAGATTTATTTTTGAGTGCAGCATGTGAGTACATAAAGTACTCCGCAAGTCTTGGGAAAAATGCAATAGATGCAAGGCTTTAACAAAGGAAGGCTATATGGTTCTTTTGCACAAAGCAATGTTTTATTTCAATTACTGCTAAATATTTTCGAAGGCATTAATTTAACAAAGTAAATTGCTTAACTGAAATTAATAAACTTTTTATAGTGAAGGTTCCATCCACCAACACTACATAACCAAATACAATTGATCAAGTTTAAAACTGCGGGTTCCATTCACCCTCTCTGGCTCCAACCGCCAAGATACCCTTCCGAGAGTTCCCTCTACTCTCGGAATACAAAAACTTTGATTTTAAAACCAAAACCAAAAATCTACCATGTGAATGCATTCCTTGCCTGCCCTTGACCGTGGGCACAGCTATTCGAATAGTTTGACACTCTACAGAGGTTGTACAACTTTACCCCCAAGAGATAAATTATCTTAACAGTCACCATGCTTCCTTTGGCATGAGACACAGATAAGTTATCCCAAAGCCTTTACCTCACTCTAGACTAGCTAGACACCACCCGCTGAGGTTTCACCGCAGAAGGGTTAAATCTGCCCAATCCGAAGCCCCCTCTTGCGCCATATGAGTACAGTAAATCCATGTCCCTCACTGTGAATAACCAGTAAATCCCTGGCACCCACTTTCCACTGGTGGCACCTAAACTAGACTATCATGAGTTAATCAGCTAGGTCGTACCCATATAGACTTAGGGTTGTACGGTACTGCTCAGTCTGGACAAACACAAGCGTTGGTCCTTAGTTGACTTGGGTGGAACATACACTTTACAAGATCTCGTGCTTGCCGCACCAACCCAAACCAACCATCCACCCTAATCTAAACCAATTTCCACATTTTATTTTATTTTAAAAGATCAGTGACAGCTCCAATCACCACTAGACTTATAAACACAAGGTTATTACAACAAATCATAATTTCCCATTTTCAAGATTTCAAAAGTATTAATTAGCGACTAAGCATTATACTACCATTCTATTATTCACGAATAATTATAATACTCTCATTAATGAGACAAAGGAAATTCTAGGGTAACAAAGGTACATGGCATTCAACTTCAATTGAGGGCATAACAAAGTTGGATTAACTAATATCCTAAGATTTGAACTAATGTTTTATGTAAATAGCAATGCACATAATTTAAAATAATTAAAACATTTCAAAATAATAGGTTCAACATGATCAAAGGAGATTTGCCTTCTTGTGCACTGTTTGGTCCTTCTTGCTGCGGCTCGACAAATTCTTCGGCGACATCGGGTTCTACGTGCGAAACAAAAAAACAAATGAACAAATAAATACAAATCAAATCAAATATATATATATAATCTATATATACTGGAACGAAGTTTACGATTTCATACGAATTTAGGAGAAAAATTCAGCGGATTGGGGTTCTCACGAGGGAGAACGAATATCTGGAAGATCGGTTGGGAAAAGAAATTACTGAGACAATATTTGGACCAAGAAAGATAGAATGGATTTTATGGAGATTTTACAAGATTTGAATTTGAATTTTGAAAGAGCACACAAAATTTGGAATGGAACTGAGGCTTTGAAATTAAACTAGGTATTGGAATTTGAAATTTAAATTTTGAAATATTAAATAAATTTCAAATATTTGAAAGTATGGAAGAAATGGATAGTTTGGAATTTTTGAAGAATTTAGAAATTTGAATGGGCTCAAACGGAGTTAAAATGAAGGAGAACGGGCTCCGGGAAAGTTTAAATTCAGAGAAAAAGAAAAACTGAATTTTTGGGAATTATTTTTCTAAACGAAATTGGAATTATTGCATCAGCACTGAATTTCCTTTTTCGGCTGATTTAATTTCCTATTGGAAAATCGGATTATTAAGCCATGCTGGCGTCAGCATTGGGTGGGTCGTCACTGACATGTGGGCCCGGTCCATGTGGACCGAGTCCACAGACCCGGGAGGTGCTGAGGTGGCACGAGCGCACATGCACGGCTTGCGTGGCAGCCAGGCGCCTGCGTGGCTCCCGCGTGGCGCTGACGCAGCGGCCACCTCACCTGCCACGTCGGCACTGAGGCTGCGCCGGCCGGAGGAGTTTGGGGGCGGCGTGCTCACCGGCGAATGGGGGCGCAACTGCCGGCGGCGAGGTGGGGAACGAGGAGAGGAGGCCAAGGGGAGTGTGGTGGTGGGGGCGGAGATTACCGGGGATAGCAGGAGTTGGCCGGCAACGTGAGCAGAGCGGCGGCGGCTCAGGTCTCACGCGACGAGGAGGTTCCAGCGGTGGCGAGGTGAGGAAGCCGGGGGAGGAGACGGTGAGGCGTGAGGAGCTTCGGGGCGGCCGGAATCGCTCGCCGGACTTGAAGGAGGCGGCGGCCGCAAGGGCACACGGTGCGAGGGAGCTCGGGTCACCGGAGAGGGAAATCGGGGGTGGAGGGGTGTGGGGGAGGGGAGGTTCGGCGGCGATTGCTCGCCGGAAATGGCGCGGTGTGCGGCGGTTGCGGGCGGAAATGGGGGAAAGCGGCATGGGGAACGGCGGTATTCGGGCGCGGGGATGGCGGGGTCGGTCGGGGAAGAAGAGGGAGGGGAAGGAAGGAGATCGGGCGACCGAGGGGGCGGCGGAACTGGCGGCGGCGATTGCGCGGCTGAGCGGGAGGATAGAGACGGCGTACGGGGGAAGACAAAGCTGACCGGTGGGGCCGGGGCGCAGAGAGAGAGAGAGAGAGAGAGAGAGAGAGAGAGAGGGAGGCACGGGCAGCGGGGATGAGGCCACGTGGAGGAGCGCGGATCGGACGGCCGGGGACTTTAAGTGGCAACGGGTGGAGGAGATCGGTCGGGGTAGATCGGACGGCCGAGAGGGAGCGAGGGCAAACGGAGGCTGACGGGCCGGCCCGCTTGGCGGTGGGAGAGAGGAGCGAGCGGCCGAGATGGGCCGGGCGAGGTGGCGTGGAGCAGATCGGGCCCAACCACATGTCGGCCCGAGAGGGAGGCGGGGTGGAGCGCGGCGGTGATGTGGGCGGATCTGGGCCGTCCACGCGTCGCCCGCGGGGAGGGGCTGGGTTTTTATTTTTATTTTTATTTTTATTTTTATTTTATTTTTTTCCAGATTTTCATAAAAGCCTAGAAAATTCAAATAAGCTCAAAAAAATATGAAATAAATTCCAAAAATTTCTGAAAAATTCACAGAAGTTCCTGGATAAGTTTTGAACTTAAATAAAATATTTCCAACTCAAGTTGGTATTTTAATTTTCATACTTGAAATTCTTTTTATTTTCAAAAATAGGTTTTAAACTCCAGAAAAGCTCAGAACTTCAAATAAAAGCCAATTAAATCCAAATAAAACTCAAATACTTTAAAATAATTAATTTGAATTTAATTTTTTTCAGAAAGGAAATTTTTGGGATGTTACAGTAGCTGAGTCCATTGATTGCTGACAAATACCTCTAATTCTCAACATCATGGAGGCCATCTGGTAACGTTTCAGCATGCATAATACATATGGATGGAAATATAATTAAGTCTACTTTCACCTCCAACAAACGGCTTGTCATTTGGACTTCCCAATAAAGAGTTATGACTGTTACGGCTTGTCATTTGGACTTCCCAATAAAAAGTTATGACTGTTTTAGTAAGGGCTGCACAGAAGATGAAAGGACACGCGAACAGGCTGTTGGATGACCTTTGGGCTGGCTTATCATCAAGGTTTTTTCTCAAGAACTTTCACACCTAACTAGAAGGGTTGTTCCTAGTATAAATACCCCTGATGTTTCTACTAAGTGCAGACTTGATTCTTGTTTGCGTGATGGCTACTAGCTACTGTAAAATAATTGGGTCTCATCAATATTTCATCTTCGAGTGAAATTCTTCCACTATTGCTCTTGCGTCTTCTCTTGGATTTGCTAGAGCCGTTCTTCGTGTACAGGCCAATTGTGTTTGACACGGTTGGTAACCAATCGAGAAACGGTGTAGCGATTGCGAGGTTGCTGGTCACGATCGGATCGTGGTTAGCCTCCCCTTCGTCAACGTCGCAACTCAAGTTATCGGATTTCTCCTACAACGGAAGATCGGGCCAACTCACATGCACGCATCTTAAATCGAGGCGTGTACATATCAGCTGCTCCGGTGGTTTTACTTTATAGCCTTTGATTTCATAGACTTTTCTGTTTTCGGCAAAATTGTGCTTGGCTTCTAGTGAGCAAATTTACTCTTCTTCATAGCTTCTATAGCTGTCGAAGAAGAAGTATGTAGAAACTTCGGGGCGATTTTTGAAGGCACCATTCACCCCTCCTCTCTTGCCGTTTCTGATCCTACAATTGGTATCAGAGCCGGTTAGCTCTTTTCGATAGATCTTAACCGGTCTGTGAGCCATGTAAACGGACAAGTATTCTACCAAGCCCCCGATCTTCGATGGGATCGACTATCCCTTCTGGAAGAGTCGGATGGAGTCTTACATACAGGCTCAGGGCTATGCGATTTGGCGAAAGGTCAAAACTCGCTTTCTTGTTCCTACCGATGAGAACATCAATGTGGCAAACATGCCCGATGTTGAGGCGAATGCTAAGACAAGGAACATCATAATCCAAGGACTGAGCTGAAGTGAATTTGATCGCATTTCTCATCTTACGTCGGCCTACGACATCTGGGTGACCCTCGATGCATACCATGACGGCACCACCCAGATCAAGACGGTACAACAGGACCAGTACAAGCGAGATTACAACAAGTTTGAAATGCTCACTGGAGAGTCCCTTGATGAGTGCTTTGCGAGGTTTCACAAGATCTTAAGCAACCTCTGAGCGGTCGATCTCACATACCCCGACTCGGACAACGCTCGATAGATGCTTGCGACCTTGGATTTGCGAGTTTGGGAGATGAAAGTGACCACCATCAAGGACATGACAGATCTTTCGACTTTGACTCTTGATGCATTGTATTCACGCCTCAAGACTCACGAGATTGACATTGTCTCTCGTAAGTCGAAGTCACAATCGATGGCTTTGGTCACCGATCCCAGTCCAGCTCCTGGATCTTCTTCTGATGTGGTTTCTGGATTTTTTTCTTGCCACTCTTTGTGAGTTAGATGATGATCAACTAGACCAACTTCCAGAAAACCAATTAGCCCTTCTAGCTAGAAATTTTTCCCATGCATACAAGAGGGTGAGGGACAGAAAGAGAGAAGGGCCCATGATTTGCTTCGAGTGTGGTGGCTCCAACCACATTCGGACTAATTGCCCCAAATTGGAAAAGGGCAAGAACGACTACATCAACAAGAATTGCAACAAGAAGCCCCCAGGCAAAGGGAAGAAGTTCCACGACCTTGGCAAAGCCAAGAAGCTCTTCCACCGCGTCCTCACCGCCTTCGACGACTTCATCGGCATGTGCTTCATGGCCCTTGAGGGCGACATTAGCGATAGCGAGCTCTACTCTGACTTCGATGAGTTATACCCTTCTTATGACTAGCTCAATGATGCATTTCTCAAGCTCGGAAAATTTCATGCTAGATCTAGAGCTAGGTGTAGTGAGTTGGAGAAGGAAATAGATAGACTATCACGGAAGCTTACTTCACTTATATCTGCTCCCTCCCGTGACGATTGTGATGTATGTTCCTCTTTGCTTGGTGATATGGAGAAGCTAAGGACCTCTCATGATAGTGTGACTTCTGAGCTAGATTTGCTTAAGGTGGAGAATGTTAGTCTTTTAGCTGAATTAGAGATGATTAGGACTGCTGCTCTTTCATCTACTATTATTGAGACTTGTTGCACCTCATGTGAGGATAAGGATAATGTTTTTAGAGGTCTTTACACTATGCTTCTCAATCTGCCTGAGACATGTGAAAATTGCAATAACCTGAAAATGAACTTAAAGAAGGCAGATCACAAAATTGCAGAATTACAAGCATCCTTGCTAGAGCCCATTGTTTCTTGTACCAACTGTCATAAATTAACCTTTGAGCTTGAATCTATTTCTAAACAATTTCAAGAAATGGTTGATCACAATAAGAAAATGGCTCAGTATGCTTCTAAGGACCCTGTTAGCTCACCATGCAATAACTGTGAAAAATAAAATTCTGATTTGATTGCATTAGATGAAAAATGTGTGAAGCTAACTAAGAAGCCACAATCCTGTTGTGATGCTTGTGTTGTTGTGGGGAAGAAGCTTGAGAGTATGGTAGAGACGCTTAGCGACGAGAACCAAATGGCTAGCAGTAGGACCGTCCCTTTGATTCCTCACGAAGACCTCAATGTTGAGGCGGCTGTGCGTGCACATGCCATTCGTTCTTCTACTATTGGTTCTTCTTCTTCTCCCTTACCTTCTGCTGTCTCTTCTTCCACCTGCACTTCTTGCACCTCTCTCTTTCAGAAGTGTCAATATCTTATGAACACTCTTGAGAGGTTTGTTGGAGGCAAGAAGAAGCTGAATCTTATTCTGGATCAATCCAAGATTTGCAAATTCAATCAAGGTCTAGGATATGATTTTCTTGAGGATGTTAGGAAGCATCCACCTGCTGTTCTCAGACCCATAGCAGCAGGTGTGATCGAGGTCAAGCCCAGAACCAAAAAAGTTGAGTTCAAATCTGCGGGCTTTGTCCAAGGGGTTTCTGACAGTAAGGTGGTTTCACCTGCTGCTTCGACCTCTCAGAAGGTGAAGCCCCATCATTCTACTTCTACCTCTCAGAAGGTGAAGTATCATTGTACCTTCTGTCAGAAGGATGGACATATGATCGAGAGATGCTTCAAGCACACCAAGATCGCGCGGAGAGACCGTGTTCAGGCTCTTAGGCGTATTCAGGGTCAGTCGCAGACCTTGAGTGCACCTAAGACCAATATGAGGTCTAGAGTTGCTCATGTTGATAGGTTTGGGCAGCATCGAGGACTTGGCTTTTCTGAGTTTTCTGGTTTTCATCCTCGATTTGCCTCTGGTCGTGATATCCGCCGTCCTGAGGGTAGATCTCATTTCCCCCATCGAGATAGCTACCTGCGGCGAGATCAACATGTTGTCGGTGCTCTGACTCGCTCTTCCATAGCAGTCGGACCCAGCAACAGCTTTAGGTCTGCTCATAGACCTTCTGGCTTTGTGAGCGACGAAGTGCGTAGGGTAGTTAGAGGTCAGTTGTGTGTGACAACTTCTTCTGCTTGTCATGTGACTTAGTATTGGGTGCCAAAATCTCTTTTGATTTATCTCAGTACTGAGACATCCCTCTCTTGTTGACTCAGGATCGCCGGGCAGGGAAGGGAGAGGTTTGGCTTGTAGACTCCGAGTGTTCTCGACACATGACCGGAGATTCTCGTTGGTTCTCTTCCCTAGCCCGAGCTCCAGGTGATGAGACGATCACCTTCGGAGATGCCTCTTCTGGGCGCATCATCGCCAAAGGTACTATGCGCGTTAATGATTCATTTATTTTAAAAGATGTTGCCTTAGTGAGTAAGCTGCAGTACAATTTGTTTTCTGTTTCCCAACTTACCGATGACGGTTTCGAGGTGAGCTTTAAGAAAAATGCTTGCAAAATTCTTGATTCTTTGGGGAGTCTAGTTTGCGGGATTTCTAGATATGGGAGGATCTTTCGTGCTGATTTTGTTGAGTCTTCTGGAGATCGTCTCAGGTGTTTAGTTGCTTCTGAGTCCCGTGACCTCACTTTCTGGCATAGGAGACTTGGTCATATTGGATTTGATCATTTGACTCGAGTTAGCAGCCACGATTTCATTCCTGGTCTGCCTAAACTCAAGATGGTCAAAGATCTAGTTTGCACTCCTTGCCGGCAAGGCAAGATAGTTGCCACTTCTCATCCTCCAGTCACAGTGACTATGACCGATGCACTATACAACTGCTCCATATGGACACGGTTGGACTAGCTAGGGTGTAGTCAGCAGGAGGGAAGTGGTACGTTCTTGTTGTGGTCGATGACTTGTTAAGGTACTCTTGGGTGTTTTTCTTAGCCTCAAATGATGAGACATTTACCCATTTTCGGGGTCTTTTTAGCAGGCTTTCTGTTGAGCTCTCGGGTGCCTTACGAGTGATCCGCAGTGACAATGGCATGGAGTTCAAGAACTCCTACTTTGAGAGGTTTTGCGATGAGATAGGTGTAGAGCACCAGTGTCTTCTCCATACGTCCCACAGCAAAATGGCGTTGTGGAGAGAAAGAGTCGTACCTTAGTCAAGATGGCCAGGACGATGCTTGATGAGTACTCTACGCCTAGGATGTTTTGAGCTGAGGCGATAGCCACCGTGTGCCATGTTTCCAACAGAGTTTTTCTGAGGGCACACTTGCATCGTACCTCTTATGAGTTGAGATACGGGCGAAAGCCCAGTGTCTCTCATTTTCGCGTGTTTGGTTGCAAGTGATTTATTCTGAAGTTTGGGAATCTAGATAAGTTCGAGTCACGATCTTGTGATGGTATCTTTCTAGGTTACTCCATTTCTTCATGGGCATATAGGGTCTGGAACTGCGAGTCTAGTAAAATGGTAAAGACCTATGAGGTGACCTTCGATGAGGCCAGTCCAGGGACTAGGCCCGATATCTCAGGTTCTGTAGAGCAGTCCGAGCCCATCTTTGTGGATGATGGAGATGAGGGTCGTCTACCCGATCCAGTTCCTCCTCCCATTGAGGTGCCTGCTTCTTCCACTGCACCTCGAGGAGATCAGCCCATGCCTTCCACATCTTTTGCAGCTAGTGGCTCTATTTCTACCTCGTCGGCTCATAAGGTAGAGGCTACTTCTTCCTCTCATCCAGGACCTCCCCGACATTTCCAGAAAGACCATCCTTCAGAGCAGATGATTGGAGATCTCTTTGAGCATGTCACACGCTCAAAGTCTGGCATGTCTCACTTCTATCTCCATTCTGCTTTCGTCACCTCTTTCGAGCCCAAGGATGTTAGTCATGCTCTTTCTGATGAGTCTTGACCAATGCCATGCATGACGAGTTGGAAAACTTTGAGAGAAACAAGGTCTAGTCACTTGTTGAGCCCCCTAGAGGTCATAATGTCATAGGTACCAAGTGAGTGTTCAAAAACAAGCAGAGTGAGGAGGGGTAGTCATTCGAAACAAGGCTAGGTTGGTAGCTCAGGGTTTCTCCCAGGTTGAGGGTCAAGATTTTGAGGAGACCTTTGCCCTGTAGCTAGGCTAGAGGCCATTAGGATTTTGCTTACATTCGCAGCGTCTAAGGGCTTCAAGCTTTACCAGATGGATGTCAAGAGTGCCTTCCTCAATGGGTTTATTGAGGAAGAGGTCTATGTTAGACAGCCTCCAGGTTTCGAGAACCCCAAATACCCAAACCATGTCTACAAGCTTTCCAAAGCCCTGTATGGACTTAAGCAAGCCCCTAGAGCTTGGTATGAGAGGCTTAAGTCCTATTTGTTGAGTTATGGGTTTGAGATGGGTAAGGTAGACAAGACCTTGTTCATTCACATGCATGGAAATGACCCTCTGCTCGTCCAGATTTATGTGGATGATATCATCTTTGGCGGCTCTTCTCATGCTCTTGTTTCACAGTTCTCAGATGTCATGAGCACCGAGTTTGAGATAAGCATGATGGGCGAGTTTACCTTCTTCCTTGGTTTCCAGATCAAGCAGACTCAGGAGGGTACCTTCTTGCATCAAGGCAAGTACACACGAGACCTCCTGAGACGCTTTGACATGAGTGATGGCAAGCCGGTGTCAACTCTGATGGCATCATCAGCTTTACTTGATCCAGATGAGGATGGCGAGCCAGTTGATCAAAAAGAGTACAGAAGCATGATTGGCTCCCTCTTGTACCTCACTACCTCGAGACCGGACATACATTTCTCTGTGTGTCTTTGTGCTCGATTTCAGGCTTCTCCTCGCGTTTCTCACTGCCAGGCGGTGAAGCGCATTCTTCGGTACCTTCGAGCTACCATTGACTATGGTATCTGGTACTCTTCCTCATCCTGTCTTTCCTTGAGAGCCTATTCGGATGCAGACTTTGCCGGCTGTAGGATAGATAGGAAGAGCACTTCGGGCACCTACCAGTTCATTGGCACTTCTCTCGTTTCCTGATCTTTTAGGAAGCAGTCCGGTGTTCCACAGTCCACCGCAGAGGCCGAGTACGTTGCTGCAGCCAGTTGCTGTAGCCAGGTGCTCTGGATGGTCTCGACCCTGCAGGACTTTGGGTTAGTTATCGACAGTGTTCCACTCTTTTGTGATAACACTTCTGCGATTAACATTGCTAAGAACCCAGTGCAGCACTCCCGGACCAAGCATATTGATATTCACTATCACTTCCTTAGAGACCATGTAGAGAAGGGTGACATCGTGCTCTAGTTTGTGGAGAGTGACCATCAGTTGGCTGATATCTTTACCAGCCATTGGATAGCTCTAGGTTTTCAGCCCTGCGGGGAGAGCTTGGGGTGGTTTGTCCTTATGGACTGTTGTGAAACGCATCCTTCGGTACCTTCGAGCTACTATTGACTATTGTATATGGTACTCTTCCTCATCTTGTCTTTCCCTTAGAGCCTACTCGGACGCAGACTTTGCTATCTGTAGGATAGATAGGAAGAGCACTTCTGGCACCTGCCAATTCATTGGCACTTCTCTTGTCTCTTGGTCTTCTAGGAAGTAGTCTGATGTTGCACAGTCCACCACACAGGCCGAGTACATTGCTGCTGCTACTTGCTGCAGCCAGGTACTTTGTATGGCTTCGACCCTACGGGACTTTGGGTTAGTTATAGACAGTGTTCCACTCTTTTGTGATAACACTTCTGCTATTAACATTGCCAAGAACCCAGTGCAGCACTCTCGGACCAAGCATATTGATATCAGATATCACTTTCTTAGAGACCATGTGGAGAAGGGTGACATAGTGCTCTAGTTTGTGGAGAGTGACCACCAGTTGGTCGATATCTTTACCAAACCTTTGGATAGCTCTAGGTTTTCAGCTCTGCGGGGAGAACTTGGGGTGGTCAGTCTTTTATGGATTGTTGTGAGGGGGGCTTTGTGCTTTATGCTTTATCTTGTTTATATGCTCCTGTTCTCATTTTGTTGCATTGCATATGGGTGCATTTGGGTTAGTCCCATTAGCATAGATTAGAGTATTTCTCTTGTCTAGTTGCTTAGAATTCTTCCTCTCATCTTGTGATTCTAGGATGCTGCTTATTAGATGTTTCTCTTCTCATTAGGTTGAGCTCACTCACTTCTTATAGGTTCTAGCAAGGGTTGGGCCACCCTTGGGTAGACAGGGAACGTGTTTACTCCTTAGTTTGTTAGATGATCAGCTGATAGTCCTAGTGTCATATGGGGTAGATGAGAGTCAGTCTGAGCCATAGTATCCTCTATATCTTGTCTATGCTTTAAGGACTGCCCTTTCTACTTTTCTTGCCAGGTTCTCATTTTTATTGCTTTGGTTCAGGGGGAGTTTATTTGGGAGTTTCTAGATCTTAATGCTGACATAACTCAACTTGAACTAAAAGTGCATCACATGTTGAGGGGGAGTTGGATTTCCTTGCATTTCATTTCTGTCACTCTGCATGGAGCCTTGATTATTATCCTTATATGACATGTTTACAATGCATTACATATTTCCATGACCTGTGTTTAATTGCTAGATTTATCATGACTTTATATATGTAGTCAAGTCTTTCCCATGATAAGTTGATTAAAAATGCACAACTTGAATTAAGACATGTTATGTTAGCTCTTGAGACTAGTCTGTCTTTAGTTATCCTCTTATGATTCATGCCATGTCAAATAGGCTGAGTTGAGTCTTGAATCTCTATTGAGCTTTAGATTGAGCTATGCCAGTTCCATTGTGAAGCATGAGTTAGTATTAACTCCTTGTTCTTGCACTAAATTCAGTAAAAACAAAAAGATCACTTTTGTGCGAAAGAACTGATCTCACCAATTCTTTCTCATGAGACTGCTTGCCATTGCACTAGGCATGAACTCAGGGGGAGTTTTGGATGACCAAGATCATCTTCTTAACCTTATTGCTTGGAGTGGTCGCATGAGGCTTGAGATCTAGCACATGACTAAAATTTTGGTTGGAAACGACCATGAGTTTCAAAAGAAAACATGTCAATTGTGCTAAATTTGCTTAATTATACAAAAAGAACCAAGTACTTGAACAAATGATTCATTCTTGAACTTGTAGCACTCTAAATTGACTTAATTCTAGCTTCTTGGTTCCACTTAGATTATTGACATAGCTTGCATCATCATAGGATACCTCTAGCTAGACTATACTCTTGGATAAATTAATCTAAATTTTAGATTATGACTTATTTGGCTTAGCTTGATTATACATGTCTTGTCATGATCTTGATAGCATTCATATGTGTTATGGCTTGGTGTAATACTCACAAGGTCAATTTGGAAAATCTTCATGGCTCTAATTGCTTAGATTGAATAAAATTCAGCCATTTCACTCTCACATCATGATTTATTCTCTCTTTTACACCTTGATGATTTTATTGCCAAAAGGGGGAGAATAATGGAGAAAAAGCCATTTCAAGGGAAAAACTGGGAGCTTTTGAGGCAAACTTGCTCTTTCTGTTTTTGCTCTTTTGTCTACATGGTCTTGCATCTCTTTGCTTCTCTTTTAGACCATGTATGACTTTCAAAACAAACTCAACTTTGCGCTTTTTCTGTGTTTGTCAATATACTCATCAAGGTTGGTTCGCGCCAAGTCGGTGCATGGCGCAGTTTGGTTCGGTTGGACTTGGTCGAACACGGCCGGATGTGTTTAGGACGCTTGTTCTTCTTCTCGAGCAGTTGATTTGGGTATTTCATGTTTGAGTACCTTTTTCTGATGCTAATGTTGTTTATATTGCTTCGAGCGGTGCTATGTGACGGTTTGCTTGTCTGTGTGGCTGCAGGACTTTGGAGCTAGGTCATCATGAGGTGTGGGAGGACCGGGACTAGGCACAGGAGGTGTTGAGGTCCAGACAATCGGAGATGCCGAAGATGATCGAGGCTGTTGAGGTGGTTGCAAGCCGGGAGACGAGAAACCGGAGCTAGAGCTGCCGGAGGTGGACATGACGGGCAACAGCGATGAACGGATCGGGACTAGGCTCATGGAGGAGCTGAGGTTCAGACGGTCAGGGTGCCGGGTGCGGTCGTGCAAGGACAGGAAGCTTCCAGGAAAGTGCGGCAGGGGCATTTCGGTAAAATGTGCAAGGCTGCAGAATGGAAGCGGTTTCGGTTGAAGATAACAGGTTGGAGACCCGGTTGTGGAAGCAAAATAGAGGGTTTGGGTTTTGGAGTTGAAATCCTGGTTCCCTCCTTTTTCATGTAGAGGATGTTGACTCCTTGCCTCATTTGTGTGTGAAGCATGGAGTGGATGTTGGCTGACCTTTCTTGATTTCCTTCTTTAGGGGTGAGCCTAGTTGTTAAAGGGAGAAGAAGTGAGCTGAAGCAGTAAGTCTAAGAGTGAGGGTGTGTATGTTTTAGTTCTCCTGCGTGAGTTCAAAGTGAGTGTGTGTGCCCAGGAGGTGAACCATGTAGTGAGTTTGCGATGAGAGGTAGTAGCAAAACTATGTAATCATTCATGGTAATGAATCCTTTTGAGAAATCCCTTGTTTTAGTGGCTTGGTCTTTTGCTCTCGCCGTGTTCTTTGTGTCAGTTCTGCATGCTACCCTTTTCTGTGTTTTTTTGAGTTGATCCCTTGATGAAGCTGCAAAATGGTTTTTGCTTGGGTTTGGGAATCACCTCAAGGCCCTTTGGCTAGCACCTCCCAAGAGCAAAGCCTTTCACAAATGTTTTCTTTCCTCTTCTCTCCTCGGCAGCTTTTCCCCTGTTTTGCATTTTCTAGGGTTTGACTACAGAGTAATCTTGTGCTCTAGATTATCTCAGTTAGTATTTGCTCTGGCTTTGAGTCTCCTTGTCTAAGAATGGTTTCTCTGCTGATTTCAAAGTCTCATGAGCAAAAGAGTGGAGAATGGCAAGTAATTTGAAAATCAATCTCATTTTCGGTTCAATGTTCAGTTCCTATCCAGATATCAATTTCCTTTGCTCCTTGTCTGCGTTTTCATCTTTCTTAGGTTGATTCTCTATTTACTTTGAAGTTGTATTCTCTTGACCGGAAAAGAGCAGTGAGAATCCTAGAATTTCACTTCTTTTCGGCTTTTTCTAGGTATTTACTGCAGCTTCTGTTCAGTTTTTGGTCTGCTCTTGCTGCTTCTGCTCTAGAGTATCTAGTTCATCAGTTTTCAGCCATTTTAGTTCTTGCTGCTCCCTATTTTCAGTCCGCTCTGGAATCTGCATTGTGTCTGCTCAAATCGGCAAGTAATCAGCAGACAAACCAACTTTTTAGTAGCAGTCAGATCGGATGGTTCATGGGAGTCTGACCAGCTGCTTTGCTCACTGCATTTACTTCTCTGTTTTTAGTTTTGTTGCCTGCTGTTCGGCTGGTTGAAATAAACATGAAAATCTGTTTTTCAACAGTAGCTCCAGCTTACATGCTTTTCTGATTTTCAGCCTGCAGTGTCTCTTGGCTAACATATTTCAGTTCAGATTTCTTGTGTCCAGCTGACTGCATTCTTCTCGGTTCAGTTTTCCACTGCTCCTTTTCGGAAATATCAGCCTTTGCTGTTTTTGGTTGCAGCAGCTGTTCTTTTCGCTATTTTCAGTCTGTCCCTTTTTCGGTTTGTGTGCAGTTTCTGTTGACTGCATTAATCACACCCTTTCAAGTTTCGGCTGCTCTTTGTGTGCAGATTTCAATCATGTTTTCTCTGCCGTTTTTGTGTTTTCGGCTGTTCCCTCTGTACTTCAGTCTAGTGAGTATGCAGTGTGTGATCTTTTCAGATTTTTGGCCATCTCGGTCTTGCAGTTAGAAGCTTCCGAATTTCCCTGTGTTTGTTTCTTCGCAATAATTTATGTACTCTATTTTTGGTCAGCTGCTCTGGTTTTACTTTATAGCCTTTGATTTCTTAGTCTTTTCAGTTTTCGGCAGAATTGTGCTTGGCTTCCAGTGAACAAATTTACTCTTCTTTATAGCTTCTATAGCTGTCGAAGAAGTATATGGATACTTCGGGGCAATTTTTGAAGGCACCATTCACCCCCTGTTGCTCTTTCCGATCCTACAATGACTAATTACTTAGACCTTAATTAAGATAACTCGTAAACACATCAACAGATAGAAATCTAACGTCTAAGAATGTGCGGACAAGATTGAGAGTTGCACCTCGTAAAATTAAATGTAAGCCCTAAGAAGTAACTATCGGCCATGGAACATTAGTAAAGCATAACCTAACTAAAATGAACTGTTAAATATCAGTGTTAACTAGGCATAATTAGGAGCTGCATTTATCCAAGTTGCATTTAAACCCTAGAATGGTTCGATGGTCATGGATCAGAAGTAAATAGAAATCTGCTAAAGTTAACTATTTAAATAACAGTGAGTAAATGGACAATCCCATGCGTTAGCAAATTATTGAGTTAATCATTTAACCAATTGTGCGATTATTTGATAATTAGGACCACCTAAAATACTACATCCCGAGTTGCTAAAAACATGAATTAATTCAATAAAATAAAAGTTATATATATCGCATGCGGAACTCAAGCCCAAACTTTCAAATGCTAACACTCGACAAAATGAATACTTCATACTCAGATGAACTCTTACATCTGTCCGTATGTCTAACCTAGCGCATGGAAGTTCCTTAATAAATATAAAAATAATAAAAGAAGTTATTAAACGAGAAATCACGCCAAGATATTCTAACCTAGCCGTCTTTGAACCCAGAAGGGAATGTTCCAATGAATATTCTTTATCGTTGAACTTTCCTTGACATCCGTCTTGGCAGACTCTTCCTCTGTCATTGCTCACTTCGCTCAAACCCCATTTGATTTCGTCAAAATCCAATGCCTAACAAACTGTGTCTCAAATCACCCATCCAAGCATAATAAACCTTAATTGAGTTCATTTGGATTTATTTGGACTTTCAAGAAATTGCATTTATCAAGATTTTGATTATATATCGCGTCATTAGAAATTAAAGTGTCGAAGAAGCGATGATTTAAACAAGATCGAGATTCACAAAGAAATAAAAACCAAAATCTCAAGACCATCAACTAAGAAGGTTTTGAGTAAGATCAAGACTATGGTAAAATAAACTAGGTGAGTCAACACTTGATCATGTTGAACCTACCTTTTTAGCAAATTATTTCAGTTTAAATTTTCAAACTGCATGTTGTTAATTAGTATGCGATTTATTTTATCCTTAAGAATTTAATTACATGCCTATTAATAATATGTGGTTATACTTCCATCCTTAAAATAGTTGTACTCTTAACCATTGTCGCCCTAGAAATTACTAATAATTATGTAAGTCATATGTTGTGTCGAAACGCCATGCTTAGACCTATTTAGCTACTCGAGGCCACTAAATTGCCCTGTCATCATTTTCAACATGAATATGGTTTTGGGAAGTCATTGGTAAAAAGCTGTGAATGGTATGTTATAAACTTAGTTAGTTTATGCTTCCAAAAACCCCAGCATGCTTAAATATCTGGACGGATGGTAAAGAGTGATTGGTGCAGTGAATGCACGAGAATATGTGGTTTGTGGTAGAACTGCCCAGATAACCCCAAGGACTGAATCTGACTCTGACCTTCTAAAGTAAAATAGTACAGTTGTAAGTTTGTAAAGTTCAACTTGGCTAAGTAAATTTATCGAACCCCCTAATCTCATCTCACTGGTAGTGGAAAGAAGTGGTATAATGCAAGGGCAGGTTGAAGCTTGAATGGGACACCGAGAGGAGGGTGAAATTTATCAGCCACGCTAGTCATTGGGAGAGTGGAGTTCATCTACGCTAGTCGTTGTGGTGAATATCCTGCACAACTTATGGGACCTACTACAAATGGGACTGCCCATATGGATGAGATGACAAAAGGCGTAAGGTATTTTGAATAGTTATTGTGATGATATACTCAGCTACATGACAAAGGAATCATGTTGAGCAAAATGAGCAGATTGTCTCTTGTGGGTAAAATGTACAACCTTTGCAGAGTGCAAACTACTCGAATAGCCATATCCATGGTCAAGGACAGACTTGAGAAGTTACTAAGATATAGTTGTATTTCAAACTTTGTGGGTGGAATAAAAAGTGTCGGGCAGTGAATGCCCTGATTTGTGTTGACCTAGGATAATCCCAGTGATGGAATTAAGCAGATGTAACACTGAAAAACTTGCATGAGGTGTAGAGACCACGAAACGATGGATATGATCTGTGGCAAATCAAAATAGCTCGACCTTTCCTTTGGTAAGCCATGCATAGATATAATTGCATTCTATGTGTTGGCTCGCAAAGTACAGTAGTTTGTGCTCACCCTCGCTTATTCAATTAATACAGAATCAGGAGAGTCAGCTCAGGTGTTTGATGATTAGATGCCGATGTTCTGGAGAACTTTGCCGATGAACCCGAGCAAGACCAAGAGTTCAGTAAAAAAGGCAAGAACCCCCTTTGATCATGTTGATCCTATATTTCAATGTTATTTATATTGTATTCAAAACTATTGTGCCTACGCATAGGTAAAAACTACTATATTGGTATAGGCAGTAGGTACACCCAAGTGTTGTATCAAATCCCACATTGACAAATTTGTTACCCTACCATTGTCACCATAGTAATGTGGACTTAGTAACTTACAATGTTGTAGTTGATGCTTAGCTATGCTCATGACAATACTAGAAGTGTTGGGTTGAAAATGGGTCACAATATTCAAAATGGGAGAAACCCAAGAATTGGTATAGAGGAGCTTACCTTAGATATTTTGGTGAGCAAAGAAAATGAAAACATGTTTTAGACATGGGCAAGTGGTTGTAGAGACTGGTGCAGATTGCACAAAAATGTGGTTTGTGGATGTCTCGCTCAGGCCACTAAGGAGCGATTCTTATTATACCACAGACCTAAGTACAATTGTACAACCATACGTGCCTTTTATGGGAAGGTCTTAGCATCATAAGTTACTAGGGCTAACAAGTTCACCACATGTGGTAGATTGTAGGTGGATTTTTGGGCTGTGCAGACATGGTGTAGACTACACGTTCAGAGAGACCTTGCCCATAATGGAAGGTACCTAACACACTGTATGAGTCTTAGGACTCTAGAGGGCACTCTCTGTCTTAAGAACGCATTATAACATGTTGGTTGTTATTAACGGTAGTGTAAAAGCTTCATCATGAACTCTCAAATTGGATACTGATGGTTAAAATTCTTGTGGGGCACAATTTTCACACTTAACCATTGCATGTTCTACATATCAGAGGATGAAAAAGAGGACACGTCTTGCGGATACTACTATGCCGCAAGTTTGGAGATGAAGATACCTATTTCTAGGGTCTTGCCCAGTCAGTTGCCCGTGGTTTGGGATGAGGCATTCTTGCTGGGTTTTGGCACCTCATTTACCATTCACTTCTGCTGAACTCTGTTATTGTATGTTTTATTTGGCCGGTTGGCCCTAATATTGTAAAACTCCACCATTTAGGCTATTTGCTACCTAATGCATTACTTTGTTCTAAATTTATTATGTATGTATGTGATATAAATATTGTTGAATGTGTGTGTTAGCCACTAATCATGGGACTAGCATAGTAAACACATAGGGTTCGGAATGTAGGTTCTATGTCCCGACACATCCTATGGCTACTGTTCTGTAAATCATGATGTGCAAAATAAAAGGAGTGTTAAAATGGATGGTAAATACATATACCATGCATATACTTTGTTCTCTTTGTTTAATACACTCTTAGGTTATCAAAAGCCGAGGATGGCTTTTCTTAAGGAAGGGGGGGATGATGAGGACTGCCCTAGCTTAATCACATATGCACCTACACATGGCAATTCAAAACACTATCACAAGGTTGAAGCTAAACTTAATTATTATAATTATGTTCTATTTGAACGAATGTGACTACATCTTTGCTTATATGTGTGTAGGTATGTTGGACGCCCTATAAATAGTGCAGGCCAAAGGGAGGAGAGTGAGGCTGGCCAAAGGGAGGAGATAGCAGAAGAACCACGGTGGTGGGAAGCATTTGGCCCAAGAGGAAGATACAAGATCAATCATGTTACAACCAACATGGTGCTCGTAGTTCCATCCATTAAGTTCGTGAAGATATTTTCAAGAATTCAGAGGGTCCATTGCGTAAAAGCACACATTTTGAAAGCTTATCAAGTCTAGTTTCTGATGGATCAAACAGAGCATGATTTGGACCTTTCTACAAAATGTTGTGGCAACTAGAGTGTGTGCTGTGTAGGCTATCAAGAATACTGCATGGGAGTTGCAAAACATGTTGGATCCATAGCTTGTACGACATGTATGGGTAGTATCCTCCTATTCAGTGTCTTTACAACCTTTAGAAGACTTCCTTTACATGTCCCTCATGGATTAGAAAAAGCCCCAACAAGGTAACAAAAGATACAAAGATTTGAATCCAATTCAAAATTAGTTCACCACATCCAGCAAGCCTGATTTAAAAGTCAACTTTTGCAAATGGAGTCTAATTTGGGTGCTCTTATAGTCGTTGGAAATTTAACTTCATGGCAATGCAATGGATCCACTCTTAACATTAGATTCCAGCTGTGCACGCTGCAATGTGCAAAATAATCCAATGATTGTAAAATCAGGGTATCCTTTTTTGCTCCAGTTTGTGTTCGAAACAATATGGGGATGTGTTGGGGTCAGTTTGGGCACATTGTGTACAACCCTAGGGGCTATATAAGCCCTTGTATTCTTGCTTATTGGTTTCACCATGAATTTATGATACTTATTCAAAGAAAATATTGCTCTTATTATTAGGGTTTGTGCAAAGTCACCGACTGACCTTTGGGAGTTGGGAGTATCTCTAAGTTTATCTCTCTTCCATTGTTATTCTTGTGATTTCTTTGGTGATTGCAGGAGCGATTGCAAGTCTACCTTTGCGTGGTTTGGTAGACAAGGGTCAAAGCGTGTGGTTGGATGAATTTGAGTGTCGCAGGTTGTTGTAGTTGAGACATTGTTGGCATCCTGATTCGTTAGATTGTACGGATCCAAGTTATTAATAAAAATATACTATGAAGACCGGACACCCGTATCTATATGTTTAACCAATATTTGATTCATTCTTTCTAGCTTCTAGCATATCACTCCAAAGACACAATAAATGCATCATGAAATTTTGTTTCCCTAGGCGAGTGGCATGCGCACATGCGCAGCTAGCTAGTCATACAATTATTTTATTTATAGTTCTATGTTAATTATAATTATGGTTTAGAATTTGGATATTCATGTTTCAATTGAGATTTTTTTTTGAATTGCTTGACAATCGGACACAAATTCTTCATATTATGGAAAGAGTAAATTCATTTTATATTTATGAAAAATAATACCCTTTTGAATATTTATGTTCAGTGTGCTCATGGCTCATGCGCCTCATGGTTTTGTCGCTAGCCTGATTTGTCGATTTGTCAAGGCTCAATGCACTATTCTTTCTATATCTCTCTGCGATCAATGCCATCTCTAGCTGGAAATTTCTGGCCTCAAAGCTAAGAAAATCGGTTCAATTAATCTCATTGGTTCTTAATTACTATGATGCTAATCATTCGTAATTTTGTATGTCTTGCTATAATTGGTTTGACCGATTTATATGATAAGGCATAGAACACCTATGGAGAAAAAGCTACAGAATTATTGAAACTCTAAGAAGAAGATATAAAGCGAAATAAAAAGGACTTGAAACGGTGAAGGGAGCTACATGTAACCGTGTGTGTATGTGTTGATCTTGCATGGGCTCGGAGAAAGGATGTCATGCCTAAGGGCTGCGTGGTCCAATGTTAAGGGCGAGATGTTTTTTTTTAAGAAATTCTATCATATTTTTATTTTTTAATAACATCTAACAACTACTATAGTCACCTTTAATGAGGATCCATCTAATCAAATGTCAGATTTGTTTTTAGAATCTGTAGCATATTTTTATTTTTTTTCTTAGTTGTTGTAAATCACCTCTCATGAGCTTTTATTACATAATAATATATAGATCACGTGTAGTATATAACAATACAATGTACACATGCACTTGCATACATCAGGACACCGGCGTCCACGCACAGACACTGCACAGTATCACAGTATGTACATAACAGACACACACAAAAATGACACAAAATTTACAAACTCTACCAATGGTGACGGCGGGACATGTCTAGCGGAGGCAAGGATGGAGGCTCGGCCGGCGGAAAGAGCAAGGTGGACCTCCGATTAGAACCAAGGAAGACAACTAGATCTGAAGGCACCCAACGACAGTGTGGTGGCAAGCGTGCACGACGGTGTGAGCGACCTAGGAGATGATGTACAGTTCTTGGCGGCACATAAGGTACACTTTCAATGGACACAGCCGGTGAGGACGAATCCTAGATGGCCGGCTGCTTGCGATGGTGACAAAGCCCAGAACCGGTTGCCCGCCACTTGATCCTGACCCAGGCAACGAGGACGAAGAACGGATCAGACAGTCGTAAGCCAGATCCAATGCCTGCAGCGAGGACGAGGTGCATATACCCGCATTCGTTGGCCGACGAAATGGACGAGGTCGCAACTAGACGGGCGAGACACTAGCTGTCGGCACCAGATTACCTTGATCTGAATCCTCTCTATATTACCACATTAATCTTAGATAAAAGTAGTACACACGGTTATACAATAATAAATATATAACCAAGACTACTACAGAAAACCGTATTACAGACAGTTCAAAAACGTCATCACAGACGGTTTTATAAACCGTCCGAATTTATAGGTCAGTGATAATCGAAGGTTATTACAGACGGTTTTCGAACCATCTGTGCGGTAAATATCACAGACGGTTTGTAACTAAAAACCGTCTGTGATAGCTGATAATCACAGACGGTTTGTAAGTAAAAACCGTCTGTGATAGCTGATAATCACAGACGGTTTGTAAGTAAAAATCGTCTGTGATATTTTTAACTAAAAATCGTCAGTTATTATCAGTTATCACAGACGGTTTTTAGTTACAAACCGTCTGTGATAGCTAATAATCACAGACAGTTTTTAGTTAAAAACCGTCTGTGATTATCACCTATCACAGATGATTTTACTTACAAACCGTCTGTGATTATCAGCTATCATAGACAGATTTTAGTTACAAACCGTCTGTGATATTCTTTTCTACCCCTAAATCTAATTATGTTTATTGGCTAGCCTCAGGAAATACTAGCCATGCCCTCTGAAACAAGCAGATCAACATGTACATGTATACATACAATTCACATCTCAATGCATTTCACAAACATAAAACATCCAATTCACATCTCAATTCATTTCACAAACATAAAACACCCAATTCACATCGTAATTCATTTCACAAACATAAAACATCCATTTCGCAAATCAATTAATTGAAATGAAATAAAATATCCATTAACAAATACACAATTACAAAAGATCTACATTGCATTTGCACTTAGATGGTAACATTGCATTTTTTGTATTGCTCTATCAATCCGGAATCAAGGTCTCGCGAAAGAAATAGATCCATAATCAACGAACTTGTCAGACTGCACAAGCAATACTACCAAGTGTTGTATAGGATTAATTAATGTGTACTAGCGAATACCCGAAAATTGTGAACATGTTTCAAGGGCTTGACCCCTTTCGTCTAGCCACATGTCTGTGCAATGTACGTGGCGAACGACCTTCGTTATTCGAAAAAGTTAGATTAGTCATTCAGGAGGAAAGAAAGAGTACAATGTAATTATGTATGGAGAAAATGTACTTACCTATCGAGTAATTTGGCGATAGCTGTGTACTCGGATTTGTTCTTACTTAGATAATCAAGGTATATAGCCTTGTTCCATTTTGGTATAAATACAATTAAAATCCAATGGAAGTGCTCATTGTATGGCATAAGAACAAATTCCTTATCACGGTGAGCCAGCAGTGTTGATGTAATATAGCTCTCGACGAAGGATGCATCCTCGTTGATGGTATCAATGGCAACCAAGCGTGGGTCCAGGAAACCAATTGGTAATTTCGATGATCTAGCTTGGGTCAGCATGAATCTATATATATACAGAGAAAAGCAACAAATTATATATGGCATATATCGGTATTACATGAACAGAGACTATGATTGTATAGACTTACAGCGTCCAGCATTGAACGAGTGAGGCGTCGAGAGCGTTGAGTGTGAAAGATCAAATATATCCTCAAAGGTCACCGCGAAGACACAATCCTGAATTTCGTGCTGGAAATGATCCCACCTGAATTTGACAGTGATATCTGAGCACCGTTCTGCCTGTGGCTTCCTAGGGTTAGGAGGTGCTCTTTCGGGATTATCATCGGCTCGCCTAGCACGAATTTGCGGGCCAATGGCAGGTACGGGATATCATCATCATCATCCTTCTTTGGTTTGCCCCTGCCACTGCCTTGGCTGTAGGTCGACTGTAAAGGTAGCACCGGTGCAAGTTCCTTTGGCGAGAATAGCACCCGTGGAGATAGCACCGGTGTAGGTGGCAGTGGTGGAGATAAGTATTGTGGAGATGGCATCAGTGCATGTAGCTCTGGTTCGCACTGCCCATGTGGTCCTGCCACCGATGAAGAAGCCTCCAGGGATATGTCGCTTTTGGGCCACTGGATGAATGTGCCAATGTCTTGCCCTAGAGTCATGATCTCATCATTGGGGGACTTCGGTAGCGGGACGACCTTAAAATTGACATGCACACCATCCACATTAACTTTTGCGAAGCTTGGTGCTATAGGTGTACGGTGCACCATGGCCCCGATAGCAGACGGATATGCCTAGCCCCAAGCAGCGTACAAGGGAACGGAGGCATATCTCACTTGGAGCCTGCACTCCGTAGACTCCTACATAACGATGCAAAATTAGCTACTCCAATAGGCCTATCAACGGATCAAGCATTCCAGAGATAATAATTATTACCAGGATGTCGTCCACAGGAAATTTGGCCTCGTTCTCCGTCGTAGGATTAGACGCGCAACTACTCGGATGGTTGAGCGGGCTAGCTAGCACAGGAGCGGCGGCGGCGGCCTGCTAATTTTCTGTAAATCTCTGCATCTCATCTCTGACATAATCAGTCAGCTCCTCTCTAAGAGATACCTTGATCTCTTCTCGTAGCCGTGCCTCACGCTCGGCTTTGATTCTCTTCCTACGTCGATACAATTCGGAGTCATCTTGGAAACCAGGTTTCCAAGGAACGTAAAGCCCAAGGCCTCTCGTACGACCCATGTGCTCCTTGTTTCCCAGGGCCGCGGAGAGTATATCTTTCTCCCTTGTTCCCTGCAATGATCCTTGAGAAGATTCAACACTTAGCGCTTCCTGCAAGAGCACAACATGTCATTTCACTTCCTACGAAGTTGTGGAGTAATTACAAGTTACGTAGTTCGATCGATATCTTACCAGGCGTTGGGACACTTGCTGGTCTGCAGGGTTTCGAAAGGAGACGTCCCCCGATGTCGTTATAGATGACCTTGCTCTAATCCAATTTCGAGCGCGGTCATCCGGGATATTGGCAAATGGCGGGGTGGTGTCCTACAGGATTGCCTGTTCGTCCTCCCTCCTCCACTGCGGAATTTTACCCACATACCTAGCTGCGCCAAATCTGTGGGGGTGTGTGTTTGTTGCCTGGAGGGTCTTGTGCGCTGCACTTGCACTTTTGAAATCTTTGGTCGTCTTCATCGCCTTGAACTCTTCCCATTGTGGTTCCAGGAATGGGTATTTATGAAAGGGCGTTTCATCCTTCTCCACGTAGTTCTTGATAAGCGTGCTCTTGAAGTTCTTCCTTGCTTTGCACGCCGCTAGCAAGGCTTGTCGTTGCACAGCGTCTTGATGTTCTTCTGGGATCTCGAACGATCCCAAAAAATCTGTCAGCGGCTCATGTTTCTGAGTCCCAGGCACGCTCTTCCACGAATCGAATGTGATCTCAATTCGTTCTCGTGCAACTATTCCGATCATTCTTCGGAATGCGCATACTGCTTGGCGAGGAAGGAGAGGGGTCCCAGATCCATCGACCTCTGTGATGGTAAATCGGCCCTCAGACTTTTTGGATAGCCCTCTTCCTTGGCGTTTTGATTTTGGAGCGGACGCATCCAGCGATGATGTTGAAGAATGCGCGGATGACATGTTGGCCTTCTCATATATGAAAAGTAAGCACAATGTAGCATATACGTAAATAGTGCGGTATAAGCACATACTTATATACATGTATACAACAAAAATATATGTATAAGATTTATGAAACAACAACAATATATATGTATACAACAATAAGATTTATGAAACAACAACAATATATGTATACAATATATAAAACAACAATAATATAAATGTATACAACAATAAGATTTATGAAACAACAACAAAATATGTATACAAGATATGAAACAACAACAATATATATGTATACAACAATAAGATTAATGAAACAACAGTAATATATGTATACAATATATGAAACAACAACAATATATATGTATACAACAATAATATTTATGAAACAACACCAATATATGTATACAATATATGAAACAACAACAATATATATGTATACAACAATAAGATTTAAAATAACAACAATATATGTATACAATATATGAAACAACAACAATATATATGTATACAACAATAAGATTTATGAAACAATAACAATATATGTATACAATATATGAAACAACAACAATATATATGTATACAACAATAAGATTTATGAAACAACAACAATATATGTATAGAATGTGTACCCATCGGTACTGAACGCATCTATACGGACACCGCTGTTCTGGTTAGTGCTCTTTACATGCTGAGACTGTGTATAGAATGTGTACCCATTTATGTTTTATCCTTGCCATGTCACAACTGTAAATGTTGGCCCTTTTGCTAAACATGTCAGCATCTCACCTAGCGAGCTCCTAGCGATTTGCTCCTTCAACCATTGGTTGAATCGACTGTTGTGTAGCCTCATGATCCAAACATCCGGCCGCTCCGGATTCTGTTGCCAAAACATATCCTTGTGCTGGTCGACATAAGGTGCCACTTTAGTCATGTGTTGTAAGACCGTGAAATGGCCTTAAGTATACATGTCCATATCTGGAGTGATTACTTTCCTTCCGATAGTTCCAATACCCTTCGGCCTCCCCTCATGACGAGATTAAGGCACACCTATCGGTTGAATTTGAGCCATATAATCGACACAAAAATCAATAACCTCTTCGCTTGCATAACCTTCGACGATGCTGCCCTCCGGCCGAGATTGATTCCGTACGTAGGACTTGAGAATTCCCATGAACCTCTCAAATGGGTACATGCTACGTAGGAATACGGGCCCGCACATTTTTATCTTCCACACAACGTGAACAATGAGATGGACCATGATATCGAAAAACGAAGGAGGGAAATACATTTCAAGATGACATAGAGTCATCACCACTTCGTCCTGCAGAGCATCTAATCCTTCGGGATCGATGACCTTCTGAGCAACTATGTTAAAGAAATAACACAGCCTCATGATTGTCTCTCGGACTTTGATCGGCAAAATATTTCTAATTGCAATAGGGAGCATCTGTGTCATCAGCACATGACAATCATGAGACTTCATGCCATTTAACCTCAAATCTTACATCGAAACAAGTTTCTTCACGTTGCCGGAGTAACCAGACGGAACTCTGACACCAGGCAAGCACTGGCACAGTTCTGTTTTCTCGGCCTTGGACAGAGTGTAACACGCAGGGGGAAGGTACGTTCGTCTATTATCTGTTTTTGTCGGTGCTAACTTAAGCCTGATGTCCATATCAGCCAAGTCAAGCCGTGCGTTGACGTCGTCCTTTGTTTTATCATGAATATTCAGTAAGAGACCAATCAAGCTATCACATACATTCTTTTCTACGTGCATGACGTCGATGCAGTGTCGAACATCTAGGTACTCACAATAAGGTAAGTCCCAAAATATTGATCTCTTCCAGGTGTTCTTCTCATGAGCCCTCAATTTACGTCCCTTTCCGAGGACAACATCTAAATCCTTAACCATATCATAAACCTCTTTTCCCCTTAAATGCTTTGAAGATGAACCGTCTTCCTTCTCTCCGTCAAATTGTTTCTTTATCTTGCGGTATGGGTGAGCCCTCCGCAGGAACCGGCGGTGACGCATGTAGACGGTTTTGCGTGAGTGTTTCAGCCACACACTCTCGGTACCATCTAAATAATGAGTACAAGCTTTGGCACCTTTTGTACTCTGGCCCGATAGGTTAGCAAGGGCAGGATAATCATTTATGGTGCAGAACAATAAGGAGCGCAAAGTGAAGTTCTCTCGTTGCATCCCATACCTGTACCCATTCGTTCCACAGTACTTTTAGATCTTCCACCAACGGTGCTAGGTACACGTCGATATCATTCCCAGGTTGCTTTGGCCCTTGGATAAGTATCGACAGCAAAATATACTCTCGCTTCATACACAACCAAGGAGAAAGGTTATAGATGCAGAGAGTCACGGGCCATGTGCTATGTCGGCTGCTCATGCTACTGAAAGGATTCATTCCATCTGTACTCAGTCCAAACCTTATATTCCTTGGTTCTGCACTGAAGTCTGCAAAACTCCTATCGATGTTTCTCCACTGGGTAGAATCAGCAAGGTGTCTTAGCATTCCATCATTCTTGCGCTCCTCCGAGTGCCAACGCAGCAGTTTTGCCTCCTTTGGATTTGCAAAAAACCATTTCAAACGGGGAATTATAGGAAAATACCATGCCACCTTAGCAGAAGGTCCTTTCTTCACCTCTGTTCCCTCGCCGTCATCTGATTGATTGTTACGTTTATATCGGGATGCGTTGTACATCGGACATACATGCATGTTTGCATACTCCTTACAGTAGAGGATACAGTCGTTCGGACATGCATGTATTCTTTCTACTTCCATTCCCAATGGACAAAGAACCTTCTTGGCTTTATACGTGGTTTTAGGCAACTCATTTCCCTCCAGAAGCATGTCCGCTAAAAGACCTAGCAGCGCCGTGAAACTCTTGTCAGACCAACCATTGCTTGCCTTCAATTTTAACAGTTCAAGCACGGCCGATAACTTCGTGTACTTTGACCTGCAACACGTGAACAATGGTTTCTCCGAGTCCTCCATCAAGCCCCGGAATTTAACATATTCTCTCTCATCATAGTTCTCTTCTACATCGCGAAGCATCTAATCCAGATTGTCATCGTGCAACCTATCCAAATCCGAACAACAATCACCATCATCCGGCGGCATGTCATTCACTTCACCGGTGATGTCATCCGGCGGCATATCATTCACTTCACCGGCGATGTCATCCGGCGGCATATGATCACTGACTTCGCCATGACTGGTCTAACACGTATAACCCTTTTTGAAACTCCTTCGAATCAAGTGCGCTTCAATTTGCCCTCGGTTCTTAAACATCTTTAAATTCTCGCAGTCAGTGCATGGATAGTACATATATTCCACCCCTTTATTCAACATATCCTCCTCGGCAGCTCTTGTAAAAGCAGACACGCCATTAATGTACTCTTCACTCACATGGTTCGCGGCATACATCCAGCTTCGGTCCTACGTTATGTATATATATAACAACTTAGTATTAAAAATTAAATTAATTAATTATTACTACATATATACCACATGCATTGAGGCTTTGCTAGCTTAATTCATATTATAAACACAACAGCTATTTCCCCAACGATCGCTGAAGATCTAAATTATAATGCAAAGAAAAATAAATTTCATTACTAACCATATCTAGAGCAACCAGGAACGTATGAATCTTCAAAGCTCAATCTCTGCCTCATCCCACCAAATTAATTGGCCTGAAATCACCTAGCTTGCCTCCTGAGTGAAAGAGTGCAGCACCGGCTAGATCTTGATCGAAATGAAGATAGATGCAGTTCTGAGTGGCGCAATAAATATCTAGCGCCATTATCACAGACGGTTTTTTATTAAAAACCGTCTGTGCTAATTCTGAGATCATCACAGACGGTTTTTAATACAAACTGTCTGTGATAATTAGCTTATCACAGACAATTTTTAATAAAAACCCGTCTGTGATAATTCCAGATTATCACAGACGGTTTTTATTCACATACGGTTTTTACTAAAAACCGTCTGTGATACTAAAATATCACAGACGGTTCATTGGTAAGAACCATCTGTGATACTCGTTTTCTCCGAGGCCATCAACACAGACGGTGTCCAAATTAAAATTGTCTGTGTTAGTGTCGGTCACAGACGGTTTTGCCAAACCGTCTGTGATTTGGCGTCTAGTATTAGGCTTTCTGTAGTAGTGCAAATAACAACTTATTATAATAATAAAGAGTATTGGCCTTATGACCACTTATTACAACTGAGTTTACAAAACTTCTCAAACTTGCAAAATATAACGGAAGCAAAATAAAACTCCAAAGATAGCCCATAAATTCGCCACAGGTAATTGACTAGACAAACACAATTGAGTACTCCGGACGTCCTTTATCAAAGCCACACACGAAATAGTCGTAGTCTTCTTCTTCGTTTTCATAATTTTCTGAGATGGTTTTGTAGATTGCAAGGCAAGTACATGCAGTACTTAACAAGTTTTAGAGAAAATACAATTTAATATATGCAAGACTTACCAATGAGGACATTTTAGAGTTCTTTTGCATAAAGCCATATTATAATTTCAAATAGACCACAATTTCCAAAAGTAATTATTTGACAAACTATTTACAATAATTGAAACTAAATATTGTTTTAGTGAAGGTTCTAGCTACCAACATTAGTATTAAGGCTCCATCTGCCAAAGTTCAATAAATCAGGTTCTATCTACCTGATTGGCTCTAGTTGCCAGAAATAAGCACTTAAGAGCTCTAACCACTCCTAGATTCTCAAAAGCTTGTTTGAAACCAAAAACAAAAATCTACCATTTGAAAACACGCTTTGTCTACCTTTGACTGTGGGCACGGCTATGTGAATAGTTTTACACACTGTAGAAGTTATATACTTTACCCACAAGAGATAATCAACTTATATTGTCGGTCAATACACGCTTTCTTAGGCATGTGTAGGACTAAAAATCATTAGAGGGGGTAATGGTACCGTCCAAAATTTTTTCCTAAGTATTTTAGATTCTCTTCTCAAATAACTACAAGCAATCCCATATGATAGGTGCCAATTCATGGCGCTAGTGGATCGTTGGAGGCCCGAGACATACGTTACAGCTTCTGTGTGGGGAAATGGCCCCTATACTTTAGGATGTTTCATTCCTAGCAGGGCTCCCTTGCGTAGGGAGCCTATGGTGTTGCAGGACACACATCCATAGTTGTGGGCTGAGCTCCTCACCAGATTTTAGGGTGTGCTACTGGCAGGCGCTAATTACAGGGGTTCGATAGGACCCACGGTTCCACAAAGAAGTGTCTTTCTTAATTTTACATAAGTTCCCTAGCATGCCTTTAATTTATTGCTTGTTCAATAACTGGTGTGTATTCTTAATTTGCAGCCACAGAGGATGCCATCAAACATGGACAACTACATAGTAAGGCGACACTTCAAGGCACTACTACAAAATGGGCCATCATAGACGGTTCGGAACAGTCATCACAGACGGTTTTCCAAACCGTCTGTATTATGTGTCAATGATAATCGAAGGTTATCACAAACGGATTGTAGGCCGTCTGTGATAAAGATAACACAGACGGTTTGTAACTAGAACCGTCTGTAAAGAAAACTATTACAGACGGCTCGAATCAAAAACCGTCTGTGATACCCACATATCACAGATGGTTCTAGTTACCACCGTCTGTGATTGGCGAGTATCATAGATGGTTGGTATATAGAACCGTCTGTGATAGTCCTTCATAGACAGTTTATACCACAAACCGTCTGTGATAGTTCACTCTATATCTTAAATTTTTTCTGTTTTTTGGCTAACCTCAAGAAATAATGTTACCCATGCCCTTTGAAAACAAGCAAATACAGAGGCAAGCACAACAACACATTTTATTATTGGATAACAAGCTAACGAACCTTTCGTGGCATGGCGGTGAGGCTGAACAAGACACACTTATGACACTTACGACAAGAGTGTGTTGTCTAGCCTACCGTGGTGCCACAACGGAGGCGCTAGCTCACGGCAGTAGTCGGCGTCGTCTAGGAACAAGCAAATACAGAAGCAAGCACAACAACACATTCTATTACAGGATAACAAGCTAACAAACTCTTCGTGGCATGATGGTGAGATTGAACAAGACACACTTACGACACTTACGACAAGAATGTGTTGTCCAGCCTACCGTGGTGCCACAACGGAGGCGCTAGCTCACAGCGGAGGGGAGGATGTAGGAAGCTAGCTAGTAGATGAACTCACGTATGACTACAAGTGGAAAGGTAGATGGGGAGTAAAGGGCCAAGCGGTGGGAAGGTAGATGGGGAGTTATTAATAAGGGTCGAGCAGTGAGAGGAACTGGTGCCTACAATTCGATGTCGAGAGAATGGACGGGTGAGATCGAAATCCTAGGGTATACACCATGGATAGGTGACGTGTCATTATCAGAGACGGTTTGTTATACGAACCGTCTGTGATAATGCACATATCAGAGATAGTTTGGTATACGAACCGTCTGTGATAAGTCAATATCAAAGACGGTTTGGAATACGAACCGTCTATGATATTAATATCAGAGATGGTTTGGTATACGAACCGTCTGTGATAACCCTTTAAAATGCGCGCCCTAATCCAGCTCTTCTACACTGTGATCCTCTCCCTCATATTCTTCACCAGATTTCTCAATAATGTCATCTAATATTCTTTTGATCTCCTTCCTCTCATCTATCCATCATGAGTTGTTCGGCTGCAACCTTTCACATGCGGCCAGCAATTTACGTTTGGAATAGCTCCTCCGCTCACGCCCTGCTCTCCTTCCTCCACTCGCTTCCATATGTCAGCTAGACATCATCATCTGCCGTAGACGGAGGTGTCTCATTGGCGCTCAGGAAAGGGAAACTGCCCTCAGCCTCGTTCTTCTCTGCAATAAGCACAAAGCGGAGGAAGCTCTTGCGGTAGTGGAGAGACACATGGATAACCTTGCCGATCAAGCAGAATCGGCCGATTCTGAGGAAGCTTATCATGGCATCCTCTTTGAGATTATGAGTCATGCTAATGATTTGCCCAGGCTAGAGGAGGAAGTGGAGAGGGTAAGGACAATCTTCACGTCATTCGAGAACTCAGCGGCTAATCCTCCAACTCCAAAAGTTGAAGAAGAAGCATATGAAGCCCAGAAGATTCGGATCTGGGAATCTCTTTTTTAGGACTTTTGTAATAAATTTTCCTTAAATTTGACTCTCGTCTCAGTAGCTTCTTTAGTTCATTATCAGAGACGGTTTGTTATACGAACCGTCTGTGATGTCTCAATGATCACAGACGGTTCGTGTTAAGAACTGTCTGTGAAAGTTCACAGACAGTTATTAACACGAATCGTCTGCGATGTATCAATTATCACAGACGGTTTGTGTTAAGAACCATCTATAAAAGTATCACAGATGGTTACTAGATCAAACCGTCTATGATAGTTTAAGCACAGACGGTTTATATGGAACTGTCTGTGATATAGCCATCCAGTATAGCCTCTTTTGTAGTAGTGAGGTGTAAATGCTCTGGTTCTTTGGTTGGTATTGTTCTATTGTCCCATAGGGACAGCATCGACATGCACTTGATCTAGTACATGAGGGAGATCGCAATGGAAAGCTAGATATCATCCCATAGTACGCCGAGGGCTCTACAGTACTATGCATGACTTATCGAAGCCTCTTTGGTGGGTGTTGGAGGGTGGAGGATAACTCCATACTCTCTAGTTGCCCTCTTCTGCTTTAGTTGTGGTCGTTCAAGTGATCAGTCAATCGCTGATCTCCTTAGGCGAGTATGGTCCACGATCTCTACAAGGACGACAACGTGGATTGCCCTATCATGGGCACAATGTGGTGCCTATGACAAGTAATGCATAGTCACAACCGCATTATGTGTTAAATGCAAACTACATTGACTGAAATGTGTCATGTATGTAAATCTATTTTGTAGGATGTGTTTAGTCTTATGACTTCACACGTGTCCTACCCAGAGTACACCACCGTGATTTGACCAGTTGATGGACGATTGTGCGATTTGGAGACCGTACAGGGCTAAACTCTTACAACAATGCACACCCAAGGGGCTCTCCATCTAGTGTATACGAGACCACGCCTTTTGGCTTACTTGATAGCACCTTGTGTTTGGCGTGTTTGTTGAGATGTACACTGTGCACCTTGTGATGAGACCGTTCAGCCTTCAACAGGTGCCCCCAACGTGGGAGACTAGGTCCCCACGCACGTGCATGCGTAAGTTGCTACTCCCTATAACATGTAATACTAAAGTTTAATGTCGTTACTATGTAATAATGGCCCTTTGTTTTTGCTATCACGCATGATTACAACTCCTCCTCTAGATATGTCTGGGGGCTCATCATGGCAGAGTGCTGCCCTACTCCAGTCGCTGGTACTTAATTTTTACATTATTTTGTAAGATCTACCATAAAACTGACTATGCCAACACCGAGTTATGTGGACCAGTTCACATTTGTACAAGACAGATCTGACAGTTTGTATGAGCTTTGCACCATAGCAGCCTCAATATGTCTACCATGGTGACACGCCTAAGCATGAGTGCCAGCACAAGGGCGATATCGACGTGGATGATTGGTTGGCCGTCCCCCACCACATGTCGAGCCCCACATCCTTAGTGCTTCTCAGCTGTCATGTACACCAAGACTAAGCTAGCCAATCCAGTCTATTTTTGTTACGCCCACAACTCATGCTTGCCCCCCAGGACACGCTAGTCACTTGACCACTTGACCTACTCACATCAAGGATGTGCACAGTTTCCCACAAGGGTGGGGGCCACTCATGGGGTAGCCCCTAGGATGAGTCAGCATTATGTGTGTTGTAGTGTGTATTTAGTACATGTTATTACATACTGGAACTTTATTATTATGTTGTTACTTATCAAGTATCTTATTAGGCATTAGAACATTACTAGCAATGTTGTTACAAACTTTTTTCGAACAGTTGCTTTGCTACCTGACTACATCCCCTAGTCAGCATCGTGGCAAGGGGATAATGCAAATAAAGTGTCGAACGTAATGCAAGTCTTACAAACCTACTCACCAATGTCGTACTAGAGATATGAAGGATATAGGCTTTGTCACTTAGCATCACGAATGCACCCTTTTATCGTAGTGATATGACCATACCATGCCACCTTTGCAGACTTAATTGAGAACATGTACTACCATTTCTCAGTGAAATGACAACTCACTGAACTATATTGTAGCCAAAGATAGCTTCTCGTGGACTTGAGTAAACATGTATTCACCAAAATTTACAGCCTCCACACTGCACCCTAGCCGACTATAAAACTAGGGCACCCTCCACCACTACAGAAAACACTCCATTCAAGTTAGTGTGACTAACACAGGGAGGGGACAGAGAAGAGAGGTACGAGAGAAGGGAGGGACAGGAGGATGTCTGGTATAGAAGAGAAAATGAGTTGCCAGTAAGGCAGGAACCTACATGATAGTTCTTGCAAGGATGCTCCTATACCACCTGAATTTCCACACCCGCAGTGCGACTGCTATAAGCCAACAAGGATCAAGTAATCCATGCATCACAGCACTACCAAACAGGCTTTCCACATGTGTAGGGATTACCGTGTGAGTCAGGTCTCTCAATATTTCACATTTTATATGCATTTCAAATATAGGTAAGAAAATCTGTGTATCGCAACTACGGGAGTGTTCTATTTCTTCCAATGGATCAATGGCCCGAGCAAGTACGATGAGGCATTCATTAAGCAGAAATACATGTTGAACTATGCAGTTGCACCCAAAGCATTTACCCATTGGAAACTTCCCTCAATTGGGAGTAGGGAAAGGACAAGAAAGGGACCAATGGATGCCCTTTTGAACTGAACAATCATGAGGGCCACATTCCATCGACGAACCCTGACTGCTATGTACTAGAAATCATACATTGCCATTGCAGTGTGCAGGCCAATTAAGTATGGGCTCATCAGCATAGGAAACCAGGATGACTACATGTACGGGCACACCATGGCATGGCTGCATGTTAGCCTTCAATCGATATTTTCATTCTGTCTCTTTCAAATAGCACTAGCTTGTTCGTCTATGGCAGCAAGGAAGAAGGTGCACTGGGAATGGTGCCCGACTAAAGAGGACATTGACCTTATCATGTACGGGTTGTGACTGTTGCTAGGATAAAGGAGCGTGCACATCAACAGGAGAAGAGAGAAAAGGAAGAATATATAGAGAGCATACGGAAGATGCGCCAACAATACCTTGAAGACTAGATGAGAGCTTGTAGGGGAGTAGGATGAATGCCCACAAGCCTGACTTGATTTCCATTCGTCAAGTATTTTTCTTTCAAAAAGCATGTTTGTATCGTGGTTGTAGTTCGGGTCGATGGTTCAAGCATGTTTCCATTTGTACTATATGAATAGCAAGGCAACTATATGCAACTAACCAAACCCATGCACCATGTAATGGGACCTCCATTATCAAGTATTATGTCAGGTTTGAAATCTTATCTTCATTGCTATATTCTCGCTCAAATCGAGGCTTACGAAATATTTGTCCAATTGATCACATAATAACACATAAGGCCAGTCTCAGTGGGAGTTTCATTTGCATTTAATAGGCTGCCACATAGGCATTTTTGATAATATGGCAACATTTTTAAGAAGAGAGAGAAGAAGTAAGTTTCATCTAGATGAAACTCTCTTGGCACGATTACCAACTCTATATGAGTCATGAAATTAAATGTCAATGAAACAATAGAATGAAACTATGCATTGAGGATGGATGTTTCATCCATGTTTCATTTCATTTTACATGATGTGGCAGTCTTGGAAACAACACCATGAAACTCTCCACTGAGAATGGCCTAACTAATTTTGGTGCACACATAGAGTTTTCATCGATCTACCTCCATGATTATTCAACTTTCCACCATGCATACATTATGTCAAATTAATCCAAATACGTAATATGTCTGAACTATAAAATCTTTCGGAATAAAATGAAAAAAAGGAAAGGAATCACCTGCTATTAACCACAAAAAATATGTACGTGCGACACTTTGAGCACTGAAGTGTTCGCAAATGAAGTTAATGCCACAAATACACACTGTCATCGTTCCGTTTGGACATAGCTCTGTCATAAAATGAAATGGCGATAGTGAGCTGCCATGCCAAATCCACGTCACAATATCGCCTCTGTTACCAAACGAAATGGCGACAGGAGCTCTGTCGTAATTTTGTAAGTTTATTTTTGAAATTTTTAAAACAAATATTTATTTTTGTAATGTTAATAAAATAGTGTATTATTTTTTAAAAAAAATCCTCCATTGATGACCTCCAGAGAATGGCAACAGAATTACAAATTTTTTTGCCACAAATAGGTGGGCCCCACATGTCAAATACACCTACACGAGTACTATTCTTGATGTTATAAGTACTACTAGTCTCAATGGCGCGGCGGCACGCCACGCCAGCCACCGTGTGTACCGAAGTAAAAGAGGCGAAAATCCGTAGCTAAAGAAATGCGTAGGGGTTTTTTTAAAAAAAGCGAGGGGATTTTCGCAATAAAAGGAGATCAGAGGGTTTTTTTCGTAAAAATCAGGGGTTGGTTTGAAAGAACTGAGGGCCTGTACGTAATTTTTGAAAATACGGATCGTTATCAGCGAAAAATTAATATGTGTAGGGGTTTTTTTGAAAAATACAGGGACCTGTTCGCGAGGAAAAAGGACTTTTACGTAATTTCGGAAAAATAGAAGGGATTTACCTCCCCCGACCGTACCAAAAACCGGGCGCCACGCGCCGGCCGGCCGTGCGCAGGGGGCGACGTGGAGGGGCTGAGCGCGCGCGAATTCTTCCGGGAGTAATACTGGGGATGATTCAATTTTCCCTACTGTATTTGGAGTGGGCTACGGGGAGGATGTGCTCCCAGAGTGGATGGTGCGGTGCCCACGGCCCACCACCCGCTCGCACGTACGCGCGAGGGCCGGCGCGCAGAAGATTCTCGTACGTCGATTGTCAAACTTGTCCGTAGTTCTTGAATGGAACTGATTGAATCAAACTTTGTCCGTTGTTCTTGAAACCATCCTTTTTCCCGATGTGCACCTGAAAGAAGGGAGAGCGGCTATCTCCGAATCATTACCGCAGAGAATACCTGCACGGGGCGGCAATAAGGTTTCTAGGCAGCGCACATCTATGTGACCACTCACTTCACTGTGTCATCTACGTTCTGCACTGCATCAAGCCTACGCTGCATCTTATTCTTCATCAAGCCTAATTGTAAGTTGTTCGCGCGTTCGTTCGACTTTGATACTATAATTTACTTGTGTATATTCTGAAATATGATGAGTAGCCTACTGTTAGTTGCGAGTTTTGCATCACTAATTTATTGTATTTGTCTTCTAGTAAAACTTTGAATTAAAATATTGCCTATATTATTTTAACAGAAAGGAACTGATCCGGCCAGTACGTACTAAGGTATATGACAATATGTGTCCATGGAACGGCAGGCTTAAACTACTTTTCTACCGCCGGTAGTACATGTTCAAAGTTGTATCGCTGCTAATTCAACGTAGTTATGCCCTTGGCTGAATACTTAACACATTGAACCTTGACCATAATCAATCGCTTGACCGATTGACATCACTCAGTAAACAACATCAGTCCACGCAAGCTCTATATAAACAAGATTCTAGTGATGAGAGACGACCACACATCATCACAGAAAAGCTATCTAGCTAGCAAGCTGGATTGAGCAGACAGCAAGTGTTCTCTAGCGGTTCACATGGAGCTGTTCTCGGATGAAGGGTTGGCCATCGTTGTGCCCATCGTGGTCTACTGGGTTTACTCCGGCATGTACATGGCGCTTGGACAGTCCATGGACAAGTACAGGCTGCACTCGAGGAGGGAGGAGGATATTAAGAACCTGGTGTCCAAGCGCGATGTCGTCAAGGGCGTCCTCCTGCAGCAGCTTGTGCAGGCCGCCGTCGCCGCCATCGTCTTCACGGTAAGACCTCTGCAAGCATGCATATATGTCGCCGTTTATGTGGCCTCTAACGTTTTCTAACTATATACACACACAGCTTACGAGCGAGAGCACTAAGACGGCCGCTGCCATAGCACCGTGGCAGCAGACCTCGTACCTGACGGTGGCGCGGCAATTCGCGGTGGCCATGGCCGTGCTGGACGGGTGGCAGTACGCGTGGCACCGGTACATGCACCTCAACCGGTTCCTGTACCGGCACATCCACTCGTGGCACCACCGCCTCGTCGTGCCCTACGCGTTCGGCTCGCAGTACAACCACCCCGTCGAGGGCCTCCTGCTCGACACCATCGGTGGCGCGCTGGCCTTCATCGCCTCCGGCATGTCGCCCCGCGCCTCCATCTTCTTCTTCTCGCTCTGCACGGTGAAAGGCATCGATGACCACTGCGGACTGTTGCTGCCGGGGAACGTGTTTCACCTCTGCTTCTGGAACAACACGGCATACCATGACGTGCACCACCAGCTGCGCGGCAGCAGGTTCAACTTCTCGCAGCCATTCTTCGTGACGTGGGACAAGCTCTTCGGGACGCATATGCCCTACGTGCTCGAGGAGAGGCCCGAAGGAGGGCTCCAAGCTCGGCCCCTCATGTAAAGAGTCAGCGACGTTGAACGAAACTGTCATGCACGTACCGGATGAATTCCCTATATGCGTATAAATTATAAAACGTAAAGAGACTCCTGCATTCGTGCTTGACATATAGTACCAACTTGATAAACGTATATGAAATAAATTTTGTGTTTCGTATTGGCTAATCATGTTATGAAATCTTTAATACTCTCTTTGTTTAAGAATATATATGATGTCATGGGAATCTGGGCAGTCATCATGTGAGCTAGACATTAGATGACTCGACACACTACCTCGTATCACACGAGTGCACTAATTATACAAAAAAAAACTGGGTTGTTTGGCAATTAATGAGCACAAAATAAATAACAAAACTATGTTCACGTACTTAAGCTGCTTCTGTTCAATCGAGCATTTAACTAGCTAGTCCTTCAATTAATTAAAGAAAACTTTCATGTTGGTGTGTGAGAAGTGTTAAACTTCCTGGTACGTTCGGAAAAACTTGGGTCTCTGTTTTTCAGTTTTTAAAAGCTTTATTTCGATTTTTTTATAGTAATTAGTTTTTAAACGGAGTATCTTTTTAAGACAAGATCTATAAGTTAATTGTAGCATATACTATAGTGATTTCATTTGCATCAACCAAAACCGCATATGAGTTTTTATTATTCTGTACTTTTTTTATAAATAACCCAAAAACTATAAACCACAACCAAAAATCATAAACAAGAACTAAAAAGAACAGTCCATTACCAGGTATGTACCAGCACCGGAAAGAAAGAGCCCATCCAAGCACTCGGTTGAAGGCCTCCCGAGAAGGGGTGCGGCAACTGCCAAAGATCTAACAGGTTCCAAAAATCTAATAAACTTAGTTAGATGTGTATCTCTCTAATCCTGGCACATGTTAGTTCAGTCGGCAAATATGTCGAAAAATGTTATAAACATAACATATGGTAGCAAATTAAAGGATTACAGAAGCCACAATTCGGTCAATATGAATTTCAGGAGGTCGGTATATGTTGACAAAAAAATAGCCTTTGTATGAATTTGTTGAATTGCACGCCTCTCTTTACTATGTGATTCAGAAAGATGAATGGGTTGAAATAATGGGTAGCACCCATGATGACATACTTTTTTGAAAGAAGAAGAGATTAACGGTGCTCAATATGGCTTTTTTTGAGTGGTTTATGGCTAAAAAGCACTGTAACTGACAAAGACTTATTTAGCATAATTAAATTTAAAAAAATTAAAAATAGAAAAAATATATTAGCCCATCACGTATAATGCAAACAAATACGGGAAAAAAGAACCGGCAAAAAAGCTCAAAAAAAAGCCAAAAGTTCATAAAAAGACGAAATTTATGAATAGTAAAAAATAAGCCAAAAGCGGGTAAGATCGATCAATGTAATTCTTCTATGTATAAACTCCGATTGTAAGATAAAAGGCCAATTCTAGAGGAATATAATGTTAATGCAGTGCACGGCAGATTGTAAGATCGATCAATGTAATTCTTCTATGTATAAACTCCGATTTTTAGAATAAACAGTCATTGATGTTATAAGCACTTCTCTATTTTTCCCCCAGTGTGTTGCCCATAAAAGATCCTCTTACGTCAATTGGCAAATTTGTCCGTAGTTCTTGGAAGGAACTAACCGGCCAGGGCAGTACGTACTAAAATATATGGCACGATATGTCCATCAAATGCCAGGCATAAACGACATTTCTACCGCTGGTATATACTTGTTCAAAGTTGTTTCGCAGCTAATTGAACTTAATTATGCCCTTGGTTGAATACTAAGCACATTGATTCTTGACCATAATCAATCGCTTGACCGATTGACATCACTAAGTAAACAAGATTCTACCGAGCTCTATATAAACCATTATTATTTATACACTTAACAATACCGTGATCAAGAAAAAATAGGACACGAATCACACGAATACATTTGGTTCATAAGCTATCTAAACCCTAAAGTAATTCACTACTACAGAAATAGTATTAGTAGACGCCAAATCACAAACGGCTTTGTCAAACCGTCTGTGACGGACACTATCACAATCGGTTTTAATTTGGAGACCATCTGTGTTGATAACGTCAGAAAAAACGAGTATCACAAACGGTTCATACCGATGAACCGTCTGTGATACTGAAATATCACAGACGGTTTTCATTTAAAGGATTGAAGCGCACTTGATTTTGAGGGGTTTCAAAAAGGATTATACGTGTTGGACCAGTCATGGCGAAGTCAATGATATGCCACCGGATGACATCGCCGGTGAAGTGAATGATATGCTGCTGGATGATGTCGATTGTTGTTCAGATTCGGATAGGTTGCACGATGACAATCTAGATCAGATGCTTCGCGATGTAGAAGAGAACTATGATGAGAGAGAGAGTATGTTAAATTCCGGGTTTTAATGGAGGATGTTGTAGGGGTGGCCCCCACCTAAACCCAGCAGGCCTGGTAGGAGGTTGTAAGGCCCAGGATAGGCTATGTGTAATGACATAAGTGCCCCCGGAGGGGATAACCAGATGTAAGGGTATAACTGTAAAAGCATTCCCCATGTGTACATGTATATGGATACAGGCCGTGGGGAGAGCCGGAGGCCATCACTCATCTCCCTCACTCTCCACTACCATCTCTCTCTCTGTTTGGTTTGTAGCCACAACAGTTGGCGCCGTCCGTGGGGAGGACAGGAGTAAGCCCGAAACTTGAAAAAGGATGGCACTGAAAAAAGCTTCGTCAGCGGCGGCGGCGAGCGCGAGTGGCGGCGCAGGCGCGGTGGCCGAAGACGTCGACGTTCGCGCGGCGACGACCAGCCCCGTCACCGGCACCGCGACGACCAACCCCGTCACCGGCACCGCGACGACCAACCCCGTCACCAGCACCGCGACGACCAACCTCGTCCCCGGCACCGCGACGACCGACCCCGTCACCGGCGTTACGGCGACGAACCCCGTGGTCGAAGACGTCGACGCTGGTGCGGCGACAACCGACCCCGCCGATGCGACGGCAGCCGACCTCGCCGCCCCCGCCACAACCCTCGCCGGTAGCGCGGACCGGGCAGTTCGAGGTAGCCACAACGGAGTGATCGGCAGCTCGGGAGCTCGCGACGCGGTCGTGCCCGCGCCGATCCGTCCGTTGGGCGTACCGGCGACCCCGCCCGCACAGGCAGTGGAAAGCGCCCTGCTGGCGGCCCTCAAAGCGTTCCAGCAGGAGCTGGGGGATCTTCGCGGGGCTGTCCGAGACATACAAGAGGCTCGGAGCCAACAGGCCGCGCCGGTGGTCGCGCCAGAGCCCACGCCGGAAAGGGCGGATAGCCGCGACGCCCCCACATCCAGCCGCGTCCCGCTGCGGCGCGTCGATCCAGAGTCCCCGCTTTCGGCGGGACTTCAGCAAGCGGCGTGGCCCGAAGGCTTCAAATACCCCAGCGTCATCGAGCCCTACAAAGGTGACACGGACCCCCGCGAGTTCGTGCGCGTGTACGAAACCGCAATCGAGGCCGCGGGCGGAGATGACACCACAAAGGCGAAGGGACTCCCCCTCGCGTTGCAAGGAGTGGCGCTCTCCTGGTTTTTTACCATAGAGCCGAACTCCATCTACGCGTGGGCACAGATCCGCGACCGCCTTCACAATAACTTTCAAGGAAATTATGTCGAGCGGGTCGACGCGGACCAACTCTTCGCCGTCAAGCAGAAGCCCTCGGAGAAGCTCCGGGACTACTTCAAGCGCTTCGCGAAGATACGTTGCCAAGTCAAAGACGTTAATGAAACCACCGTTGTCAATGCGGCCATACAGGGCCTTCGCCCGGGCCCGATGGCCGAGTACAACGCAAGGAAGCCAATTAAAACGGTGACGAAACTCTTTGACAAAATGGAGGAATACGCCAGGGCGGAAGAAGACGCGTGGCGAAGGCAAGGCGACGACGCCGACACCAACCAGGCCGGAGCCTCGGCAAAAGCCGAAGATCCGCCGAAGGATGGTTCTTCGAAGGGAAAACGTAAGCAGGAGTCGTCCAGGGATGCGCCCGACCGCAGGGACACCCCGCACAAGGAGTCGTCCGATAGGCCCAAGCGTGGCCAGTAGAAGTCACGGCGAGGCCGGTACGTCCTCGACATCGAAGGCGGTTCCGACGAAGGCGCTCCCACGGGCCGGGGCGGTCGGGGGCGCCGCGGCTGGGGGCGCGGCTGTGGCCGGGGCCGCGACGATAAAGGCCGTGGAGATTATGACGACCAACAACAGGGGCTGTGGTGCGTAGTCCACGGCCGCGGCAACCACGACACCCGCACGTGCACCTCTATCGCGGCGCTCCGCGATAGCGTCACCAGGGACAGGAATCTGGAAGCACGTCCGCCCGTGGTGGCCCACGTACAGCACCCATACGAAGTCCCCGTGCACATCCAGGCACAAGGAACGCAGCCCCATGAGGGTCCTCTGCGGATTCAGGCCCACGTGCAGCAGCCCCAGGAGGGCTTTCTGCAACTACAGGCTCCGGAGACCGCCCACCGAAGGGTTATCAACGTCATCTCCGGAAGCTCCTCGTTGGAGTTTGCCTCGGCACGGCAGCGGAAGGCCTACGTGCGGAGGCTACACCACGTGGAGGCGTATCCAGCACAGGCACCGCCGGACTGGGCACAGCATGAGGTCACGTTCACCCCCGCCGACGCCGAGGGCGTGGAGCTTCCCCACCACGACCCCCTGGTCATCCGGGTCGTAATAGCGGGATGCGATGTGGGACGCGCCCTGGTTGATGGCGGCAGTTCCGCGAACATTCTGTTCGCGGTAGCCTTCGACCAGATGGGGATCCCCCGAAGTCGCCTCGGCCCATCGGGAGTCCCGCTGCAAGGCTTTGGAGGACAACCCCTACGGGCGCTCGGCCAAATCTGCCTGCAAGTCTCCTTCGGCCTGGGCGACAATGAAAGGATCGAAGACGCCACATTCGACGTCGTCGACCTCCCATACCCATACAATGCCATATTGGGGCGTCCAATCCTCAACGCCTTCGGGGCGGTACCGCATCACAGCTATCTATGCATGAAGCTTCCGGGGCCGCGAGCCGTCATTACCGTTCAGGGCGACCAGGACATGGCCCGGCGTATCGAGCACGGCACCAGATGTCCCCATCGCGGCGGGTAGCGGCATACCTAAGATCGGCACCGCCGTGCGAAGGCACACGGCGGCACCCGGAGGCGACCCCGCAAGCCCCGCTGATAGTGCAACTACTGGAGGCTCCGGCCGCGCTGAGCGCAAACGGTTAGTAACCCCCCCCCCTCCTATGTAATCGCTCACCCGTGCAAACGGGAATGTAATAAAGTTCCGTTTGTCGCCAACTTATTACCGCTGTGCAAAAATACGCGGCGAGCATGCGCGGAGGCCTCGCCCGCGCGTGTGCTCTCGCAGTATAAACCAAAGACGCACGTTCGCGTGTGCACTCTCCATAGCCAGGGGTGCGGGTATGAGTATAAACCAAAGACGCACGTTCGCGTGTGCACTCTCCGTAGCCAGGGGTGCGGGTATGAGTATAAACCAAAGACGCACGTTCGCGTGTGCACTCTCCGTAGCCAGGGGTGCGGGTATGAGTATAAACCAAAGACGCACGTTCGCGTGTGCACTCTCCGTCAAAGACACGGGCATGAGTATAAACGAAGACGCACGTTCGCATGTGCACTCTCCGTCAAAGACACGGGCATGAGTATAAATGAAGACGCACGTTCGCGTGTGCACTCTCCGTCAAAGACACGGGTATGAGTATAAACGAAGACGCACGTTCGCGTGTGCACTCTCCATCAAAGACACGGGCATGAGTATAAACGAAGACGCACGTTCGCGTGTGCACTCTCCGTCAAAGACACGGGCATGAGTATAAACGAAGACGCACGTTCGCGTGTGCACTCTCCGCCAAAGATGCGGGCATGAGTATAAACAAAGACGTGTGGGGGGACGCCTCTGCACGCACTCTACTGAGTATAAACAAGACGCGGACCTCGCGCACGCCAGGGACTTTGTTCTTGTGCGTACTCTACGGAGTATAAATAAGACGCGGATGTCCTCCCTGCGCACTCTACTGAGTATAAACAAGACGTGGACCTCGCGCACGCCAGGGACTTCGTTCTTGTGCGTACTCTACGGAGTATAAATAAGACGCGGATGTTCTCCCTACGCACTCTACTGAGTATAAACAAGACGCGAACCTCGCGCACGCCAGGGACTTCGTCCCTGTGAGTACTCTCCGGAGTATAAATCAGACGTGGACGTCGATCCCACGCGAATTGCGCGCCAGAGGCTGGCCTCAGCGCCGGCGCGCACGTGGTATATGCGATACACCAGAGGCTACCCCCACCTCGGGGTGGGGGGGTGCGGAGGTCCGCCTTCGCACACGCTAGTCCACGCGACTCTAAACAAGTCGTCGTGCGGAGGTCCGCCTTCGCACACGCTAGTCCACGCGACTCTAAACAAGTCGTCGTGCGGAGGTCCGCCTTCGCACACGCTAGTCCACGCGACTCTAAACAAGTCGTCGTGCGGAGGTCCGCCTTCGCACACGCTAGTCCACGCGACTCTAAACAAGTCGTCGTGCGGAGGTCCGCCTTCGCACACGCTAGTCCACGCGACTCTAAACAAGTCGTCGTGCGGAGGTCCGCCTTCGCACACGCTAGTCCACGCGACTCTAAACGAGTCGTGGTGCGGGGGTCCACTGTCGCACGCGCCAGGCTACGGACTCTAAGCAGGTCGTAGTGTCAACAACTGCCGCCGCACGCGCTAGTTCCATGGAGTACTCAGCGTGCGAACCCCGCGGGCGCATTGGCACCCGGGCGACGAGCAGGAGACAGCGCTCGCACGGTTCACACCAACGGCGAATTTGGAAGGTGGGGATCTCGGCTCCGCACAGTACGACCGCGCATGCCCTAATCATCAGGAGATCTATATATCGGGAAAATCTTCCAAGTACAGAGGCCCGACTACATCCCTGCCGCTCTAGGTAGCTATTCGGCAGGCTCGTCCTTAACACGCGATAAGGACGGGGTTCCGCCGGAAGAAGGTCGGCCCGCCCAAAAGTCCAGCGACTCTTCGGCCCTTCGCCAGCGTCGAAGGCGTCGCCGGGTCGCAAGGTTGGCCGCAAGAAGTCGGCCCCAGCAAGGAAGCTGCTCGGGACATAGGCGAAAGTCAGAATGCATGCAGCAAGCGTGTACTCCATTCACAAAAAGAGGGGGCATTACAACGCACGCCTACACCCAGGCACCATGGCGTCACACCTGTGAGTTCCCGGCGCCTTCGGAGGCCTCAGCGCCGCCCTCGTCGCGTCGAGGGACCTCGTCCAGGAATTGGCCGAGGCTCCCCTCCCCGTAAAGTGACTTCCGGAGTTCGACCCGCGCAGCGTCTGCCCCGACGTAATACCAGATTCGTTCATAAAAGGGCTTGATGGCGTGGCGAGCGGAGCGGACGGCACCGGACATCACCCCGGCCCCGCCGGGCATCTCCAGCTGGGGGTCTTCCAGCCCGGGGACGTGTGTGCAACCGCGGTGTTGCAGGAGCGCGCACACCAGGCATACCGATGTGTACGCGCAGTGGTTGCCGAAGGTTGTCACAGCGCCGCGCGCGACGTTGGCGGCAGCTCCGACCCAGCGGAGAGTCCGCAACAGCTCCTCCGGGCCGAAGGCGTGGTCTGGCACCTTGGCCACAAGCCCTTGGAGATGGCTTTCCAGTGCTTGCATGGCATCCCAGGCAACCACCGAAGCCTCGCCAAGCGTCCGATCACGCTCCGATAGAGCCAGGGCGAGTTCGCCTTTTTCCTTCTCTAGCGAGGCGACCTGTTGCAGAAAGTCATCCCGCTCTGCCGCAAACTCCCGCTGCGCAGCCTCCGCGGCCGACCCCCGCGCGGACGCAGCAAGTCCTTCGGCGTGCGCCTTCGCTTCGGCACACTCCGCCTCCAGCTGGCGGATGCGGGCGCCCTGGGCGAACGGGCCCCCGAGGCCTCGCGTAGCTTCTCCTCGGCGGCCCGCAGCCTATCCTCAAGCGCCCTTTGGGCACGAGTATAGGCCGTTTGCAAGGTCTGCCCCAGCACAAGCGTCTGCACAATGGAAAGACTTAGCAAGCTCGGCCGGCCCAAGCGGGATCGTATGAGTACTTACCCTCACCCCAGACACCTCGAAGGCGTCCCTAAGGCGCCCCGCCTTGTAGGCCTGCCGCACTTGCAGGTCGACGCTGGTAGCCGCGTCATCCACAATCCCGCGCCACGCCCTCAGCGTCTCCGGGGGAGGCACAAAGTCCGCGGGGCTCACATGCGCGAGGGTCCCGTGTTCCGCCGGGCGCTCCTCCTCCGGGATGAGCAACACTGCAAACAGGGATGTGGATGAGCACCGCAAGGCGCACAAGAATACACCAGGGTAAGCTAAGCCACCCTACCTTCGGTAGCAGGAGGACTGCGGGGACCCGCCCCCTATCACCAGAAGGGGCGGCGGTGGCATGAGCCCCCGTAGAAAGCGTGGTCCCGCAGCGAGCAGAAGCCTCCGCATTCAGCGTCAGCGACGACCGTTCCTCCACGACGGGCGACATGATCACGGGCCCAGAGGGGGCGCATGCTGCAGGGTCTTCGGCATCTGCATCGGAGTCCCATAAGCTTCTGATGCCCGTCGCCACGACGAATCCCCGCAGCGTCCGGTGGAGCTCCGGCCGCACACACGGGCGCTTAGCCGGGGCGAGCAGCAGCGACACCGCCCCAGCAGTCGCCGCCGGTGAGGCCCCCGCGGCCGCGGCACCCGGAGGCGAAGGTTCCGCTGTGGCAGTTTTTGCAGGGGGGCGCCTCGATTTCTGTTGCTGCTGCTGTTGGGGGGCAACACGGTTTCGCGCGCCCCCACGGAGGGCGTCTCCGGCACCACAGCGGCCATGGTGGAAGGCTCCACCTCAGCATCGCCGGTCCGCACGGGTTCCGTCTCGGCGACTTCGGCGGGCGGCGAGACTTCCCCCCTCCGGCTGCTCGCGGCGAACCCGCCATCCAGGGCGCTCGCCGAAGATCCCTCGCCTCCGGCGTCCGCGCCATCCAAGCCTGAATCGGCATACTTCGCCAATCCCGACTCCGCGTCTGTCGCGCCCTCGGAAGCAGTAGCAGCTGCCGCACCAGGCACGGCAGGCGCCCCGCTTCGGCCCCTCTTCCGAGACGGCGCCTCCTTCTTCTTCTTCTTCGCTGCACCGTCGTCCGGAGCGACACGGTCCGGCACGGCAAGGCCCAGGGCCTCGCACACGTGGTTTATTCGCCCTAGCCCCGCCTCGGCGATAGCAGACGCGCGCTGCTCGTGCTCCCTGCCGGTGTACGGCCCCAGGAATACACGCGCGGCCTGCTCCGCCTCCTCCAAGCAAATCCCTGAAGCAAAGGAGATAGCATCAGCATATAACGCATTCCGCGTGAACAAAGGAGGGACGCGGTCGAGGCTTACGAAGACTGGAGGGCGCCGGCAGCAAGCAAATCGATGGCGAAACATTGTCGTCTCGACGCTTCTCGGCGGCAAGACGCCAGTCGCGGGCAAGCGGTGCCACGCCGTACATCACGTACTCTTCGGCAAGGTCGCGCATGTTGAAGCGGGTGGCCACGCCTACGAGCCGTCGGGCCCTCCGCCTGTCCTCATCTTCGAGCGTTCGGCCGGGCGAGGGCTTGAACGCGATCGGTCGGCCTGTGCACTCAAGGCCGCTCCCGCTCTCCACACGGTGGTAGAACCACCGCTTCATCCAGAAGGACTCCCACTTCCCGCGAGTGGAGTTCACAGGGAAGAGCTTCTTGCAAGTCGGACGAAGAACAAAGGTGACGCTGCCGAAGCTCGACAGCGTCCCGTCCTTCCGATCCTTGGGCTAGCACCGTGCCTCGTGAAGGTGGGCGAACAACGAGGCGCTGGGCCAGCACGCCCCCGAGCGCAAGGCCCAGCTGTACACCGCAAGCCAGGCCACGGCGTTCGGAGTCAGTTGCGCCAGCTCCAGCCCGAAGGTCCGTAGCACGTCGCCCACGATAGCCGCCGCCGAGATGCAGAGCCCCGCGTTGAAAAAGGCAACGAATACGACCGCCTCCGACCTCTCGGGATGCGGCTCCGTCTCGTCGGCGGCGGGCAATCGTACCTCCTGGTGCTCGGACAGCTTCCCCGCACGTAGAAGCCCTTGGATCGTCTTCTCAGTCACAAGAGAGGGGCCTAGTTCGCCGGAGAACGTGCCTTCCTCCTCCGCCACCAACCATTCCTTGTCCGCCGCCGCCGGGTCGCATTCTTGGAGCGCATACTTCACCTCCAACAGCGAAGACCGCCGGCGGATGCCGCAGACACCACCCACCTGACCACGCTTGCCATCAGCCGCCATTGCTTCTCGGAGAAAGAGGATAGCGGCGAAGGATACTACGCGAGTATGGAAGGCGAGGCAAGCAAGAAGGGGGCGTACAACTGCGGGGGCGCGGTCACGAGGGCTACTTTAAGCCACCTCCCCCCAATACCGAAGCGGCGCGACGGTCCGCATACGGGACGCGATTGCAGTCGTGCAAACGCCCGTCCAGCGCAATTCCCCATACCCAAAGCTGAACAGCCACGACCACAAGCGCCAAGGGCCGTCACAGCACGATGCTCCCGAGCCGTCATTAAAGGCGCACTAATGGGCCAGGGGATCACAACAGCTTCGGCGCTGCGCCATTCATCGCCCGCCCCGTGTCCCCCCTTGCCTAGGGAAGAGGCGAGCGGCCGCGAGCACGCAACCGTCTACATCCCGCCAAGCACCAGTCATAAGACGCCACGTGCCCTGTGCGCGCCGGGGCGGGTCGCATGGTATGGGAACCTAACCCTGGCAGACCGGGGGCCGGCGTGATCCCAGGAACATTTACAGCGCAGGACCGCATCGCGAGATCTCAAGTCACCGCACGCGTGGCGGTGTTCGCGATGCGAGGTCACCAGCTAGGGTGGGGGATGGAGCGCGCGCATCTACTTCGGCTAGGCGCCAGCTCCGCTGCCACCCGTTCGAGGGGAAGGGGACGGAGCGCGCGCATCTACTTCGGCTAGGCGCCAGCTCCGCTGCCACCCGTTCGAGGGGTAGGGGACGGAGCGCGCGCGTCTACTTCGGCTAGGTGCCAGCTCCGCTGCCACCCGTTCGAGGGGTAGGGGACGGAGCACGTCTATTTCGGCTAGGCGCCAGCTCTGCTGCCACCCTTTCGAGGGGTAGGAGACGGAGCGCGCGCGTCTACTTCGGCTAGGTTCCAGCTCCGCTGCCACCCGTTCGAGGGGTAGGGGACGGAGCGCGCGCGTCTACTTCGGCTAGGCGCCAGCTCCGCTGCCACCCGTTCGAGGGGTCGGGGACGGAGCGCGCGCGTCTACTTCTGCTAGGCGCCAGCTTCGCTGCCACCCGTTCGAGGGGTCGGGGACGGAGCGCGCGCGTCTGCTTCGGCTAGGCGCCAGCACCGCTGCCACCCGTTCGAGGGGTAGGGGACGGAGCGCGCGCGTCTCCTTCGGCTAGGCGCCAGCTCTGCTGCCACCCGTTCGAGGGGTAGGGGACGGAGCGCGCGCGTCTCCTTCGGCTAGGCGCCAGCTCCGCTGCCACCCGTTCGAGGGGTAGGGGACGGAGCGCGCGCGTCTACTTCGGCTAGGCGCCAGCTCCGCTGCCACCCGTTCGAGGGGTAGGGGACGGAGCGCGAGCATCTACTTCGGCTAGGCGCCAGCTCCGCTTCCACCCGTTCGAGGGGTAGGGGACGGAGCGCGCGCGTCTACTTCGGCTAGGCGCCAGCTCCACTGCCACCCGTTCGAGGGGTAGGGGACGGAGCGCGCGCGTCTACTTCGGCTAGAGGCCAGCTCCGCTGCCACCCGTTCGAGGGGTGGGGGACGGAGCGCGCGTGTCTACTTCGGCTACGCGCCAGCTCCGCTGCCACCCGTTCAAGGGGTGGGGGACGGAGCGCGTGCGCCTACTTCGGCGGGGCGCCGCAAAGGCGATGGTCTTGTCCCGCAAAGTCTGCCTCGTTCTCCTTAACAGGCCACCTACAGTGCATCAACATAAAAGGTAATGTGGGCGGGCTCCATCAGGAACACCGACTGTAGGTAGGTCTGTTAAGAAGAACAGGGCAAACCTTGTCGTCGCATGCGGAAACGCTGTGCGAGTGCAGGAAGCGCGGCTGGCTATCGATAACCGGCGCTGACCAAGCTCCCGAGAAAAATGGACCTCCTTCTGTGCATCAACATCCCCCAAGCCGCTCAACGTCACCCAGGAATGTTGATGCACGGAAGGGGCCCATTTTAGGGGAGCAGCTTCTATCACAATACATGCAGGAACAACGCCGCACCAGCGCTGTATATATACCCCAACAGCAGGGAAGCCAACCGGCGGAAGTCCAACCGCCGGGAGTCCGCCGTCGCATTAATGGTCACGACGCCTCAAGGCCCGCACCGCGCCAAGCACGCTTCGCCACGTGGACGGCCAGAAGAGCTAGCGTCGCAGCGCGTCCCTTACCACTTAAGGCACATGCGGCGGCTCACGGGCCCGCTACGCTTACCTGCGCCGGTGCAACGCCCCCAGCGCGCGCGTCTACTTCGGCTAGGTGCCAGCTCCGCTGCCACCCGTTCGAAGGGTAGGGGACGGAGCGCGCGCGTCTACTTCGGCTAGGCGCCAGCTCCGCTGCCACCCGTTCGAAGGGTAGGGGACGGAGCGCGCTCGTCTACTTCGGCTGCACCGCAGCCCCAGGTCAAGTTCGGAAAAGTTCACAGGCCGCAGGGACGGAGGGGGCCAAAGGACTCGGCAACATGGCTTCGGCCCCGTGAAGCCCTTTACCATGAGAGGCTCCTATTGTAGGGGTGGCCCCCACCTAAACCCAGCAGGCCTGGTAGGAGGTTGTAAGGCCCAGGATAGGCTATGTGTAATGACATAAGTGCCCCCGGAGGGGATAACCAGATGTAAGGGTATAACTGTAAAAGCATTCCCCATGTGTACATATATATGGATACAGGCCGTGGGGAGAGCCGGAGGCCATCACTCATCTCCCTCACTCTCCACTACCATCTCTCTCTCTGTTTGGTCTGTAGCCACAACAGAGGACTCAGAGAAACCTTTGTTCACGCGCTGCAGGTCAAAGTACACGAGGTTGTCGGCTGTGTTTGAACTGTTGAAATTGAAGGCAAGCAACGGTTGGTCTGATAAGAGTTTCATGGCGCTGCGAGGTCTTTTAACGGACATGCTTCTAGAGGGAAATGAGTTGCCTAAAACCACATATAAAGCCAAGAAGGTTCTTTGTCCATTGGGAATGGAAGTAGAAAGAATACGTGTATGTCCAAACGACTGTATCCTCTACCGTAAAGAGTATGCAAACATGCATGTATGTTCGGTGTGCAATGCATCTCGATACAAATGTAACAATCAATCAGATGACGGCGAGGGAACAGAGGTGAAGAATGGACCTCCTGCTAAGGTGGCATGGTATTTTTCTATAATTTCCCATTTGAAAAGATTTTTTGCAAATCCAAAGGAGGCAAAACTACTGCGTTGGCATTCGAATGAGCGCAAAAATGATGGAATGCTAAGACACCTTACTGATTTCGCCCAGTGGAGAAACATCAATAAGAGTTTTGCATACTTTGGTGCAGAACCAAGGAATATAAGGTTTGGACTGAGTACATATGGAATGAATCCTTTTAGTAGCATGAGCAGCCGACATAGCACATGGCCCGTGACTCTCTGTATCTATAACCTCTTCCTTGGCTGTGTATGAAGCGAAAGTATATTTTGCTGTCGATACTTATCCAAGGGCCAAAGCAACCTACGAATGATATCGACGTGTACCTAGCACCGTTGGTGAAAGATCTAAAAGTATTGTGGAACGAAGGGGTACAGGTATGGGATGCATACAAACGAGAGAACTTCACTTTGCGCTCCTTATTGTTCTGCACCATAAATGATTATCCTGCCCTTGGTAACACGTCGGGCCAGAGTACAAAAGGTGCCAAAACTTGTACTCACTGTTTAGATGGTACCGAGAGTGTGTGGCTGAAACACTCACGTAAAACCGTGTACATGCGTCACCGCCGATTCCTTCGAAGGGCTCACCCATACCGCAAGATGAAGAAACAATTTGACGGAGAGGAGGATGGTTCAGCTCCAAGGCATTTAAACGGAAAAGTGGTTTATAATATGGTTAAGGATTTAGATGTTGTCCTCAGAAAGGGACGTAAATTGAGGGCTCATGAGAAGAATATCTGAAAGAAGAGATCAATATTTTGGGACTTACCTTATTGGGAGTACCTACATGTTTGACACTGCATCGACGTCGTGCACGTAGAAAAGAATGTATGTGACAGCTTAATTGGTCTCTTACTGAACATTCGTGATAAAACACATCAGGCCTGAGTTAGCACCAACAAAAACAGATAATGGAAGAACGTACCTTCCCCTGCGTGTTACACTCTGTCCAAGGCCAAAAAAATAAAACTGTGCTAGTGCTTGCATGGTATTAAAGTTCCGTTTGGTTACTCCGGCAACATGAAGAAATTTGTTTCGATGCAAGATTTGAAGTTAAATGGCATGAAGTCTCATGATTGTCATGTGCTGATGACACAGATGCTTCCTATTGCAATTAAAAATATTTTGCCGATCAAAGTCCGAGAGACAATCATGAGGTTATGTTATTTCTTTAACACAATTGCTCAGAAGATCATCAATCCTAAAGGACTAGATGTTCTGCAAGACGAGGTGGTGATGACTCTATGTCATCTTGAGATATATTTTCCTCCTTTGTTTTTCGATATCATGGTTCATCTTATTGTTCACATTGTGTGAGAGATAAAAATGTGCGAGCCCGTAATGTTACACACCAAGGGAGAACCAATCGCTTCACTTTTATGCATAAAGGTGTATTTCAATCTTTGCTGCCCAAGAGAGATGAAGAGATTATTTCTGACATTGCCATTAAGGGCAAGGAGCTTGTGAAGATTACCACGAAACCGAAGACGGTTTCGCTTGAAGGGGGAGGGGATGATGTGGCCAAGAGGAAGACACAAGATCAATCAAGTTCTCGTGATTGCAGTTCTGTCCACAACGTTCACGAAGTTCTCAACGTCAATTCTGAGGTTTCTAAAACACACAAAATACATATTTGGAAAGCTAATGAAGTCTACTTTCCAACAAATCAAACGGCGCTTGATTTGGAGCATCCTACATAAAGGAGAAAATCGCCATGACTCGTTTGGAGTTTGCGAAGTTGGTGCAAGGCAAGAATAGGAGATTCTTGAGATTGCCCATCGAATCTACAAGGTTCATCTCTTCCTATTCGTGTCTTCTTGTTGAATTCACGGTTTGGGGAGTTCGGCGGATTGCTTCTAGTGTGCGCCTTGCATACTAGTGCAAATTGCCCTTATCAATATTGTTTGCTGCATCAAGGCAAGGAGAAGACTCTATCCAAGGAGAAGGAACCTCGCTGATCGTACCGGGAAAGACCGGGCCATCCCTACGCATCAAATAATCCTTAGTTGGTCCGCATCACCAATTGGTTTCCTGGACCCACGCTTGGTCGCCATGGATACCATCAGCGAGGATACATCCTTCGTTGAGAGTTATATTATAACAACACTGCTGGCTAACTGCGATAAGAAATTTGTTTTTATGCCATACAATGAGCGGTTCCATTAGATTTTAATTGTAATTATACCAAAATGGAACAAGGCAATATACCTTGATTCCTTAAGAACAAATCCGAGTACACAGTTATCGGCCAATTACTCGATAGGTAAATACATTTTCTCCATACATAACTATATTGTATTCTTTCTTTCCTTTCGAATGACTAAGCTAACTTTTTCAAATTACGAAGGTCGTTCACCACCTACGTTGCAGAGACACGTGGCTCGACGCAAGGGGCCAAGCCCTTGCAACATGTTCAAAATTTTTGGGTATTTGCTAGTACAAATTAATTAATCCTATACAACACTTGGTAGTAATGCCTTTTAAATTAACATATTCTATTTTTTGCAATGCCACCAGCAGCCATCGGGCAACACATGTGGATTATACGTTTGCCACCATATAAGACTACTCATCGATTCCTCGAAGATCACCAATTCTAAGGTTTGTCAATATTCCCACATTATTTCATACTCATCAGGTTATATATGTACGCACATTGATATTTCTATCGACAAGCTGTGCCCATCTCTACAAATGCATTGCAACAGTCGGACCTTGCACAAATTCGAGGAGAGTGTGCGTACTTTTTGATGTCTAGAGTCATAAAATCAAATGGAGAGTTCCACAGCGTACAATGATTTTTTGTTTGGGATAAGATATTAATATTGATTGTAATTTTGTATTTGCTAATGGATATTTTATTTCATTTCAATTAATTGATTTGCGAAATGGATGTTTTATGTTTGTGAAATGAATTGAGATGTGAATTGGATATATACATGTATATGTTGATCTGCTTGTTTCAGATGGCATGTCTAGCATTTCCTAAACAGAAATAGGTTTAGGGGTAGAAGGGAATATCACAAACGGTTTTTAATCACAGACGGTTTTTAGTTGAAACCGTCTGTAATTTATAAATATCACAGACTGTTTTAGTTAAAAACCATTTGTGATATTTACATATCACAACCGTCTGTGATATTTATAAATTACAGACGATTTTTAACTAAAAACTATCTGTGATTATAACTATCATATACGGTTTTTAGTTAAAACCCGTCTATGATATTTGCACCACAGACGGTTCGAAAGCCGTCTGTGATGACATCGTATCATTACTGACCTATAAATTCAGACAGCTTACAAAACCGTCTGTGATGACGTTTTTGAATCATCTGTGGTACAATGTTATGTAGTAAAGGTCTAGGATCAAAGAACCTACGTTGAACGAAACTATCATGCACGTACCGAATGAATTACCTATATGCGTATAAATTATAAAACATACAGACTCTCCTACATTCCTGCTTGACATATAGTACCCAACTTGATAAACGTTTATGAAATAAATTGTGTTTCGTATACTCCCCCTATTATAGCAGGGGGAAACCGCGCGCGGAGGGAGCGGCCACGTCAGCCTGCGAGCGCGTCCGGCCGGCGCGTGGCCAGGGAAATTTCGGTACGGTCAGGGGAGCGTTTTAGCGAAAAAGTCCCTCGTTTTTCTGAAATTACGTAAAGGTCCTTTTTCCTCGCGAAAAGGTCCCTGCCAGTTTTTTTAGTCCCTCCACTTTGCAGGATAGCCCCCTGCAGTTTTCAAAATTGCGCACGAGTCCTCGTTTGTTTACATACAGGTCCTCGATTTTTTACGAAAAAACCCTTTAGCTTTTTGGAAAATACGCATGTGCCCTCGGTTTTTTAAAAAAAACTCCTTACCAATTATCGCCTCTTTTACTTTGGTACGTACGGTGGCTGGCGCGGCGTGGTGCCGCGCCTATTAGGCTAGTTGGCTCGAGGAGAGGCCCGAAGGAGGGCTCCAAGCTAGGCCTCTCATGTAAAGAGTCAGCGACGTCGAACGAAACTATCATGCACGTACTGGATGAATTCCCTATATGCGTATAAATTATAAAACGTACAGACTCTCCTACATTCCTGCTTGACATATAGTACCCAACTTGATAAACGTATATGAAATAAATTTTGGGTTTCGTATTGGCTAATCATGTTATGAAACTTTAATACCCTCCTGTATAAGAATACATGATGTTTTAGATATTGACATAGTCTCCAACATATAACTTTAACCACTAATTATTATAAAGATATATTCATAAAAAAATAAAAATTATTATATTGTGCAAAGAAAAATTTGATGACTAAACTAATGATATCATTTGACATCACAAAGTAAACAAGATTAATGATATCATTTGACATCACTAAGTAAACAAAGATTCTACCGAGCTCTATATAAACCATTATTATTTATACACTTAACAATACCGTGATCAAGAAAAAATAGCACACGAATCACACGCATACATTTGGTTCATAAGCTATCTAAACCCTAAAGTAAAGGTCCAGGATCAAAGAACCTACGTTGAACCGGTACAAATGAATGGAATATACCGAATTGTTGACAATCAAATATACCATACATTGGTGGACAACATAGCCAAGGTTCACCCTAATTTAATGCGACCTTGCTACTCCCAATGGTCATAAATGTATATACATATTTCCAGAAGTAACTTTCACCACTATTAGGTGGTGATCGGTTCGGCTGAAAGCCTCATGGCTTATGGCTGAAAACACTGTAGCTGGCTAAAAAAAGCACTGTAGCTGACAGATGCTTATTTACCATAATTAAATTTAAAAAAATTTAAAAATAGAAAAAACATATTAGCCCATCACGTATAATGTAAACAAATACGAGGAAAAAAAGAACCGGTAAAAAAACTCAAAAAAAACCAAAAGTTCAGAAAAAGATGAAATTTATGAATAGTACAAAAATAAGCTGAAGCCATATTGATCAGGGCAGTCATATGTTCCCTGCTGGCCCGAATAATATTTTGCAGATTCCCTACTTTTGACTGCATTATTCCTTCCAACAGATTATAGGAGAGGTAAGACCTATAGAGAGGGCTGAGATGCTAACCAATTCCTTAGGAATTGTACCACTTAATCGGTTATGAGAGAGGTCAAGCATCAGCAGTGATTTCAAGCTTCCCAGGGCCACCGGTATCTCCCGCTGAATCGATTTTTATTCAGAGAAAAGTAATACAGTTGAGTGAGATTCCCAAGAGTAGACGGGAGCTGCCCATCAAAGTAGTTTCCTGAAAGATCTACCTTCTGCAACTTATTAAGCGCTCTCAATGACGAAGGGAGATTTCCAGAGAGAGAGAGAGAGAGAGAGAGATGCTGCGCTCTCAATTCACTACAAATTGTCAAAGCTTTCACGAATTTCCAGTCATCACACCCATATTCTAGCAAATTGTTATGGAGCAGCAATCTTTGGAGATGCTGCAGAGTGCCAAACTGTTGAGGGATGGTTCCACTGAAGAAGTTGGTGTCAATCTCGATGTCATTAAGGTTACTGCCATTGCCTAGTGATGCCGGAAGCTGACCGGAAAGTTGGTTGAAATAGAGGTACATTTTTCGGAGACGAGAAACAGTGTGCCCCATGCATATTAGTTGGTATTGATCCGGTTAACTGGTTCACTAGCATCAAAGCACTAAGAGGGAGCAAATGTTCCAAATAATGGAAGGGATGAATGCTAAAAAGTTATTAGACGCCAAATTGAGATGTATTGAGGTTTGTAAGCCGGTCTAGAGACAAAGGGACTTCTCCAGACAGATTATTACAGCCGAGGTATTGTGTAACAAGGTACCTGAGGTTGCCCAGGCTAGGAGGGATGGTTCCTGATATTGTGTTATCACCTAAGCCAAGGCTTTCAAGGGCAGTTAGGTTCCCCAACTCTACTAGGATAAGACCCGACAAGGAACTCATAATGAGGTTCAGGTAAGTGATTACTGACAGATTTGTCGACGACAACGGGTATTTCTCCAGATTAACCTATTGTTTCCAAAATGCAAAACAGTGAGCTTTGAAAGGGATCCTATCTTGCTGGGGATCTCACCCTGGATCTTGTTGTCAGCTAGGACAATACTGATGAGCTTTGTTGGTGGCGGCCGCGACCCCGGCGGTGCGTAGGGATCCTTACCCGTCACGGTGTTGGCGTCAGAGGGGGCAACGGAGGAGCACATGCAGGAGGAAAGCGAACTGGGCAGTAGGGAGGAGGATGGGAGAACCTGCTCGACCCCGACGGCAGCTTCTAAGCCACCACCACCTCCAGGAACGCGCCCTTCCGCCACGCTGCGGTTGCCTTTCGCGCGTTGCCGGCGCCCGGGCGCAGAGGCCTCCCGTACTAGAGGTCCTCCGTGCTCTGCTACTCAAGTCAGCCGATCTATTAATCTAGAGGTGCCTGTTTCCAAGAAGTGAGTGCTTCGACAGTAAACCTACAGAAATTGCACTACTTGCAAAAAACTAGCAATTGAACAGATTTGTGCGTGAGTCTTGATTGCCGCCCAACTGATGGATGCACTCCACACGCATGTCAGAGTTAATAGGAACAGATCTGTGCGTGAGTCAGTTGGGCAGCAATGAACAATCAGCAAACTGCAGCAAGTATTCAGGACCAACACCGATTAAGCTAAAAAGAATGCATGATAACACAGTGACCATCACCAAATTGAACAGCCAGCAAAGAAAAACAGTGATAGACATTGAGTTCAAGGCTCCCATGTTTTGTTTTGTTTTTTCCCCAGCAGGTTCTTGGTACAAGAACACGTTACACACGCATCTCATAGCCACCGCCTCCCAATGCATTTATTTGGCACTTCGATTAACTAGCCAGGGATTTTCGGTGATACCCTTGACATGCATGAGAAGAAGCTGTCAATTGCCGGAGGCATTAAGGACGGCGTCGATCTTGTCGGCGACGTGGGCCTCGTCGTCCTCGAGCCGGCCAGCGGCGGCGCCCTTCTCCCACCGCACCAGCGTCGGGACGCCCCTGAGCCTGAACCGCGGGTCCACCCTCCACGGGTGGGCCAGGTCCCTCCACGTCGGCTTGTCGCCGACGTAGGCGCGCAGGAGCACCACGTCCTTGCCCAGGGCCTCCAGCTTCTCGTAGATCATGGGCTCCGCCACGTTGCAGTCTGCACATACACCGAAAACCCGCTCCGCCTTAGCGTCAGATGCAACAGGAAGGTATGGGAGGGCTTAACAAGTAAAGGAGTTGGTGGGTTACCGGGGCACCAGGTGAGGGAGGAGGAGGGGTCGCGGTCGGCGAGGAAGAGCAGCAGCTTCACCTTGGCCCCGTCGGCGGCGAGGAGCTTCTCGAAGTGGGCGTCGAAGTCGGCGACGGTCGCGTCTACCTTCTCCACCGTCATGTCCCCCAACTGACCTTGGCTTGGGTGGCTTTCTTGTGAGGGGAGCGGCGGCGGCGGGGGCGGGGGCAAGAAGAGAGCTTGTGAAGCAGATTGGAGATGGGGGAGGGGAGACGAAGAGGAGACGACGGCCGACTCTTCGGGTTTTTCTCGCCCTTTCCCTATCTCACTTCACACGCTGACGGGTGGGACCCACCCCTAGCCCCGCCCATGGGCTACGCGAGCCGGAATCTGAGGGTGTTCGAGCGTCCGTACGGCCCGTCAAACTGGCAAAGGCCCCAGTGTGGCTTAACGCCTCCTGCATGGGTAGTCCATATGAACCAAACCTTTTTTTTTCCGGAGTCAACAAATCTTTTGTCATGCCTATGTATCAGCAGATTTCTCAAAAAAATATATATATACAAGCACATAGTCCCTCTCAAAAAAATATAAGCACAGATCCCTAGCAGTTGTCGTTTGCAATTTGTATTGCACATATATATTTTGAAAATTTCTAATTCAATAATTTCATTGTTGTGGTTATGCGACAAACAGCATATACCGAAGCCTCGGGAGGCTCGAAAGAGATACCTTGAACCTAAAACTCAAGAAAAGGAGGTATGTAGAGTGAATGCACTGTACTCAATATCAAAATAGTCACTTCCTCTTAATCTTCTTCCCCTCTATGCATGGGAGAGATCTCTCTAGGCCTCTCGAGTAATTGGATTCCAGAAATACATGGCCATACTACTTGAGGTTAAAAAGTTAACCGTAGTCGGGGAATTCGAGTCATGTGATCGAGAAAGAGTGGTCAAGCTAACTAACAAGAATGACAATGGCACGTACTCGCCTTGAGGTTGACCGATATCATGAGGCAAAGGAAAATGCATATAAGTTTGTTGAGGTTCATCCGATATGATCTTTATGTATACTTGGTAATCGGCATATCTTACTAGGGGCCGCTACCAATTAGTATACGAGTAGGAGTACTCGGGCTATGTCCAAGTGTACGTGAACCTATAGGGTCGCACGCTTAAAGGGTGGGCCATGAGTTCCTAATGGGCCTTAAGTTCGAGGTCCATCATGGATACCTATATATAGAGGGGCGATGGTATAGGGTTTGTAATTTTTTTTGGGAATTCCCGAAGCCCTAGTCATCACATCTTCATCATCCAATACCACGTAGCCAGCACTAGCGCTCTAGTGCGAGGTGTTCCTACCTTGTATATGTGGATACCTTGGAGGTATTGATGTGAAGTTTCAACATTAGAATGGTTCGTAACTTGTGACGATCACAAGAAGCTGGAGGCAGAGACGTGCGGCCAATACAACTACCACCGCACCAACACGCTACATTGACTCTACTCCCGCTACAAGTCTACGTGTCTAGTGGTAATCGCATGATCTATTACTAGTAGAGATTCCTTGTTTACATGGTAGATCTTTGAAATTGTGCTAGCATAACCTACCCATGGAGCAATATCTTCTCCCCTACCCTATGGTGCCCAATGGGCCATATTTATAGATATGGATGAAGGTGTTTACACAAATGCTTTTCAATCTCAAACTAGTCTCTTCCTCCTAATATTCTCCCCTCCCCTATGGTACCATATGGATCATTTCTAGCTATAGGTGAAGGGGTTTACACAAATCCTTCTCTTGCGGTCTCAACTAGTGGAAATAAACATGTCATTTTCTTACCATACCCTACACTAGAGGTGGGCATTGGGCTGTGCCATGCCGACATGGCCCAGGCCCACCATGCTTTGGGCCACATCGTGCTGTGCCGGCTCGGCCCAGTCACCCCATTGCATCGTGCCGTGGTGGCTTGCCTTGCCCCTGGTAAGCCCAGGCACGGCCCAAAGTCCACCATGCTAACATTCATACCATGCCAGCCCAATCCCAGCCCGAAGTAACTATACACGATGAAGGTAATGACGATGATGGTGGCGATTGCTGCTATCTTCCTTTCTCTCATACCCGCCTCGTTAAAAACTAGCTAAAATTAAATTAGTTGCATAAAAACATGCGCGCATAATAACATAAATATTTTAGGAAAAGTGGAATTTCCTTGATATTTTAAAAATACAATGTTATTGCCTTGTTAAAACCCTTACACCCTAGAGTGGGGTTCCTTGAGTAAGGAAAAGAGTACCGTAACAATATATGTACATACTAACTACAACAACATGTGTACATAGTATCTATTCAACAATGTCTAGATCGTTCATGCGTTCGAGGTCAGCGTATGTCTGCACGATTTCAGGATCCTCTAGTTGATGCTGTTGCCGCTCTTTAGCTAATACCTAGTCTTTGGCGCATGTGATTGCCTCCGCCATCCTTGGCTTGAAAGATAATCTCTTTTCTTCGATTATTCTCCCTACCGTGCTGAACATCGCTTCTGAAGAAACAATGGACACCGGCACCAAGAGAACATCTCGTGCGAAATGTGACAGTATAGTAAATATCTACTTGTTTTTCTTCCACATCTCAAGTAAATCTATCTTGCCTCCGCTAGTAAGATTATGATCAATATTTACAAAATCATGCTTCAAGTAGTGGTTCAGCTCTGAGATAGAATTTTACTTGGAGGCCACTTGAGGTTGAGAGAACGAAAAAGTAGACTCACCCAGGAGTGCGATGTGTCGATGGACGACGCCGAGCCCATCTCACCGCCCCTCTTTCTCGGGGTAGGCGAGGCGAGGCGGGGGTGGTTGTGCCTAAGCTCGTTGTGAGGCTCGATGTGATGGTGGAAGGGAGGATGGCGACTACGGGTGAAAAGTGGATACGAATTATCCGTATTATTCAATTACCGTATTCGATAGGATGCGAATATGGTATAGATTTTTCCATCTGATTAACAATTTCTATTCTATTCGTATTAGAATTTGAATTCGCATAAAAATATTGATGCGAATATGGTATGGTCTTTTACTATCTAAAATGTTATTTTATCCGGACTATCCATATTCGTATTCAACGAAGCAATATGCATATTTTATTACAATACAACTAATAGTTGGATAAGTTTTTTTAATTGAATATGAACTCGTGTTTTTAAGGTGAAGTAAATGAATTAGAATGGTTAAGCATGATTGTACGAGGATAAAATATCATTAATGTCTTCATACCATATAAGTTATGAGGATATATGAATCTAATCGAATTGAGTAGATATGCGATTTAAATTCGTATCTGGTATTTGTCTGGTCCGTATTTACATTTGACGTTTGTTCAATTTATATTTAAATTCAAAAAAAATATAAATATAAATATAATTTGAACACTATTCAATTTATATTGGATCCGTTTTCACCCATGAGTGGGGAAGGCTGGTTCCATTCTGCGACCTCACGGCTACCTGATTTGGGCTGGACCGAGAGAATGAAACGGCCCAAGAACTCTCCACACACACCCCAAGTCCATCAGAGTCCATCCATCGTTCTCGTCTCGTCTACCCGATCGGCTCCGGAAGCCGGCGCTCGCCTCCTTCCCTCTCCGCGGCGGTGATCCGCCGGCCCCGTCGCCGGTCGCCATGCACGACCCGTCAGAGATCCGCACCCTGCCAATCGACATCGCCTTCGGCCGCCTCCAGGAGTGGCTGGTCGACCGCAAGCGCGTGCCGCAGGACTGGAGGAAGCGCCTCGCCGGCATCCGCGCCCGCGTCGCCGCCGCCTTCGCCTCCCTTCCACGGGACCTCCACCCCTCGCTGCTCACCCTCGAACCCGACGGTAAATCCACCCTCAGGCTTGGCTCCCGGCTGCGCAGCATCGGTGTAGTAAATTTGGCGAAACCCGCAATCTAAAGCCCTGGCCCAGTCAAATCCATTAGCTTGTTTACTTGCGCAATTTAGTAGTTTGTGTGTATGTGAAATGTAATTCTTTGCCTCTCTTCTCTTCTCATGGCGGTAGAAATTGGGTATCTTGAAGCGAAGAAGATATACAGCATACTCCTGGAATCCAACACGGATGGTAGGAACATATTTGGCCGCCTGACGGGCTCAGCGGTAAGGCTTGCTAATTTCTCTGAGACATACACCGGCGAGCGCAGGAATTGACATACGCTTTGATGCAAATGCTATGTCTAGGGTGAATGGGAATCCATCGTTAAAGCATACGAGAAGGACCATGTTTTCCTGGGAGAGGCAGCGCAGATCATGGTCCAGGCCGTGAACTACGACATGTACGGAAGTCTCTTTCTTCATCTTGGGTTTGACTAGTAATTAAATTTGTGCTTGACCTAGCTTGGGTATGGCTAATTTTACTTGCTTATTTGGCTGGCTCAAGTCCGTATCAGAGGAAGCAGATTCAGAAGACTCAGCAACAGCTTGCTGAACTGGACCGCAGGGAGGCCGACATCAAGCGACTTGCAGCTCTCTCAGCAAGTAGATATGCAGAAGCTTGCCAGGAGCTCGGTTTGCAGGTTAGCTTCTCTGTCTGAAAGGCACCGTTTGGGTTGTATGTTGTTGAATATGCTGCTTACTGTGTTATACCGATGCACCACTTGCTTTTCACTCATCATCTGCAGGGAATAAATGTGCGGCAAGAACTAATAGAGTCTGCAAAAACACTTCCGTCAACATTTAGCAAAATCTTGGAAGTCCTGAACAGTGATTCTGTCTCGAAGGCCATCGAATATTACACAACTTTTGTTAGGGTCTGCCATACTGAGGATAAGGTATAATCAGTACTACGTGGAACATATCAGATGTTGAATATAGAATTTGCTGCAAGGAACTTTTTGTGAATGTTAATCGCTTTGTTCTTCTGAATTTAGGAAAACTGTGAATCTGTGCTGCACAATCTGAAACAGTTGCAGGCTAATCCTCCTTCCCTCCATGTCTCAGTATGCACCGAGGTGGAAAATTCAAATATTCCTGCAGATGATATTGATTGGGACATTTCTGCGGATGATAATGGAATTGATTGGGACATTGGTACTGTGGAACAACCTGTGGAAGAATCTGGGGATGGTTTTGGATCATATGAAATTATTGATGCCAATATAGAGCTGGCAGATTCTACAGGTAATACAGCCGAGCCTGAGATTTGCTGGGACATCACCACTGATAATCCTGGAGAAAATGTGCATGAAAATACTATTGTTCAGAAAGCTCCAACTAAATCAGGACAATCTGAAAGTTTAGCTGAAGAAAGAAGTCAGCTGCTGGAGAAGGAATACAGAAATAATATTCTGGATGATTTACTTGAGGTATGTTTTGACATTTTTTTAATGCCACCTTCTAGTCCTCAAAGTTGCAAATATAAATGTACTTTTAAGAGGCATGCTGCATAATTACATAAATTATCAATATTAATGTCTTAAGTTTTTTGTATCGAAATTCTCTCATTTGGTATTCAAGATGACTAGTGTTGTTATTGTATCAGGCTGCTTTGCCAGCATATCCTCTTTTCTTTTAGTAATACTGTAGCTCATTAATTTCTAACACTCAAAACAGGTAAAATCATTTTTGATCCAGCGCTTGGGGGAGATGAGGAATGCTGATACATCATCCCTACAACATCAGGTGCAAGCTGTCTCACCTTTTGTTCTCCAACAGTATGATCCTGATAGTTTGGAGAATATGCTTGTAGAGGTCTCCTCAGCAATCTCTCTGCTCACTAACCAGAAAACTCTTGACCTTATAATGATCCTCAACACTAAAAGGTAAGAAGATATATTCTGAAACTTCATGCTCTTGCTTATGCCTTTCATTACTGTCACAGTTGTGCACTTATCATTCCTCATAGCATTTGCTGGAATACTTACATAGTACAGCTGTTTTTCTGCCATAAATGCATTTTTTTAACATTTATTTAACTGAATATTGCTTCCTTTCCTCTTCCAAGGTTTTTAGACAGATTAGTGTCAACCTTAGAAGATAAGAAGCATCATGAGGTGAAACTACGAGAAGGCTTAGGTGATCTGTCAGTTAAGCGCATGGAGCTGCAAAATGCACTATCATCATCCTGGCCGAAGCAAGTAAGTGATAATTTCTCCATCACAGTGGTTGATTACATTTATATTTTTGTTCTCATTGGACTATGGTCCACTTGGAGAGGAAAACATCAGCGTGGTTCAAGTCGTCCTGGCGGCTGGAGGGGGACGCCGAGGCTGTTCGCCTAGGAAATTTCCTGCCGCCAGTGCGATCTATGGCCTTCTCCCACCGCCGGAGCCAATCTGCGGCCTTCTCCCGCCGCTGGCGCCGATCTGCGGCCTTCTCTCAGGGGAAGCGGCAGGGGGAGGAGGCACCGGGGAGGGGAGGAGGCAAGGCGGCGGAGAGAGGAGGCGGTGGGGGAGGAGAGGAGGCGAGGCTGGGGGGGGGGGAGGTGAGGCGGCGGGGGAGGAGGCGAGGAGGCAGTGGGGAGAGTGAGTGTGGGAGAGAGAGAGAGAGGAGTTGGCAGTAGATGTATATGCATGCATGTTGGGATATGTAGACATGAAGTAGCCTGGCGACTCGCCAAGGTGTCGCCGTGGCGTCCAGTCGCTCTTTCGGCGCTGTGGTCACCAACTACGCCGTGACAACCATGAACATTAGTAAGGTGGCTTATAATCTTTGATCCATCCTAAAAGATGTCATCTAAATTCAAATAAAAATATGCCTGGTTTTGTGAACAACTGCATTCATGTTCCTACTCTCCATTTACTAAACTATTAGTTTTTGGCCCATCATGTGCTAAAACGCTAATACTTACCTTATATGCCCTAGAGACAATTTTTTGTTATCTCCTTGTGCTTTCTGTAGTCAAGGAGTGTATGTTGATGATTTAACTTTATAATGTTACAGGAGGCAGCAATTACAAAAACAAGGGAACTAAAGAAGCTCTGTGAGGCAACACTATCATCTATTTTTGATGGAAGGCCAGTGCATATAATTGGAGAGATCAATACTTTACTGAGTTCGAGCATTAGTCAATTAGCCGGATGACTGTACCATTCGTCAACCAAAATAAGATGAGATCTAAAGCAGGCTGATTATCTTATGGTATATACTTTTCCAACTTACAATTTACAATTCGTTGCTCTTGTGTTATTTTTGCTGCCACAGTTTTTCTGAAAATATGAATGTGTGACTTTAATTACATGTGGATTATGAGACTCACACTTATGAATATGCTCTACAGTCTACATTATAGGCCACTCAAAACACAAAATGAATGCAGACTGGACATGACTGGGGAAGAAAGTAATGTGGTCTCAAAAAGTTCAATTTGTCAATGATTTCAATCAAGTTTCTAGCGGTATTCGATCAGTCACCCACCTTTAATTGATTATATGGCCTAACTGGCCAATAATAAGGCCTAACTGGTTGATTTTCAGAACCTTGATTTCAGTTGTTTGAATTGTTGCTATTTGTTGCATTGCTATGTATCTGAAGCGAGTTCAACATCTAATGTATGCTGAGGATGGCAAAAGGTTGTCTTGTCATTCAAATAATTATGTTCTTAAACTGGTGAGCCAGCAAGATGGACTATAATGGATTCATCTGCTATGCGTTACTTCAGTATTACTTTAGAAACACTAGCATGTTCAGGGAAATTACAATCCAGTTATCTATGTCATCTTGGCTACAAGAGAACCACTCAGACTGCTGAAGTTGGATAGCAAGCACAACAGGATCTGTACATTACACTGATATCGGTACTCCATTAAAAACTGTAGACTTATACAGTACAAATTTTTATTCATGAAGGAAATTCTGAAACAACTGGCTGGATAGCTTTGGATATCTTTTCAGACCATCCTTGTAGTCGATGTAGTTAATACCGAACCAAACAGTATAACCATCCATCCACTCAAAGTTGTCAAATAGCGACCATGCAAAATATACTTGTACGTCCACTCCTTCCCTGAGATGCAATGATAATACTCTTTGTTTTGGTACAGATACTTAAATTGTTTCGATATAAATCAAGTTAAAGCAGTGATGTTAATTGTAAATTCATCTATGCATCTACAAGCAATCAAGCATCAAACTTACTTGAGGGCTCTTTGAATGTAGCATAGGGGTTGTCAGTAGAATTCTATTCTGGTATTGTCAATTAAGGCTTCTTGAAGCGGTAAATTTTCATTGTTAATTTCATCAACACATGCATTATGAGTGTTTCTTTGTAAGGAGTGGAACACGTTGTCATACTTTGCAGTTAGGCTGTTGTACCATTTTCTGTGATGTAGATAGTGGTGCTGTATGTCTTGGTGTATAGCAAGAGTTCTTCTATTCCTTTTGGATAGATGTAGACCCAAGAGGGACCAGCCTGGATACAAATATATATCAGCGTGTGCTTTTTTTGCATGCTTTTGAAATCTCTTTCTATGTGAAATTAACTATAAAATGGGTCCTTTATTATCCACCCCACTTACAACTATCGAACATGAAGCAAGATGATCTCTCTGTGAGCAAGTCATACCTTTGGACCAATATCTGTTCCATTTCTTTCCACTGTTGTTGCATTTAGAGAAAGCTATTAGCCCACCCAAGTTACTCGATTGTAGAACATGAATGAGATAGCTTACATTGATTGCCTCTCTGATTAGTCAGTGATCAGTATTGTAGCTTTTGTTACTATTGCTATTGTGTTTAGTATTCTGAGCATGTCTTGCTGTATAGTAATTGAGGCCAATGAAGTCAAATGATCCATTTACAGCTTTTGCCTGCTCTTTTGTGAATCTTGGTAATCTATTACCAACCAGTGTTCTCATGCTGAGTGGATAGTCTCCCTTGGTTAAAGGATCCATGAACCTGTTCAATTTGTTACTGAGCTATATGTCTACAAATGTTTACAAGAATTTTTCCAATAGAAGTGGCCTGAAACTTCCAGGATGAACCTGAAGTCTATCAAAACTTCCAGGATGAACCTGAAGTCTATCAAAACTTCCAGGATGAACCTGAAGTCTATCTTGTATTGGATTTAATGAAAATTCACCATCCATACATGAAGTCCAATGCACATTTGGTAGCATCCTTGTCTTGGAATTTGAGTAGGGGATTATCCAATTGCTAACTATAGTAATACCTATGGTTCGTTTTTGGCTCCACCTGCGTGATTAATGGTTATCTACTTATCACTGTCAAGTGTCAACAATAAGCTGGCCAAATACATGGAAATGAGTAAATGTATATCATATTCTAGTATTGTTAGTAGTAAAAGCTATATAAACATCCCTTAGCATGTCTAGATACCTCATTATTCCATTGTCTTGTCTCTATTCTGAGATACCTTTTTTTGTGCCAGTTCTGTTGTCAATCTTTAACTAGAAGATCTGTGGCAGTGCTATAGATATTGTCCATTTTAAGCAGCGAAAGCTGTCATTTCTTGTTTCTAGGAGTAGATTGTTTAGGCTGAATATCTCTGGTGTCTTGGTTCTTCTCTGAGAAACGTCATGCATGCAAGTCTGTTATAATCTTCGATGGCCATAAGCTAGAAGATTTGTGGCAATACTATAGATACTGTTTACATGATAGAATGCATTTTATTCTACTGATCATAGTTCTTCAGCTGTGTTTTGTTACTGAAAATAATCACAATCAAGAAAACTAAGTCAATAATCACAATCAAGAAAACTAAGTTATACCTGTTATTTGTCTCTGTACATCTGCACTGCTGCATGAGCCAGAGATTTATCATGAACTACAATATAAGGTTCCCTTCCTGTCTTCCTGAGTCTCCAATGCCACAACCTGACTTTTGCCAAGAGCAGCATCTGCCAGGTGTTAATACACCCCTGGCGTAGCCACCAATACAGGCTCGTTGAATGTTATCCAGTATTTTACTCTGTCACCAAACTCCCTAAAGCAGATGTTCGCATAGTTATGGAAATCTTCCCTGATAATGTTGGCCCAACTTGTTAAGGTCTGGTTCTTTGTTTTTCTTTCAATTTCAAGATGGTTCTTATTACTGATCAGAGTAGCGAGTTTGGGTTCCATGTAGGACAAATCATATGAGCTGTACGGTCATGTTTACTTACACAATAACGTGTCTTAAGAAGCCACCATACTGCTGTTCTAGTACTTGTGGGGAGTCCCAGTGAAAAAGGGTCACAAATGGTTCAACACGTGCATTGTTGGTTAGAACACGTGCATTGTTGGTTAGAAATTAAGATGCATCACGCATTCACGCAAATAGATAGTAACATCAGAAATCATCTTTAGTCTTGACATTACGAGCATATGTATGTAACCTTTACCTTCTGAAATGAGCTTGTCGATGAGATTGTTGTAGTATTTGATTCCTTCCAAGTTGACCCCTCCACTGTAAGCTAAGACCAAAAAATAGAGCTGTTTGTTTGTTGTCGTTGTTTTCAAATGGAGTAACTGAATTATTGACTGTGAAGAGTGTTCATTAAACTAGTTTTGCATTATTTCAATTATCAGATGCTCAATTAGTTTTTTGCACATGCTTTTGTCCATTTATGTGCTTAATTGGTAGGTCTAAATGAAGATTGCCGGTACTAGAGCTGGGTGCTTCGTGCTGTGCCGTGCTGGCCCACGTCACCTCCGGCCAGGCCCAAGCACGGCCCAAAGCCCACCGTGCCTGCGTTCATACCATGCTAGCCTAAACCCAGCCCGAATTAACTATACACGAAGGCGGCGGCGACGGTCGTCATCTTCCTTTCTCTCGTACCCGCCTCGTTTAAAACTAGTTGAAATTGAATTAATTGCATAAAAACATGGGCACGCAATGACGTAAATATTTTAGAAAAAGTGGAATTTCTTTGATATTTTAAAAATACAATGTTACCGCATCGTTAAGAACCTTACACCCTAGAGTGGAGTTTTCCGATTAAGAAAAAGAGTACAGTAACAATATATGTATATACAATTACAACATGTGTACATAATATCTACTCGTCAATGTCTAGGTCGTTCATGCGTTCGAGGTCAGTATACGCCTATGCGATTTCGGGATCCTCCAGTTGATGCTGTTGCCGCTCTTTGGCTAATTCCCATTCTTTGGTGCATGTGATTGCCTCTACCATCCTGGGCGTAAGGGATGATCTCTTCTCTTCTATTATTCTCCCTACCGTACTGAACGTCGCTTCTGAAGAGATGGTGGACACTGGCACCAGAAGAACATCCCGTGCGAAATGTGTCAGCACAGGAAAGATCCGCTTATTGTTCTTTCATCACTCGAGCAAGTCTATCTTGCCTCCACCAGTAAGATCAGGATCAATATTTGCAAAATCATGCTCCAAATAGTGGTTCAACTCCGAGACAGAATTTCACTTGGAGGCTGCCTGAGACTGAGAGGACGAAGAAGTAGACTTACCCTTTAGCTTCTTCCACAAGTGTGATGTCAAGCTTGTTTTTCCATGTTGCGTCTACTGTGAGGCCTCTGATTTTCCGTTGCTGCAAAACTTATCATGATACAAACGAAAAACACGAAAAAGCTCCTCTTTGATATGTGCGAAAGCTTCTGAATAATCTAGGCCAAGGCATTCATCTATTCCCTCCATACCTATCTGTAAACCTGCCAATTTTTTTGCATGATAAAAAATAATAGCAAAGTAATACAAGAATAGAACCAAAATATTTAATAAATTTTTCTTCTATTGCTACGATGGCATGGCCTAAAAGAGGATCGTCCCTAGATTTAGCAATTATGTCTGCAATTAACCAAATAAACTCTATAACTAAGTAAGAGGTAGGATAATAAACACCAGATAAAACCTTTGTTGTTTTATAAAAAGGTCTTAAACACTCTCGAAAACACTCTGCCAATCTGAATTAGCATCACAAATCCGTGATGGTATGCAAGTAATTGGTCCATATCTGAACAGTATTCGTGATGCTAATTCAGATTGGCAGATTGCTAGTCGTTTTTGAGAGATTTTAAGACCTTTTTACAAAGCAATAAATGTTTTATCTGGTGTTTATTATCCTACCTTTTGCTTAGTTATAGAGTTTATTTGGTTAATTGCAAACAAAATTGCTAAATCTAGGAACGATCCTCTTTTAGGCAATGCCGTCGTAGCAATGGAAAAAAAATTATTAAATATTTTGGTTCTATTTCACACTTGTATTGCTTTGCTATTATTTTTGATCATACAAAAAATTGGCAAGTTTACAGATAGGTATGGAGGGAAAAGTTGAATACCTTGGCCTAGATTATTCAGAAGCTTTCGCACATGTCAAAGATGAGCTTTTTCGTGTTTTCTGTTTGTATCATGATAAGTTTGGCAGCAGTAGAAGATCGGAGGCCTCACAGCAGACACAACATGGAAAGACAAGCTTGACATTACACTTGTGGAAGAAGCTAAAGGGCAAGTCTACTTCTTCGTCCTCTCAGTCTCAGGCGGCCTCCAAGTGGAATTCTGTCTCGGAGTTGAACCACTATTTGGAGCATGATTTTGCAAATATTGATCCTGATCTTACCGGTGTAGGCAAGATAGATTTGCTTGAGTGGTGGAAGAACAACAAGCGGATCTTTCCTGTGCTGTCACATTTCGCACGGGATGTTCTCCTGGAAGATTGGAGGCCTCACAGCAGACACAACATGGAAAGACAAGCTTGACATTACACTTGTGGAAGAAGCTAAAGGGCAAGTCTACTTCTTCGTCCTCTCAGTCTCAGGCGGCCTCCAAGTGGAATTCTGTCTCGGAGTTGAACCACTTTTTGGAGCATGATTTTGCAAATATTGATCCTGATCTTACCGGTGTAGGCAAGATAGACTTGCTTGAGTAGTGGAAGAACAACAAGCGGATCTTTCCTGTGCTGTCACATTTCGCACGAGATGTTCTCCTGGTGCCAGTGTCCACCGTCTCTTCAGAAGCGACGTTCAGTACGATAGGGAGAATAATAGAAGATCATCCCTTATGTCCAGGATGGTGGAGGCAATCACATGCACCAAAGACTGGGAATTAGCTAAAGAGCGGCAACAACATCAATTGGAGGATCCTGAAATCGTACAGGCGTATGCTGACCTCGAACGCATGAATGACCTAGACATTGACTAGTAGATATTATATATGCATGTTGTAATAGTTAGTATATACATATATTGTTACTGTACTCTTTTCCTTACTTGGGAAACCCTACTCTGGGCGTGGCTGCACCGGTGTTGGCCATGCCCCCTGGTCGACCGTTCTCACCGGGCCAGGCGTGCCCCCTGTGCCGATCGTGCTCACCGGGCCGGGCCGGCCCGAGTACGACATGCCACGCCGGGCCGTGCCGTGCCGTCCATCGTGCCGGATATCCAGGCATAGCATGGCCCACTGTTCGTGCCGGCCGGCACAGCCCGCCACGTGTCGGGTCGGGCCGTGCTTGGGCCGATCGTGCTTCGGGTTGGCCCGAAAAGCACGGGCCGTCTCCCACCTCTAGCTGGTACTTATGAGCTATGACCTTAAGAATAATCAATTACTTTTGGTTACTCACAGATCAATTGACCAGATGGCTTGTCACGTCGTGATCTTAAATTATATGGATGTCTTGCAGGCGGGCGTGAGCTGGAAGCAGTAGGCGGAGCCGTGCTGGAAGTCGCCGATCAAACCAGAGAAGGAAGCGGAGGCTTCCCGGGAAGAGAAGGGCAACCGGACCCGCAGCTAGGGTTTGCGGCGACCGTAGATAGATGGCGGCTGAACTGGGAGGGACCAGCCAAACCAGAAAGAGAGGAAGATAGTAGATTGAGGTAATATTCTTCATGCCTTTATTGCATCATCTCATCCCCTTTATATATAGAGGAGAGTCCAAACTCTTCATGGCTAAGCCAGATTACAATCCTAATACAACCCTGACTCTTTAACCGATTCTTACCCAAACTACCAATGCGAATACGAAATACAAAGCAAACCTATTAGGAAGAGGCTGCAGTCCCTGCCGCCTCTGCTGGAGGAAGACGTGCGCCAGAGCTTCTCCTGGCGTATGTTCTCCCAAATCTGCCTGGCCTGACACTTCTCCCCTCCTCGAAAAACAGCTCGTCCTCGAGCTTGAATAACGGGTACTGTTGACGAAATTTGTCCAATGGCTCCCAAGTGGCCTCAGATGCTTGCAAACCCTCCCAATGAACTAAGAGCTCGCGTACCCCATTGTTTTGTCGGACGCGGATGACATGCTGCGGAACTGGGGCCACTCGACCATGATGGAGTGCCGGCAGTGCTGGCGGTTCAGTTGGGGGAGTGCCAAAATAGGGTTTGAGAGGACCCACATGAAAAACATCATGAATGCGAGCTCTAGCTGGCAGTTGGAGACGGTCTGCCACCTCTCCCAGTTTGGCGATGACTTGATATGGGCCATAATAACGAGGACCCAATTTGCGATTGGCTTTATCAGCTAAGGACAGAGCTTGGCGCTGATGAAGTCGAAGCCAAACCCATTGCCCAATCTCAAAGGATAGTTCCCTGTGCTTTGCATCATAGGCGTTTTTGTGATGTTGTTGAGCGAGGAGGAGACGGTCGCGGACGTCTGCCAGCAGCTGATCTCGTTCCAACAGGAGTTGATCCACGGCGTGTGAAGGAGTTGCCATGGCTGAATGTGGCCGGAGAGTCGGAGGGTCCCGGCCATATACCACCTTGAATGGCGTGTCTCGCAGGGAGGATTGGAATGATGTGTTATAGCAATATTCAGCCCAAGGTAACCAACGAATCCATTGTCGTGGCCGGTCTCCTGTGAGACACTTGAGGTACATGGCAATGATTTTATTGGTAACCTCTGATTGTCCATCGGTTTGGGGGTGAAAAGCGGAGCTCAAATGAAGTTTGGTACCCGTCAACTGAAAGAGCTCGGACCAAAATGTGCTCGTGAAGACTGGGTCCCGGTCACTAACAATTGAGCAAGGGATCCCGTGTAAGCGAACCACCTCATCAAAGAACACCTTGGCCACTGAGCTGGCTGTATATGGGTGAGCCAATGGAAGGAAATGCGCGTATTTAGAAAACCGATCAATAACTGTGAGAATTACTGATTTGCCATTGACACGCGGTAATCCTTCCACAAAATCCATTGCAATATCTTCCCAAATCCGCGAAGGAACCTGTAGAGGCTGCAGCAGGCCGGCTGGATTGTCAGGGCTGGCAGATTCGGCAGGGTATTTGGGAGGAGGAGTCGTCCCAGCCAGCCAGACGCACCCGAGGAAGCAGCAGCCGCACCTCCTCTGGACTCTACCGCAGGTTAGGGTTTGGGTTTCCAAGTTAATTGTATTAGGCGAGTCGTATAGGACTCGATTCCAGTACTTAGTAGAGTTGTAATCGGTTTGATTAGATTGTGGAAGTATCCGGCATAACCGGACCTCTCCTCTATTATATAAAGAGGATGAATCATATCAATAAAGGGGTAGAGAAGTATTACCTTATTCTGAATCTCTTCTTCTTCAATTCATGCCTTCCGTCTCTCTGGCTGTCGGATCTTCCTCTGGTCCAGCCGCCTCTCTATCTCCGATCTCGTCAGGAAACCCTAGGTTTCCCCAATCTCCAGCACGGCGCCCACGTCCTCCTCCAGTTCGCGGCTTCCTGCAGCGCATCCCTACAATCTGAGGTCAAGGCGTGACAACGTGGTATCAGAGCACATGGCTGACGACAAGATTGAAGCGCTATATGAGCAGTTAGCAACCACGGCAGCAAATTTGGACAGTCTGACCAAGAGGGTTGAAGCGATGATGAAAAGCGTAGAAAGTCAGCATCACCAAGGAGAGGAGGTTGCGAATCGGTTGATGGCATTAGAGAAGCGACCCATAGGAGATGGACTTCTGCCGCTTCCAGGAGGGAACACACCAGTAGCAAATCAATTGGGGAACGGAGGGGGTCCAGCAACTGAGAAACCTCCGCGTTTCCACAGATTGGAGTTTCCCTCCTACGACGGACAAGGGGATCCAATGAGTTGGCTGCAAAGATGCGAACAATTCTTTCGCGGGCAGAAAACATTGGAAAGTGAGAAAGTCTGGCTTGCGTCATACCATCTGATTGGAGTGGCGCAACAATGGTATTATCAACTGGAGAGGGATGAAGGAGAGCCCAATTGGCAGCGTTTCAAGGACTATATCAATCTCAGGTTTGGGCCGTCAATCCGCCACAACCCTCTGGGAGAGCTGAAAGAACTGGTTCAAACCAGCACGGTGGAAGAATACCAACAGCAGTTTCTTGCTATCCTTTGCCGGGTTGAGCACCTTCAATCAAGACAGCAGGTCCAGTTATTCACACCAGGACTGCGAGAGCCAATTCGCACGGATGTGGAACTTCAAAATCCGGCCAACCTGCAGATGGCAATGGCCCTTGCGCGGGCTTACGAGAAGCGGGCGTAGGCTACTGGACAAGTTACGAGCATCCTGCCGAGAAAGCCACAGCCAATCCCAGCACTGGCTCCAACACAAATAACGGCAACAACACCGGCTCGGCTACCTCCACCAAATCGCCCGGCCCTGCCTGCCCTCCCAGCACCAAATCCTAACCTCGCAACAGGGGCCGCGCAGGGTGCAGTACGTCCCCGCCGGACGCTTCAACGCCGTTTTCTCACAGCAGAAGAGATGGAGCAACGGAGAACTGCAGGGCTCTGCTTCAACTGTGATGAGAAATTCACGCCCGGCCACCGTTGCAAGCGGTTGTTCATGCTATTTGCTCCCAGCGGTGGCTCTGACGACGACGCAGATTGGGACGTGGTTCCCGAAGAAGGCGAACCGCGTATTTCACTATATGCGGCGACTGGGATTGCACCGAAGGCGGCGCAGACCATGCAGCTCAAAGTGGTTGTGGGCGGCGCAACCTTGCTAGCCCTATTGGACTCCGGCTCCACACACAATTTCGTTACTGCAGCAGCTGCTGAGCGCGCCAACCTTTCTGTCCAACCGCGACGAGGGCTGCAGGTGCTGGTTGCTAACGGCGACAGGGTGCAGAGTTCGGGATTTTGCCCGGCAGTGAAGTTACAGATTGGTCAAGAACACTTCTCCATCAACTGTTACTCTCTTCCGTTGGACGGATTTGACATAGTTCTTGGCGTACAGTGGCTCCGCACGTTGGGACCCATACTGTGGGACTTTGATACACTGAGCATGATGTTCTGGAGGGGAGATCACAAGGTCCAATGGCGTGGACTTCAGAATGCACAAGAGCGGCCGCAGGTCTGCAACATCTCAGGGCCGACATTGATGGACACATTGCTCCAGGAATTTGACGGTCTGTTTGCATCACCACAAGGGCTACCGCCGACTCGAACACAGGACCACCACATACATCTTGTTCCAGGGACAGCACCAGTCTCAGTTCGCCCATATCGCTACCCTCAACTCCTCAAAGATGAGCTAGAACGTCAATGCGGAGAGATGCTACAGCAAGGGACTATCCGCCCAAGCACTTCTGCTTACTCTTCGCCAGTCTTACTAGTAAAGAAGCACGATGGCACTTGGCGGTTTTGTGTGGACTACCGGGCTCTCAACAACCAAATAGTTAAGGACAAGTTCCCGATTCCGGTCGTAGATGAACTCCTTGATGAATTGAAAGGAGCTAAGTTCTTCACTAAACTGGACCTTCGCTCGGGATATCATCAAGTACGGATGCATCCGCCAGACATTGAAAAGACGGCTTTTCGCACCCACGAGGGCCTCTTTGAGTTTTTGGTCATGCCCTTCGGCCTAACTAATGCACCGGCCACGTTCCAAGCACTCATGAATAGCATTCTCCGCCCGTATTTGCGCCGGTTTGTCCTAGTCTTCTTTGATGACATCTTGATTTACAGTCCGTCATGGGTGGAACATCTTCGCCACGTTCGAGCAGTTCTTCGGCTCCTACAGCGACACCAGCTTTACCTCAAACGCTCCAAGTGCTTCTTTGGCGAATCGTCTGTCGCATATCTGGGTCATGTTATCTCGGCCGATGGAGTGGCTATGGATGCTACCAAGGTACAAGCCGTTCAGGAATGGCCAACTCCACGCTCTGTTCGGGCCCTGCGGGGATTCCTCGGCTTGGCAGGATACTACCGCAAATTCATTAAAGGTTTCGGGACGATAGCAGAACCACTCACATGCCTTCTCAAGAAAGAAGCGTTTTCCTGGAAGACAGAGGCAGCGGCAGCATTCCAGTCCCTCAAAAATGCTCTCACCACGGCGCCCGTATTACAACTTCCAAACTTTAAGCTGGAGTTTGTAGTGGAGAGTCCAAACGTCGGGTTCCGGCATCGGGGCGGTGTTACACCAAGGCCACGGGCCCATCGCCTTCTACAGTCGAGTACTGGCTACCTGACATGCACATTTAGCAGCATATGAACGGGAGCTGATGGGACTCGTAATGGCGGTCAGACATTGGAGGCCGTATTTGTGGGGACGCCGATTTATAGTCAAGACCGATCACTATAGCCTCAAGTTTTTGCTCGATCAACGGCTCTCCACCATTCCGCAGCACCGCTGGGTCAGCAAGCTATTCGGCTATGATTTCCTTGTCGAATTCAAGCCAGGGCGACTAAACACCGTGGCAGATGCATTATCTCGCTGTGCAGAAGAAACCGGATCACTGACTGCTATTTCCGGACCGGAATTTGCTTTATTTCACGAACTGCGTCAGGCCAATGCATCCGACCCAGAGTTGGTGGCTCTACACACACAAGTCCAGGAGGGAACTCTCGGTGCGCCTTGGCAGATCTCCGACGGCCTGCTACTTTACAACGACCGTGTACATGTGCTCCCCTCGTCGCCGCTCCTGTCATCAATTCTGCGCACAGCCCATGCAGTAGGCCATGAGGGAGTTCAGAAGACATTACATCGCCTTCGGAGTGATTTCCATGTGCCAAAGGACCACCAGCTAGTGGAGGACTTTGTCCGTTCTTGCCAAATTTGCGAACGCAACAAGCCGGTGCAGCTTCATCCCGCCGGCCTTCTGCAGCCCTTACAAGTCCCCTCACGCATTTGGGATGACATTGCCATGGATTTTGTGGAGGGACTACCGCGAGTTCATGGCAAATCAGTGATACTCACCGTAATTGACCGGTTCTCCAAATATGCACACTTCATCACATTGGCTCATCCATATACTGCAAGTTCGGTGGCCCGGGTATTCTTCGATGAGATTGTCCGTTTGCATGGAATCCCCTGCTCCATTGTGAGTGATCGCGATCCAGTGTTCACCAGTAACTTTTGGTCAGAACTTTTCCGGTTGACGGGAACTAAACTCCACTTGAGCTCCGCCTTCCACCCGCAGTCCGATGGCCAGTCCGAGGTGACTAACAAAATCATTGCTATGTACCTTCGTTGCCTGACAGGAGATCGTCCACGCCAGTGGGTTCGCTGGCTGCCATGGGCAGAATACTGTTATAACACGTCCTTCCAAACATCGTTGCAAGAGACTCCCTTCAAGGTGGTCTATGGTCGGGACCCTCCAACGCTCCGGCCACATTCGTCCATGACAACTCGTTTACAAGCCGTTGATCAACTTCTTTTGGAGAGGGATCAATTGCTTGCAGATATCAAGGACCGCCTCCTTTTGGCTCAGCAACACCACAAACAGGCCTATGATTCTAAGCATAGAGCCGCCTCCTTCGAGATGGGACAATGGGTCTGGCTCCGGCTCCATCAGCGCCAAGCTTTATCGCTAGCCCCCAATGTGAACCGCAAATTGGCACCTCGCTATTATGGTCCATACCAGATCGTGGAACGGATTGGCGATGTGGCATATCGCCTGCAGTTACCAGCCCGTGCTCGCATCCATGACGTCTTTCATGTCAATTTGCTCAAACCATACCATGGCACCCCTCCACCTGCACCTCCAGCATTGCCACAAATGCTCTATGGTAGGATTGCTCCCATTCCACACCATGTTGTTCGCGCTCGGACGACTAATGGAGAGCGGGACGTGTTAGTACATTGGGAAGGGATGTCAGCCGCTGAGGCCACTTGGGAGCCCCTGGATCAGTTCCGTCGTCGCTATCCACTTTTCAAGCTCGAGGACGAGCTTCTTGTCGAGGAGGGGAGAAATGTCAGGGCTGGCAGATTCGGCAGGGTATTTGGGAGGAGTCGTCCCAGCCAGCCAGACGCGCCCGAGGAAGCAGCAGCCGCACCTCCTCTGGACTCTACCGCAGGTTAGGGTTTGGGTTTCCAAGTTAATTGTATTAGGCGAGTCGTATAGGACTCGATTCTAGTACTTAGTAGAGTTGTAATCGGTTTGATTAGATTGTGGAAGTATCCGGCATAACCGGACCTCTCCTCTATTATATAAAGAGGATGAATCATATCAATAAAGGGGTAGAGAAGTATTACCTTATTCTGAATCTCTTCTTCAATTCATGCCTTCCGTCTCTCTGGCTGTCGGATCTTCCTCTGGTCCAGCCGCCTCTCTATCTCCGATCTCGTCAGGAAACCCTAGGTTTCCCCAATCTCCAGCACGGCGCCCACGTCCTCCTCCAGTTCGCGGCTTCCTGCAGCGCATCCCTACAATCTGAGGTCAAGGCGTGACATGGATGGAGGTGCACGGATTTGTTGCGCTGGCAGACTTGGCAAGATCGGACGAAGTCTTCGACGAGCTTGCGGTCATGTGGGATATGGAAATCACCCCGAAGGCGGTGCAACGTCTTCTGTACCCCCTCATGGCCGGTGGCATGTGCTGCGCTCAAAATGGCCTGGATGTGCGGTGAAGATTGCAGCACATGTACCCGATTGTTGTGGAGAATCAGACCATCTGCAATCTGCCAGGGAGCGCCCAATGACCCATCTTCAATCTGTGCTTTCAGAGCCACCAATTCAGGTGTGGCTGCCGTCTCAGCCCGCAAGTCCTGGAAGAGGCTAAAATCCGGTCCTGATATCGCACATGCTGTGGCTGTTTCTTCTGCGCAGCGGGATAAGGCATCTGCCACAACGTTGAGCCGCCCTGGTTTGAATTCCACCCGGAAATCATATCCAAATAATTTACTTACCCAGCGGTGTTGAGGTATGGTGGAGAGGCGCTGGTCGAGGAGGAACTTGAGGCTATAATGGTCTGTGCGTATGGCAAAATGACGTCCCCACAAATACGGTCGCCAATGCCGTACTGCTAGCACTAGACCCATGAGTTCTCGCTCATATGCTGCCAAGTGGGCATGCCGGCCAGCCAACACTCGACTAAAGAAAGCGATGGGGCCATTGCCTTGGTGTAATACTGCCCCCACGTCGGTCCCGGACGCGTCACATTCGACTATGAATTCAAGGTTAAAATCTGGGAGCTGCAATAGGGGTGCTGTAGTGAGAGCCTCTTTGAGATTTTGGAAGGCACCTGCGGCTTCATTTGTCCAGGAGAAGGCATTCTTTTTGAGAAGACGGGTAAGTGGTTCCGCAATCTGCCCAAATCCTTGAATGAACTTCCGATAATATCCCGCCAATCCAAGGAATCCGCGAAGGGCCCGTACAGAATGTGGTTGAGGCCACTCGCGAACAGCTTGTACCTTGGTCTCATCCATGGCGACTCCCGATGCTGAGATGACATGCCCTAAGTAAGCCACTGTAGGTTTGCCAAAGAAGCACTTAGATCGCTTAAGGGAGAGTTGATGCTGTTGTAGGAGTCGAAGAACAGCTCGAACATGGCGCAAATGTTCCACCCAGGAAGAGCTATATATGAGAATATCATCGAAAAACACCAAGACAAACCGACGTAAGTAGGGGCGAAGGATGCTGTTCATGAGTGACTGGAACGTTGCTGGAGCATTTGTCAGACCGAAGGGCATGACCAAGAATTCAAAGAGACCTTCATGTGTGCAGAAAGCGGTCTTCTCAACATCTGAAGGATACATTCACACCTGATGATAACCTGACCGAAGGTCCAATTTGGTGAAGAATTTGGCGCCGCGCAATTCATCCAAGAGCTCGTCCACCACCGGAATTGGAAATTTGTCTTTGATCGTTTTACTGTTCAGCGCACGATAGTCAACACAAAAGCGCCAAGAGCCGTCATGCTTCTTGACAAGCAAAACTGGGGACGAATATGCCGATGTACTCGGGCGAATGATCCCTTGTGCTAACATCTCCCCACACTGTCGCTCCAACTCATCTTTCAACAGCTGTGGATACCTGTAGGGGCGAACAGAGACCGGTGTGGTACCTGGTACTAGATGTATGCGGTGATCCTGTGCGCGAGGAGGTGGCAGCCCTTGAGGAGGCTCAAATAACTTCTCAAATTCCAGCAGTAGTGTATCCAGCAGTTCTTGGCCTGAGATGGCGCAAGTCTGCAGCCGTGATGGCACAGACGGCATGCCCTGCCATTTCACCCTGCGGTCTTCTCGCCAAAACATCATGGTCAGTCTGTCAAAATCCCAAAGAATGGGCCCCAATGTGCGAAGCCATTGTACCCCTAGTACCAGATCAAATCCATCCAAGGGCAGAGAGTAGCTGTCGATTTTGAAGTGCTCTGGATTGATCTGTATGTGCACTTCCGGGCAAACCCCAGAGCTCTGTACGCGATCACCATTTGCTACCATCACGCGCAGGCCATGGCGCGGTTGAATTCGAATGTTTGCTTTCTGAGTAGCTGCTGTTGTGATGAAATTATGTGTGGATCCCGAATCCAACAATGCTAGCAACTGGACGCCGCCCACAATCACCTGGAGCTGCATGGTCTGCGACGTTTGCGGTGCAATTCCGGTTGCAGCGTAAAGTGAAATGCTGGGTTCTTTGTCCTCCACCGCCATGTCCCAGTCAGCTTCCTCATCGGACCCTCCGCTGGGAGCAACAAGTAGAAACAAACGCTTGCAGCGGTGGCAGGAGAAAACTTCTCGTCACAATTGAAGCATAGTCCTGCTGTGCGCCGTTGCTCCATTTCATCAGGCGTGAGAAATTGTCGCTGTATGGTGCGGCGGGGCCGAGCTGTCCCTGGGCTGGCTCCCGCGGTTGAGTTGGATGGTGGGGCGGGAAGGGCGGGCAAATTGGGCCTGCTGGCCGTAGTCGGTTTTGTTGGTGCCGCCGGTGCTGCTGCTGCTGGCGGATATGAGTTAGCCCCCGTCTTTTTGAGCAAGGAATTGGTGTCCTGTCCTGCAACTTGTGCACGACGTTCATAAGCCCTAGCCAAAGCCATCGCCATCTGGAGTCCCCCCGGATTTTGCAGCTCCACATCTGTGCGAATTGGTTCGCGTAACCCTGACGTAAACAGCTGAACTTGCTGCCGTGATTGGAGGTGATCCGTCCGACACAAGATTACAAGGAATCGCTGTTGATAGTCCTCCACCGTGCCGGTTTGTGTCAGTTCTCGGAGTTCACCCAGGGGATTGTGTCGGATCGATGGCCCGAAGCGCAAGTTGATGAACTCCTTGAAGTTTTGCCAATCGGGTTCCCCCTCATCTCTTTCCAATTGATAATACCACTGCTGCGCTATTCCAATTAAATGGTAAGACGCAAGCCATACCTTCTCGCCTGATGGTGTCTTTTGCCCGCGGAAGAATTGTTCGCAGCGCTGCAGCCAGTTGAGTGGATCGCCTTGTCCGTCGTATGAAGGGAATTCCAATATGTGGAAACGAGGGGGCTTTTCAGATGTCAATCCTGCTCCGTTCCCGTAATGGTGCGCTGCTGGAGCTTGGCCGACTGGAATTGGTAGCAAGCCATCCCCTGCGGGCCGCTTTTCTAGCGCTGTAAGCCTGTTGCCATGTTCATCCCCTCTGATCTGCTGTTGCTTCAGGAGTTCCTTCACGTCTTCCAGTTGTTTAGACAGATGTGTCGTCAATTCTGCCACTTGGTCATATGTTGCAAATTTTTCTTCAGCCATGAGCTCTGATACCAAGTTGTCACGCCGTGATCTTAAATTATATGGATGTCTTGCAGGCGGGCGTGAGCTGGAAGCAGTAGGCGGAGCTGTGCTGGAAGTTGCCGATCAAACCAGAGAAGGAAGCGGAGGCTTCCCGGGAAGAGAAGGGCAACCGGACCCGCAGCTAGGGTTTGCGGCGGCCGTAGATAGATGGCGGCTGAACTGGGAGGGACCAGCCAAACCAGAAAGAGAGGAAGATAGTAGATTGAGGTAATATTCTTCATGCCTTTATTGCATCATCTCATCCCCTTTATATATAGAGGAGAGTCCAAACTCTTCATGGCTAAGCCAGATTACAATCCTAATACAACCCTGACTCTTTAACCGATTCTTACCCAAACTACCAATGCGAATACGAAATACAAAGCAAACCTATTAGGAAGAGGCTGCAGTCCCTGGCGCCTCTGCTGGAGGAAGACGTGCGCCAGAGCTTCTCCTGGCGTATGTTCTCCCAAATCTGCCTGGCCTGACATGGCTTAAGTGCTTTTCTAGGTCCTAATGAAATGGGCTTTTGCATGATCTTATTTTCATGGTCAAAAGACTATAAATATTATACAATGTCAAGTGCAGGGGGCTTGTATGCTATATAGCTGTTTGCTTCACTTAAATTAAGCATATTGTACATGCTATGGCAAGAAAGCACTTAACTAGGTATTTTTTATGGAAGTGGATTGGTCTTGCCATCAAGTGGTATTATTTTATGCTAGCAGTAGATCGCTGGATTGTCTGTGCTTGTTTGTTTGGAACTTGAGTGATAAGTGCTTTCTTTTTTTGCTCTAGCTTCATTTTTTTTTTCAAGTGATTAACCTCTCTCAATCTTATGTTGGCTCGTAGTTCAGCTGTTCATGGTTATCTCTCCGAGAAATCTGGAAAGAAGGGATTAGCAAGCTCTTCGTTCTATGGGCCAAAAACCTGTGAAGGCTACCACCAGAGGGCAGCCTGTGAGGGTTTTGCAAATTATCAGGCATTGTTACAAAAACGAAAGTTTGTGTGTACAAGGTTTGTCAGAACGCACAGAAGCATTCAACTTTATTGTCCAAGTGAGGGGGTTGGACTTGAAAGTGCTACTTTGTTATAGTTCAGCAGGCTGAAGCTTTGCTTGTTTTTCCTTGAGTCAGGAGGCTGTCATGATATTGTTCAAAGTAATAGCCTATTACTCACCAGTTTGACAATAGTTTAAAATGTAGCATAGTCCTATTTTCAGATCTTACTGGTATAACTATTGACTCGCTGAAATGAGGCTGTGATTGTTAGTAGCAAATGATACCATGTCGAGCATTTTTATGTATCCTTGTTAATAGCAGTCACAGTGATATGGCTAAATAGATGAGTGGTGCATTAGCCTGGTAGTGACAAATTAAGGACAACTAATAGCAGAGGCAGCCAAAATGCTGTGTAATCTTGTGCATGAATGGAGCGAAGGACCTGGGTGATTATGAGTGAAGGTGTCCCACATGCTGGGTCCTCTGCCACCTTCCCTGGCAGCGCCTTCGTACTGCATCAAGCATCAAAATGCGTATAAGAGCAAATCATTCATACTTCCAGTAGTTTCCAGATTCTTCTAGAACTTACCTGGTACGCGGAAGAGGCTGTGCCGAAGAGGGAAGTCCTTAGGGAATTGACTACTTGTGATCTTGCTTGACTTCGTTGGACAGCGACATCGTCAAAGAGGCCAAGACCAAGAGCAGCAGCGGGAGCAGCGACATGGCTATGCTTGTAGTTTCTTTCTTGCCTTTGTGCTAATGGGTTCACCAGTGCGCTCTCTATATGTAGGCTGGTTCTGGAGCGCCGATTGGGTATAGGAAAAACGGAAGCCTTTTATGTCCCCCGAGCAAACAGCGAAATCTTTGCCGTGTTTTTTTACGTAGCTATGCGTCAGTGTTTACTAGATACTGCTATTGGGGGTATACTGTTTTCCCCCCTCTATTCCCTGTCAAAGTGCACTAAGCACAGCAACAGCAGGGTCCTAAGCAAAAAACCCACAACCAAGGCTACAATTCACGAAAAGCGAAAAAAACTGATAACTAAGACAGATACGAAAGGCTAGTTTATTTTTTTTCATAGGAGCTTGGATCTATCATCCTGTGCTCAAGAGTTTCTTTAGCTTCCTGTTCTCATGCGTCCTCTTCACTTTTGTATCCTAAGGACTTCACTCTGAAGCATATTAGCGCCAACCACCAAGACTTCTTTCTCCTCTTCCTTGTGAAGTCCTGCCCAAAATTTTAGGAAGGTGCATATATAACATATGATCTCAGTTGGGGATCTAACTAATTTCTTCTCAAAACTTGCCTTGTTCCTTAGTTTTCACATAGCCTAGCATACAGCCGACAAACCAACTATGTGAAAACTTGATTTACCAGGTAGATAATGACTAACCCACCACATGTATTGGTTAAAAGAGCCAGGACTACAATTGGCTCCTAGAAATAATCCAATAACACCCTATACATATTTAGCAACCACACAATCAAAGAAAAGATGATTTATAGTCTCTTTCTCACAACAAAAGCTGCAAGTTGGATCACTAGACCACTTCTTTAACAATACATATCTTGTCAAAATGGCATTGTTTCCAATTAACCACATGAATATTTTAATCTTAAGAGGAATCTTTGATTTCCAATGCACTTTCAAATTATTATTAGTGAGATGATTATGAAGTTATTTATAAACCGATTGAATAGAAAACCTTCCATATGCATTCAACTTCCATCTAGGTTTGTTAATACACCCAAAGGTATAGTCAACAAAATGTTTTTGAGCTGATTTAGTTTAGTTTGTCTATCTTCATTTAACCATCTTCTAAAAGATAAATTCCAACCATTATCAGTCAATTCATGAATTGATAGACCAATGTCATTACTGATAGGAAAAAGATTATTAAATTGCTCACATAAATGAATAGAACCACACCAACAATCTTCCCAAAAGTCGATGTGTTTTCTATTCCCCACAATCATATATATCCCTTTATGGTATTCACTTTTAATGTTAAGAAGATCGGACCAACATAGAGAGTCATTCTATTTGTGCTTAACATGTTTCACAGTTTTGTCGCACCGGTATTTTGCTTTAACTATGTGTTGCCATATTCTTTCCTCATTTTCTAGTTTCCACCATCACTTACATAAGAGACTAACATTTAAAGCATACAGATTCTTAATGTCTAGACCACCTTTTTGTTTGGGCTTGTAAATTAAAGGCCATTTCACTAAATGTTACTTTATTTTATTCCCACCTCCTAGCCAAAAGAATTTTCTTCTAGTTTTATTCATCCTGGATAGCACAGTCTTAGGCAACAAATACATAGACATGTGATATATAGGAATACTACTCAAACTTGAGTTTATTAAGACAACTCTACCACCCATGGACAAAGATCCACCCCGCCATCCATCAAACCTTTTTAAAAGTTTTTCTTCCATATTTCTCCAGTCAATAACATGTAGTCTAGAGCTATTTACATGCATCCCAGTGTATCTAAGAGGCCAAGAACCAATTTGACAATTGAACATATCAGAATATTGAGTGAGTTCCTTATCCTCTCCTTTAATCATTCAAGCTTCACTTTTCTAAAAATTAATTTTCAACCTAGACATAGTTTCATACATATAATAACAGTTTCATGTTCCTAGCCTTTTCCAAATCATTTTCCATTAATAAAATGGTATCATCTGCATATTGCAGAATAGATACCCCATTGAGAATTAAATGTGGCACCAAACCAGTGACTAGACCATTAACTTGAGCTCTAAAAATCATCTTTGCTAAACAATCTGTAACAATATTTAATAGAAAAAGTGACAAGGGATCACCTTGTCTAACACCTTTATGACTCGTGAAATAAGAGCCAGTTTTGTTGTTCACTTTTACACTCAAAGTTCCCTTCATTACTATTGATTTAATCCAACTGCATATTTTATTATTAAACCCCTTAAGTTTTAAATAGCAGAATAGTAATTTCCAATTCACCTTATCATACGCTTTTTCAAAATCTAATTTTAAAACCAGGCCTTTTTTATTCTTCACACTAGTTTCCTGTAGAATTTCATGTAAAGATAACACCCTATCCATAATGTTTATGTTTTTAATGAAAGCATTTTGGCATGTATTAATGATCTTATCCATGAAGGGTTCTATTCTCAAAGTAAGTCTTTAGTCAAAATTTTAAAACACATTCAATAAAGAAATTGGTCAGAATTGTTCAATTTTATCATCATCTTTGAATTTCGGAAGAAGAGTGATAATGCCATAATTCATGTGGCTAACATCTAGAACATTATCATAGAATTATTGAAAAATGGCAAGAAAATCCTTTTTAATGATATGCCAACATTTTTGATAAAACTCCACTGGAATATAGTTAGGACTAGGAGTTTTATTTGATTCTATCTGGAAAATGGCTCTTTTTATTTCCTCTTCATCAAAAGGTTTTTCAAGGATTTCATTATGTAGGACCGAAATGGCAACAGAGGGGGGGGGGTGAATGGTGCCTTCTAAAAACTCCCCAAGTACTCACACGACAAATCGGGCGAAAGAACTAGCTTCTTCGATCGAACACACGTGGTCGTAAGCCAACTGATGGTCGAACACCACGTGGTCGAACACTTGCCTGAGCCGACAAAAGAAATCAAGCAGTGATAACTGAGAGGATGAACCAAGAACAGAAGGACTCGAGGCGCACAATCATCCGGTAAAGTGAACTTCTCTAATTCGACTCCTGCTCTCGGGAATGAACTGGCCAAGTGGCCTTGAGACAGATTCCCAGTTCTGAGCTAATCAAAGCACACAAAGACGAAAGCAGACTCACGAAGAAGAGAGGAGAGAAAAGGATAGCAAGAAGTCCAAGTTCTCAAAACAGATCGCAAACAAGTCAATCACAACATCTCAAGACGACAGAAAACAAATAGAGGAAGAGAGATGAATGATTGATAATGGAGGTTTCTACAGCCACTCCAACTGGGAGATACATGAGCACACTTGCTCCATCCCGAGAACCCACATACTCACAAATAACAAAGGAAGAACAGAGCAACTCGGGGATCAGAATCTCACCAGTACCCGAGCTCTACCCTCTCTATTTATAGCCACACACTCACACACCAAAGAGGGGGAACCCACAAACCCTCACCTAACACCGGGTTTTCAACTCACTTTACCCACTAGCGAGAACGAGCTCCAGTGCTTTACCCGTTACACCCAACGGCTCCACTGCTTTGCCCGTTAGCGCCAACAACTCCTGTGCATTGGCAGAGACACAGCTTCCCTTTGCAGCTTTCCGCATTTCTCCAAAATGCCATTCCACTGCCTTCCCGGAAGCTTCCTCCTGCCTTGTCGTCCAAGCTTGCAACCACCTCGCAAGACTAGGTCTCCTTCGGCTTCCCCTAATCGTTCTGGACCTCGACATCCCCCATGTCTAGTCCCGACCACTCCAAGCCTCATCAAGACTTGTCTCCAAGGTCCTCTGGCAGCTCCAGCTCCGGTTCCTCATCTCCTCGGCTTGCAACCTCACAGACCTCGTCGTCTTCAGCACTTCCTGGCCGCTCTTGACCTCAGCACCGCCCGTGCCTAGTCTCGGCCTTCCATGCCTCGCCACGACTAGTCTCAAGGTCCTGCAAACATTACAGACAAGCAAACCATTACATAGCACCGCACAACACAATGTGTACAGACATCTGCATAAAAGGAACTCAAAACATGCTTCACAAGGTCGTACATTCACTACGATCGGTCAAAAATACTTAAACATTAATTCTCAAGACCTACGATCGTTACCATAGACCATACGACCACCCCAGTGGTCCTTACGACCGCCTTAAAGCTAGCTACGACCATCACAAGTTTCAGTTCCAACTTACCCGACCAAGTTGTACCAACTTATGACTGGTCGAAACCATAGATCAAGACTTTCTTAAGTCCTACGACCACATCTCAAGATGATACGACTATCTCAGAAGTCCATACGACCGGTTCCCAGAGACTACGACCAAAACCAGAGATTCCATCGTGGTCGAACCACTTTCCGACCACGTTCATCGCTTTCCACCGTGGTCGAAACCCTTCTCGATCACGTACGACTTGGTTCACTGTGATCGAAGCCCTTCCAACAACGTTTGAACACTTCCGACCGCAGTCGCCCACTTGCGACCACGCTCCAAGCTCGTCTGACTGCATCCGACCGAGCTACGACCATGTTTGCCCATAACGTGGTCGAAACCCGCTTTCGTTCTTAGGAAGAGAAATCTGCGACAACGTGGTCGTATGACTGCTTTCGACCACCGACTACGCCTTACGACCGCGTTCTCCGTCAGTGTGGTCGTAACTGCCTTCGAGCACGACCAAACGTGGTCGTACTAGGCTTCGACCACGGCCAACGTGGTCGAATAGATTTTCGACCACGGCAAAACCAGTCGTAGACTTCCCTGGTGACCTACGACCAAGGTCAGAGTGGTCGTAAATGCCATGTGGTCGTACAGCCTTCCGACCACGGCCAGAAAGAGTAAAACATTGTTTTCCGGCTTTCGACTGCTGATAGAGTGGTCGTAAACAACCCGGCTGGCTCCCGATTGACGACAATAAGTTCATAACCTGCCCGACAGGCTTCCGACCACAACCAATGTGGTCGTAAGAGCCTACGACCACAGTCAGAAGCTACGACTTTGCACAGAAGGCGATTCCGATCACTTCTAAGGCTATGACTTGGCAGGAAGTGCCCAACCCAAACTCAAACTTTCTAAAACAAGAGTCAATTACTCATCACAAACATGTGGTCACCTCCACATGGACTCTCAATCTCCCCCTTGATGAGTATATTGACAAACCCAGAAAAAACATGAAGATGAGTTTGAGTTTTAAGAAACCAACATGGTCCAAAGAAAGAGAATGGAGCTAATGACCATGTCGACAGAAGGAACACTAGAGCAACAACTGAAAGAGCAAATTGTTCTCCAAAGCTCTAAAAAGATCCCGACTAGCTTTTTCTACCACTATTCTCCCCCTTTTGGCAATAAACACATTAAGGAGAGAATATGACATGTCAGAGAATGAATATGGCTGAAGTTTGTTTATTTAAGCATTTAGAGCCATGAGAATTATCCATATTGACCATAATGTAATATACCAAGCCATAACTAAAAAAAACGCTATCTAGATCATGACAACATATATATAAACCAGCTAGAGCACAAAGATGACAATCTGAAATGTAATGCATTTTGAGAGCAAGTCAAGTCATCAACGAGTAAAGTCTAGCTAGAGACATCCAAGGATGATGCAGGCCATGTCAATAAGCTAAGCGGAACAAAGAAGCTAACATTGAGTCCAAATAGAGTGCTATAAGCTCAAGATGGAAACATTGGTTAAGGTACTTGGTTCTGATTGTAGATTAAGCAAATTGAGCACATTGAACATTGTCTTTTGAAAGCATATGGTTGTTTTCAACCTAATTTTTGTTTATGTGCTAGATCTCAAGCCTTATGCGACTACTCCAAGCAATAAGCTTAAGAAGATAGTCTAGGTCATCCAAAACTCCCCCTGAGTTCATGCCTAGTGCAATGGCAAACTGTCTCATAGGAAAGAATTGGTGAGATCAGTTTTTTCGCACAAAAGAGATCTTTTTGCTTTTTAACACATTGTACTAACTCATGTATCATCAGGAGACTAAAATAGCTCAAACTAAGGCTCAAAATAGATTCAACGCTCTACTCAGCCTATTTGACATGGCATGAATCATAAAAGGATAGCTCAAGAAAGACTAAACTCAAATGCTAGCATGACAAGTTTAATTTAAGTTGATCAATTTTACTTAACTTATCATGGCAAACGCTAGTCTACACATATGAAGTCATGATAAATTTAGCAAGCTAAGCACAAGTCATGGCAAGGTGTAAAGCATTGAAGCATGTCATAACAGGATAATAATCAAGGCTCAATGCAGTTTGATTATAATGCGAAATGCTGAAAATGCATGAAAGACCAGCTCCCCCTCAACATTAGATGCAACGTTTAGTTCAAGTTGAGTTATGTCAGAATTAAGCTCCAGAAGCTCCCAATTGAACTCCCCCTGAACCAAAGTAAAAGAATCGAGAAGCTGGGAAAGAAAACAGCAAACAGGCAGTCCTTAAAGCATAGAAAAGATATAGAGGCAACTATGGCTCAGACTGACTCTCATCTACCCCATATGACTCCAGGACAATCAGCTGACAGTAAATCACACACTAGAGAGCAAACACGTACCCTGTCTACCCGAGGGTGGCCCAACCCTCGCTAGAACCTACAAGAAGTGAGTGAGCTCGACCTAGTGAGATAAGAAGCAGCTAATCCTGGAAGCACAAGATAAGAGTTAGAAGTCTAAGCATCTCAGCAAGAGAAGCACTCTAACCTATGCTGGAAGGACTAAACCCAAATGCACCCCGAGTGCAAAGCAACAGAAATGAGACAGAAGCATAATCAATATAGTAAAGCAGTAAAGTCCAAGCTCCCCCTCACTACAATCCGTAAGGACACACCACCCCAAGCTCTCCCCGCAGAGCTGAAAACCTCGAACTATCCAAAGGCTTGGTGAAGATGTCAGCCAACTGGTGGTCACTCTCCACAAACTGGAGTACTATGTCACCTTTCTCTACATGGTCTCTAAGGAAGTGAAAGCGAATATCAATATGCTTGGTCCGAGAGTGTTGCACTGGGTTCTTAGCAATGTTGATAGCAGACGTGTTATCACAAAAGAGTGGAACACTGTCTAAAGCTAACCCAAAATCCCGTAGGGTCGAAACCATCCAAAGTACCTGGCTACAGCAACTGGCTGCAGCAACGTACTCGGCCTCTGCAGTGGACTGTGCAACACCGGACTGCTTCCGCGATGACCAGGAAACGAGAGAAGTGCCAATGAATTGGCAGGTGCCGGAAGTGCTCTTCCTATCTATCCTACAGCCAGCGAAGTCTGCATCCGAAAAGGCTCTCAGGGAAAGACAGGATGAGGAAGAGTACCAGATACCATAGTCAATGGTAGCTCGAAGGTACCGAAAGATGCGCTTCACCGCCTGACGGTGAGATACGCGAGGAGAAGCCTGAAAACGAGCACACAGACACACTGAGAAGTGTATTTCTGGTCTCGAGGCAGTGAGGTAAAGAAGGGAGCCGATCATACTTCTGAACTCTTTCTGATCAACTGGCTCGCCATCCTTATCTGGATCAAGATAGGCTGTCGAAGCCATGGGAGTTGATACCGGCTTACCATCACTCATATCGAAGCGCTTCAGGAGGTCACGAGTGTACTTTCCTTGATGAAGAAATGTACCCTCCCGAGTCTGCTTAATTTGGAAGCCAAGGAAGAAGGTCAACTCACCCATCATACTCATTTCAAACTCGGTGCTCATGACATCCGAGAACTGGGAAACCAGAGTATGGGAAGAGCCGCCAAAGATAATGTCATCGACATAGATCTGGACGAGCAGAAGGTCAGCGCCAAGCCGGCGGATGAACAAGGTCTTATCAACTTTACCCATTTCAAACCCATGACTCAACAAGTAGGACTTAAGCCTCTCATACCAAGCCCTGGGGGCCTGCTTAAGTCCATACAACGCTTTGGAAAGCTTAAAGACATGGTTTGGGTATTTGGGGTTTTCGAAACCAGGAGGCTGTCGGACGTAGACCTCTTCCTCAATAAGGCCATTGAGAAAGGCACTCTTGACGTCCATCTGGTAAAGCTTGAAACCCTTAGAAGCTGCAAAGGCAAGCAAGATTCTAATGGCTTCAAGTCTAGCTACAGGGGCAAAGGTCTCCTCGAAATCTAGACCTTCAACCTGGGAGAACCCCTGAGCAACCAGTCTAGCCTTGTTTCGAATAACCACTCCATCCTCGCTCTGCTTGTTCTTGAACACCCACTTAGTCCCAATAATATTGTGACCTCGCGGGGGCTCGACAAGCGACCAGACCTTGTTCCTCTCGAAATTTTCTAGCTCCTCATGCATGGCATTGACCCAAGACTCATCAGATAAAGCATGAGAGACATCTTTGGGCTCAAAGGAGGCAATGAAAGCAGAATGGAGACAGAATTGAGATAAGCCAGATTTTGAGCGGGTAACACGCTCGAAAAGGTCTCCAATGATCTGCTCTGAAGGATGAGCTTTCTGGATATGTCTAGGAGGTCCAGGATGAGATGAAGAAGTGGCCTCTACCTCGTGAGCTGACGAGGTAGGAACAGAGCCACCAGCTCCAGAAGAATCAGAAGGCATGGGCTGATCACCTCGAGGTGCGGTGGAAGACGGCACCTCAAGGGGTGGATGAGGGACCGGATCAGGTAGACAACCGTCGTCTCCATCATCCTCATCATCCACAAAGATGGTCTCGGACTGCTCTAAAGAACCTGAGATATCGGGCCTAGTCCCCGGACTGGCCTCGTCAAAGGTCACCTCACAGGTCTCTACCATTTTACTAGACTCGCAGTTCCATACCCTATAAGCCCGCGAAGAAGGCGAGTAACCTAGAAAGATCCCATCACAAGAACGTGACTCGAACTTATCTAGGTTCCCGGACTTCAGAATAAAGCACTTGCAACCAAACACACGAAAATGAGAGACGCTGGGCTTTCGCCCGTATCTCAACTCATAAGAAGTGCGGTGTAAGTGTGCTCGAAGAAAAACTCGATTTGAGACATGGCACGCGGTGGCTATAGCCTTAGCCCAAAACTTCCGCGGTGTAGAGTACTCATCAAGCATCGTCCTGGCCATCTCGACCAAGGTACGGTTCTTCCTCTCCACAACGCCATTCTGCTGAGGGACGTATGAAGAAGAGAACTGGTGCTCTACACCTGTCTCACCACAGAAACTCTCAAAGTAGGAATTCTTGAACTCCGTGCCATTGTCACTGCGGATTGCTCGTAAGGCACCTGGGAACTCTACAGAAAACCTACTGAAAAGACCTCGGAAATGCGAAAACGTCTCATCCTTCGAGGCTAAGAAAAACACCCAAGAATACCTCGAGAAGTCATCGACCACAACAAGAACATACCACTTCCCTCCTGCTGACTGCACTCGAGCTGGTCCAACTGTGTCCATGTGGAGCAGCTGTCCTGGTGCATCGGTCATAGTAACTGTGACCGGAGGGTGAGGAGCGGCAACCATCTTGCCGTGCCGGCATGGAGAGCAAACAAGGTCTTTGACCATCTTGAGTTTTGGCAGACCACGAATGAGATCGTGGCCGCTAACTCGGGTCAAATGGTCAAATCCAATATGACCAAGTCTCCTATGCCAGAAAGAGAGGTCGCGGGACTCAGAAGCAACTAAACACCTGAGAGGATCACCAGAAGACTCAGAAAAATCAGCACGAAAGATCCTCCCATAACGAGAAATCCCGCAAACCAGACTACCCGAAGAATCAAGAATTTTACAAGCATTTTTCTTAAAGCTCACCTCGAAACCGTCATCAGTAAGCTGAGAAACTGAAAGCAAATTGTACTGCAGCTTACTAACCAAGGCTACATCTTTCAGAATGAAAGAATCATTAATGCGCACAGTACCTTTGGCGATGACGCGCCCAGATGAAGCATCTCCGAAGGTGATCGTTTCATCACCTGGAGCACGGGCAAGGGAAGAAAACCAACGGGAGTCTCCGGTCATATGACGAGAACAACCGGAGTCTACAAGCCAAACCTTTCCCTTCCCTGCCCGGCGAACCTGAGTCAAACAGAGAGTAAAGTCTCAGTACTGGGATAAATCAAGAGTGATTTTGGCACCCAATACTGAACAACACGTCGAGCAGATGAAGTAGTCAAGCACGACTGACCTCTATCTACCCTACGCTCTCCATGACTCAAAGAAGCAGAAGGTCTGTGAGCAGACCTGAAGCTGTTGCGGGGTCCGACTGCTACGGGAGAGCGAGTCGGAACACCGGCAACACACTGATCACGCCGCGGGTAGCTATCTCGATGGGGAAACCGAGATCTACCCTCAGGACGGCGGAAGACACGACCCGGAGCAGCACAAGGACGAAAACCAGAAGACTCAGAAAAACCAAGTCCTCGATGCTGCCCAAACCTGTCAGAAGCAAACCTGGACCTCGTGCTAGTCTTAGGTGTACTCAGGATCTGGGGCTGACCCTGAATACGCCTAAATGCCTCTGCACGGTCTCTACGCGCAATCCTAGCGCGCCTGAAGCATCGATCGACTGTGTGTCCATCCTTCTGACAGAAGGTGCAGTGGTACTTCACCTTCTGAGAGGTAGAAGTAGCACGGGGAGGCTTCGCCTTCTGAGAGGCCGAAGCTGCAGGTGGACTCACCTTGCTGTCAGAGATCCCTTGGACAAAGCCCGCTGATTTGAATTTAACCTCATCAGATCTGGGCTCGACCTCGATCACACCTCCTACTATGGGTCGGAGAATAGCAGGTGGATGCTTCCTCATATCCTCATAAAAATCATATCCTAGACCTTGATTGAACTTGCAAATCTTGGATTGGTCTAGAATAAGATTAAGCTTCTTCTTGCCTCCTACAAATCTCTCGAGAGTGTTCATAAGGTACTGACACTCCCGAAAGAGAGAGGTGCAAGAAGAGCAAGGGGAAGAGGGAACAGCAGGAGGTAAGGGAGCAGATGAAGAACCAATAGCAGAGGGAAGAATGGCTTGTGCACGCACAGCCGACTCTGAATGGACAGTCCTACTGCTAGTCAGTTGGTTCACGTTCCTAGGCGTCTCCACCTTACCCTGGGGCTTCTCCCCCTTCTCAGCACAAACAGTACAAGCAGTTGGTGCCTTCACTAGTTGATCCTTAGTTAGCTTCACACATTTGTCATTCAAGGCAACGAGTTCTAGTTTTAGTTTATCACATCTAATGCAAGGTGAGCTAACAGGATCCTTAGTCGCGAATTGAGCCATTTTCTTATTAGTGTCAATCATTTCTTGAAACTATTTTGAGACAGATTCAAGTTCAGCAGTTAATCTAGGACAATTCAAACATGAATCAATAGGCTCAAGTAAAGAAGCACGCAACTCAGCAATCTTGTGATCTGCCCGTTTTAGGTTCATCTTTAAATTATTGCAATTTTCACAAGACTCGGGCAGATCAAGGAGCATGGCATAAGGTCCTCTAGCAGCAATGTCCTTAACCTCACATGAGGTGGGAGAAGTAATCTCATCAGTAGTAAGTAGGGTAACAGCCATCCTACTCAACTCTAACTCAGCAAGCAGACTAACATTCTCCACCTTAATAGAATCAAGCTCTGAGGACACACTATCATGCGAGGTCCTTAACTTCTCCAAATCACCCAGCAAAGCACAGCATGTATCACAGTCGTCACGGGAGGGAGCAGATGTAAGAGAAGTAAGCTCCCGTGACAGTCTATCTACTTCCTTTTCTAACTCGGTACACCTAGTCTTAGCTCTAGCATGAAAACTTCCTAGCTTAAGGAAAGCTTCATTAAGTTGGTCATAGGAGGGACATACCTCGTCCGAGTCGGAGTACAGCTCGCTGTCGCTGAGTTCGCCCTCGAGGGCCATGAAGCACATGCCGGAGAAGTCGTCACCGCCATCCTTGGGCTCTTGGTCACCCGTCCCGTCGTCGTCGCTCCATCCCTCCACCTCGCTGAGGTCGAGGTCGTCGAAGGCGGTGAGGACGCGGTGGAAGAGCTTCTTGGCCTTCCCGAAGTTGCGGAACTTCTTCTTTCCCGGAGCAGGTGCTGAAGGCTTCGTGTTGCGGTTCTTGTCGGTGTAGTCGTTCTTTCCCGAACCGCCGTAGTCACCTTTACCCTTTCCAAGCTTGGGGCAGTTTGCTCGGATGTGGTTGGGGCCACCACACTCGAAGCAGATGACTGGTCCTCCTCTCTTTCTGTCTCTCCTACCCTTGTAGGCATGGGAAAACCTTCGGGCTAGGAGGGCCAGCTGATCATCCGCAAGCTGCTCTAACTGATCATCAGTTATGTCACAGAGAGCAGCAAGGGAGAAACCGCAAGAAGACTCAGAAGAGAGACCAGAAGCTGAACTGGGATCGGTGACCAAAGCCATCGACTGTGACTTCGACCTACGAGAGACAACGTCAATCTCGTGAGTCTTGAGGCGCGAGTACAGCGCGTCAAGAGTCAAGGTCGAGAGGTCTGTCGTGTCTTTGATGGTGGTCACTTTCATCTCCCACACACGCAGATCGAGTGCCGCAAGCATCTGACGAGCGTTGTCCGAGTCGGGGTATGTGAGACCGACCGCTCGGAGGTTGCTCAAGATCTTGTGGAAACGAGCGAAACACTCATCTAGGGACTCACCAGCAAGCATCTCGAATTTGTTGTATTCGCGCTTGAACTGGTCCTGTCGAACCGTCTTGATCTGGGTGGTGCCCTCATGGTATGCGTCGAGGGTCACCCAGATATCGTAGGCAGACGACAGGTGGGAGATGCGATCGAACTCGCTACGACTCAGGCCCTGGATAATGATGTTCCTTGCCTTAGCGTTTGCCTCAACATCATGCATATTCCCAGCATTGATGTTCTCATCGGCAGGAACAACAAACCGGACCTTGACCTTGCGCCAGATAGCGTACCCCTGAGCCTGGATGTATGTCTCCATTCGGCTCTTCCAGAAGGGGTAATCGATGCCATCGAAAACGGGCGGCTTGGTCGAGTACTTGTCCGTCGCCATGGCTCTTGAGACCGGTTAAGATCTATTGAAAAGAGCTAACCTGGCTCTGATACCAATTGTAGGACCGAAATGGCAACAGAGGGGGGGGTGAATGGTGCCTTCTAAAAACTCCCCAAGTACTCACACGACAAATCGGGCGAAAGAACTAGCTTCTTCGATCGAACACACGTGGTCGTAAGCCAACTGATGGTCGAACACCACGTGGTTGAACACTTGCCTGAGCCGACAAAAGAAATCAAGCAGTGATAACTGAGAGGATGAACCAAGAACAGAAGGACTCGAGGCGCACAATCATCCGGTAAAGTGAACTTCTCTAATTCGACTCCTGCTCTCGGGAATGAACTGGCCAAGTGGCCTTGAGACAGATTCCCAGTTCTGAGCTAATCAAAGCACACAAAGACGAAAGCAGACTCACGAAGAAGAGAGGAGAGAAAAGGATAGCAAGAAGTCCAAGTTCTCAAAACAGATCGCAAACAAGTCAATCACAACATCTCAAGACGACAGAAAACAAATAGAGGAAGAGAGATGAATGATTGATAATGGAGTTTTCTACAGCCACTCCAACTGGGAGATACATGAGCACACTTGCTCCATCCCGAGAACCCACATACTCACAAATAACAAAGGAAGAACAGAGCAACTCGGGGATCAGAATCTCACCAGTACCCGAGCTCTACCCTCTCTATTTATAGCCACACACTCACACACCAAAGAGGGGGAACCCACAAACCCTCACCTAACACCGGGTTTTCAACTCACTTTACCCACTAGCGAGAACGAGCTCCAGTGCTTTACCCGTTACACCCAACGGCTCCACTGCTTTGCCCGTTAGCGCCAACAACTCCTGTGCATTGGCAGAGACACAGCTTCCCTTTGCAGCTTTCCGCATTTCTCCAAAATGCCATTCCACTGCCTTCCCGGAAGCTTCCTCCTGCCTTGTCGTCCAAGCTTGCAACCACCTCACAAGACTAGGTCTCCTTCGGCTTCCCCTGGTCGTTCTGGACCTCGACATCCCCCATGTCTAGTCCCGACCACTCCAAGCCTCATCAAGACTTGTCTCCAAGGTCCTCTGGCAGCTCCAGCTCCGGTTCCTCATCTCCTCGGCTTGCAACCTCACAGACCTCGTCGTCTTCAGCACTTCCTGGCCGCTCTTGACCTCAGCACCGCCCGTGCCTAGTCTCGGCCTTCCATGCCTCGCCACGACTAGTCTCAAGGTCCTGCAAACATTACAGACAAGCAAACCATTACATAGCACCGCACAACACAATGTGTACAGACATCTGCATAAAAGGAACTCAAAACATGCTTCACAAGGTCGTACATTCACTACGATCGGTCAAAAATACTTAAACATTAATTCTCAAGACCTACGATCGTTACCATAGACCATACGACCACCCCAGTGGTCCTTACGACCGCCTTAAAGCTAGCTACGACCATCACAAGTTTCAGTTCCAACTTACCCGACCAAGTTGTACCAACTTATGACTGGTCGAAACCATAGATCAAGACTTTCTTAAGTCCTACGACCACATCTCAAGATGATACGACTATCTCAGAAGTCCATACGACCGGTTCCCAGAGACTACGACCAAAACCAGAGATTCCATCGTGGTCGAACCACTTTCCGACCACGTTCATCGCTTTCCACCGTGGTCGAAACCCTTCTCGATCACGTACGACTTGGTTCACTGTGATCGAAGCCCTTCCAACAACGTTTGAACACTTCCGACCGCAGTCGCCCACTTGCGACCACGCTCCAAGCTCGTCTGACCGCATCCGACCGAGCTACGACCATGTTCGCCCATAACGTGGTCGAAACCCGCTTTCGTTCTTAGGAAGAGAAATCTGCGACAACGTGGTCGTATGACTGCTTTCGACCACCGACTACGCCTTACGACCGCGTTCTCCGTCAGTGTGGTCGTAACTGCCTTCGAGCACGACCAAACGTGGTCGTACTAGGCTTCGACCACGGCCAACGTGGTCGAATAGATTTTCGACCACGGCAAAACCAGTCGTAGACTTCCCTGGTGACCTACGACCAAGGTCAGAGTGGTCGTAAACGCCATGTGGTCGTACAGCCTTCCGACCACGGCCAGAAAGAGTAAAACATTGTTTTCCGGCTTTCGACTGCTGATAGAGTGGTCGTAAACAACCCGGCTGGCTCCCGATTGACGACAATAAGTTCATAACCTGCCCGACAGGCTTCCGACCACAACCAATGTGGTCGTAAGAGCCTACGACCACAGTCAGAAGCTACGACTTTGCACAGAAGGCGATTCCGATCACTTCTAAGGCTATGACTTGGCAGGAAGTGCCCAACCCAAACTCAAACTTTCTAAAACAAGAGTCAATTACTCATCACAAACATGTGGTCACCTCCACATGGACTCTCACATTATCCACCCCATTCAATTTTTCATCCTCTCCCCACAAATTTTTGATGCATCTCAAAACCATTACCGTTAGCTAGACCAAACAAGTTTTTATAGAATTTAGTTGCATGTTTTAAAAGATTTTCATACTCTTCTATCAATTCCTCTCCATTATGAAGAAAAAAAATTGTATCCTTCCTTTTCTTTCCATTCGCAATTCTGTGAAAATATTCTTTGTTATTGTCTCCGTGTAAAAACACTTTTCATTTGATCTTTTAAACCAGTACAATTCCTCCTGTATGTAAATGTTCATTAACTCTTCTTGAATATCAACCCTTCTGCCCATTTCAACATAATTCAAGGTTCTGATTTCTTCTTCACATTCATGATACACAAGTTCATTTTGTAAATTTTGCTTTTTTTGCTTTGTTTTTCCCAACAAGTTCACACCCCACCCTTTAAAGTATCTTTTAATCATTTTGAGTTTGATTAACAAAACGTCCACTGCATTTTTCCCTTTACATGTTATCCCCAAATCTCCCCAACTTTTTCAAGAAATTCAGGGTGTTGCAACCAATGCAATCCAAATTTAAAATCTCGATTATTATTGTTGTTGTTATTGTTCATAGAACTGAAGGACAGAATATATGATCAGAGAAATGTCTAGGTAACTAATGCAAAGTTGTCAAAGGAAACAACAATTCCCAGCTTTTACTCATTAACACTCTATCATGTTTTTCTAAAGTAGGATCATCCTGATTGTTGGACCAAGTAAAAATGCCTCTAGACATGTAGATTTCCCTCAATTCATAAGTGTTTATAATATGATTAAACAAATAATTGTTTCTATTGGAATGAAGGCATTTATTTTTCTCAGAGTTGTACCTCAAGATATTAAAATCACCGCCTACAAGCAGTGGATAATGTTGATCAGCACACAAATTAGCCAAATCCAACAAAAACTCCTCCCTATCCTCTTTATGTGCTGCACCATATACAGTGGCTAAAACCCATTCTTTTCTAATGCAGTTATCAAACAGCAAAATTTTAGCAACAAATTTTGAATAAGAGAAACTGATAATATCAAATTTGTCTTTATTTACCCCACACAAAATTCCCCTAGATAAACACAAAGACGGCAACCAATGCCATCGGAACTTGTCACCCATGTCCACTTTTCTGACAAAAAAAAAAATCTTCCGGAATACCCACGAGATCCAAATTTTGATCTTATAACAGTTCTTGTAAATAAGAACTCAAACCTTTTTTTTACTTACACCTCTGCAATTCGAAATGAGACCTTTCATTGAAACATTGATTTATCTTTACTCTTCTTCCTTTCAAGTGTTATCTGATCGTATTTTAAGGACAAATTAAAGTTTATACCCTATCTTCAGCTTCTCAATTTTTGCTCAAACTAAATTGGATTGAAAGTATACTTGGAGTGGATAAAAGTGTACGCTTTTCTCATAAAAAATGTGTAGATTCCCTGTGCTAAATTAAGGATCTGTTTAGATGAATGGGATTTGGATCCAAATCCTTGAGAAGCGATTCATCCAAATACCACATAACAGCCTGTTTAGAAGGAATTTCATAATAATTCCATAGAAATTTCTGAAAGATCGGCGTCAAGCCAACAACACAGGCATCACATAGACACATATAATAATCAAACGTACCGAAATTCCAAACAGGAGCACCCATCTTTTGTTCTAGAGTAGGGCACCGGCACTACGGCTTGCCGGAGTAGTGAGCCCGTCCAAACACACCAATTTCCACGGTCCGGGTAAATTCAGGTCCATTGTACTTGCCAAATCCGACAAGATGCACTGCGATTTGGAGTGGCTCAAGCTTGAAATGAAATGATATGTTAAAGGCTTCTAGCTTTTTTGGTTAAGGTAACTACTGTTAACTTTTTTAACGTAATTAAATTTAAAAACACTAAAAAGTTATATTATTATAGATAATGTAAAGGAATAAAAGAAAGGAATGAAAAAAAGATAAACTTAAAAAATCTAAAAGACAGAAGCTGGTTGGAATGTAAAGCTTGTCTCCGCTCAAGACGGGTCTCAATGATCATCAAAACTTTGCAAATCTTGACGTGACCCCTGCGGTTAAACGCATCCAGGCATGTGCAAAAATGACATTGCACATAAGACATCGCTCAGTGGAAACACTATCATTGTGTCTGAAGCATTTTTTTGTCCCCCTTTTTTATTGCACGACGATACTGTTGAGGAACCGTCGCTGGAGTCCAGTCCGAGCGATTCCTCTGCTTAGAACAAGAACGAATCAATCACAGAATCACAGAATAATAGATTGAACACAGAGAGGTAGAGAGAACTCCTGGTCTTTCTTTATTGCTTTAGATTGCATCGGGGTACATAATGAGGGGGGTCTAGGTCCCTATTTATAGCCTACGATGGGGTGCCCAATTAGATCAGGACTCTTGGATAGAGTCCAGGTTTCCTAACACTCCCCCTTGGGCACTCACCCAACATGCTCATGCCTCGTCAAAACTCCATAAAAACCCAGTGGTAAAAATTTGGAGAAAGAGTACATGATACATGTGATGCTGCGATGCACGAATTGCCTCATTAAAAACCTCGGTCGAGAAACTTCATGGAAAACTCGTCAAGGGAAAAAGAGTACAATTCACCCAAATTCATTTAGTCTGCAAGACTTTATTTTTGGGTACTTAATCTTCATGATCAAGATTTATTAGTGGGCTTGTGAGAATTCTCCCCCTGAATTCTGCACTTCTCTAAGTCTCATCATTCCAATTCCACGCACGCACCTTTCAAAGCTAGATGCGGGGAGTGACTTAGTGAATAAATCTGCGAGATTTTCACATGACTTAGTATGCAGTACTTTAATCTCGTCCATCCTTTGCAATTCATGTGCATAGAAGAACTTGGGGTTGATATGCTTTGTGAGATGACTCTTCACATAGCCCGTTTGCACTTGTGCAACGCAAGCGGCATTATCTTCATAGATAATTGTGGGGTTCTGTACAATGTTCATCCCACATGACTGCTGGATGTGGTGAACCATTCGGCGGAGCCAAGCGCACTCTCGTGCGGCTTCATACAGTGCTATAATTTCTGAGTGGTTCGTCGAAGTAGCTACCAGGCTTTGCTTAGACGATTTCCATGAAATTGCAGTTCCACCACACAGGAATACATAGCCTGTTTGTGACTTAGCGGTATGCGGGTCTGACAGATACCCAGCATCTGCATAGCCAATCAAGTTCAGATCTTGATTCTTTCTGTAAAACAATCCGAGGTCCTTGCTACCTTGGAGGTATCGGAAAATGTCCTTTATGCCCTGCCAATGCCTTTTGGTGGGCTCTGCACTGTACCTTGCTAAGAGGTTCACGGCAAATGCAATGTCCGGTCTAGTGCAGTTTGCTAAATACATGAGTGCTCCCACTGCACTCAAGTATGGAAATTCCGGTCCCAGGACTTCCTCCCCCTCTTCCCTTGGTCGGAAAGGATCTTTTTCTTGCTGTAAAGACCTACCGATCATCGGTACTTTTGAGGGAAATGCCTTCTCAAAGCCAAACCTTTCAAGCACCTTCTGGGTGTAGGTCGACTGATGTACCAAGACTCCTTCAGGGACATGCTCAAGCTGCAGGCCTAAGCAAAACTTGTCTTGCCCAAATCTTTCATTTCAAATTCTGACTCCAAGTAGGAGCTTGCTTCTTTTATGTCTTCGGCTGTCCCGATGATATTCAGATCATCTACATACACAGAGATTATACAGAATCCATTCTGGGATCGCCGTATAAATACACAAGGGCAGTCTTCATTGTTCGTGTAGTCTTTCTTGCAGAGAAAGTCGCTCAAGCGATTATACCACATTCTTCCAGATTGTTTCAGTCCATACAGTGACTTTCTGAGTTTCACACTGTACAGATTTCTATTTGCTCTGTCTTGGTTCGGGAGAGGAATTCCTTCAGGGACTTTCATGTAAATATCCGAATCCAAGTTACCGTAAAGGTATGCAGTCACAACATCCATTAATTTCATTTCTAAATTCAAGTTCACTGCCATTGAGATCAAGTATCTAAAGGTAATTCCACTCATGACTGGGGAGTAGGTTTCTTCATAATCAACTCCAGGACGTTGAGTGAAACTTGGGCTACCAGCCTTGCTTTGTATCTCACTACTTCATTTCTTTCATTTCTCTTTCGAACAAATACCCACTTGTGCCCAACGGGGTGTATGTGGGGAGGTGTGCGGCATACGGGCCCAAACACCTCTCTTTTATTCAGAGATAGCAATTCAGTTGCTATTGCCTTCTTCCAATCTTCCCAATCTAATCTTTTCTTATATTCAGCGAGCGATGCAGGCTCGAGATCAAGATCGATGATGGTGGCAATTTTCTTTGTGAAGTAGATATCGATATTAGTTGTTGTCCTATTCAGGGACTCTCCCGTGTGCACATAATTTATAGCTATTTCTTCATGAGTTGCTACTTCTGGAGCGATTGCTTCTTCTGGAGCTTCACCTTGCGCATCGCTTCTTTCAATTGCGGTGGCAAGTTCCTTTAGTTTTTTCGGCTCCGATGTGTGCGCACACATCCATGCTAATGGGGATATTCAGATCTGGTATGCCCTTTTCTGAAGGTGTCATACTTGTGCCAGGTCTCAACTGGCTCCCCTTCTCATTCTGGGGGACTTCAGTGATCAGCTGTGGTAAATCTCTCTTATCCTACTTCACCAGGCGTCCCCGGTTACTAAGGATTCGAGGAACCGGAGTTCTCGTCCTTTATTATTTTTCTGAGGCCTCTGGACGAGATTAGGGATACCTTCTGTTTCTGTGGTATTTCAACCCTCTCCGGTGCAGTGCGTGCAGGCACATGCGACTTAGTCACGCTCTTCAAATCACTAAAGTGATCAGGCAGTTGATTTGCCAATGCTCGCAAATCAATTGTCTTCTGGACTTCTCTTGTCTTCTGGACTTCTATTGTCTTCTAGACTTCTCTATTTGCTTTACTAATGTCTTCTGGACTTCTCTAGTGCGCGGGTCATCCGCATGGATTCCCCAGGCTTACCACGTAATTTCCCGACATTCTTCATCAAGGGGTTGATTTCCTCCCCCTAATGTTGGGAAAGTTTCGATGGTGGCCCTTGCGCTAGTTGCAGAGGTGAATGGATGTTTTAGGCCGAAGGTCTAAGATTGATGAGATTTGCTGCATGTAGGACTGCGGGTCCCCAACATGTAGCTAGCAAATTACAATTATGCAAGAGGGGTTGGGCAATAAATTTAATTCTCTTAATTAAAAACCTCTGCCAAACCATTCTGGGTATGGACATGCGGTACCGAGTGCTCAACTGCAATTTCCATCGCCATGCAATAACCATCAAATGCTTTTGAAGTAAATTCGCCAGCGTTGTCCATTCTGATGGACTTGATGTGATGATCAGGAAACACATTTCTGATGCGAATGATCTGCGAGATCAATTTTGCAAAGGCGTGGTTTTTCGTGGACAACAAACCCACATATGACCACTTCGAAGAAGCGTCAATGAGCACCATGAAATACTTGAATGGCCCTGAGATGGGCTGAATGGGACCGCAAATGTCTCCCTGGATGCGTTCCAGGAATGCAGGGACTTCGTCCTTCACTTTCAGAGTGGAGGGACTAGTTATTATTTTCCCGGTGCACATGCAGGGCACACAAAATCTTCATGATGGGGAAATTCTTCATTGATATTATGCCCATGCGAGTTATTTGTTATGTTTCTCATCATCCTAAGACCTAGGTGGCCTAATCTGTCATGCCAGAGACAGAAGAGTTCAGAGCTTCTAAATACCGTCTTCAGGACAGTGTACGCTGCAGGCGCCTTAATGTTGGTATAATATAGCCCAGTTTCAAGTGAAGGAAGTTTTCTAATATTCTTTTGCCATTCTCTTCGCGCTTCGTAATGAGTAGGTGTTCCTCACCGTACTCTACTTTAGTCTCAACGTGGAAACCGTTAGCGCAAATATTCTTAAAACTTAGGAGAGTTCTAGCCGATTCTGGGTACAATAAGTCTTCTTCAAGGACCAAAGTTGTGCCCATTGTGGCTCTTCCTGAACCAATTATACATGCATCGCTTCTGGCGATTGTCGTAAGGCTGCTAGTGCTCTTACGAATCGACTAAAAATACTCAATCTCTCTTAAGATGATATGCGTTGTGCCGCTGCTAGCTAAGCACACTTCCTTCATAGGGCGCTACACGTGTTCTAATATAGGGTATTTATTAACATGTATGAGAAGGCAATCAACACATAAATAAAATACTCCAATATCAGAACATATCATGCCATCATAAACTGAATAAATGAATGAATTCTTCAAATATCATCCAACCATCACAAGAAAATAACAATTCTTAAGTACTATCCATGCAAATTCTAACATATTCTTCCACACAAAATAAATGACAATTAAAGTCGAAATGCATTCAGTGCACTAGACTTCATCTGCTATATTTTTTTTTCGGGTTTACATTCTCCTCAAGAGATATTATGGCATTGGCTGCTTCTAGGTCGAGAGGGGGTGCTACTGCCTGGATGGTCTAAACCTCCATTAACGCGGGCAGCTGCTCGGAACTCTCCCCCTCAACCGATGCAAAGTGGGCTTCATGCTGCCCTTTGCCATCCCGTTTTGGCTTGCTAGCCTTATTCTCATGTGGAGCGTCTGATTTGTCTTTCTGGGCTGCGGTCTTACCCTTCCTTCCCCTTTTCTCTATCAAGGGCTTTCGCACCTTGTTGCTTCCAGCGTTGGCTTCACGGCCAGTGGAGCTCTCAGATGGCTGAGTGACTTAGTTCTTGCGGAGAACTTCGTCCTGAGCTTCCGCAACTTGCATCATATCAATCAATTCGGCATATTCCTCATAGCCGTCTTGACGATAATTGCGTGCGGATTATACTGCATTGGGGTGGAAGGATTTTCTCAATTTTCTGTATTGGGGTACAAATCCTGTGCAAGGCAGAATTGTTTTCCCTGACCGTCTTAACATCGACAAACCTCAGTCTGATCCACTCTCGCTCTGCTTGAGAAAGAATGGTGTACTTTAGCCTCTTAAACCAGCTTCTTTAGTGCGGTCCAGAGTGCTAACACGCTCTTCTCCGCCATGTACTCATTCTGGAGAGTGAGGCAGAGTTGGTGCCTGAGAAAATGAAGTGCCTGATTATTCTCTTTAGGCATGGGTTGGGCGTCATTCAGTCCGCCAATCCCAATAGTCACGCGGAGCTTCTTGGCTCTAAGTACAATCTCGACATCGGATGCCTATGTCAGATAGTTTTGGCCATGCGGGGCCAGCTCCTCGAACTTCCAGTTCGTGATGCTAGTCATCTAAATGTGTATAAGTCTACTGCTGGTAGACATGCATGGAATAATTCACTGCGAGTGAATAAATGGTACAAAAGGTTCTCGCAATGTTCCAGAATTTTCTATGCATTTTCTATAATTTTACTGCTAATTTCAGTGATTAAAAGCAATTTTCAGCATTACAATTAACCAAACAGTAAATAAATACAGAAAACACAGAGAATAATAATGGCATAAATAAATAAGCTTCAAATGCTAACAATAATGCAAAATTCGGATTCCCGAGGCCCTTTTATGCTAGAATATATACTTTAAGTGAATTCTGCAATTTCTGAGGGTTTTTACGCAAATTTCCAGTTCAGAGGAAAATTCGTGTAATTTTCTGATTTACCGAGGAGTTTTCTGCAAAATTCTGGACCCGCTCGTAAAATTTAAGGGCTTATTTGCAATTTTCAGAACTACAATGCCTTTTCTGCAAAATCGGGACCTCAATGCAATTTTTAGGGCTTGCTGGTAATTTCCCGAAAACTAGGTTTTTTTTTTCAGATTTTCGATGCCGGCCCTATATTTTTTTTCTTTCCGGCCCGCTGTCCCGGCCCATCATACCCGATTGGCCCATGTGGCCTCTTCGGCCGGCAACCACAAAGGAGTAGGGGGGAGGGAGTTTAGGGTTTCCCCTCCCCCAATTTCTAGTGGCGGCGGCGGGAAGGGCCAAAGCCCCGGCGGGCGCGGGTGGAGCGGGTGCCGGCCTCGGGTGGCGGCGCGGCGTCGGCATGGGGCGGCCGGGCAGGTCGGAGCGGGGCGGGCGGAAGCCGGAGGCTATGCGGGCGACCGGAGGGGCAGGCGCGTGGCGGCTTCGGGCCGGCGCGGGCTGTGGGGCGACGGAGGTGGCCGGGCGCCGTGCGGTGGCGCGGGAGAGGCCGTGCGCCGTGCGGCGGCGCGGGAGCGGCCGTGCGTCGTGCGAAGCCGGTGGGGCCGGCGTGCTGGCGAGCCGAGGCGGGAGGGCGGCGCGTGAAGACTTTGGCGTGCGGGCCAGGTCGGGGCGCGGTCGTCGGCCGGGGCTGGCGGCTAGCGGCACCGTGCGAGGCGGCGGCGGCTTGCGGCTACGGGCAGCAAGCTCGAGGGCAGCGGCGCGGCTAGGCCGAGGCGGCGGCGTCATTCGGGACTGCGCGCACAAGGGCCAAAGAGGCCGACGGCGAGACGGCTTCGGGCCGAGGCCGGACCGGCGAGGTAGCTGCGGGGAGGCTGCTTCGGGCGGCGTGGCGCTTCGGGCAACACAGCGGGGGGCACCGGCTTTGGGCGGCGTCGACCGGCATGAAGCCGAGTAGTGATGCGCGTGCGGGTGCAAGAACCCAAGGCGGCGGCCTGGTTGGCCTACCATGCGGGGCGGCCGACCGGCGATTGGGTGGCTACGGGCCACTTTCTCGGGTGGCGGGTGCAACAACAGATTTTTTTTTCTTGTGCAATGCCATGTATAACAGGAAGAATTAGATGCGAAATCTCCATATGATGATCATGCAGGATCAGGATGTTTCTAATGCGATTTCTTTCGTGCAATGACAGAATATAGAGATCATGCAAAATTTATTTTCAATCTACGATGCAATCAACATCTACCCAGTTTTCGTAATCTACCGATCGACATTGTGCCGGCGATTTCAGATCTGCTCGCGGTAGATTTAGGGTGGATTTGCATCGTTCTACAGTGCAATCAACATCTACCCCGTTTCACAATCTACCGATCGGCATTGTGCCGGCGACTTCAAGTTTGCTCGCGGTAAATTAGGGCGGATTTGCACCGTAGAGATTCAATCTAGAACGCGAAAAGAAAATACAGATTCAAAAGCGATCTAGAAAATTCAATCTGTGCTTCGATGATTACCCCGTTTACCGGAGCGAAGTCGTGCTGATAACGTGTTGAGGAACCGTCGCTGGAGTCCAGTCCGAGCGATTCCTCTGCTTAGAACAAGAACGAATCAATCACAGAATCACAGAATAATAGATTGAACACAGAGAGGTAGAGAGAACTCCTGGTCTTTCTTTATTGCTTTAGATTGCATCGGGGTACATAATGAGGGGGGTCTAGGTCCCTATTTATAGCCTACGATGGGGTGCCCAATTAGATCAGGACTCTTGGATAGAGTCCAGGTTTCCTAACAGATACTAGTAGTAGTACTCTAGATTAGGTTTGGTTAGCCTGCCACATTATTCGACAACAATTACATCACCACTGCATAATCATTACCTTGCAATCTTCCTGAATCAGATCATAGATGGTTTTGCTAGATTCTTAGTTTAACACTTGAAGGCATCCATTAAGGAGGCCATGTTGTATAACTGTTACCAGCTGGTAGTAGAATTACCTTTAGTGCTTGTTAGTCATTCACTTGCATATAAAACAGAATGTTACACTCCTGAGTCATCTGCCCAGCACAAGGCACACAGGATGCCAAACAAATAAATCATCTGAAATCCAACATCTCCATATTTCACCAATGGGCAGAATGAACTTGGATCTATCTAAGATTCTTAGCACAAAGTGGGAAATAGATCTTGAAGTTGACACTCTTGATTTAGTAAGAACTAGGACTGCTTGTCAATACCATCAAGCAAGGTTAGCTGTGAGGAAATGGCAAAGAAAAGGTGCAAAAGATGAACCAAAGTTGCAAGAGCTTATGCTAGCACCATCTGCTGATGTGATGTAAAACAGTACTCAATACTCAGCCTAGAACAGCTAATTTTGTGGATTTCAAGTAGTTCAAACATTTTTCAACATAAGCAAAACTTCCATGACTTGCAATCATTATACGATTACATTCATGTAGGTCCCAGTAAACATGAAGATGATAAAAATTGAAGATTACTAAATATGAAGATGACAAAATTGAGGAGCAGCTGCCTAACTGATACCCAAGAAACTATGGATGTTCGATTCCAACTAAAGCCCCGCCTCCGCCGCTCGCCGAGGCGTGCTCTTCCGCCGGCTTCCGTTCTGCCGGAAACCATTAGACCTGGTAGACTCATCATTGCTAGATCGAGTGCTTGAACTATTCTCTTCCAGGTCCAGATTTGAGCTCTTTTCTTTGGGCACCCTGTTCCTCTCGTTACCATTTCCTGCAGAGTTCTCTATTCTTGATGCCTTCAGCTTTGCATCGTCTCCTTCTTGGTAGTCTGCATCGCCATTATCACCCTCTACCAACTTCTTGATTTCTGCTTGGTCGATTTTATCGGCAATACGCTTTTGGGGCCTTCCCCTCCTCTTTCTTGCAGGCACAACTTCCTCACCACTGCTCCCCTTATCCTCATGGCTCCTGCCATTGGTGAGCTTCCTTCCCCTGCCTCTTCCCCTACCCATTGATTCGATTCAGCAGTATCTTATCTGGAGTTGTATTGCGCAATTACTGGAACTAGAAGCTCTATAGATAGATGCCCATGCTTTTGTGTTTGTCTGATTGCTTCTTGAAAGCAAAATATTTCACTCCTACAACGTTGATTTATGATATTGCAGCAAAAAGAAGCTAGAAATCTGCAAGAAAAGTATCGAGAACTTACTGTAATACCCAAGTAGAACCCACAAAGATTGAAAACAAGAAACTTACTCAAGACACAAGAACCGTTTAATAGAGTAAGAAGAAAACAGCTGCTGACCTTGCAATAAATTGGCATCTGGTCCCAGAAGCATCCTGCAATCCATGTCTCCAAGCTTTAGTGGTCAAACGATGGGGTTTTGCTGGTGCTGAGGAAAGAGAGTTCTTGCTATGGATTGGTGTTGATCTTAGATTGAGACACCAGCAGACCCACAGATCAAGAAGGGGGGATTTGTAGATTTGCCCCACTTAAAAATGTGCACTTTGTAGATTTGCCCCAGTTGTCTCGATGACATATGGGTCCTGGACCCACATGTCATTGAGACATCAGTGGGGCAAATCTACAAAGCCACTCAACTGTGGCAAATCTACAATTTTTCCTGATGCTTGAGCTCCAAACAGTAGCTGTACTGCTGCAGGACAGCAGGCGCACACCACGCGCAGAGAGAGACCGAGCGAGCTTTCTGAGTTGCTTTTCTGTGGAGCTGTCGCTCAGTTTTGCACTTTGTTTACAGTCTACTAACCGTTGAAAACGAGTGAGCTGCTACGCTGGAATTAGCCTGACAAGACTTATTAGTGCAGCAGCCGTAGCATACCAAGTTTACTGTTGCATAATGACAGTGTTACTAGTTCTAATCTTTTCTGTGCTCTCGAGGGATTCAAAAAAGTGAGAACAGGAAGGATCCCAAGACTGACAGACAGGAAACAAGAAACCAAGGAGCTACAGCCAAGATCCATCAGTGCGCGGTTCTGCCCCATAATAATGTGTTTATTTGCTGTTGGTGGGTGTTCAGAATAATTGATTAAATAATGCTACTCCTGATATTTTGCAGACAACGTTCTAAGGAACAAATTTTTTGTTGTTTTATGATAACATATCCTGTGCACTCAGTTATCTTGATGTACTTCTACACTCAGCTTATATCAGCCTTTCAATCTCCATCCTACGTCTCATATAAACGTACGTCACTTTTCACAAAAACCTGCTCGCCACTCACGTTGGATTTGCAAATCATCCCCCGAGCCATCCCCTTCACCCCTCCTCTCTCCAGACCCGTTGCCCGCCTCCGCCCCTCCTCCCCGATCTGCCGCCAACCACTCCGCCCCTCCTCCCCCTATCTATCGCCGCCCGCCCCTGTCCCTCCTCCCTTGAGTCGCTGCCCACCCCTGCCCTTCCCCCTGATCTGCCGTTGGCCGCCCCCGCCCCTCCTCTCCCCGAGTCACTGCCTGCCTGTGCCCCCCGCCCCTCGCTTGGTTTTGACCACGTTGGTTCGATCATGTTTGTTCGATCACATTGGTCAACCACGTAGGTTTCGACCATGTTGGTCGACACAAGGGAGCGTAGGCAGTCGGCGGCGGCTCGAGGGAGGAGGGGCGGGGTTGGGCGCGGTTTGGGGGGAGGAGGTGCGGGGGCGAGCGGTGGCTGATCGAGGGGAGGAGGGGCGGGCATCAACTCGAGGGGAGGAGGGGTGGAGGTGACCGGCGGCGGATCGGGGGGAGGAGGGGCGAAGCGGCCAACGGTAGATCGGTGGGAGGAGGGGTGGAGGCGGCAGCAGGTTTGGAGAGAGGAGAGATGATTTGCAAATACAATACGAGTGGCGGGTGGGTTTTTGCGAAAAGTGACGCATGTTGATATGGACGTCGGATGGTGATCGCATGACTAACATGAGCTGAGTGCATGAGTACACTAAGATGCCTGAGTGCACTAGATACATTGTCTTCTTTTATAGATGACGTTGGATGTTTTCAACGTGAAACCCTAACCATATCCTCCTCTTTGTCCGCATGCGAAGGTCATTTTTTAGGTCTTCAGCATAAAGCTTTAACTATAATTTGCAATCAGAATATATTAGCAAAAATAATAAAAAATAATTTATAAAAATATTTTGCAAGACGAATGTAATAACAATGTTTTTCATATATCAATTTATATATTTTAATATATATTAATGGTGAAACTTTCAAAATCTTGACCTCACCGATCTCACAGCCACTTTTATTTGTGTACGAAGTACATTGTACTACGTTAATCTTTGCTCCTTGTTTAGAGGGCAAGCAATATTAATGAGGTAGTAAGAGATCCCAAATTTAATAGGGTGTGATGATAATGTTGTGTCTTCATGTGTGTGCACAAGTCTAAAACTTCGTTTGCTTTTCCGTTCAACTGACGGAGTACTTAAGATTTTTTAGTCTTAAAGTAAAAACAATATTTTAAAAATCATTGTTTCCGCATGTGCGGGTGTTTGAACGGCACGCATAGTTGTTTGAGCGAAACCATTGTGGCACACACATCCATCCAAACGAAGTACAACTATCCGAGTGAAGTCACTGCTGCAGCACAAAAAATTCGTAGCTCCTGCTATTGTTACGCACCTCCTATTGAATTTTTGAATTGCGAGATATGACTGCTCATCAGAGAAGTAAGGTCAACATAGCACCTCCTATTGTTACGTAGCTTCATTGATTTTTGTCATATTGTGAAATCACTACTCACCTGTCCCCTATTGTTAGCTTCATTGATTTTGTACCAATGTTCTAGTTATCTATTATTTAAATCAAGTTGAATTTTTGTGCAAAATTTTACTTTAGGTAAATTATGGCTTTTGATTCCAAATTTATGATATTGCTTGAAAATTGTACTTATTTTGTTTCTATGAGTATCTTCAACTTGCTTTCGAATTTATACCGATTTGCACCCAAATTTAAACTAATTTGATTTTTTTGACAAAATTTGCTTTAGGTAAATCATGACTTTGCATTCAAATTTATAACCTTGCTTGCAAATTATATTCAATTTCTTTCCATATGTATCCAAGTTGCTTTTAAATTTATAGCGATTTGCTCCTAAATTTAAAATTCATGCTGATTTTGTTCCCAAATATAAATTAATTTCAATTCTTGTACAAATTTTGATTTAGGTAAATCATGAATTTATTCCAAATTTATTAACTTTCTTGAAAATTATACTCACTTTGCTTCTATGTGTATATAAACTTGCTTTTGAATTTATACTGACTCGCTCCCTAGCGGAATTAAAGGTGCCCATTATAGCAATATAAGAGCAACTTTAGCAGTAGCCCTCAAAACAGGGCCCCTACTTTTTATTTGAGGGCTCTCCCTACTTTTGAGAGCTCTGTTTTTTGGGCTACACTCCAGCAGGAGCCCTCAAAACAGGACCCTCAAATTCATTCTTAGAGGGGATGACACATAGGACCCACCCTCACCCTCATCCTACTTTTGAGGGCCGAGGGGCAAAAAACTCACTCCAGCAGGGCCCCTACTTGAGCCCTCAAAAGTAGGGGCTCCCTCCAGACCCCCCAGGGGGCTGTGCAATCGGTTTTTTCGGTTTAATCGGTTCGGTATATACGGTAAATACGGTGTTTGTAGTTCGGTAATATACGGTATTTTTAGAAGTACGGTTCGGTATTGATAAATCCCAATTTATTTCGGTGCGGTATCGGTAAATACCATATTTACCAAAGTTGACGCGAATTATAAACATATAGCGACTAGCGAGATGAGTAGACAATAATTATATGCTGTTTGTGGGCATCAACGAGGGTACAAAGTTCTGCATGCAGTGTTCTGATATATCGGCAGACATATGCCAGTTGGGTATGGACCAAAGGAAGGTTAATGTGCTTGCCAGGTCAAAGTGACCAGGATGAATTGACTGCTGCCCAGATCTTCTATCTTTGCATGCACGTGTTGTGCTCTGGTTGGTCTTGTATGCATGCAGTAATGGAGGCCACGCAAATAACGAGGTAGTGCTGACTGCTGAGGTTCGCTTTGCGTGGCAATTATTGAGGGGAAGCGGCGAAGATTCGGTTGATTCGGTTTGGTCGGTTTGCAATCGGTTTATACCGAAAATACCGAATAGATAAAATGCTAATTTTTTAGATACCGAACCGAATACCGAATACCGGTCAAACCGAGTTGACCGGTACGGTTCGGTTTTTTCGGTTCGGTGACAAAATGCACAGCCCTACCCCTAGGAATGAGGGCTCGAGGGGGAGATTTGAGGGCCCCATACTTTTGAGGGCTCAAGTAGGGGCCCTGCTGGAGTGAGTTTTTTTGCCCCCCGGCCCTCAAAAGTAGGATGAGGGCTCAAGTAGGGGTCCTGCTGGAGTTGCTCTAATATGCGTGTAACAAGGAGTGTATGTAGCAATATATGTAACCAGTTATACGGTGCACATATCAGCAATTACATGATGAATAGCAAATATGGGTGTGGGGTCAAAATCACATATGCACGCACACGCGGAAGGTAGATGCGTCCATAATATTTTGCCCAGAAATTTCTTCCAGTGTTATTCCACTTCCAGAAATAACTTAAAGATTTCTTCCAGTGTTATTCTAGAAACAGAGACCGGAGGAGATACGGTATAAGCCTTCTTAATCGAAAAAAAGAAATTACTTAAGTATGCCACTGCACCGTAAGAAAAAAAAAGATGCTGCTCTACAGTACAAACTACAAAGGCCACAGTTAGCTACAGAATTTCCTAACAATGGCAGATTGTTTTTGCATGTGGTCCCGAGCGATTATGTACTCTCAGTCTAGCACCAGCGATTGGTAGGACACAATTTCATGACACAATGCATTCATAGCAGAAGTAAAGACTCCACCATTTTGCAATCACAAGCAGCAAAGGCAACCAACCTGCACTGAGCATTTCCCCTTTATTTTAGATGTGGATTCATCTTACTTTTCAATTTCTATTATTCGTACCGAAGCTGGCAAAATGTCTGCCAAAACCAAGCCTCCAGATCTCAAGAACTTCACTGTGGTATGCAGCAAATAAACCAAATCTCCCCTTTTTATTTCTGCTGCAAAACCTAATCTGAATAACTTGAGTTTGTTGGGGAACTTGTCCAGGACCTAGACGAGCGATAAACTTGAACATTAAGATCACACACACGAACACTAGTAAACACATATTGATTTCTTTCTCGACGCGATACGTATGCATCCTTTTCGTCTTTCTTATATAGAGAAACAACATACAAGACTTTGTAACCAATGCAACATCCCACGTTGAGAGTCCTATACGGACACACCCTGACTTTCCTTTACAACCGCTCTGAATCCTAAATGGACTCTGAACTATGAATTTACGACTACGACAATTACAGTACTTTTATGACTACGACTGCTACAGGTATTTCAACCACTAACTACTACAGTACTCGAACTGGTCATATAGACTGCCGTGGTCGTAGACTGCCATAGTCATAGATATGTGGGCCTGTTCTTTTGCAGCTGTTGGCTTTTTTTTACAGTAACTAGCTTTTAAACAGAGTGCCTTTTCAAGATAGGGTCTACTAGTTAATTGTAGTACATACTGTACCGACTTCATTTATATCGGCAAAAACCGCATGTGGGTTTCAGTTACTCTGTAATCTCTCACACGAACAACCCAAAAGCCACAAACCATAGCCAAAAGCCATAAGCCTCAGTAAAAAAGAATAGGCCCATACTCTGATCATGGATTTGACTAGACCACAAGACAACTAGATTAACTCTATCAACCTCCTCCTTAAACTTGTCTTTCATTGTTGTTCCGCACACCGATTTTCTCCCTTATCTCTATGAACTTCATTCTTCCAAGCGACTTGGTCAGGATGTCAGTGAGCTGGTCTTCTGTGCAAACATGTTGCACCTCTATTATCCCTGATTCCACACATTCTCTAATGTAATGGAAACAGGTGTCGATATGTTTTCTTCTCTCATAGTAGACTGGATTCTTACTCAACGCAATTATAGACTGATCGTTGATCTTTAGAATTACCTTCTTAACTTTTGTCTCTAGCATATCAACTAATAATCATTCCAGCCATACCCCTTGACATGCTGCCGCACAAGCTGTAATGTACTCTGCTTCACACGGGGATAAAGCGACTACCTTTTGCTTTTGCGAACACCAACTGATTGGGTTCGACCCAAGAAAAAACACCATGCCCGAAGTGCTCTTCTGGTCATTCGTATCACCGGCTAGGTCATTATCTGAGTAACCGATGAGCCACAAACCTTCTTTCTTCTCGTAAACACATCCATAACTCAAAGTTCCTCTCACATACCTCAGTATGTGCTTTATAGAACCCATATGCTCTGTAGTCAGCTTCTCCATGTACCTGCTCACCATGCCAACCGAAAACGCTAAGTCCGGTCATGTGTAGCAAGTATTTTAAACTTCCAAATATGCTTCGGTACAATGTCTTGTCCATGGGAGAGTTTGTGTTGTGCTTGCTCAACTTCATGCAGGGTTCCATCGGAATTTGCATTGGATTGCAACCCTTCATGCCGCATTTGTCCAACACCTTTGTTGCATATGCGAACTGGCTGAGAGTAATCTTCCCAAAGCTTTGGCGTGCTTCAATGCCCAAGTAGTAGCTACGTAACCCGAGGTCGCTCATGCTAAATAATTTCTTCATTTGGCTTTTGAAGCTATTAATCTCCTCGATACACTCTCCAGTGATGATCAAATCATCTACATAAACTCCAACCAACAAACTCCCTTTTTCTTGGCTTCGTTTGTGCACTACATGCTCTAGTGGGCATCTTTCAAAACTGAGTGCCACCAAGAACTTGTTTAGCTTCAAATTCGAAGCTCTTGGGGCTTGATGCATACCATATAAAGCTTTGTGTAATCTCAACACTTTGTGTTCTTCTCCTTTTTTCTCAAATCCTAGAGGTTGCACAACATAGACTTCTTCTCGGTCACCGTTGAGGAAGGGTGATTTTCACATCCATATGATGAATCTCCCATCCTTCATGTGCCGTGATCACAATGAGCAAGTGTACTATCTCTAGCCTTGCAATAGGGGAAAAGACTTCTTCGAAATCAATGCCTTGTCATTGAACGTACCCCTTTGCAACTAGCTTTGCCTAGTGCTTCATGATCACGCCTTGGTTATCCTTGTTTAACTTATACACCCACTTCAAACCAATCGGTCTGTGGCTGTCTGGCAATAGAACAAGCTGCCATGTTTCATTCTCTTAGATAGAGGACATCTCCTCCTCCATAGCTCTTCTCCACTCTGGCTTCACCTTGGCTTCTTCAAAGCTTGTAGGCTCCTCTTCGCGTGCCGAAGCACGCCACTCCGGCCCTGATCCAACCTCGCCGCGATGCCAAGGAGAAAGGACTGCAGTCTCGCCAGGGGGCTCGGTCCTCCGCGGCCGCACTCGGTGCACTGGTTGCCGCTCCTGTCGACCTTGTTGATGCCGACAGTGTGGGGGACACCGACTCGGCGAAGTATGCTGATTCGGAGCTAGAAGCGGATGTGGAGGGCGAAGGTGAGGGGTCCTTGGGCGGTGCTGAGGACCAAGAGTGTAGTGCGAGCAATTGGGAGGGGGAAGCTTCTTCGCCTGCGGCAGTCGTTGAGGCGGAACCATCGCCCGTGGAGGATGCTGGGGCACGCTGGCATCCCTGTGGTTTCCTCTGAGGATGAGGGGACACTCCGGCGGAGTCTACCAGCTGATGCCGAAGGTAAACTTGCCTTCCTTGGCGTAATCCCATGGAGCATTTGTAGGGTTCTAACCGCTACGCCCCTTCGCAGTGGCATGCCTCCTCGAGTGCGTGCAATCTTCGGGGTGCAGGGACGTTCCTTTGGGAGGGACGCCTGACGTTCTCGAAACTGTCATCGTGGAGGCCATGCGCCCAAGCTTAGCGGATTTCGTTCCTCGACCGGAGGTGTTGGGAGCGTGGCGGGGGGTTGCGGATGATGCGGCCGCGAACCTAGATCGCCAGGCGCTATTGACATGCGAGTTGGAGCTCCTTGGAGGTGCACTGGAGGCCTCGGAAATGAGGGTGAGTACTTGACCTTTAGTGACGCGTGGCTCTTCAGAAGTTTACTAACCGCTTTGTCGTACAGACCCTCGCCCTTGGCCGGGCGTTGCAGGCGGCTCACGCCTACGAGCGGGGGCGTTAGACGACCGGCTGCGCACTGCCGAAGAGGCCCTTTGCGTAGCCGAGGAGGCGCACTCCACCAAGGATGACCGCATTCAACGCTTGGAGGCGGAGCGTGCGGAGGCGATTTCATACGCCGAGGCGCTCGTGGTGGCGACGCGGCTAGCGGCCACAGAGGCGGCATGGCGAGCGTCCGCGGAGGAGCGGGACGGCCTGCTCCAGCAAATCGCTGCGCTGGAAGAGGAGAAAAGCCGCCTCACTACGTCTCTCTTAGAGCGGGAACGGGCTCTGGGCGACGCCTCGCTGGCGACGTGTGACGCTATGCTGGCTTTGGAAGGCACCCTTGAAGATCTTGTCACCGAAGTGCCGCCTTGCTCCTTCGGGCTCGAAGAGCTGTCGCGGACGCTTCATCGGATCAGGGATGCGTCCAACCTTGCTCGCAACGCCGCGACGTCCTTTGGCAACCACTACTCCTACATGACCTCGTGCCTGCGTGTGCGCTTCTCCGACACCGGGGCTGCCGGCATGTCGACGGGCTGGCTACCCCTAACTAGAGATGCCGGCCGAAGCAGGGGTGATGTCTGGCGTCGTGCGCGCTGTTCGCCCCGCTATCTGGGTTTTCCACGAGTGGATTTGGGAGTACATTGGGGAGGCCGCGGTGAAGGTAGAGCTACGGCGGACCATGTATGGTGAGGGGAACCTCGGCCGATGGCTGGATGAAGTCCCACGGCACAACGAAGGTGGTGCCGATGCCTCGGGGCGTGGTGCGAACCCACAGGTGTGACACCGGGGTTCTCATGTGTTGGTGTGCATTGTAATGCACGCGCCCCCTCTTATGGATAAAGTGAAAATTGCCCCCATGTTCTGACCGGTGTATCCCTATGCTCCGAGCAGCTGCCTACTAGGGACCGGTTGCTAGTCTCTGACGTCATAACCCGGCGCCGTCTTCGGCACTGGTGGTGGGCTGAGGATTCACTGGACTTCTGGGCAAATCGAACTTCGACAGGCTAGGCTCCGCGCGCGGGGGGTCATCAAGGCGGAGCCGAACGATTAGCGTTCCCGAATGCTCGGGGATGCTTATGCATTAGATCTTAGGGGGTGTTGATCGGCAGACGCCTTTGTAAACATTCGTATACGAACGCAATAAAGATGAGAGACCATGTGGGGGCATAACGGGTTGGGGATCCGTTAGCCAAAGCCTATATAAGGAGGGGATGTCTCCTTGTGGCTGCATGCATTCCAGGAGGTTGTTAGGGTTTGCTTTAGTGAAAATGGCCTTTGGAGAGGTTGTTTTGCTTTAGGCTTTAGTTGTTGAGAGCAGGAGAGAAGTTGCAGTGTCTTTCTCTTCGATGTCTCCCTGAGTGCTTATGTGTTCTTGGTATTCTTGAGCTTGAGAGAGAGGGAGAGGATGGATTGAGACTCTATGTAATCATTCCTCTGATTGTAATCGCGTATGGGGACTCCTCTGTGATCCTCTTGCTTCTAGGAATGAATTAATTTCATTTGAGATGCACTTGCCTCCTGTTTTTCCCTTCGTTCTCTTCTCTGCTTAATTTTTGAGTTTTTGTGTTTTGGCTCGATTCTTGCTGAGGAATGGCAAAATGGGTTGCTCTGTGATGGAATTGTATTTCTAGACCCTTTGGTCAGCTAATTCCAAGAGCACAATGATCAATTTAGAAGAATCAAGTTTCTTGCCTCCCTGTGCCCTGTTCATTCTCTGCTTACCTTTTCTAGGGTTTGGTGTTACTTTGGTTTTCTCCTCTAAAGTTGGTGCTCTGAGATGAGCTTTTGAGTCCTGAGACTATAGCTTAGTTAATCCCTTAATTTCATGGTTAAAGGATCAGAGTTTAGAGGGAATTTGAAGTTTTGGTGTTGCTCTCTGAATTTTATCAAGTGATGGCTTAAATCTCCTTTTCTTGTTCAATTGGTGAATCCTTTAGTTTCCTAAGATCTCCTGGGTATTTAGTTTATGCTCTTGATCTTTTTACCAGAGGAGAAGGGAAGGTTTCCTTTAATTTCTCAAAATCTGCAAGTCCCAGTAATTTCAGAGCTTCCTTTGTGCGTTTTCTGCTTTCTGCCCCTGTCTGATCTTCGAAGGCCGGTCAGACCGGATTTTTGGGGGCGGTCAGACCGGTGTTTAGCCGGCGGTCTGACCGGCGGCAAATGACCGGTCAGACCGGCCTGGCTACTGCGGTCTGACCGCCCGTTACATTGAGGTCTGACCGGCCCATTTGTTTCAGCTGCCAACTTCAGTTGTTTTACTTGCATATTCTCTTCTGATGGTTGTTCTTCTTGATCTTTCAGTAGGCTTGAACTTTTGATGTTTTCTTCTTTATAACTCTGTAGTTATCGAAGAAGAGCATCTTCTTAAGTGGATACCTTCTGGGGGCAATTTTTAAAGAGTCGACATTCACCCCCCTCTGTCGCCGTTATCGATCCAACAAAAGATTAGCCGACATACTTGCCCCCATCGCCTTTTCTTGACCGCACTCTTTTGTGGTTCCTTCGTAAGATTTGGCCCTCCGTCCTCTCGCTAAGTAGCCGAGGTAGGTGCTTCGAGTGCTCCATCCTCCAGTGACCGAATTGGTAATGGCGGAGCTGGTGCCTAGTAGAGTGCACGCAGAGGCGGACCTCGACGAGGCTGCAAAAGCGGGAGCGGGCTCTGTTCGGGTTTAGCGGGCGTAACGGGTTGGAGACCCGTTAGCCAATGGCTATAAATAGATGTTGGTGGCTACATGCCCACTCATGCATTCTAGGGTTTGAGAGGTTGGTAGAGTGTTGCTTTAGTCAAAATGAGCTTTGGAGAGTTTGTTTTGGCTTTAGGCTTTAGTTGGTGAGTCTTTAGTGGTTGAGAGCAGGGGAGAGGGCAGAGGTGTCGTGTCTCCTTCAATGTGTTCTTGAGTGCCTCCCTTCCACCAAGCATGTATGGGTGTGTGTTCTTGAGCTTGTGTTCTTGAGATGGAGAGGGAGAGGTAGAGGAGATCATTTGTAATCATTCCTCTTGTATCAATCATGTATCTCCTTTCCTCTTTATCAATATGAGATGGTGTTTGTTTCAATTCTTGAGCTCCCTGTTCTTCTCTGTTTTGCTTTGATGTCCTCCATGTTGATTTCTTGACTTTTTGAGTTTCTTGTTGATTCTTGCTGGGAAGGCCCAAAATGGGTTGCTCTATGATGGGATAGTGCCTCAAGGTCATTTTATCGATCTTCCCAAGAGCAAATGACTTTTAATCTCAGATTTCCCTTTTTGAGCTCCTCTGTTCATGTTCTTGCTTTCTAGGGTTTCTTGGCCCCCTCTAATTTTCTTTGAAAGAAGGCTTGAGTTTTGGTCTGGAAAGCCCTGAGGTTGTTGCTAACTTGATTGCAAAATCTCACGTGCAAATGACTTATGAATCTTGAGTTATTAGGATTCTTTTGCACCTCTCTGAAGTTTCCTTACACCTCTAGGGTTTTAGTGCAGTTCTTGATTCCCTTCGTGTGATGGCATGAAATTGGATCTGGAGAGTCCTATGGCTATTGCTAATGTATCTGCAAAGTTTCATGTCCAAAGGATCAACGATGGATGAGTAATTTGATTTTTGGTGAAGTCTCTGAATATTTTCAGTTTCTGGTTCATTTCTCTAATCCCTCCTCTTGAGTTGGTTATTCTTGGGTCTCTTGGTCCCTCTTGCTATTTAATAGGTTATCTTGTCTTTCTGGGCAGAGAAAACCATTAGAAAAACCTCAATTGCTCTGCTGTGACAAAATCTCATTTTTACAATATGAAAAACCAGCCTCTCTGCTGTCTGAACCCGAGGGGCGGTCTGATTTGTGTGTACAAGGCGGTCAGACCGGAGTTTGTACACCGGTCAGACCGGTATGTCAATAGCGGTCAGACCGGCATGCCCCGGGCGGTCTGACCGCTGGCCAGGGAGCGGTCAGACCGGCCCAGGGAGGTGTTTGCTGCCAATTTTATTGTGTGCTGATTTTGGTGTCTCTCCCTTGATGATCAATATCTTGTTCTCCCCACTGGCAGTTTGAGAATCCAGAAAGGTTGAATCTCTACTCTTCATAGCTTTTATAGCCTTGGGAGAGAAGAGAGTCTATGGATACTTTTTTTGGTTTCTCTTGAGACTTAATTTCTCCGTTGCTTATTTGTAATTCCAGAGTCCTTGTGCTTTCCTCCTTCACAGCTGGCATAGCTTTTGGAGAGGAAACTCAAGTGTGAGCCTTCAGGGAAAGTTTACTCTAAAAAGTCGACATTCACCCCCTCTGTCGCCATTTCGGTCCAACAATTGGTATCAGAGCCGGTTAGCTCTTTTCCATAGATCTTAACCGGTCTCCAGAGCCATGGCGATGGACAAGTACTCGACCAAGCCTTCGATCTTTGATGGCATTGATTTTCCTTTCTGGAAAAACCGGATGGAGACATACATCCAGGCTCAAGGATATGCCATCTGGAGGAAGGTCAAGGTTCGCTATCTGGTTCCTGCCGATGAGAACATCAATGTGGCAAATATGCCCGATGTTGAGTCGAATGCAAAGGCAAGGAACATAATCATCCAAGGTTTGAGTCGTAGCGAGTTTGACCGCATTTCGCATCTCACGTCAGCTTTCGACATTTGGGAGACCCTCAGTGCTTACCATGAGGACACCACCCAAATTAAGATAGTCCGACAGGACCAATTCAAGCGAGATTACAACAGGTTTGAAATGCTCGCTGGTGAGTCGCTCGTTGAGTGCTTTGCGCGTTTTCATAAGATTCTGAGCAACCTCCGAGCGGTCGGTCTCACATACCCCGACTCGGATAATGCTCGACAGATGCTTGCTGCACTCGATCTTCGGGTTTGGGAGATGAAGGTGACTACCATCAAGGATACCACGGACCTCTCAGCTTTGACTCTTGATGCGCTGTACTCGCGCCTCAAGACTCACGAGATTGACATTGTCTCTCGCAAGTCGAAGTCACAATCGATGGCCTTAGTCACCGATCCCAACTTGGCTTTCGGTCCTTCTTCTGATCCTCTTTGCAATTTCTCCCTTGCTGCTCTCTATGACATAACTGATGATCAGTTAGAGCAGCTTGCGGATGAGCAGTTAGCCCTCCTAGCTCGGAGATTCTCCCATGCTTACAAGAGGAGGAGGGATGGAAAGAGAGGAGGACCCATGATTTGCTTCGAGTGTGGTGGCCCCAACCACATTCGGGAAAACTACCCCAAGCTGGGGAAGGGCAAAGGTGACTACGGCGGTTCGGGCAAGAACGACTACACCGACAAGAACCGCAACAAGAAGCCCTTAGCTCCTGCACAAGGCAAGAAGAAGTTCCGTGACTTTGGGAAGGCCAAGAAACTCTTCCACCGCATCCTCACCGCCTTGGACGACCTCGACCTCAGCGAGGTGGAGGGATGGAGCGACGATGACGAGACGGGTGACCAAGAACCCAAGGGCGGCGACGACTTCTCTGGCATGTGCTTCATGGCCCTTGAGGGCGAACTGAGCGATAGCGAGCTGTACTCTGACTCGGACGAGGTATCCCCCACCTACGACCAGCTTAATCATGCTTTTCTTAAGCTAGGTGGATTTCATGCTAGATCTAGGGCTAGGTGTACCGAGTTAGAGAAGGAAGTAGATAGACTATCATGGGAGCTTACTTCACTTACATCTGCTCCCTCCTGTGATGATTGTGATACATGCTGTGCTCTGTTGGGTGATATGGAGAAATTAAGGACCTCGCATGATAGTTTGTCTTTCGAGCTTGACATGATTAAGGTAGAGAACATTAGTCTTCTTGCTGAGCTTGAGATGAGTAGGGTAGCTCCTGTTTCATCTACTACTGTTGAGACTATTGCTTGCACCTCATGTGAGCATAAGGGCAATGCTTTTAGAGGTCTTTATACCATGCTCCTGGATCTGCTCGAGTCTTGTGAAAACTGCAATAATTTGAAATTGAACTTAAAAAGGGCAGATCATAAAATTGCTGAGTTGCATGCTTCTTTACTTGAGCCTGTTGTTTCTTGCACCAACTGTCCAAACTTGACACTTGAGCTTGAGTCTGTTTCTAAGCAATTCCAAGAGATGGTTATCATAACAACAAATTGGCTCAGTTTGCGACTAAGGATCCTGTTAGCTCATCATGCATTATTTGTGATAAACTAAAACTTGAACTCGTTGCTTTGAATGAACAATGTGTGAAGCTAACTGAGGAGTTACTAGAGAAGCCATCAACTCATTGTGATGTGATTGCTGAGGTGGGGAAGGAGAATCTCAAGGGTAAGGTTGAGACGCTTAGTGATGTGAACCAACCGGCTAGTAGTAGGAGTGTCCCCTCAGAGTCGGCTGTGCATGCACAAGCCATTCTTTCCTCTACTGTTGGTTCTTCATCTGCTCCCTTACCTTTTGCTACTCCTTCTTCCCCCTGCTCTTCTTGCACCTCTCTCTTTCGGGAGTGTCAGCATCTTATGAACACTCTCGAGAGATTTGTAGGCGGCAAGAAGAAGCTTAATCTTATTCTAGACCAATCCAAGATTTGCAAATTTAATCAGGGTCTAGGATACGATTTCTATGAGGACATGAGGAAGCATCCACCTGCCGTGCTCAGACCCATAGCACCAGGTGTGATCGAGACTAAGCCCAGGACCGAGAAAGTCCAATTTAAGTCAGCGGGCTTTGTCCAAGGGATTTCTGACAGCAAGGTGATTCCACCTGCAGCTTCGGCCTCTCAGAAGGCGAAGCCTCATCATGCTACTTTTACCTCTCAGAAGGTAAAGTATCATTGCACCTTCTATTAGAAGGATGAACATCTGATCGATCGATGCTTCAGGTGTGCCAAGATCGCGCGTAGAGACCGTGTTCGTGATCTTAGGCGTATTCAGGGTCAGCCCCAGACCTTGAGTGCACCTAAGACTAACACAAGGTCTAAGCTTGCTTCTGTTGATGGGTTTGGGCAGCATCGAGGACTTGGTTTTTCTAAGTTTTCAGGTTTTCGTCCTCATGCTCCTTTTGGTCGTGACTTCCACCGTTCTGAGGGTAGATCTTGTTTTCCCCGTCAAGATGGCTATCCACGGCGTGATCAGCATGTTGCTGGTGTCTTGACTTGCTCTTCTGTAGCAGTCAAGCCCAACAACAGCTTCAGGTCTGCACGGAGACCTTTTGCTTCTTTGAGTGACAGAGAGCGTAGGGTAGATAGAGGTCAGTCGTGCTTGACTACTTCATCTGCTCGACGTGTTACTCAGTATTGGGTGCCAAAATCACTCTTGATTAGCCCCAGTACTGAGACTTTACTCTCTGTTTGACTCAGGTTCGCCAGGCAGGGAAGGGAAAGGTTTGGCTTGTAGACTCTGGGTGTTCACGACACATGACCGGAGACTCCCGTTGGTTTTCTTCCCTTGCCCGTGCTCCAGGTGATGAGACGATCACCTTCGGAGATGCTTCATCTGGGCGCGTCATCGCCAAAGGTACAGTGCGCGTTAATGATTTCTTCATTTTGAAAGATGTTGCTTTGGTTAGTAAGCTGCAGTATAATGTGCTTTCTGTCTCTCAGCTTACCGATGACGATTTCGAGGTGAGCTTTAAGAAAAACGCTTGCAAAATTCTTGATTCTTCGGGTAGCCTGGTTTGCGGGATTTCTCGTTTTGGGAGGATCTTTCGTGCTGATTTTTCTGAGTCTTCTGGTGATCCTCTCAGGTGTTTAATTGCTTCTAAGTCCCGCGACCTTTCTTTCTGGCATAGGAGACTTGGTCATATTGAATTTGACCATTTGACCCGAGTTAGCGGCCACGATCTCATTCGTGGTCTGCCGAAACTCAAGATGGTCAAAGATCTAGTTTGTGCTCCTTGCCGGCACGGCAAGATGGTTGCCGCTTCTCACCCTTCGGTCACAGTTACTATGACCGATGCACCAGGACGGCTACTCCATATGGATATAGTTGGACCAGCTCGAGTGCAGTCAGCAGGAGGGAAGTGGTATGTTCTTGTCGTGGTCGATGACTTCTCGAGGTACTCTTGGGTGTTTCTCTTAGCCTCGAAGGATGAGACGTTTACACATTTTCGAGGTCTTTTTAGTAGGCTTTCTGTTGAGCTTCTGGGTGCCTTACGAGCGATCCACAGAGACAATGGCACGGAGTTCAAGAATTCCTACTTTAAGTGGTTCTGTGATGAGACGGGTGTAGAGCACCAGTTCTCTTCTCCGCACGTCCCACATCAAAATGGCGTCATGGAGAGGAAGAACCGTACCCTGGTTGAGATGGCCAGGACGATGCTCGATGAGTACTCTACACCACGGAAGTTTTGGGCTGAGGCTATAGCTACCGCTTGCCATGTTTCCAATCGAGTTTTTCTTCGAGCACACTTGCACCGCACTTCTTATGAGTTGAGATATGGGCGAAAGCCCAGTGTATCTCATTTTTGTGTGTTTGGTTGCAAGTGCTTTATTCTGAAGTCTGGGAACCTAAACAAGTTCGAGTCACGTTCTTGTGATGGGATCTTTCTAGGTTACTCGACTTCTTCGCGGGCTTATCGGGTTTGGAACTGCGAGTCTAGTAAAATGGTAGAGACCTGTGAGGTGACCTTTGACGAGGCCAGTCCAGGGACTAGGCCCGATGTTTTAGGTTCTTTAGAGCAGCCCGAGCCCATTTTTGTGGATGATGAGGACGATGGAGATGAGGGTGGTTTAGCCGATCCAGTCCCTCATCCACCCCTTTAGGTACCTTCTTTCACCGCTCTTCGAGGTGATCAGCCCATGCCTTTTGCTTCTTCTGGAGCTAGTGGTTCTATTCCTACCTCTTCAGGTCACGAGGTAGAGGCCACTTCTTCATCTCATCCTGAACCTCCTAGACATATACAGAAAGCTCATCCTTCTGAGCAGATTATTGGATACCTCTTTGAGTGTGTCACACGCTCAAAGTCTGCCACGACACTTTTCTGTCTCCATTCTGCCTTTGTTGCTTCATTTGAGCCCAAGGATGTGTGTCATGCACTTTCTGACGAGTCTTGGGTTAATGCCATGCATGAAGAGTTAGAGAATTTCGAGAGGAACAAGGTTTGGTCGCTTGTTGAGCCCCCTCGTGGTCACAATGTCATTGGGACCAAATGGGTGTTCAAGAACAAGCAGAGTGAGGATGGGGTAGTTGTTCGAAACAAGGCTAGACTGGTAGCTCAAGGGTTCTCCCAGGTTGAGGGTCTCAATTTCGAGGAGACCTTTGCCCCAGTAGCTAGACTTGAGGCCATTAGAATCCTGCTTGCCTTTGCAGCTTCTAAGGGTTTCAAGCTTTACCAGATGGATGTCAAGAGTGCCTTCCTTAATGGCTTCATTGAGGAAGAAGACTATGTCAGACAGCCTCCAGGTTTCGAGGACCCCAAATACCCAAACCATGTCTTCAAGCTTGGTATGAGAGGCTTAAGTCCTACCTGTTGAGCCATGGTTTCAAAATGGGTAAAGTAGACAAGACCTTGTTCATCCGCCGGCATGGCACTGATCTTCTGCTCGTCCAGATTTATGTTGACGACATCATCTTTGGCGGCTCTTCTCATGCTCTCGTTTCACAGTTCTCAGATGTCATGAGCACCGAGTTTGAGATGAGCATGATGGGCGAGTTGACCTTCTTCCTTGGCTTCCAAATTAAGCAGACTCGGGAGGGTACTTTCTTGCATCAAGGCAAGTACACTCGTGACCTCCTGAGATGCTTCGACATGAGTGATGGTAAGCCCGTGTCAACTCTCATGGCATCTTCCGCCACACTTGACCCAGATGAGGACGACGAGCCAATTGATTAGAAGGATTATCGTAGCATGATAGGCTCCCTCTTGTACCTCACTACGTCGAGACCGGACATACACTTCGCTGTGTGTCTTTGTGCTCGGTTTCAGGCTTCTCCTCGCGTTTCTCACTGCCAGGCGGTGAAGCGCATTCTTCGGTACCTTCGAGCTACCATTGACTATGGTATCTGGTACTCTTCCTCATCCTGTCTTTCCTTGAGAGCCTATTCGGATGCAGACTTTGCCGGCTGTAGGATAGATAGGAAGAGCACTTCGGGCACCTACCAGTTCATTGGCACTTCTCTCGTTTCCTGATCTTCTAGGAAGCAGTCCGGTGTTCCACAGTCCACCGCAGAGGCCGAGTACGTTGCTGCAGCCAGTTGCTGTAGCCAGGTGCTCTGGATGGTCTCGACCCTGCAGGACTTTGGGTTAGTTATCGACAGTGTTCCACTCTTTTGTGATAACACTTCTGCGATTAACATTGCTAAGAACCCAGTGCAGCACTCCCGGACCAAGCATATTGATATTCACTATCACTTCCTTAGAGACCATGTAGAGAAGGGTGACATCGTGCTCCAGTTTGTGGAGAGTGACCATCAGTTGGCTGATATCTTTACCAGCCATTGGATAGCTCTAGGTTTTCAGCCCTGCGGGGAGAGCTTGGGGTGGTTTGTCCTTATGGACTGTTGTGAGGGGGAGCTTTGTGCTTTACTGCTTTACTATATTATTTATGCTCGTGCTCCATTCTGCTGCATTGCATACGGGTACATTGGGTTAGTCCTTCTAGCATAGGTTAGAGTGGTTCTCTTGCCTAGCTTATTAGACTTCTTGCTCTTATCTTGAGATTCCAGGATGCTGCTTATTAGCTGTCTTTCTTCTCTCTAGGTGGAGCTTACTCACTTCTTGTGGGTTCTAGTGAGGGTTGGGCCACTCTCGGGTAGACAGGGTATGTGTTTGCTCCCTAGGTTGTTAATAGACCAGCTTATAGTCCCGAAGTCATATGGGGTAGATGAGAGTCAGTCTGAACCATAGTATCCTCTGTATCTTGTCTATGCTTTAAGGACTGCCCTTTTGGTTTTCTTGCCAGCTTCTCGTATTTACTGCTTTGGTTCAGGGGGAGTTCATTTGGGAGCTTCTGGAGCTTAAATTTGACATAACTCAACTTGAACTAAAAGTTGCATCACATGTTGAGGGGGAGCTGGATTTCTTGCATGTCATTCTGCATTGTAAATATCTACATTGAGCCTTGATTATTATCCTTTCATGACATGTTTACATCGCTTTACATCCTGCCATGATTTGTGCTTCATTTGCTAGATTGATCATGACTTCATATGTGTAGACTAGCTTTTGCCATGGTAAGTTAATTAAACTTGCTCAATTTGAACTAAAACTTGTCATGTTAGCACGCGAGACTAGTCTTTCTTGAGTTATCCTTTTATGATTCATGCCATGTCAAATAGGCTGAGTTGAGCGTTTGAATCTTTATTGAGTCTTGGATTGAGCTATTTTAGTCTCTTGATGCAGCATGAGTTAGTACAACCTGTTACAATGCAAAAAGATCTTTTTTGTGTGAAAAAACTGATCTCACCAATCCTTTCTCATGAGACGGCTTGCCATTGCACAAGGCATGAACTCAAGGGGAGTTTTGGATGTCCCAGATCATCTCCTTAAGCTTCTTGCTTGGAGTGGTCGCATAAGGCTTGAGATCTAGCACATGTTAAAACAAAAAATCTGGTTGGCAACAATCATGAGATTTCTAAAGCAAAACTTATCATTTGTGCTCAATTTGCTAAAATTACAAAGATTACAAGTACTTAAACAAATATTTCACTCTTGAGCTTGTAGCACTCTAGATGACTCAATACTAGCTTCTTGGTTCCGCTTAGCTTATTGACATGGTTTGCATCATCCTTGGATACCTCTAGCTAGACTTTGATCATGGATGACTTGACATGCTCACAAACTGTACTAAATTTCAGATTGTCATCTATTTGGTTTAGCTGTTTTATATATATCTTGTCATGATCTAGATAGCATTCTATTGAGTTATGGCTTGATGTATTACTTGTTGGTCATTTTGGATAATTCTCATGGCTCTATTGACCTCGACGCTGCGTCTTATTTATACTCCATAGAGTGCGCGTGAAGGCGTCCCCCCGTGCGTCTTTGTTTATACTCATGGAGAGTGCGCTCGCGAACGCGTGTCTTTGTTTATACTCACAGAGAGTGCGCGCGCGAACGCGTGTCTTTGTTTATACTCACGAAGAGTGCACGCGCGAACGCATGTCTTTGTTTATACTCACGAAGAGCGCGCGGGAACGCGTGTCTTTGTTTATACTCATAGAGAGTGCGCGCGCGAATGCGTGTCTTTGTTTATACTCACAGAGAGTGCGCGCGCGAACGCGTGTCTTGGCAGAAAATAAGACTGGTTTTGCAAACGGTGAACTTTATTGAATTCCCGTTTGCGCGGGTGAGCGATTACAAAAGACAGAGTACTAGCCACTAATCACTCGTGGCAGGGATAGCAACCACTGTCGTTGACGTGGCAATAGGGTAGGGCACACTGGGAGCCTCTACTGCTAGAGCGATCCACGTGGGAGCCCAGCGGGGGGCTTCTTGGAGCCGTTGAGGGCCCTTGCGCTGTCGTGCCCACTCTAAGAATTTCGTTGAACCTCACGATGCGGGCCTCACGTTCCAAGTTCTATGCGCCGGACCATATCCTGGTCGCCGTGGGTGGTGACGGTACCCCACGGGCCCGAAAGCTTCATGCATAGTAAGAGACCATGTGGTTGAGACCCCATGTGTATGATGAGTAATTGACATCGGTTCAGGAAAGTCGAGTTTGATTTGGTTGGTTCAGACCATGTCGTTGTGTGGTGCAATGGACTCGATCGAACTTGGTCAAACCTGGTCAAAGGGTTTAGGTTGCACATTATGTCGACTTATCAGGTTTGGGCTATTTCATTAATGCATTTATGCTTACATGTATCGAGCGATGCTATTTGATGTGTTTCTTGTCTCTGTTGGCTGCAGGACGTCGAGTCGGAGTTGTGGCGAGACACGAGGTGACCGGACTAGACACGGGCGGTGTCGAGGTCAGAACGGTCGGATGTGTCGAAGACGGCGGAGATTCGATGTGGTTGCGAGGCTTGGACGACAAGGAGCGCGGAAGCTTCCCAGAAGGTGCAGGAGGGGCGAAATGGTAATTTCGCGAGGCTACAAAAGCGGGAGCGGGCTCCGTTCGGGTTTAGCAGGCGTAACGGGTTGGAGACCCGTTAGCCAAGGGCTATAAATAGATGTTGGTGGCTGCATGCCCACTCATGCATTCTAGGGTTTGAGAGGTTGGTAGAGTGTTGCTTTAGTCAAAATGAGCTTTAGAGAGTTTGTTTTGGCTTTAGGCTTTAGTTGGTGAGTCTTTAGTGGTTGAGAGTTGGGGAGAGGGTAGAGGTGCTGTGTCTCCTTCGATGTGTTCTTGAGTGCCTCCCTTCCACCAAGCATGTATGGGTGTGTGTTCTTGAGCTTGTGTTCTTGAGATGGAGAGGGAGAGGTAGAGGAGATCCTTTGTAATCATTCCTCTTATATCAATCATGTATCTCCTTTCCTCTTTATCAATATGAGATGGTGTTTGTTTCAATTCTTGAGCTCCCTGTTCTTCTCTGTTTTGCTTCGATGTCCTCCATGTTGATTTCTTGACTTTTTGAGTTTCTTGTTGATTCTTGCTGGGAAGGCCCAAAATGGGTTGCTCTATGATGGGATAGTGCCTCAAGGTCATTTTATCGATCTTCCCAAGAGCAAATGACTTTTAATCTCAGATTTCCCTTTTTGAGCTCCTCTGTTCATGTTCTTGCTTTCTAGGGTTTCTTGGCCCCCTCTAATTTTCTTTGAAAGAAGGCTTGAGTTTTGGTCTGGAAAGCCCTGAGGTTGTTGCTAACTTGATTGCAAAATCTCATGTGCAAAGGACTTATGAATCTTGAGTTATTAGGATTCTTTTGTACCTCTCTGAAGTTTCCTTGCACCTATAGGGTTTTAGTGCGTTCTTGATTCCCTTCGTGTGATGGCATGAAATTGGATCTGGAGAGTCCTATGGCTATTGCTAATGTATCTGTTAAGTTTCATTTCCAAAGGATCAACGATGGAGGAGTAATTTGATTTTTGGTGAAGTCTCTAAATATTTTCGGCTTGTGCTTGCCCTTCGAGGAGCCTTCCTTCGGCGAGTCTCTGTTCTTCATCGTGCCCTCCGCCTGATTGGTGTCGGAATTGTCACCTTGACGCTGTCGCGTGTGTTCTTCTGCTCTGGTGTACTCTTCCATCTTGTCAAAGAGCTTCGCCACCGTCTTGATTGGCTTTCGCGCGTTGTATTCGGCCAGCGGCCCCGGGCAGAGGCCCTGTATCGGTGCGTTGATGATGGTTGTCTCATTGACATCCTTGACCTGGCAGCGGACCTTCGCAAAGCGCTTGAAGTACTCCCGGAGCTTCTTCGAGGGTTTTTGCTTGACCGCAAAGAGCTAATCCGTGTCGACGCGCTCGACGTAGTTCCCCTGGAAGTTGTTGTAGAGGCGGTCGCAGATCTGTTCCCATGCGTAGATGAAGTTTGGCTCGATGGTGAAAAACCAAGAGAGCGCCACTCCCTGTAACACGAGGGGGAGTCCCTTCGCCTTCGTGGTGTCGTCTCCGCCTGCAGCTTCGATGGCGGTCTCGTACACACGCACGAACTCCTGAGGGTCCGTGTTGCCTTTTTACGGCTTGATGGCGTTGGGGAACTTGAAGTCCTCCGGCCATGCCGACTGCTGCAGGCTCGCAGAGAGTGTGGACAGCGGGATGCGGCTAGACGTGGGGGTGTTGCGGCTATCCGCCCGTTCTGGCGTGGGCTCCAGCGCATCCACCGGCGGGGTCTGCTAACTCTGAGCCTCTTGCATTTCCTGCACGGTTCCCCGGAGATCCGCTAACTCCCGCTGGAGCGTGCCGATGGCCGTCAGAAGGGCGCTTTCCACTGTTGGCGTAGCCGGGGCAATCGGCGCACCTGGTCGCACTGTCGAGACAGCGGTAGACTCCAGAGTCGGTGATGAGGTCCGCGTTACCGCCGGAACCGCTTGCCGCTCCTGCACCGGGTGTAGGGACGGCGACCGTGCCAACATGGGCGCCGGCGTTACCGCCCCTACCACCTAGTCGGGGTTGCCGGTGTTGACCGTCGCGCCCGCGATGGGATTTCTCATCGCGCGCGGGGCGGGGTCGGCCATCGTGCCAGCGGTGGAGTCGATCATCGCGCGCGGGGTGAGGTCGGCTGTCGTGCCAGCAGTGGCGGGGTCGATCGTCGCACCATGAGCGTCGATGTTCGTGGCTGCCGCACTCGCGTAGTGTTGACGCGGGACTCCGTTGTGCCCCCCTTCTTCTTAGCCGCCGATGATGGAGCTTTCTTCAGTGCCATCCTTCTTCAGATCTTGGGGCTTGCTCTTGTCCTCCCCACGGACGGCGCCAACTGTTGTGGTTATAGACCAAACATAGAGAGAGGTATGGTAGTGGAGAGTTATGTGAGCAATGCTTGTAGTTTCCCCATGGCCTGGATGGTGTATATATATTCACATGGGGAGTGTTTTTACAGTAATACCCTTACATTTGAGTATCCCTCTCATGGGCATTTATGCCATTATACATGTTCCATTTTGGGCCTTACATCCTTCTAATAGGCCGACTGGGCTTAGGTGGGGGCTACCCTTACAACAAATAGTAAATTTTTAGTATATTATTATTTACTACTTTTCTGCAGCTATTGGTCATAGTATTACATTTACCCTTCAGTTTATTCGTTGGTGAGATTAATCCAATGTCATATGTTCCAAAGCCATTATATTTTAATACCTAATTATGATCTTTTAATTGAAGGTATTATGAGGTTCAACTGACATTTTTATTTTATTATTTAACTTAGCATCTGACATAAGTTAATCTTAATTAAATCCTTGTTTACATAAAGCCGAGCTTGTTATATAGGGTCCTAGTTCCATAGTGTTATTTAATCTACCTCTGAGACTCTATTAATGGCAGTATGTTAGGTTAGGGCATATATCTTAATTATAATTAGGGGAATCTTTAATTTAAAATTTTGCTTTTATAGGTAAATGTATTATTCATTTACCTTAATCTTAATCTGGAATGTATTTTTAATTAGGATTTTTATTAACTTTGGACTTTAAGCAAAACCATATTTTATTAATGCCTTTAATTGATAATTAGATCTCAATTAAATATTTAAGCTATATTAGTTGCCCATATAGTAAATAATCAGATATTAAATCTTAAGTAACCTTATTTTACATCCTAATTAAATTTATTACATCCCCTAGATTATTCCCTAATTTTTCCATAATTTTTCTGAATTTAAAACGGGTTACAAAAGTAAAATAAAAGAAGAAATGAAAAAGTGCAGCCGACGGATTCGATCCCAGGACCTGGGCTTTCACTACTCACTCAGCTAGCCAGCTGGGCCTTCGGTCTTTCACGACTAAATGGGGGAAAGGAATACTGAAGAAGCGAGCGGGGGGCTGGGGACTAAGGAAAGGAGCCAGCAATCGAAAATAGGGGAGGGGCGGCGCGAGGTAGGCGGCAGTGTTGCCGGCGAGGGGCGGCCGGGGAGGCGCCGGCGACTAGCAAAACGAGTCCCCACGTGAATGAGGAAGCTCCTGGCAGTGTCTACACGGGCAGTGGTGGTGTCGGAAGTGGCTGGCGTCGGATTGAGTTGGGGATGGAGCGGAGCGCCGGCGCTGGTGAGCAGGGGAGTTAAATCTGGCGAGCGTGTGAGTAGTAGAGGATGCAGAGGAAGCTTACCATGGCATCCATGTTGGGAAAGTCACGCTAGAGGGGCCAGCGATGGTGGCCTACGACGGGGTGGGCATGCCCACGGCGCCGGCGAGCTGGGGCGGAGGAATTGCGCGGCTGACGCTTTGGGAGGCCTTAGGGTGTCGAGTAGCAGCTCTCAAGGTGAGGAATCGGATGGGGGTGCTTCGAGGAAGAAATGGACGTGGTGGAGGCGCAGTTGGCCGGCGGTGGGGAAGATGGCTGTGGCGGTGAGCTTCGGTGCGTGAAAACCCAATTAGCTCGGCGGGGAGGCCGATGGGGAGTGGGGGCACGGTAGGGCGCAGTCCAATGGCCAGGGTGTTCACTAGAGCAGCCGTATTTGGCGTGAAGGCGGCGATGGTCGATGGTTCTGGGCTGGCACCCGAGCTCGGGCTGAGCCGGGGGGAAGGGAAAGAGCCAAGGGGGAGTAATGGGGAGCGGCAGGGTCCTTATACTCATGGAAAGGGTTCCTGTGGCGTCGCTGCAGCCGGTGACCAGAGCACAGGGCGCAGTGTGGCGACGACGTGATGTGACGATGGCCCGATCTTCCGAGAGGTACTGATAAGTCGATTGTGGAGATCTCGACGTTGATGATCCAAAGGCTCCGACCAAAACAGATCGAACCCCTCGCAATCACTACACCACTGCTCCGTTGGTTATCAACCGTGCCGAACACGATTGACCTCGCCAAGAAGGCTATCTCCTGCAAGCGAATCGAGAACACAAGCAAGAGAATAAAAGATGCAATCTGAAATTGCGAATAATGTTTAAGTTCACAAGTTGGGGTTCCTCAAACCGAACATGCGGCGAAACTGCTAAGCAGAATAAACTCTTAAGAAAAACCCGAGGAAAACTAAAGGGGTGCGACCTCCTTAAATAGGAGTGGGGGAGGCCGCACTTATCTAACAAAAGGGGATGTGGTACTATTCATGGGTACTGTTCACGTGAACAGTACACCCATGATTAGTGCAGGCCCAAATAGTCTAAGTGTGATTACAAGGCCCAAGGCCCACTTTGACTCGGACTGGAAAAGTGACGCCACTTGTTTTGCAGTTTCTGATCGGCTCGGATGGAATTTCGAGGTGAGACCAGATTCATCTGAAAGTAGACTCCAAGATCTTTCCAACGAGTACTCACGGGCCCCGAGAAACCTTCTAGATCAAAAGTTATGGTCATTTGAAGTAGGCGCTGTCCAGCAGTCCGAATCTGAGTCGAACTCGCGAATATGAGTTGGCTTGCGCTTGACGGTTCCACTTCTACACTTGAGCTCGCGTGGTTCTTCTCCATGGTTCCTAAGGACAAGAAAATCACAAGTCTTAGGAAGTATCGAATGCTCAGCGGAAATATTATTGACTCCTAAAAACGAGTTTACCTGATAGTTGAGTTGACGAGCACGTGCCCGAGTGATTGGACCTTGCCCATCATTCATGGAAGCAGTAAGAGGGGTGTTCATATCAATAGAAGTGATGTCCTCATCACGACGTTGTGGCTGACGCGCAGTGCAGGGTATGGAGCCAGCGTGGTGATGCGACGGGGGCAGGCACAGCTGACGCGGGAGTAGTGGCGCTGCGACGTGCGGCGATGGTGAGGGGAGCAGTTGGAGGCGGGGCCGGCTGATGTGAGGGGAAGGGCGGGGAGAAGAAGGAGACGGGACTGGGGCAGGCTAGCTCGTGCGTAGAGTGGAAAAGGAAGAAAGAGGGAGGGAGGGAGGGAGGGAGAGAGAATAATTTTTGCTTTTTAGCCCAAAATTTGAAAGTTTTTTTACATATGGACCCCTGGAGAAAAGATTTGCAAAAATGGACCCTTAGCGCGGCGCCAAATCATATGGCGCCCAGGGTACATAGCACGTCGCCATATGATTTGGCGCCATGCGTGGACACGTAGGATCCACGGTGGCACATCACGGCGCCAAAGCACATGGCGCCGTGCCATGCATACACGGCGCTAACGGCCGTGGCGCCATTCCCTGGGACTTAAGCCGCATCCCCCGGCCCCCTCACTCCACTCCTCTGTTTGAATAGACCGACACAGAGAATAGCCGCCGCCGCCCCTCTCTCCCCCCTCCAAATCCACCCTAATCCATCGATTTTTTTCGCAACTTTGCTTCCAAACCGAGCAAGCAAGGTGAGCTCCCTCTCCTCCTTTGATTTTTTAACAATAGATATGGATTATTTGAGGTACATTTTGTAGGGCAAAATTTGAAACCCTAGATGAAATTAGTTGGATTTGGCTCGGTTTTAGGTTCGATACGCAATAGATATGCGTAATGTATTAGTAGTAATGTGTACAGATCCGTTTTAGGTTGAAATTAGTTGGATTAGGGTTTGATTTGGGTAACTAGCTAACCTAGGGTTAGAAATGAGAAAAATTATAAATCTTATTCATTCCGCATTTTAGGTTGTCATGGGCTTCACTCGTTTGCCACCTCCACCCAGTGTTCCCGTGCCGATGTGTTATTGCGGCGATCCTTGCAAGGTCGAAAGGTCGGATGATCCGGATACATATAGGCAGAGGTACTGGATGTGCGCCAAATGGGCATTCGATCCGCCACGTGCCGCCGTTGTCCTCGGCAAGATGGTATGTTGTATTGTCGATTCATCGACTTGGTATTAATTCTGTTGGTTTAACGAATGCGTACATTTGCAGGAGCCTCCACCGCTTTGTGATTTTGAGCAGTGGATCGACACTGCGATCGCTGAGGATAACAAAAAAAATATCTTGACGCCAATAAGAAGTGGGATGAAGAACGAAAGGAGAGGTGGGAAAGGGAGAAGAAACAGGAGGAGGCCGTGAGGGAACACCGTGAGGAGGAGCGTAGGAGGGCCGCGGCAAAGCGCAAGGGAGAAAGGCAAAAGAAGCTAGAGAGAGTGCGGCGTGCCAAGGCAGCCCTTGAGCAGTACCCTGATGCTCAGAGGAAGGGGAAGTGGCCTCGATGCACTCAGTAGGTTATTGCTATGTATATTTAATGTTTGATGTATGCGGACGTATGTATTTTCTGAAAATTTATAAACTATGTATGTATGTGGACGTATGCACTCACTATGTATGTATTCAAGTAAATATTCAAAAGAAATTTTGAACACCAGCAAAATGCAAGAAAAGTTTTTAAGAATTTCATATTTTTGAATATCCAAATGTTGGGATGTTACACAGTTGAAGAGCGGGAGGACTATCGAAGCTTCTTAATGGAATACTGAGATTGCTTTGCTTGGACCTACAAACAAATGATTGGGCTTGATCCTCGTGTCGCTACACATAAACTGGCAATTGACCCACTGTCTTACAGGTTAAACAGTCACCGTGTCATCTACAACCATAATTTCAGGATCAAGTCACTGCCGAGGTGGAAAAGCTTATCACTGCCAACTTCATCAAATAGGTACAATACCCCAGCTGGCTTGCCAATATTGTCCCAATCAAAAAGAAGAATGGACAAGTGCGCATGTGTGTGGATTTTTGCGATCTGAACCGTGCGTGTCCTAAAGATGACTTCCCTCTTCCTATCATGGAAATCATTATTGACTTGACTACAGGCCATGGCGCCTTGTCCTTCATGGATGGGTCATCAAGTTACAATCAAATAAATATGGATACAGGAGACACCATCGATACAGCGTTTAGAACACCAAAAGGCAATTTCTATTACACAGTGATGCCGTTTGGCCTAAAGAATGCCGGCGCTACTTATCAGCGTGCCATGGCATATGTCTTTGATGATCTAATGCACTACTCGGTGGAGTGTTATGTTGATGATCTGGTCGTAAAGACCAAAGACCACAACATCATCGGGTGGATCTTTGGGTGGTCTTCAAATGCTTGCACTGCCACCAGCTTAAGATGAATCCACTCAAGTGAGCCTTTGCCATCTAATCCAATGTTTTCCTTGGCTTTGTGGTGCAACATTGTGGTACATAGATTCATTTGAAGAAAATCAAGGCGGTCCTAGAAATGCCTCCTTTGGATAATTTAACAAAATTGAAGTCACTTCAAGGAAAATTGGCATACATATGATGCTTCATATCTAATCTCTTGGGGGCATATCCAACCATTCGCGAAACTAATGAAGAAAGGCGCACCATTCATATGGGACGAGGAATGTCAAAAGGGACATGATAGCATCAAGAGGTATCTACTTAATCCTTCGGTATTGGCTGCTCCTATAAAAGGGCGCCCTCTCATTCTCTATATTGCAGCGCAGCCTGCCTTGTTAGGCTCCTTGCTAGCTCAACACAATGATGATGGAAAAAGAAGTGGCATGCTACTACTTAAGTCGTACACTAGTCAGTGCTGAGCATCATTACTCACCCATAAAAAAGCTCTGTCTAGCCATGGTATTTGCCTTGAAGAAATTAAGACATTACATGCTAACACACAAAGTTCGGCTCGTGGCCAGAGCGGATCCTATAAAGTATGTGTTAAGTTAGCCAATGCTTGTAGGGTGACTTGATGACTGGGCTTTGCTCATGATGGAATATGACATCACTTATGTGCCACATAAAGCAATGAAAGGTCAAGCCTTCGCAGAGTTTTTAGCTGCACACCCTGTGCCAAATAATTCTCCACTTATCACTGACTTGCCAGATGAGAATGTTTTTGCTACTGAAGTCGAAGCACCTTGGGACCTCTACTTTGATGGAGCCTTTCGAATGGAGAATTATTCTGATGGTACTCCAAGACAGAGAGCTGGTGTAGGCTTGGTGTTTAAAACCCCCCAAGGAGGAGTGATCCATCACTCGTTCTCACTCCTTGAAGAAGAATGCTCTAACAATGAGGTAGAGTATGAGACACTCATCTTTGACCTTCTATTAGCACTCTCCATGGAGGCCTATTCCCTACAGGTTCATGGTGACTCACAACTCATTGTCCAACATGTGAATGGCATGTATGAAATTCGCAAGACAAAACTCATGCCGTATTATAATGCAAATTCAATCATATTGAAATTGTGCATGTCCCGTGCATAGCAAGAATGCACCAGCAGATTCTTTGGCTAAGCTAGCAGCAGCACTCATCCTCCCAGAGGGTGAATCCGCACAGGTAACCATTTTAGAGAGGTGGCTTCTTCCGATGGTCCTTGAACTTATTCCGGGGGAGTACGAGGTCAACATTGCGGTGACCAATGTCACTGGTGAAGATGACTGGTGCAAGCCATTCCTTGATTACTTCAAACATGGGAGTCTGCCTGATGATTCAGTAGAAAGGCGCCAGCTTCAACGTCACCTCCCTTCTTACATCTACAAGGTCGGCATCCTCTACAAGCGATCTTATAGACAAGAGGCCCTTCTCCGATGCGTTGATCGTAGAGAGGCCGATCAAGTATTACGGGAAGTATATCATGGAGTCTGTGGAAGGCACCAGAGTGGGCTAAAGATGTATCACAGTGTTCGGCTCGTAAGATACTATTGGCCTGGTTGTTAGTGATATGCCCTAGAGGCAACATGGAGATGTTATATATATCACATACTATGTTTATGATGCATTACTTTGTTCCTTAAAATAGACATTATCATTATTGATCAATGAGTATGTGACTTATTCATGAGACTCTTAATGCTAAAATGTTGCTATTTCTAAATGATCCCTGATCATATATCATATGAGGAACAAATATGATTCAAAGATCAGCATATGTATTGATTGATGATCATGTCTCATGGATCATGGTATGGTGATACCAAATCAATAATATGGACATGTGTTAGTGAACATATGTTGGATAGACCCGCCATGAGACACTGCAGAGATTCTATGTGTCATCAGTTGGTCTCAAGTAGTGTTTATGTAGAATCCTTAGACTTGAGATCATCATGGTTCCCAACATGCGTAGTAGCTTATTTTGGGACTACTAAACACTACTCCGTAACTGGGTAGTCATAAAAGTAGTCTTCGGGTTTGCCATGAAACATGTAGTGGGATGTGAATGATCAAGATAGAATTTGCCCCTCCTTATGGGAGAGATATCTCTGGGCCCCTCGATGTAATGGATTATGAAAGTGCATGGCCATGCCAAGGTGATTGAGGAGTCAATCACAAGTTTATAATCCATCACGGAATCGAGAGAGTGATTGAGCTATTAAGAGGATGACACAGGTCTCGCCTTGAGCTCAATCTATATCGTGAGGCAATGGGATTCGTACATGAGAACTGTTGTGGTTACAGACCAAACAGAGAGAGAGATGGTATGGAGAGTGAGAGAGATGAGTAATGGCCTCCTCCTTCTCCCCATGGCCTGTATTCCATATATATATACATGGGGAGTGCTTTTACAATTATACCCTTACATCTGAGTATCCCCCTCAGGGGTATTTATGTCATTATACATGGCCTATTACGGGCCTTACAATCTTCTACCAGGCCTGCTGGGATTAGGTGGGGGCCACCCCTACAACAGGAGCCTCTCATGGTAAAGGGCTTAACAGGGCCGAAGCCATGTTGCCGAGTCCTTTGGCCCCCTCCGTCCCTACGGCCTATGAATCTCTCCGAACTTGTGGAGCTTCGATGTGCAGTGTGTCCCGGGGCTGAGGCCGTAGCCGAAACCGATGGCTGGATTGCGACCGGAGTAGACGCACGCGCTCCGTCCCCCATCCTTCGAACGGGGGGCAGCGGAGCTGGCGCCTAGCCGAAGTAGACGCGCGCGCTCCGTCCCCTACCCTTCGAACGGGTGGCAGCGGAGCTGGCGCCTAGCCGAAGTAGACGCGCGCGCTCCGTTCGCTACCCTTCGAACGGGTGGCAGCGGAGCTGGCGCCTAGCCGAAGTAGACGCGCGCGCTCCATCCCCTACCCTTCGAATGGGTGGCAGCGGAGCTGGCGCCAAGCCGAAGTAGACGCGCAAGCTCCGTCCCCTACCCTTCGAACGGGTGGTAGCGGAGCTGGCGCCTAGCCGAAGTAGACGCGCGCGCTCCGTCCCCTACCCTTTGAAAGCGGAGCTGGCGCCTAGCCGAAGTAGACGCGCGCTCCGAGGTCGGTATTGGGGACCGAGTCGGGGTCGCGGCTGACGCTGTAGTGAGAATGGGCCTTGCGCCGCTGATGTCGCTGCACTTCGGGGCGATTGTGCCCCGCAGTTGGGTAGTGCGCTTTTAATGGCGGCTGGAATCGTGCCGACGCTTGGCCTGTGTGAGGGAAGGCTGTCGCGTCTCGCAGTCTGCCCTCCGTGGGTGGGGTACGCGGCGGTTTATGCCTGGTGCGTCGTGGGATGTGAGCGGTTGCGTGAGGGCGGCTGTTCACCTCTTCCCTAGGCAGGCGGGACGCATGTCGGTCCTGCGCTGGCGTTGTGCACTGCTTGGCCACCTACCGGGCGCGCTCCTCCAGATGCCGGCGGTTCTTTCCAATCGTGGGTAGTCGAACCGCTGGGAGTTTTTAATCTGGCTGCGCTTCTGGTCGCAGAGGGGGCGAATGGGCTTTATAAAGCGCCATGGCTGTGGTGGGGGCACTCTATCTCGCCTGTCGCCTAGCTCCGCTTATTTCGCGTTGATAGCCCTTCTGCCCTAATCTTGAGAACAATGGCCGGTACGGATGGTGCCTCCCACCAGCCTGGCGGTGAGTCCCCATCTAGCCGGGACGAGTTGTCCTTCCCTTCCGAAGATTACGAGCTGGTGCTGCGGGGGCGTTCGCATGGCGACAAGCGGTGGGACGCCATGGAACACTCGGGGGGTCGCTGCTCCCGTGTGCTGGGGAGGAGCCACGCGACTGAAGAGATGCTGCAGCGGCTTGTACAGGAAGGGAAGATCGAGGAGCGCGATGGGGCTTGCCTACCCCGGCGTGAAGAGATGGAGCCAAAGCCCCAGGAAACGGAGGCGATCGTCTTCGTCGCGTTCTTCGACGCCGGCCTTTGAATGCCCTCAACGACGTTTGTGGGCGAAGTTCTTCGGACCTACGGGTTGGAGCTAGCGCAGCTGACGCCCAACGCCATAATCCGCCTAGCTGTCTTCACATGGGCTACGCGAACAGAAGGCCGACGTCCTAGCGCGAGCCTGTTCGCCATCCTGCACGACGTGCGCTGTCGACCCAAGAAGGTTGAGGGGGTTGTATCCAACTTTGGTTGCGTGGATTTCGTGCTACGAGCGTCCTGTACGACGCTGTTCCCTGCGTCGGCCAATCTGGAGAGGTGGGAATCCGGCTGGACGCGGCGGTGGTTTTATTACGTCGTGACGAGCACGAGTGGCCTGCTATGCCGAGGTGGGCCGATCTCGTTCAACAGCTCGCCAAGTGTGCAGCCAGAGGCCGATGACGCCCGGAGGCTATGGAGGCTTGCCGGCGTTCCACGCTGGCTGAGTATGCGCGACGTGGCGGAAGAATTTACAATGTACGGGGTGGCGCCACTCTCCGCCCGGTGGAGGTACGGGCGACGGGGCGACGACCGAGAAGACGGGGTGCGCCCATCAGTGTCTTGCCTGCTTCCGCCCTCCGCTCCTTGTAAGTTGTTTAGCGTGCAGTAGGCACTTCTTGACGCATCCGCACTTGCTCTCACGTGACGGCCCCGCCGTCTTTTGTGCAGTGGCCCGGCTAGAAGATGCGGAGCGCGCGGCTGAGGTGTCCTCGGCCCATACACACTCGAGGAGCACAAGCTACGCGAGGCCACGACCCAAACGGCGAAGCAAGGGCGGGTGAACCGCACATGCGAGATTTTGGGTATTGCTGTGCCGGAACGCCCAGTACCAGCAGAGACTCCTGCGGGGACTCCGGGCCATCATGGTGGTGGCGGCCGTGCAGACGCCTCGTCTTCGCGGCGCCGGGCTCGCTCCGAGGCTGCCGTACCCAGCCTGCTAGCCACCTCGGCAGCTGGCGTCGCTGGGGCAGGACGCTCGACTGATGACGCGCCCGGCCGGGCCCGTTCGGCGGGGCGCGCCGCCTCGATTCCTCCTGCCGCACCATCCGCGGATGCCCGCCAGCCCGGAAAGGAACGTTACGCCTAGCGAGAGGGCCGCGGCCGATGATGCTGCTGCTGCCAGGGACACGTCCGGCGCGGCGGAGACCGAAGGTGCGGTAGGAGCTGCGGCCGCTAACGTTATGGAGGAATCGCCCTCGGCTCCTCAGCCAAAACATCCTCGGATGCAGTCTCCCCCGCCAGCCCGGAAGGTCGCTACAACGTTACGGGCCCCATGCTTGGAATCGTGGCACCCGATGCTGCCGAGGGGGCCTCCCACCCGACCACCGAGGCGCTGACGCCCCGGTTGGTGGCCGAACAGACACCACCTCCTATTGCGGTGAGGGGTGCAGAAGGTAAGCACGGCTCCTTCTCTCCGCTCGACTTCGCGAAACTCTCTCCGATCTGCTCGCTCATTCCGTCGGCATCAGGCGAGACGAGGTCTCCCGGGCATGGTGAAGGATCGAGCAACGGGGGTGTGCGCGAAGTCCAAAACCTCGTGCAGGGTGTCGCGCCGGCATATGACGCTGTCGAAGCGGCCGAAGCCTCTGCAACCCTTGACGCGGTGGGGCCAGAACCCGTCTTGTCCGACTACCTCCCGCGTCTGGAGATACTCCGTGCTCTCACCATGGCCGCAGAACGCGCCAGCGGCAGCCTTGACCGGCGGATGCTGTCGTCGTGCGAAGGAGACCACCTAGCGCTGGCGCTGCGGGCCTCGGAAATAAGGGTGAGTACGTGTGCCACACGTTTTGTATGGTGCTACCGGGCACCTGGTGACTTTCAGTGCTGTTTTCAGACGCTTGTCATTAGCGCCGCGCTAGACGAGGCCCGTATCCGGGAGCGGAGGGCCCTAGAAGCCAGCCTTCGTGAAGCGGATGACGCTCATGCGACAAAGGACGAAGAGCTCCGTGCGCTGGAGGGTGCCTTATCATCCATACAAGTCGAGGCCGAGGAAGTCAAACGCGCCGCGGCGGAGGAACGTGCCTCCTTCCTGCGGCAGATTGCCGCCTTGGAGGAGGAGAAGACCCAGCTGGCCGAGGCTCTTGCAGGGAAAACTCGCGCCTTGGACGATGCGTCCACGTCGGCCTGGGGGGCAATGGAGTCTCTGAACCGGGCCCTCCGCGATCTGTGTGTTGACGTGCCCGACGCCACTCACGGTTCATTTTGAAAGATGTTGCTTTGGTTAGTAAGCTGCAGTATAATTTTCTTTTCGTTTCTCAGCTTACCGATGACGGTTTCGAGGTGAGCTTTAAGAAAAACAATTGCAAAATTCTTGATTCTTCGGGTAGTCTGGTTTGCGGGATTTCTCGTTTTGGGAGGATCTTTCGTGCTAATTTTTCTGAGTCTTCTGGTGATCCTCTCAGGTGTTTAGTTGCTTCTGAGTCCCGCGACCTCTCTTTCTGGCATAGGAGACTTGGTCATATCGGATTTTACCATTTGACCAGAGTTAGCGGTCACGATCTCATTCATGGTCTGCCGAAACTCAAGATGGTCAAAGATCTAGTTTGTGCTCCTTGCCGGCACGGCAAGATGGTTGCTGCTTCTCACCCTCCGGTCACAGTTACTATGACCGATGCACCGGGACAGTTGCTCCACATGGACACAGTTGGATCAGCTCGAGTGCAGTCAGCAGGAGGGAAGTGGTATGTTCTTGTCGTGGTCGATGACTATTCGAGGTTTTCTTGGGTGTTTTTCTTAGCCTCGAAGGATGAGATATTTACTCATTTCCGAGGTCTGTTCAGTAGGCTTTCTGTTGAGCTTCCAGGTGCCTTACGAGCGATCCACAGTGACAATGGCACGGAGTTCAAGAATTCCTACTTTGAGAGATTCTGCGATGAGACAGGTGTAGAGCACCAGTTCTCTTCTCCGCATGTCCCACAACAAAATGGCGTCGTGGAGAGGAAGAACCGTACCTTGGTCGAGATGGCCAGGACGATGCTTGATGAGTACTCTACACCGCGGAAGTTTTGGGCTGAGGCGATAGCCACCGTGTGCCATGTCTCAAATCGAGTTTTTCTGAGGGCACACTTGCATCGCACTTCTTATGAGCTGAGATATGGGCGAAAGCCCAGCATCTCTCACTTTCGTGTGTTTGGTTGCAAGTGCTTTATTTTGAAGTCCGGGAACCTAGATAAGTTTGAGTCACGTTCTTGTGATGGGATCTTTCTAGGCTACTCGACTTCTTCGCGGGCTTATCGGGTTTGGAACTGCGAGTCTAGCAAAATGGTAGAGACCTGTGAGGTGACCTTTGATGAGGCCAGTCCGGGGACTAGGCCCGATATCTCAGGTTCTTTAGAACAGTCCGAGCCCATCTTTGTGGATGATGAGGATGATGGACATGAGGGTTGTCTACCTGATCCAGTCCCTCATCCACCCCTCGAGGTGCCTTCTTCCACCGCACCTCGAGGCGATCAGCCCATGCCGTCTGCTTCTTCTGGAGCTAGTGGCTCTGTTCCTACTTCATCAGCACATGAAGTAGAAGCCACTTCTTCATCTCATCCTGAACCTCCTAGTCATATCCAGAAAGCTCATCCTCCTGAGCAGATTATTGGAGACCTGTTTGAGCGAGTCACTCGTTCGAAATCTGGCATGTCTCAATTCTGTCTCCATTCTGCCTTTGTTGCCTCCTTTGAGCCCAAGGACGTTTGTCATGCTCTCTCTGACGAGTCTTGGGTCAATGCCATGCATGAGGAGTTGGAAAATTTTGAGAGAAACAAGGTTTGGTCGCTTGTTGAGCCCCCTCGTGGTCACAATGTCATTGGGACCAAGTGGGTGTTCAAAAACAAGCAGAGTGAGGATGGGGTAGTTGTTCGAAACAAGGCTAGACTGGTAGCTCAGGGGTTCTCCCAGGTTGAGGGTCTCGATTTCGAGGAGACTTTTGCCCCTGTAGCTAGACTTGAGGCCATTAGAATCCTGCTTGCCTTTGCAACTTCTAAGGGTTTCAAGCTTTAACAGATGGACGTCAAGAGTGTCTTCCTTAATGGCTTCATTGAGGAAGAAGTCTATGTCAGACAGCCTCCAGGTTTCGAGAACCCCAAATACCCAAACCATGTCTTCAAGCTTTCCAAAGCTTTGTATGGACTTAAGCAGGCCCCTAGAGCTTGGTATGAGAGGCTTAAGTCCTACTTGTTGAGTCATGGGTTTGAGATGGGTAAAGTAGATAAGACCTTGTTCATCCGCCGGCATGGCACTGATATTCTGCTCGTCCAGATTTATGTGGATGACATCATCTTTGGTGGCTCTTCTCATGCTCTCGTTTCACAGTTCTCGGATGTCATGAGCACCGAGTTTGAGATGAGCATGATGGGTGAGTTGACTTTCTTCCTTGGCTTCCAAATTAAGCAGACTCGGGAGGGTACTTTCTTGCATCAGGGCAAGTACACTCGAGACCTCCTGAAGCGCTTCGATATGAGTGATGGCAAGCCAGTGTCCACTCCTATGGCTACCTCAGCTTCACTCGACCCAGATGAGGATGGCGAGCCAGTTGATCAGAAGGAGTATAGGAGTATGATCGGCTCCCTCTTGTACCTCACTGCCTCGAGACCGGACATACACTTCTCCGTGTATATGTGTGCTCTTTTTTAGGCTTCTCCTCGCGTATCTCACTGCCAGGCGGTGAAGCGCATTCTTCGGTACCTTCGAGCTACCATTGACTATGGTATCTGGTACTCTTCCTCTTCCTGTCTTTCCCTTAGAGCCTACTCGGATGCAGACTTTGCCGGTTGTAGGATAGATAGGAAGAGCACTTCGGGCACTTGCCAATTCATTGTCACTTCTCTCGTTTCCTGGTCTTCGAGGAAGCAGTCCGGTGTTGCGCAATCCACCGCAGAGGCCGAGTACGTTGCTGTAGCCAGTTGCTGTAGTCAGGTGCTTTGGATGGCTTCGACCCTGCGGGACTTTGGGTTAGTCATAGATAGTGTTCCACTCTTTTGTGATAACACTTCTGCGATTAACATTGCTAAGAACCCAGTGCAGCATTCTCGGACCAAGCACATTGATATTCGCTATCACTTCCTTAGAGACCATGTAGAGAAGGGTGACATAGTGCTCCAGTTTGTGGAGAGTGACCACCAGTTGGCTGATATCTTTACCAAGCCATTGGATAGCTCTAGGTTTTCAGCTCTGCGGGGAGAGCTTGGGGTGGTTTGTCCTTACGGACTGTTGTGAGGGGGAGCTTTGTGCTTTACTGCTTTATCTTATTTATTATGTTCTTACTCCTATCTGTTGCATTGCATTGGGGTGCTTTGGGGTTAGTCCTTCTAGCATAGGTTAGAGTGATCATCTTGTCTAGTGTTCAGACTTCTTGCTCTTATCTTGTGATTCTAGGATGCTACTTATTAGCTGATTCTCTTCTTACTAGGTTGAGCTTACTCACTGCTTGTAGGTTCTAGCGAGGGTTGGGCCACTCTCGGGTAGACAGAGTATGTGTTTGCTCCTTAGTCTGTTAGATGACTAGTTGATAGTCCAAGAGTCATATGGGGTAGATGAGAGTCAGTCTGAGCCATAGTATCCTCTATATCTTATCTATGCTTTAAGGACTACCTGTTTGGTTTTCTTTGCTAGCTTCTCGATTTTATTGCTTTGGTTCAGGGGGAGTTCATTTGGGAGCTTCTAGATCTTAATGATGACATAACTCAACTTGAACTAAAAGTGGCATCTCATGTTGAGGGGGAGCTGGATTTTCTTGCATTTCAGCATTTCGCATTGTAATATAACTAAATTGAGCCTTGATTATTATCCTATTATGACATATTTTACAATGCTTTACACCTTGCCATGACTTGTGCTTATTTGCTAGATTTATCATGACTTCATATGTGTAGACTAGCTTGTGCCATGATAAGTTAATTAAAATTGCTCAACTTGAATTAAAACCTGTCATGCTAGCATTTGAGTCTAGTCTGTCTTTAGTTATCCTTGTATGATTCATGCCATGTCAAATAGACTGAGTTGAGTCTTGAATCTTTGTTGAGCCTTAGATTGAGCTATTTTAGTCTCTTGATGCAGCATGAGTTAGTACAACATGTTTAAAAAGCAAAAAGATCTCTTTTGTGCGAAAAAACTGATCTCACCAATTCTTTCTCATGAGACAGCTTGCCATTACACTAGGCATGAACTCAGGGGGAGTTTTGGATGACCTAGACTATCTTCTTAAGCTTCTTGCTTGGAGTGGTCGCATAAGGCTTGAGATCTAGCACATGATAAAAATATTGGTTGGAAACGACCATAAGTTTCAAAAGAAAATATGTCATTTGTGCTCAATTTGCTTAAGCTACACAAAGAACCAAGTACTTGAACCAATGTTTCATTCTTGAGCATTTAGCACTCTTTTTGGACTCAATACTAGCTTTTTTGTTCCTCTTAGCTTATTGACATGGCCTGCATCATTCTTGGATATCTTTAGCTAGACTTGGATTATTGATGACTTGACATGCTCACAACATGCACTACATTTCAGATCGTCATCTATGTGCTGTAGCTGGGTTATACATATTTTGTCATGATCTAGATAGCCTTTTATTGAGTTATGCCTTGGTGTAATACATTATAGTCATTTTGGATAATTCTCATGGCTCTAAATGCTTAGAATAAATCAACTTCAGCCATTTCATCCATTTCCATGACTTGTTCTCTTCCCTGCATCCTTGATGTGTTTATTGCCAAAAGGGGGAGAATAGTGGTAGAAAAAGCCACTTTGGAGAAAAAGCCACTTGGAGCTTTGAGGAAAAATTGCTCTTTCTTGTGCTCCTTGTGTCGATATGGTCATTATCTTCATTTCTCTTTTCTTTGGACCATGTTTGACTTCTTTCTTGCATTTCAAACTCAACTTTGCGCTTTTTCTGGGTTTGTCAATATACTCATCAAGTGGGAGATTGAGAGACCATGTGGAGGTCATCCTGTGTGTGTGATGAGTAATTGACATCGGTTTAGGGAAGTCGAGTTTGTTTTGGTTGGTTCGGACCATATCGTTGCGTGGTGCAATTGAGCTCGGTCGAACTTGGTCAAACCTGATCAAAATAGTTTTGTTGCATATTATGTCGACTTGTCAGGTTGGGCTATTTCATTAATGCATTTATGCTTACATATATCAAGCGGTGCTATTTGATTTGTTTCTTTTCTGTGATGGCTGCAGGACATCGAGGCGAAGTCGTGGCGAGACACGGTGGACCGGACTAGGCGCAGGTGGCGCTGAGGTCAGAACGGTCAGGAGGTGTCGAAGACGGCGAGGGCTCGAGGTGGCTGCGAGGCTTGCAAGGCAAGAAAGGAGGAAGCTTCCTGGAAGGTGCGCGAGGGGCGTTTCGGTAAAAACGCAAAGCTGCACTAAAGGAAGCGGGTTTGGATAAAACATCGAGTAGGTGGTGACCTAATGGGTAAAGCATGTGCAAACCCATTAGTGGGAGGCTATAAAAGGAGAGGGAGAGGTTGTGCTGAAATTGAGAGAGTGTGTGTGAAAGTTAGGGTTTTAGTTGGTTCTCTCCATACATGAGTTGAAAAGGCTTTAGGGCAGCTCATGTATTTTATTTTGGGTGTTTCTCTTGAGTTGTGAGATGGGATGATCCGATGTAATCATTCTTCTTGTTTAAGTATTCATGTCTCTTCATCTCTTTGTGAAATCTTGTGTCTTTTTTTTCTCGAACACGCAGGAGAGCTGCGTATCTTTGCATTATAGGGAAAGAAAAAGGTCCAAACAAGCACCCCTCTTACTAGGACCAAGGTAAGGGGGGTGGGATACAGCAAAACTTAGAAACGACCCAACTGAACCACAAGGCTAGCCTAGAGATCTAACCGGTTTAGCCCAAGACCCTGAAGTTTGGAAGCCCCAGCGAGAGACCAGAGATGAGCTTCTAATTTCAGGTTTCTTAGAGTATTAGAGACACTTGGAGAATCTCCCTCAAAAACACACGCATTTCGCTGCTTCCATAACATCTAGGCACCCAAAATGATGAGGGTGTTCACCCCTTTTCTCTGAGCTTTGCAAACTCTTTTGCTAGCTCTCCGCCACCAATTAGTGAAACAATGTTCAGTAATGCTAGGTACTAGCTGCTGCAAGTTAAGTGCATTGAGCAACCTATACCAAAACTGTCTTGCAAAGACGCAGGTTGTAAGGATGTTCTGAACAGTTTCTTCCTCTTGATCACAAAGTAGGCAATTATCCGGATGAGACAACCCACGTTTTGCAAGCTGATCAGCAGTCCAACATTTATCTTTCATGGCAAGCCAGAGGAACATTTTGCACTTCGGGGGAGCCCATGATTTCCAAAGCCGACGCCATGGTTCAAAAGTGATGGAACCATAGAAGAAAGCTTTATATGCCGATTTAGAGGAGAAGGAGTCTGAGGTCTCATGTTTCCAAACATGATGGTCATTATCTGTGGTTAATACAAAGGTATCAAGAGAATCCCATAGTTGAAAGAATTCCATCAGACCAATCAGAGTCAAGCCGCCCTGAATGTCCTTCAACCATGCACGATTGTCAAATGCCTGCTCCACCGTGCGAGATTTCAGAATTTTTGCCGGCACTGTGGCAGCAACAGCAGGGGCGATATCCACTAATGAGCAGCCATGAAGCCATCGGTCAGTCCAAAATAAAGTGCTTCTACCATTTTCGACATTTGTGATCACCGAGATGTCAAACATGGCTTGGACATTTGGATGTGTAGGGATGTCCAAACCATGCCAAGCTCTATCAGTTGTGGTTTTCTGCAACCAAATCCATTTCATTTGAAGAACCCATCCCATTATCTCCAAGTTTCGTATTCCTAATCCACCGAGGTCCAATGGCCTTTGTACTTTTTCCCACGAAACCAAGCAGCAACCTCCATTGACCTCCTTCCTGCCTTTCCAAAGAAAACCTCGTCGAATTTTATCTATGGCCTTGATGACTCCTTGCAGCACATTGATCGCAACAAGAAGGTTAACAGGGATAGCTGAAAGGACAAACCTTACAGGAGCAGCTCGGCCTGCTTTGTTCATGAGAGTCGCCTTCCAGGAAGGTAATTTATTTGCCACCTTTTCTATCCACGGCATAAGGTCTTTCATACACAAATTCTTGTTAGACAATGGTAAACCCAAATATGTGCAAGGAAAACCTCTAGCAGGACAAGAGAGAGTGTTTTCAACAGCCTGAACCACTTCTGTCTCACACTCATTGGTATGACACAGCTCTTGTTCAAATTAGTACGCAGGCTAGAAGCTTCACCAAAACATTCAAGAGTTCCTTTTGTAATTCGCATCTCATTTTCCACAGGCCGAATGAAGAGGGCTACATCATCCGCATATAGAGAGACGCGTTGCCCCATAGCATGCCGAGACAGTGGCTGTAGCAGACCCTCCTCTCCAGCCTTGGAAAATAAGCTATTAAGAACATCCATGATGATGATGAATAGCATGGGTGAGAGAGGGTCTCCCTGCCAAAGGCCCCGCTGGTGAGATATGGAAACACTAGGCTCACCATTTACCAAGATTTGTGTGGTAGCAGAAGCAAGAAGACCTGAGACCAGATTACACCACCGCTGACCAAAACCAAGGTGAGAAAGCACCTCCATAAGAAAGGACCAAGATACTAAATCAAACGCCTTAGAGATATCCAATTTAAGGAAGAGGCTCGGAATTTTATGTCGGTGCAGCAATTTGATAGTTTGCTGCACAAGGATGAAATTATCGTGGATGCACCAACCCTTCACAAAAGCACTTTGATTAGTAGCAATCATTGTGTTTAGTTTAGGTGCCAATCTGTTAGCCATGATTTTTGTAACCAGTTTTGCAAAGCTATGCACTAGACTTATGGGTCTGAAATCTGATGGCAGAATAGCATCCGGCTTCTTTGGAATTAAAGTCATATAAGCCGAATTCAGCAGCCCCAACTTGACCATGTTCCCCTGCTGCAGCACCAAGATAGCCGCCAAGAAATCTATTTTGATAATACGCCAACAAGCCTTATAGAACCTCCCTGTGAAACCATCTGGACCCGGTGCACGATCTGCTGGTAGCATCTTGATGGTTGCCCAAACTTCATCTTCAGTTATTGGGAGCTCCAGGTCGATAAGGTTATAATCACCTCTATGAAAATATCCCAAGTCAAGCGTTTGAGTCCGGGGAGGTGCTGTGCCGAGAAGGTTTTCATAGTAATCTACCAACACTTGTTGTTTCTCATTTTGCGCTGTGACAATCTGCTCTCCAACTTGCAGTTTTGGGATAAAGTTCTTTCACTTTCGAAAACCCGCTTTGATGAGGACATCACTTCTTCGGATACACACAACACTCCTCCACTTGACATTCAAGGACCAATCACTAGAGCTCGCGCCCGACAATTGAATTTACAGGTGAGCTCGTTCCTAAGTACTTCTTTTTGTTCACTTGAGAATCGATTGCTACCTAATGATTTAATTATGATTAGGAACCATGGAGAGGACCTAGAAGTACTTGCAGAAGGACTACGAGGCGCACAAGTCCAGCAAAGGCGGTCGAATCATGTTGGAGGCCCAACTCAAACTGACTTCGAATCCAATTCGGAGTCCAGGGCCAGGCTGCACTAAAACGGACGCCTAGATCGTATCCGGACTCCGTTTTGGACGTTCTACATATGTATGGAAAGCTGAGAAGACTGCCTTTCCAATGGCTCTAGTCCCATATCAAAATTCCTTCTGAGTCAACAGGAATCATTGAAACAAGTGGGCATTCAGAATCTGTCAGGGTGCTGCGCCACTGTCTTTTGGGCCTTTCGGCTTTGTATCGTGTTGGAGCCCATTAGGGCGCGTCCAGGGGTTTTGCACGCCCCTTAATCCTTTATATCCAGCCGCCACCCCCACCATTAGGGTTGGGTTTTGCTTAGATTAATTCTGTCTTTGAACAGTTTCGCCGTTCATCGGTTTGTGAGACCCCAACTTCGAGTGCTACATTAATACATCCGCAATTCAGTTGTGTTCTTCCTTGTTCTTGCTTGTGTTCTTCGATTTGCAGGCGAGGATTAGCCTTCTTGGCGAGGTCAACTGGGCCGCGCACGGTTGATAACCTGAGGAGACGTGGTGCTGCGATTGCGGGGTTCGGAACGTGTCGTTCGGAAGCCGGATCGATTTGTGTCGCGCCTCCACCAAATCGAACATATCCAGAACCTGTTGGAAGATCGGGACCCCGTTCCTATCAAGTGGTATCAGAGCTTCGGGTGTTCCTTCAGGTTCGAGTTATCCTACCTTTGTTGTTTTCGGTTTCATCCTAGAGTCCAAGAAAAAGCCCTAAAAAAAATTGTAGTCATAGGTTGTTCCCTGTCCCAGATCTCATTTAGCCTTTTGCACAATTTGATTTCAGAGTTCGTAGTGTTGAGTTTGTGTCCTTAGTCGAGTTGTGTTGCTGGTTTAGATCGTGTTTTGTTTCGGGTTGTCTTGCTTCCGCTATCTCTCATACAAACCCTAGCCGTCAATTTTGTTTTCCCACCCTATCCCACCCTCTGTTTGCGACATCCATCGCATCCCGTGATCACCCAGCACCATCCCCCACTTTTCCCCGAGCTTCCCCCCCAAATTCCACCGATTCCCTCCACCCGATTTCGTTTCGGCCTCCACAGAAACCATAACTTGGAGGCCCTCCTTCAAACGGCCATAACTTTCGCATACGAACTCGAAATTAGGCGATTTTTTTTGAAATTGGGTGAAATTAAATTTTGCATCTGAAACTCCCCCTCTTCATTGGGTTCGGTGATTTTATTTTCCCCAAATTCGGCCTGGAAAGTGCAGTACTCGAGCTCCGAAATTGACTCACCGAATTTACAGCACATTCATTATTTTCTGTAGGCCACACCTTACATCAGATTGAGGTGAAACTTTGTGTGGTTTCTATTTTTGTGCTCTGCTCTGTGAAAAAATACAAAAAAAAGACAAAAAAAAGAAAAATTTCGGCTATAGTAGAGAGGAGAGAGAGTGCTATTTGTGGCCAGAAAAAAAACGTGACAGAGCACAGTTTTAGGTGACAGAGCTTTATTTGTTTTGTGCTTATGCTGAAATAAGTTTCTCATTGCCAGGCCATCTTTGTTGCTGTCTTTGCTTTCCTATTCTGGTCTTGACTCCTTGTTAATCATATCCTCACACTGATATAGAACACATTTAGACCAGCAACTAGGACCAGTGCTTTGGACATTTATTCAACATTACTATCTGTTATTGATTTGTGTTCCACTAACATATTTGGCCTGCCAAGCTCCATATATCTACTTCCGGATAGCACAGTTTTTGACCCTTGCAATCGTACCCACGCTCGACATGGTATCACGAACCAGCCACCGGTTGTACCACCTGCTGCTTTGGTAAGAACACTTGTAAGAGCTAGGTAAGCCACTTCCTTTGTGGGTTTCCACTGTCCTTACTTTGTAGTTGATAGGGATAATCCTTTTTGTTTCCCTGTTTTTTTCCACTAACCATGGCAGGAGACGACGAGGACGGGACACCGGTTGATTTCAACGAGTGTGTTAGTCGCGGCCAGCTACAAGCTGCGCTCGACAAACAAAATGCTTCATTCACTGAACTCGGCGCGAGAATGGACACCATCGTCGCCGCCATTGCCCAGTTGAACACCACAGAAGGCATTGAGCGGGTGGAGCGGCGGATGGCTGACCTCACTGGTCGGATGGACACATTGGAGGCACACCTGCCACCTGTCAATGACGGCCATCATCATGATGAGGACACAGTGTATGATGTGGATGGCAACATTGATCAGCGGGCGACACAAGATGCACGACTACGTCGGCGTCTTCAGCGAAACCGACGTGGTATGGAAGGTAATAACCAAAACCGTCATGGTAACGACGACCCTTTTGCTAAAGTCAAGTTTACCATTCCATCTTTTTCTGGTCTTTATGATGCTGAAAAATATCTTGATTGGGAGATGACGGTAGAGCAGAAATTTAATTCTCACTTGGTTCCTGAACAACATAGAGTTAGACAAGCTACTAGTGAGTTTAAGGACTTTGCTATTATCTGGTGGAATGAACTGGGTACCATGCGTGTACAACCTGATACATGGGAGCGGTTAAAAGAAGCTATGCGTAATCGTTTTGTTCCTCCCCCTTATAAACGTGATTTGAGAAAAAAATTGCAGCGCTTAGAACAAGGTGATAGTTCTGTTCAGGACTATTATGCTGAGCTTCAAAAGGGTATGGTGCATTGTGGGGTTGTTGAGGAAACGGAGGATAAGATTTGTCCTTTCTACGGGGGGTTACGGCGTGAAATTCAGGATATTGCTGATTATAAAGAGTTTACTACTGTCAACCAGTTGTTCCAGCTTGCTATGCTTGCAGAAAAAGAATTGCAGGGACGCAAGGAATCAGCGAAGGCAAGCACTGGACGCCCATTCTACACGCCGCGCACGACTACATCGACGGGACTGCCCAAGTCTTCTTCGAGTTTTTGTTCTCCTCCACCACCTACAGCAGCGCCACCGAAGCCACCCTCCACGACACGCTTTGCAGATTCTGCAAAAAAATCTTTGCAGGTTCCAGCCAAGAGTTCTTCTTCCGTGGCTTCAACGGACCGCTCCTCCAACATTCAGTGCCACCGCTGCCATGGGCTTGGTCATGTGCAGAAGAATTGCCCTAGCCAACGGGCATACATCGCCACAGAAGATGGAGGCTACATCATCACTTCGGATGTCAAGGAGGATGATGATGTTGCTGCTGCCTCGGACGACAATGGCGGTGGTGATGACAACCTGGTCCTTGGTGGGGCGTCCACAGCGACGCTACGGAGCATCATTGTGCAGCGAGTCCTCAGCACACAGGTACAACAAACCGATAAGCTTCAACGCCAAAATTTGTTTCAGACTTTCTTCGCAATCAAGAACCGGCGCGCACGTGTCATCATTGATGGAGGAAGCTGCAACAACTTGGTGAGTTCTGATATGGTCAAGAAGCTTGGCTTGACCACGCGACCGCATCCACATCCATACGATATTCAGTGGTTAAATGACTCTGGAAAAGCTAAGGTAACACAAACATGCCGAGTCCATTTTTCCATTGGTGGTTATGTTGATCATGTTGATTGTGATGTGGTTCCCATGCAAGCATGCTCTCTTTTATTAGGTAGACCTTGGGAATTTGATAATGATGCTTTACACCATGGTAGTAGTAACACATATACTTTTATGCATAAGGGAAAGAAAGTTACTTTACTGCCTTTGACCCCAGCTGAGATTATAGAGGCCGATAGGGAGAGAGCTGCTGCTGCTAATGATCCAAAGGAACATGATAAATCTGAAAACTAGCAAGTAACCCATTTAAAAAATTCTGTTATGCTTGCAACAAAATTAGACCTTGCTGAAATTGATGATGTTAATGAGACATGCTATGCTTTTGTGTGCAAGGATGCTTTATTTTCTCTTGATACTATGCCTTGCACTTTGCCTGCTCTTGTCACTAACCTTTTGCAGGAGTTTAGAGATATTTCCCCTGATGAGATACCTCCAGGACTTCCACCCATTCGAGGGATTGAACACCAGATTGACTTGATCCCTGGAGCGAGTTTGCCAAACCGTGCGGCGTACAGGACCAATCCCGAAGAGACTAAGGAGATTCAGCGACAAGTCCAAGACCTTTTGGACCGTGGGTACGTACGTGAGAGTCTTAGTCCTTGTGCTGTTCCTGTTCTTTTGGTTCCCAAAAAAGATGGTTCTTGGCGTATGTGTGTAGATTGTAGAGACATTAACAACATTACTATAAGGTATCGTCATCCTATTCCTAGGCTAGACGACATGCTTGATGAGTTGTGTGGTGCTATAATTTTCACAAAGATTGACTTGCGTAGTGGATACCACCAAATAAGAATGAAACTTGGCGATGAATGGAAAACTGCTTTTAAAACTAAGTTCGGCTTGTATGAGTGGTTAGTCATGCCTTTTGGTTTAACTAATGCACCTAGCACTTTCATGAGATTAATGAACGAGGTTACGTCCTTTCATTGGCAAATTTGTGGTTGTTTACTTTGATGATATCTTGATTTATACCAAGTCCATGGATGAACATTTGAATCACTTGCGTGCTGTTTTTAATGCTTTGCGGAATGCACGTTTATTTGGTAACCTTGGGAAGTGCACCTTTTGCACGGATCGAGTCTCTTTTCTTGGCTATGTTGTGACTCCACAGGGAATTGAGGTTGATAGAGCCAAGGTGGAGGCGATATGGAGTTGGCCCACGCCCACGACGGTCTCCCACGTGCGGAGTTTTCTTGGCCTTGCAGGATTTTATCGCCGCTTTGTCAAGGAATTCAGCACCATTGCGACACCATTGATTGAGTTGACAAAGAAGGGCGTCGTGTTCCATTGGGGGCCATCACAAGAGGAGTCCTTTAATCTTTTGAAGGACATGCTACACACGCACCATTGCTCCAACTTCCGAATTTTGGTAAGACTTTTGAGCTGGAATGTGATGCTAGCGGAATTGGTATTGGTGGTGTTTTGATGCAAGAAGGCAAACCTGTTGCCTACTTTAGTGAAAAATTGAATGGTCCTGCTCTTAATTATTCCACGTATGATAAAGAATTGTATGCTCTTTTTCGTTCTTTAGAGACGTGGCAACACTATTTATGGCCTAAAGAATTTGTCATTCATTCTGATCATGAATCACTTAAGCATATTCGTAGTCAAACCAATTTGAATCGTAGACATGCTAAGTGGGTTGAATTTATTGAATCTTTTCCTTATGTCATTAAACACAAGAAAGGGAAGGATAATGTGATTGCTGATGCTTTGTCCCGACGCTATACCATGTTGTCTCAACTTGATTGTCGCATTTTTGGTCTTGAACCTATTAAAGCACAATATGCTTTTGATGCTGATTTTAAGGATGTGTTGCTGCATTGTAAAGAGGGACAAGCATGGAATAAATTCGTGATCAATGATGGGTTTTTGTTTAGAGCTAACCGCCTATGCATTCCAGTTGGATCCGTTCGTCTTTTGTTGTTGCAGGAGGCACATGGACGAGGATTGATGGGACATTTTGGTGCCAAGAAGACGGAGGAGGTGCTGGCCACACATTTCTTTTGGCCAAGGATGAGACGAGATGTAGAGCGGTTCGTGGCTCGCTGCGCCACATGTCAAAAAGCTAAGTCGCGGTTGAACCCACATGGTTTGTATATGCCTCTTCCCGTTCCTTCTATTCCTTGGGCTGATATATCTATGGACTTTATTTTGGGATTGCCAAGGACTAAGAGGGGGAGGGATAGTATTTTTGTGGTGGTTGATCGTTTTTCTAAGATGGCACATTTTATTCCTTATCATAAAAGCGACGATGCTGTTCATATTGCTGACCTTTTCTTTCAAGAAATCGTTCGCTTGCATGGTATGCCTTCTACTATTGTTTCAGATCGCGATGCAAAATTCTTGAGTCACTTTTGGCGCACTTTGTGGAATAAATTGGGGACAAAGTTGCTGTTTTCTACAACTTGTCATCCCCAAACTGATGGACAAACAGAGGTAGTGAATCGAACATTGTCCACCATGTTGAGAGCGATCTTGAAGCGCAATTTGAAGATGTGGGAAGAGTGTTTGCCGCATGTGGAGTTTGCATATAATAGGGCGGAACACTCCACCACCAAGGTAAGTCCCTTCCAAGTAGTGTATGGATTTAACCCCCGTGCTCCTATTGATCTTTTGCCTTTACCTACCATTGAGAGAACACATAATGATGCTAAAGCACGTGCTGAATTTATTCTTAAATTGCATGAAACCACTAAGGCAAATATTGAAAAGATGAATGAAAAGTATAGAATTGCTGGTAGTCAAGGTAGAAGGGAAGTTAAACTTGTACCGGGTGATTTGGTTTGGTTGCACTTGAGAAAGGATAGATTTCCTGAGTTACGAAAAATCAAAATTGATGCCTAGAGCTGCTGGTCCTTTTAAGATAGTTGAGAAGATAAATAATAATGCATATAAACTTGAGTTGCCTCCCGAGTTTGGGGTTAGTCCCACCTTTAACATTTCAGATTTGAAGCCATACTTGGGAGAAGAAGATGAGGCTGAGTTGAGGACATGATTTTTGTAACCAGTTTTGCAAAGCTATGCACTAGACTTATGGGTCTGAAATCTGATGGCAGAATAGCATCCAGCTTCTTTGGAATTAAAGTCATATAAGCCGAATTCAGCAGCCCCAACTTGACCATGTTCCCCTGCTGCAGCACCAAGATAGCCGCCAAGAAATCTATTTTGATAATATGCCAACAAGCCTTATAGAACCTCCCTGTGAAACCATCTGGACCCGGTGCACGATCTGCTGGTAGCATCTTGATGGTTGCCCAAACTTCATCTTCAGTTATTGGGAGCTCCAGGTCGATAAGGTTATAATCACCTCTATGAAAATATCCCAAGTCAAGCGTTTGAGTCTGGGGAGGTGCTGTGCCGAGAAGGTTTTCATAGTAATCTACCAACACTTGTTGTTTCTCATTTTGCTCTGTGACAATCTGCTCTCCAACTTGCAGTTTTGGGATAAAGTTCTTTCTCTTTCAAAAACCCGCTTTGATGAGGACATCACTTCTTCGGATACACACAACACTCCTCCACTTGACATTCAAGGACCAATCACTAGAGCTCGCGCCCGACAATTGAATTTACAGGTGAGCTCCTTCCTAAGTACTTCTTTTTGTTCACTTGAGAATCGATTGCTACCTAATGATTTAATTATGATTAGGAACCATGGAGAGGACCTAGAAGTACTTGCAGAAGGACTACGAGGCGCACAAGTCCAGCAAAGGCGGTCGAATCATGTTGGAGGCTCAACTCAAACCGACTTCGAATCCAATTCGGAGTCCAGGGCCAGGCTGCACTAAAACGGACGCCCAGAACGTATCCGGACTCCGTTTTGGACGTTCTACATATGTATGGAAAGCTGAGAAGACTACCTTTCCAATGGCTCTAGTCCCATATCAAAATTCCTTCTGAGTCAACGGAAATCGTGGAAACAAGTGGGCATTCAGAATCTGTCAGGGTGCTGCGCCACTGTCTTTTGGGCCTTTCGGCTTTGTATCGTGTTGGAGCCCATTAGGGCGCGTCCAGGGGTTTTGCACGCCCCTTAATCCTTTATATCCAGCCGCCACCCCCACCATTAGGGTTGGGTTTTGCTTAGATTAATTCTGTCTTTGAACAGTTTCGCCGTTCATCGGTTTGTGAGACCCAAACTTCGAGTGCTACATTAATACATCCGCAATTCAGTTGTGTTCTTCCTTGTTCTTGCTTGTGTTCTTTTATTCGAAGGCGAGGATTAGCCTTCTTGGCGAGGTCAACCGGGCTGCGCACGATTGATAACCTGAGGAGATTTGGTGCTGCGATTGCGGGGTTCGGAACGTGTCGTTCGGAAGCCGGATCGATTTGTGTCGCGCCTCCACCAAATCGAACATATCCAAAACCTGTTGGAAGATCGGGACCCCGTTCCTATCACGCTTGGAGGTGGAAGAAGGGCGTATTATCGTCACCATCCTTCAAATATGTGATTCGAGAACGCAGTCTTGCTATGGTTCTCTCCAAAGAAGCTAGGACAAGACAATGTCGTTTTAACACACATCTCAACCAATCCTCCACTGGTGTTAGGGGCCGGCTGTCTCGGGCAATCTCCAATCGGTGGAGAACTTCATGAGCAAGAGCCAACTGAGTTTTAATATGACCCACCTCCTTTTGGCTCCAAGATTGTAGCTCCTTTGAGAGACGCTTGAGTTTCAGCGAAACTCTTTCAAATGGACAGGTGGTGGTGACTGGTTTGGCCCAAGAATTGGTTACAACATTCTGAAAACCAGGAAGCTTGGTCCAATAACTTTCGAAATGAAACCTCTTCTTCACTTGAATCCCATCCTTGAGCCCCAGAACTAGCGGACAGTGATCAGAAATCTCCGTTGCTTGGCTTTGAAGGATACAGCTGGGATAAATATTCTCCCAATCTGTCGTGCACAGGACCCGATCGAGTTTAACCAAAGTTGGTGACTCCCGCTCATTCGACCAAGTGTATCTTTTACCCAAGAGTGGAATCTCCTTAAGCTCCATCTCATTTACAAAGCGCCTAAAACGGCCCATCATAGCTCTGTTGATGTTGACATTACTTTTATCTTTTGAGGAGAAGATTAAATTGAAGTCACCTGCCACACACCAAGGTCCGGGACAGAGACTCCGGACATCCCGCAATTCATCAAGAAAAGCAATCTTGTCAGCATCACTTTGCGGTCCATAGACGCCCGTGAACCACCACTCAGATTCATCTACACCATGGAACTGAACCGAGACGGAATACCTATGAATGCGGTGGGAAATAGCTGAGAAACCACCATCCCTCCAGGCCACCAGAATACCACCTCTAGTATGCTGTTCTGACAGAAAAACAAAGGAGCTGAAATCCGCCCAAGAAAGGAGAGAATATCTTGATCTGAGACGTAATTCAGTTTAGTCTCTTGGAGACAAACTATGGCTGGCCGACACGCATCAACTACTTTCCTCACTGAATCCCGCCTTGCTTTGTCATTGAGACCGCGAGCATTCCAAATCAAAATTTTTGTACTAGCCATAGAAACCTAGAACACAGCGACCAACAACAAACCCACAGCAAACTAAGCATCAGGAGGGAACGAAAGCGTTCGCAATGCGAACTTGATCCTCCGTAGGCACGTTCCATCCAAATAGGGTTGTGAGAGCAAGCAAATGTTCCCTGCTTAGGGGCCTTGCGAACACTTGTGTGTAGCGCTCCATAGCCTCCTCTGAGAGCTTATCGCCATCAGTGAATAGGCTCAGCTTGCGACAGACCGTAGTAGCAGATTTTCGATCAATTTTTGGTGACAAGTGCGTTACACGCCTACTGCGTCTAGGAACAAAGCCTGGCGGCAAGGTCTTCTTTCGTCGTTTCTGAACCACCGGAACAAGCAGCAAAATATTCATGGTCTTCGACACTCGCTTGATAAAACCACTAGATGGTGACAGTACATGACAACTCGGCGATCCTTCCTGATTTTGCGTCCTTGCCATGCTCTCCCTGTTCCTCTCAGCATGAGTCGAGAGGTCACCAACCATAGGCGAGGCATTGCAGGCCAGGACATCTGGAAGTTCCCCTCCAATAGCAAGACAGGCCGTTGGCGACGTCACCGGCGATAGGCTTGCGCCTACCCCCACCAGTGGGCCTGCGTCGGGAACTGGAGAGGTCTCAACCACGGCCGGATTAGAAACTTGGACTTGGTCAAGATTTCCCGCAGATACATCCACCAAAGGGAGGCATGGGCCATCAACCATCGGCGGGCCAATCACGCCCATGGCCGGAGACAGAGCCGAAGCTACCACGTCTACAGCCTGAGCCGAGTTATCTAGTTTTCGGCGTGAGTGTCGCCGACGAAGGTAAACCTTGGAGGGTCCGTGGACTCCTAACTTTCCTGCAGTGTGCAATCCGGGAGGACTAGCAGGTTGAACAGACGTTGGTATAATCAGAATTGAGCCAGGAGTCTCAGAGGAACGTGGGGAGACCGGCATGCATGGGAGCACCCCATCCGTTGCCTCCATCTGAGCACGTTCCACGGTCTCACTGGCAGATTTCCAAGGGGTCGCACAAATATCTTGAGTTGTCAGTATGAGCTCCGGTGTATTGGGAAACCCGATATGTTGAGAGATACTCTGGAGGCCCACCTTGTCTCGGCAACCAGCATCCATCAAAAGCTGCTCGTTGAGAGGCTGAGACCCATCATCAATACGCACCGAGCCGCCCACAGGGGAGGAATCGAGGCAATCCTTGTTGCATGGATTAACCTGCTCACCATCAGGATTCTGCTGAGTTCCAGAGACGGGAGAGGAGCCATCCGATGTCTACTGGGCTGCCATGAGGTTGCAGCTGGAGGGAGTGGGACCCAACCTTTCACTGACCGGCCGCCGCGCCGAGCCACCATGGCCCGAAGTGTCACCACCAGCGTGGCCGGAATTAGACAGCGGGGAGGGGGACCGAAGCCGGTGACGCTGCCTAGCAGGATCACCCTCTTCATCATTGAACGTCGCGGTGTCATCGTCAACATCGTCGTTTGGCCGCAGGGCCACAGAAAACTTCACGTGAACAGGATACGAGAGAAGTCTTTTCACAGGCGGAGACTCATGAATGGCAATCGGAGGTTCAGCCACCCAAAGATCTTTAGAACGTGGAAGACTAGACAAGTCCATGCGCCAAGCCGAGCATCGGAATGAAGAGAGATCCCGTAGCTCGACACTATCCGGGTGAACACACTGAACCCAAGCTTGGGGGCAGAGAAGCTGTTGCACAGTGGAAGTCTCCCAAACATGAGCTAGAATGCCACTAAGCTCAACATCGATCAAGTGTGGCAGGACGCGGCCAACTGCGCCAGTTAGCCGTGACCACCGCTTGCACAGCAAACTGAACAAAGAAGAACTTGAACGTAGGGGCTGTTGTAAACCCACCAGGCGATCGACTGAGGTGGAGTTGGGGAGGAAGAGAAGGTAGCTTGAGGAGGAAGCTCGACGAAGAACCAGGGAGTCTGCCTCGACGTCCAATCTGGCTGCGAGCACCGCCGCTACGTCCCCGACGGAGACCAGAGGATCTTCAACAATGATCGACACGACGACCGCCTTTGAGAGGTCCTCCTCGGCCTGAGCAACACGATCTGACCAGTCGATGATGCATGTCGGCATCGATGCAGGGGCGGCCAGCGAGTTCGAGGGTGTCACCATGTCAAGTTCAGGCCGGGGATCAGATGCTGGTGGAGATCCCGAACGGTCTTGAGCAGATTGTCGGCGATTGCGTGGACGCCGTCGACGCGACCGCTTGGCACCCGTGTTCTGCCCAGCTTCAGCACCGGATCCCGTAGTCTCCTCACCGGCCATGATCCTAGGAGCATGCTGCTGAGTGGGGGCGGGGCCTTCAGCAGGGTCCTGCGTAGGTGTGATGCGCCGCCAGACCTGGGTGCGAGGCCGGGACACAACTCGCTCCACCGCACGCGTGAGACGACGCCAAACCGAGACGCGCGCTGGATGGCCACCAGCGCCGCTTTCGCCGCCAGCCGTCGATCCAGGGCACCCATACGAGCGGTGACCCAGAGTGGCAGCGAAAACAGCGGGTCCGTTGACGACATTGAGCGGCGCAGTGAAACGGAGAGAAACAGTTGAAGCACTTCCCAAGAAGGTCGGCAGGAAAAGGACGACGCGACCGAGTCCCTCGCACGCGTCGCCGCCGGGAGCTGCGAGACTCAACCTTCTGCCAACCAACAGGGCCAGGCGGGGAGGCACCACGATGTTTCTTGCTGACGAATGCCCGACCTAGAGTAGGGCGCTGTAAGATAGTGACTTTAGGTCCGCGCGAGGCACCATCCGCCAACGAAGAAGACCTCGAACCGGCAGTGCCCGCCGCCACGGTGACAGCACCAGGTGCCACAGACGCAGCAGAGGAGGCCGGCCCCGATGAGGAGAGCAGCACGTCGCGGAACGAATGTGGAGTGCCGCCAGATTCCGAAGAGCCGGGCGGGCAATCACACCAGCGTTCCAGCTTTGAGCGGCCGCGCGGAGCCAATGAAGGTTCTTAGGACAACAAGGGAGGGGTGGAGCTCGACGCCTTTGGGAGGGAGGGGGATGCAGCAGCCTGCTCAGCTGTGAGGGTGGTCGCCGGGCCCGGAGTGGATGTCGGCGAGGGGTTGAGAGGAGGCGAGGCGTCGGGAGGGAGAGGCGTAGTTCTCTATTTGAGTGATTCTGATTCACATGAAGAGATTAAAGGTCAGATTTTGTAGTGGGGCTTATGGTCTCATAGCAAAAATCAAATCTTGTGTCTAAGAAGACTTGATAACCTGTCTTTGTTATTCTATGTTATGCTTTCTTTTAGCTATTTATTTTGTTGGCCGGATGCCTCTTTTATTGCATGAAAATCTCAATTATTGCATGAAGGCTTGAGCAGGAAATCAATCAATCTCACTTCTAGTTTTGGGTGTCTCCAGGAGTAAATTTTTAGGTTTTTCTTGCTGCCTTTTTAATCTTTTTCTTCCCTTCTTTGCTGCTGATTTTTAGTCCTGCTCCTTGTGAGCTTTTGATCTTTTGGCATCCAGCAGCAAGGTGCACTTTTCAGCTCATTAGCTCTTTTGGACAGGGGCTGTTTTCGGTTCTAGTTTGTGCTGTGCTAACTGCTTTGTGTTCTAGTGCTTTCAGTTTTGCTTTGGCCAAGAAAAGAGCCTTGGTAGTTCAGCACTTTATTCCCTGTTTGCAGATGCTTTTCGGCAGCCTCTTCTTCAGTTTGCAGCAGTCTTTGTTTGGCTATTTCAGTCCTAAAATCTTCCATTTTTACCTTCAGTTTTTAGCAGCAAATACACCCTTTTACTAGCTGTAATTTATCAGTTTTTGCAATACTCGTTTAAGTGGGAGTTGGCTATTTTGTGATCTTGTTCGGCTAAATTACTCCTTTGTGCTTGCAGTGTGTGTAGTTCGGCAAATGCATTGCCCTTTGTCTCTTTGGTGCAGTTAGTTGTTGGTCATCAATTCTTGTAGTCTCAGTCTGGTCTTTCTCTTAGGTTAGTGTTTTCCCTTTCTTTTGAGAATTTTATGGTGATCTGGTTTTCCCTCTTTTAAGAGCTTTTTCGGTCAAATTGCAAAATCGTTTTTAGTGAGCATAATTTCTCGTTCTTCATAGCTTACATAGCTATTGGAGAGTAGAGAAATCGTGGGGGTACTCGGGGGAAATTTTTAAAGGGCTCCATTCACCCCCCGCCCTCTGTTGCCATTTCGGTCCAACAATACCATTTAAATCAACTATCGATATTTGAAACACAATCAAATGATCTTACTCATTAGAGCTCCTTGAAGGCTTGATGCCACTTGATATAATGCCACTTGAGTTGATACCACTTGTAAATAAAGCACTGGAAGCATGTGGATCATTTTCTGATTTTGCAATCCAAGTGGCCTTCAAAAACTGACTTACAAATATCCAATAAAACTGAGAAAATTTGTCAGTATAGATGAATATCTGAGGGTCAAAAGTCATAATTATAGCTTCCTCAGATTATGAGCCAAATTAAAGATACAAAAATCATAAATCAGCTCAAAACATGAGTTTTCAGAAAAAACTGAAATCTGAAATTTCAGACTTTTGCATTTCACTTAAGCTTCTAGAGAGAGAACAAAAATTGATTAAATGATCTTCATAAATTCGGAGAAAATTTGACAATGAATACGACCTATTAAGGATAAATTTTCATTATGGTGACCTCCTATAAATCTGAACCAATCTGAATATACAAAAATGACAAATCGGCTCAGAGTCATGGAGATTCTGAAATTTTCAGCATTTTGCCCGTGAGAGAAAAAGTCACAACTTTTTCAAATTAATTTGAAACATTTTAAAACTTTGGAGATTTTAACTTGATGCTATTTGTGACCTTTTCCAACAAGAATTTTTGAAAAAGACTTTTCTAGTCAAAAGATATGCCTAAATGCGCTTTGAGAGCAAGAGAATGAATTGATTTTGCATCTTAAGCATAAAATCCAAACAAATTGGATTTTCATGGAGTAATTTGCTTTCTTAACTTCATATGAGTTATAAATACTATTTCAGGCCATGATACACAAAGAAATATTGCTCAAATAGTTAAACTCATTACATGCAAGAATATGTTATTTTGGGTCAATACTTGTTTTTCGGTGAAATTCAAATAGATATAACTTTTCAACGGTTGGTCTTTTGCAAAAGCTTTGAACTAGAGAAATGTTTGAAATGACCAACTCTTTGAGTTTGGTATTGACCACTTTTTCAAAAACTCAATAGATTTTGATATAAGCAAATATCTCTTTTAATTTAAACACAAGATCGTACTAGATCCTTTTGGGGCCAAATCTTTCTTTTGATTTCTAAAATAGAAATCTTTACTCAAAAGGCTTTGAAATCATTTGAAATACATAGTTAACTACTTTTATTTAGTTTTTCACAACTTTTAGCATTGTAAAGCAAGATTTTTGATTTTTGACCAAAGAGCCTCTTTTGCAAAAGGTAATCTTGCATATAATTTGATTATTACTCCATGAATAGCAAAAGAAGCAAATGAGAGTGAAACACATTCATTCACAAGCTTCACAAACCGATTTTGGGCAAATAAGTAAAGTAGTTTTCCCAATAGTAATATTTTACCCTTTTTGCTTTAGTAAGCACAAAAGTATTATATATGTTTTTAACAAAGAAAAACTCCCCTGAAATTGTTTTCTCCTCTTTTATGTAAGGGGGATTCTCCTCTTGTTGCTTTTCTACTCTTTTATTATCTCCTCCTCCTTTGATTGACCATTAGATACCACTTGTGGGAATATACTACTTGTAGATAGAAATGTCATTTGAAATAGCACTTGGAGGATGATATCATTAGAGCATACACCACTTGTAAAGGTGGATACCACTTGGAAGAAGATGATATCATAGGTGAAAGAGTTGGTTAAGAGACAAAATTTGCTTGACAAGAGAAAAGATTAGATATCACTTTAAAAGATATGATATCACTTGAAAGATGTCACTTGAAGGAACAGTGATACCACTCATTTTCTAAATGAAAGAGATATCAATTTAAAAGAATAGATACCACTTGAAAGATAGCATTTTGGAACTCAATGATATCATTTAGGTGAGGAGCTTGGTAAAGAAATATTTGCTTGCCAAGACGAAAGGGATATCAGCCCAAGAGACATCAATTTGAGGAATGAGAATACCACTTAATTTTCACAACTAAAGGATACCACATGAAGGAAATGATTGATATCACTTGAGAAGATAGGAATGAAATTCATGCCGAGGTCAAGTTAATCGAAAAACGACCACTCTTTTGAGAGGATGCCATTTTAGTGAAAAGAAATCAAAATGAGAACAAAATGGCATATGGAGTCAATAATTACTTGAGGGTAGCTAACATGGATTTACAAAGTTCAACTTGACTGAGAGAAGCAAGAGGAATGGCTGAGGAAATTGGAAATCAAATTTTGAATCAAATCAGCCATCTTCCAGAAATGTCGGAAGTACTGCATTTTCAATGCCGGTAGTTCCGAAAACCCGGAAATTCCGCAGTTTTGCTGCCGGTAGTTCCGATAATCGGAAGTACCGCAGAATGATTGCCGGTAGTTCCGATTTTTTTGGGAGCACGCCAAGAGTTGAATGTCAGAGGAGAGGTTTGATATAATGTTGTATATTGCTCCAAAGTTTTTCACAAAGAAACATAAACCTCTTATGGAGCATTTCCAACTATCTACGAAGATTGAAAACTTTTTCAATATAGTTTTTAACAAATCAGTCTTTCAATTTTCAAAAACAAGCTCATTTTCAATTAAAATCCTCATGATTGTAAAAATGAGCATCTAGGGTAATTTTAAGCATCCAATTTCATGTATGAGTTGTAAATACCTTTGTGAGCTAATATATGTCAATAGATTTAGCTCAAATGGCAAAACTCACTTAAACGCTAGATTGTGACCACTTAGGTCAACTTAAGTTTTTGGGCGAGTTTCAAATCCAAATAACTTTCGATTGGTTGATTTTTTGGAAAACTTTTGAATACCAATAATGTTTGAAATAGCCAACTCTAGGTTTTTGGTATTGAACACATTTTCAAATTCCTTTTAGAATTGATTTTGGGAATTTTTGAGTTTAAAGCCAAAACAAGATACTAAATTGATAGTTTTGGGCTGGGAACTCAATTTTACTTAAAATAAGTTTTTCTAAAACCAAAACCTTTGAAAATCATTTGTATATATTTTTCAACTAGTTTTTCAAAGATATACTAATAATTTCGAAATTTTTGACTTTTGGCTAAATGGCTCAATTTTGAAAAACAATACTAGCACTTAATTTCTATGGGCACACTTAGGAATGTGATATACATGAATATGATTTAGCACTCCCCCTTAATGTGCCACTTATATCTTGCTCATAATTTTACAATAATGAAATTTTAGCACAAGAGCAAGAACACCCCTTTTGAATGATTTTCATGTAATGCAATCTACACAAGGCTAGGGGCTATATACATCAAATGTAGATACTTGTTACCGAGATGGCATTGGTTCATGATGTGACAAGATTATCCTCAAGCTTGTCTCCCAAAGTGCATATGGTGGAATTCACCTATTCATTAATGACTAATGAGCCAAACCTCCAATGCCTTTCCAAGTACCTATTAAGTTTGTAAACACATTTTGGTACCCAAAACTTAGTTGGGTCCATAAATGTTAGTCACAATAGATTTGTGCACCCAAATGGCCCTAGGAGTGGTTTTATGTAAACTAACATTCCTAGCAAACACATTGCCATTTTTATCCTTCCTAAGCAAGTAATGTTCATTAACAAGAGATGGCTTAGGAATGGTACCTTTGGGACAATCCTTACTCAAATGTCCCTTTTCCCGGCAATTGTAGCAAGTTTGGCAATTATTTCCTCTTCTTATTTTCTTGCCTTGCTCATTGCCGATTTGCCTATTCATTGATTGATTTTTCTTGTTTTCCACCTTGTTGGGGCACTTAGAGGCGAAGTGACCCATCTCGTTGCAACCATGGCACTTGACATTCTTCGTATGTCTTGCATTGTGCCTTGTTTTGCTATTCTCCTTCTTCTTAGAGATGAAACCAATACCTCTCTTGTCATTAGATTTTCTTTGACTACCCAATATCTTGTCAAGAGAGGCCTTCCCTTTGTAACTTTTCTCCAAGTCATTTTTCAAACTTATGACTTGGGCCTTGAGCTCATTATTCTCCTCTACAAGGTTAGTCTCAACAAGCATAGAGGAGGTGGAAGCATCTAATTTAGAGCAACAAGGTAAATCTAGCAAATCATCACATGATGTTGATACGCTAATTTTAGATGAATTGCTAGAGCTAGGAACTACACATGGCATATCATCTAATAAATTGCATGTAATTCCTATATCCATGCTAGGTTTTGAATGTTCCTTGAGAAGAAGAATTCCATGCTCTTCTTTTAACTTGTTATAATCAATTTGAAGGGAAACATGATTATTCTTCAAAATTTTATATTTGGCCTTTTCTTTTCCAAGGAATTCATTTAATTCTTCTAGTGTTGTGGCTACAGACCAAACAGAGAGAGAGATGGTAGTGGAGAGTGATGAAGATGAATGTAATGGCCTGGTCCTCCCCATGGCTTACTCATACATATATATACACATGAGGAGTGCTTTTACAGCTATACCCTTACATCTGGTTATCCCCTCTGGGGAAGTTATGTCATTACACATGGCCTATTCTGGGCCTTATAATCTCCTACCAGGCCTGCTGGGTTTAGGTGGGGGCCACCCCTACGACAGGAGCCTCTCATGGTGAAGGGCTTCACAGGGCCGAAGCCATGTCGCCGAGTCCTTTGGCCCCCTCCGTCCCCTGCGGCCTGTGAATTCTTCCAAGCTTGTGGTTGGGGAGCCTGAAGTCTGGGATGGTGGTAGCGGAGGCTGGCGCCTGAGTCGAAGCACGCGCGCGCGCTCCGTTCCCTGCCCTTCGAACTGGTGGCAGCGAAGCTGGCGCCTAAATCGAAGTAGACGCGCGCGCTCCGTCTCCTACCCTGCGAACGGGTGGCAGCGAAGGCTGGCGCCCAAGTCGAAGTAGACGCGCGCGCTCCGTCCCCTACGCTTCGAACGGGTGGCAGCAAAGCTAGTGCCTAGTCGAAGTAGACGCGCGCGCTCCGTCCCCTACCCTTCGAACGGGTGGCAGCGAAGCTGACGCCTAGTCGAAGTAGACGCGCGCGCTCCGTCCCCTACCCTTCGAACGGGTGGCAGTGAAGGCTGGCGCCCAAGTCGAAGTAGACGTGCGCGCTCCGTCCCCTACGCTTCGAACGGGTGGCAGCGAAGCTGGCGCCTAGTCGAAGTAGACGCGCGCTCCGTCCCATACCCTTCGAACGGGTGGCAGCGAAGCTGACGCCTAGTCGAAGTAGACGCGCGCGCTCCGTCCCCTACCCTTCGAACGGGTGACAGCGAAGCTGGCGCCTAAGTCGAAGTAGACGCGCGCGCTCCGTTCCCTACCCTTCGAACGGGTGGCAGCGAAGCTCGCGCCTAAGTGGAAGTAGACGCGCGCGCTCCGTCCCCTACCCTTCGAACAGGTGACAGCGAAGCTGGCGCCTAGTCGAAGTAGACGCGCGCGCTCCGTTCCCTACCCTTCGAAAGGGTGGCGGCGAAGCTGGCGCCTAGTCGAAGTAGACGCGCGCACTCCGTTTCCTACCCTTCGAACGGGTGGCAGCGAAGCTGGCGCCTAGTCGAAGTAGACGCGCGCGCTCCGTCCCTACCCTTCGAACGGGTGGCAACGAAGCTGGCGCCTAGTCGAAGTAGACGCGCGCGCTCCGTTCCCTACCCTTCGAACAGGTGGCAGCGAAGCTGGCGCCAAGTCGAAGTAGACGCGCGCGCTCCGTGCCCTACCCTTCGAACGGGTGGCAGCGAAGCTAGCGCCTAGTCGAAGTAGACGCGCGCGCTCCGTTCCCTACCCTTCGAACGGGTGGGGGCGAAGCTAGCGCCTAGTCGAAGTAGACGCGCGCGCTCCGTCCCCTACCCTTCGAACGGGTGGCCGCGAAGCTGGCGCCTAGTCGAAGTAGACGTGCGCGCTCTGTCCCCTACCCTTCGAACGGGTGGCAGCGAAGCTGGCGCCTAGTCGAAGTAGACGCGCGCGCTCCGTGCCCTGCCCTTCGAACGGGTGGCAGCGAAGCTGGCGCCTAAGTCGAAGTAGACGCGCGCGCTCCGTTCCCTACCCTTCGAACGGGTGGCAGCGAAGCTGGCGTCTAAGTCGAAGTAGACGCGCGCGCTCCGTTCCCTACCCTTCGAACGGGTGGCAGCGAAGCTGGCGTCTAAGTCGAAGTAGACGCGCGCGCTCCGTGCCCTACCCTTCGAACGGGTGGCAGCGAAGCTGGCGCCTAGTCGAAGTAGACGCGCGCGCTCCGTCCCTGTGCGGAGATCGGAGCCTGGCGCCGGTATGGTTGCGCTCCGGGGCTGTTGTGACCTTGCAGTCTGGTAGTGCGCTTTTAATGGCGACTGGAATCATGCCGACGCCTGGCCTGGCAGAAGTCAGGCTGTCGCGTCGTGCAGTCTGTCATGCTGCAGGTGGGGCACGTGGCGACTCACGACTGGTGCGTCGTGGGATGTGAGCGGTTGCGTGACCGCGGCCGTTCGCCTCGTCCCCCGAGAAGTTGGACGCGTGTGGAAGATGTGGGGGCGTTGTGCGCTGCTTGGCCACCTACCCGGCACGGCCCTCTAGGTCCCGGCGGTTCTTCCTTCCAAATCTTGGACAGCCGAATCGCTGGGAATTTGATCCGTCTGTGCGTTGAGCCACAAGGCAGGCGAGCGGCCTTTATAAGGTGCTAGTGTTGAGGTGGAGGCACCCTTTCTTGCTTTGCTTTTTGATCTGCCGCTTCGCTTCCGCCCGTGCTAATTGTCACGCCAGTTGCTCCTTTGCCTGCATCTTCTTCCCTTGTCGCGAAGAGCGATGGCTAGCCAGGACGACGCCACCTACCACCCCCGCAGCAGTTCCTTGCCTAGCCAGGGCGAGGCGACCCATCCTTCCCAGGAGTACAAACTGGTGCCGCGGGGGAGCTCGCGCGCCAACAAGTGGTGGAACGCCATGGAGCACTCGGGAGGCTGCTGCTCCCGTGTGCTGGGGAAGAGCCGCATGACTGAAGGGACACTGCAGTGACTCGTGGATGAGGGGAAGATCGTGGATCGCAATGGGGCTCGCCTACCCCGCCGGGACGAGACGGAGCCGAAGCCCGGGGCCATGGAGGCGATTGTTTTCGTCGCGTTCTTCAATGCCGGCCTTCGAATGCCCTCCACGTTGTTCGTGGGCGAAGTCTTGCGGGCCTACAAGTTGGAGCTAGCCCAGTTGACGCCCCACGCGATACTCCGCCTAGCCGTCTTCACGTGGGCGATGCGGACAGAGGGGTGGCATCCCAGCGCGAGCTTATTCGCCACCCTGCACGACGCACACTGTCGACCCAGAAAGGTTGACGGGGCGGTGTCCAACTTCGGCGGTGTGGACTTCGTGCTCCGGGCGTCATGCGCGACGTTGTGGACTTCGTGCTTCGTGCCAGCCTCGTCAGGTGTGGACTTCGTGCTTCGTGCCAGCCTCGTCAGGGCAATGGGCGGCCGGCTGGACGCGGTGGTGGTTCTATTACACCGTGACCGACAAGAGCAGAATGCATTGCCGAGGTGGGCCGATCTCGTTTAACAGCACGCCGAGTCTGAAGGCGGAGATCGACGACACGCAAAAGCTACAGAGCCTTGTCGGTGTCGCCCGTCGAATGAGCGTGCGCGACCTAGCCGAGGAGTTCACGATGTATGGGGCGGCGCCACTCTCCTCCCGGGGGAAGTATGTTGGACAGAATGGCCCCCACGAGGACGGGTTCGACCCATCCGTGTCTCGCCTGCTGCCGCCCTCTGCCCCTTGTAAGTCGCCCAGCACGCTTTACGCGCGCCATTGTATCTGTTTGGCTTCCGCCTGACTGACGTGATCTCCTGCGCAGTGGCTCGGCTAGAAGATGCGGAGCGCGCGGTTGCAGCGCTCCTCGGCCCGTACACGCTTAAGGAGCACCGGGCTCGCGAGGCCGCAGTCAAGGCGGCTAAGCAGGGGCGGGTAAACCTCACCTGCGAGGCTGTGGGCATTACCGTGCCCGAGCGTGCGGTGCCGGAAGAGCTTCCCGCCGGGACTCCGAGCGCTCAGGACGGTGATAGCCCTACGGGGGTGCTATCTTCACGACGCCGGGCCCGTTCCCCAGCTGCCGTATGCGACCCGGCAGCCCCCCCGGCGGCTAGCCCAGCTGAAACGGGGCGTGCGACCGGCGGTGGGCCTGGCCATACTGCTTCGGAGGGGCGCACCGCCGCTGATCCCCCGGCACCTTCTGCCAACGCCTACGAGCCCGTGCTCGGGCTCGCGGCCATCGTTGAGTTGGAACTCGCCAATTCGGGGGGTGGCGTCGTTCCTGGTGAGCAAACCACGGTGGAAGGTGCGTTATCAACCGCAGCAGCCGACGAGGGCGTGCCCCTACAAAGGAAACCGTGGGGGTGACAGTGACCAGAGCTGGTCCTGCCGTGGAAGAATCGCCTGTGCCACCGCAGGTGAAACGCCCTCGGACGCAGTCCCCGCCGCCAACGAGGGGTCTGGCGCGGCCGAGAAGACCTTCTCCCCGAGCGTCGAGGCGCCCGCCTCCCCCTGGGCGGTCGAACCGGCGCCACTTCCTACCACGACGAGGGGCGCAGGAGGTAGGTGTGAGTCCCTTTCTTCACCTGACTTCGCGAGACTCTCTCCGATCTACTCGCTCATTCTGCCGACATCAGGCGAGACGACGTCTCCCGTACGTGGCGAAGGATCGAGCAGCGGAGGTATGCGCGAAGTTGGGAGCCTTGTGCAGGATGCCCCGCAGGTGTCCGCTGCTGCTGACGTGGCCGTGGCCGCGATAACTCTGGGCGCGTTGGGGCCGGGGCTCGCTCAGACTTCCTCCCTCGCCCGGAGATATTCTGCGACCTCACCGCAGCCGCAGAGTGTGCCGACCACGGCCTCAACCGAGAGGTGCTGTCGTCATGCGCGGGGGACCTCCTAGCGCTCGCGCTGCAGGCCTCCGAGATGAGGGTAAATATGTGCGCTTCAGCTTGTAAGGTACTGCTGGACGCTTGCTGATTTGTTGTTTCTGCCAGACGCTCGCCCTCGGCCGGTCCTTTGACGAAGCCCGCGTTCGGGAGCGGAGGGCTCTGGAAGCCAACCTCCGCGAAGCAAACACTGCTCTCGCCGCGAAGGATGAAGAACTTCGCACGCTGGAGGGCGCCCTGGTGGCCGCACAACTCGATGCCACGGAAGCTCGGAGCGCCGCGGCTGGGGAGCGCACTGCCTTCGTGCAGCAGATCGCCGTCCTAGAAGGGGAGAAGGCCCAGCTGGCGGAGTCTGCTGCCGAGAACCGCCTCGTCTTGGAAAATGCGTCCCTGTCGGCATGGCGGGTCATGGAGTCTCTGAACCAGGCCCTCCGAGATCTGTGCGTCCGAGTGCCAGACACTACGCACAGGCTGGAGGCCCTGTCGGAGACGCTCAGGCTGATCGAGGAGGGGGCCGGCGTTGCTCTTCGTGGCGCCAGGACCTTTGGCGAGCACTGCAGCTATGTTGGTGCGTGCTTCGCCCTCGCCCTGCTTCATACTCGTGGGTGTAGGCATACCCATGAGCTAGCGAATCCTCAACTGGATCCTCCCGACCGCCCAGAGGTTATGTCGGACGCCATCCGCTCCATCGGGCCTAGCCTGCAGAACTTCCATCAACGGATCTGGGGCCGCTTCGGGGAAGGTGCAGCGAGGGTCGCCGTGCAGCAGACGTTGCATGGGGAGGGGGACCTCCTCCAGTGGCTTGCAGGGGTCCTTCAGCGCCGCGGCGACGACAGCACAGGCTCGTCCGCACCGCGCCAAGGCTGAGCGGTTGGTCGGGTAGGGCAGGGGGATGATGTACTGGTTCTTACGCTTGTAACCATGTAACCCCTTTGCTTTTATAATGGAACCAAGTAGTACCTTATGCTTGGTGTTACCTGCCGTCGAACGCGGAGGGCAGGTCTGCGCATCTCGTTTAAACTCCGTGGAGTGGCGCGTGCGGAGGCGAACCTCGACGCTACGACTTCCTTTATAGTCCGGAGACTTGCGCGTGCGGAGGCGGACCTCGACGCTCCGTCTTATTTAAAGTCCGTGGACTGGTGCGTGCGGAGGCGGACCTCGACGCTACGACTTCTTTATAGTCCGGAGACTCGCGCGTGCGGAGGCGAACCTCGACGCTACGTCTTATTTAAAGTCCGTGGACTAGTGCGCACGGAGCTAGGCTTGACGCTACGACTTCTTTATAGTCCGGAGACTCGCGCGTGCGGAGGCGAACCTCGACTCTACGTCTTTTTTAAAGTCCGTGGACTAGTGCGCGCGGAGCTAGGCTCGACGCTACGACTTCTTTATAGTCCGGAGACTCGCGCGTGCGGAGGCGAACCTCGACGCTACGTCTTATTTAAAGTCCGTGGACTAGTGCGCGCGGAGCTAGGCTCGACGCTACGACTTCTTTATAGTCCGGAGACTCGCGCGTGCGGAGGCGAACCTCGGCGCTACGTCTTTTTTAAAGTCTGTGGACTAGTGCGCGCGGAGCTAGGCTCGACGCTACGACTTCTTTATAGTCCGGAGACTCGCGCGTGGGGAGGCGAGCCTCGACGCTACATCTTATTTAAAGTCCGTGGACTAGTGCGCGCGGAGCTAGGCTCGACGCTACGACTTCTTTATAGTCCGGAGACTCGCGCGTGCGGAGGCGAACCTCGACGCTACGTCTTTTTTGAAGTCCGTGGACTAGTGCGTGCGGAGCTAGGCTCGACGCTACGTCTTATTTATAGTCCGCAGACTCTCGCGTGCGGAGGCGGACCTCGACGCTACGTCTTATTTAAAGTCCGTGGACTGGTGCGTGCGGAGCTAGGCTCGACGCTACGTCTTTTTTATAGTACGCAGACTCTCGCGCGCGGAGGCGGACCTCGACGCTACGTCTTATTTAAAGTCCGTGGACTTTATTCTGCTCAGCGCGGACAGGGGATGCTCTGGGAACAGGAACCTTTATTGAGCTCCCGTTTGCGCGGGCGGGCATCATATAACAAAGGGCTGGTGGTTCTACGCTTGCTGTCCTGCTTCTAGGCGTAGTATCGCCGCAACCTGTCCGCGTTCCATGTGTGCCGGAGGGCTTGTCCTTCGAGCGTGGCGAGGCGGTATGCCCCCTTCGGCAATGCCTCCATCATGATGTACGGGCCTTCCCACTTGGACTCCAGCTTGCCGACGGTTTCCGCCTGGAGCGCCACTCTGAGAACTAGATCCCCAGGCTTGAACCCCCACGGGCATATAGAGCGGTCCCGAGCACGTATTGTCTGTCGCGCGTACTTCTCAACATGGTGGGCTGCGTCTGCCCGTATCCCGTCGAGGAGGTCCAAGGACACACGGCGCCCCTCTTCGGGTGCTTGGACGAGGATCCTCCGCGAGCCGGCCTTGATTTCCTCGGGCGTCACCGCCTCATCGCCGAAGAGGAGCCTAAACGGCGTAAATCCCGTTGGGCGCGTCACCGTTGTGCGAAGCGACCACAGAACGCTGTGAAGCTCGCTTGGCCACTTGCCCTTCGGCAATCCGACTAGGCGCTTTTTGATGGCGGCGGAGATGGCGACATTCGCCCGTTCGACCGCCCCGTTGGACTGGGGATGCCCCACCGAGGCGAATCGGAGGGTGATGCCCATGCTGTCACAATAGTCTTTGAAAAGGGTGACGTCGAACTGTAGGCCATTATCAACCGTGAGCTCCCGGGGCACGCCGAAGCGACATATGATGTTTTGCCATAGGAAGCGTTGTATGGCCGCAGAAGTTACTTTGGCGAGGGCAACCGCTTCTGGCCATCTGGAGAAATACTCCAGTGCGACTACCATGAACCGGAGGTCCCCTGGAGCTCGGGTAAGTGGTCCTACTATGTCGAGGCCCCAGCGTGCCAGTGGCCACACCGGGGGAATGGGGTTGAGGCTCGTCGGGGGCCTACGGACGATGCGCGCCATCCACTGGCATCCTTGACACCGACGGACGAGGTCCTGGGCGTCGGTGGTGGCGGTTGGCCAGTAAAAGCCTTGCCTGAACGCCTTGCCGACCAGCGACCTCGGCGCCAGGTGGGATCCGCACACGCCCGCGTGGATCTCCGCTAGGAGCTCCTTTCCCCCTTCCGTCGAGAGGCAGCGCAGTAGCGGCGCGCAAACCCCCCTCTTGTAGAGTATCCCTTCGAACACCTGGAAGGACCTTGCGTGGTGCTGCAAGCGCCGAAGCTCGGCGGGGTCGTCGGGCTCGGCGATGCCTTGCAAGAAATTGAAAATGGGCTCTCGCCAATCACCTGGCCGGTCCATGCGGTGGACGAGTGCCGCGTCCCGGTTGTCTTGCGCGATGGCCGCCTGTGCTAATATCTCGTAAAACGCCCCCTCAGGGGGGCAGTTGCTGGCTGGCCGCCTTAGCGAGGGCGTCGGCCTGCTCGTTCTCCGCGCGGGGGATGGCCTTGACGGTTACGCCCAAAAAGTGCCTTTCCCTCGCCCTCACGGCCGCGAGGTACTTGGCCAACTCAGGGTCCTTGGCTTGATATGACTTGTCCACATGACCAGCCACCAAGCGCGAGTCGGTGCGGACTAGCACCCGTCTCGCGCCAACTGCCTTGAGCTTCGCCAGGCCGAAGAGCAGCGCCTCGTATTCCACCGTGTTGTTGGTGGCGGGGAAGGCAAGGCGCGCCGAGTATAGCAAATGCTGCCCCTCGGGCGTGACGACCACCGCCCCTACGCCTGCGCCGGCGACGCCGTAAGCGCCGTCGATCGTGAGCGTCCAGACGGGGTCATCGTGCGTCTGGACGGGTTGGGCCGGCGGGGTCCATTCGGCGAGAAAATCCGCCAGGACTTGGGATTTGATTGCCGTTCGCGAAGCATACGTCAAGGAGAAGGGAGCGAGCTCGGCCGCCCATTTGCCGATGCGCCCCGTGGACTCCTTATTGTGCAGCATCTCTGCCAGGGGGAACGAGGAAGGCACTGTGATCGGGTGGGCCAGGAAATAATGCCGAAGCTTCCTGGAGGCCATGACCAGCGCGTAGGCGAGCTTCTCAAGTTCCGTGTATCTTGTCTTGGCGCCTTGGAGGGCTTCGGAGACAAAGTAGACGGGCCGCTGCATGGCGCCTTCCTCTAAGACGAGGACGGCGCTGACCGCGGTGGATGACGCGGCCAGATAGAGCAGGAGGGGAGCCTCTGGTGCTGGGGCGACCAGCGTGGGGAGGCTGGCCAGGTGCTCCTTGAGCTCGTTGAAGGCCTTCGCACAATCTCCATCCCAACGAAATCCGTCGCACCCGCGGAGCGTTTTGAAAAATGGCAAGCCCCGTTCCGCCGCCCTGGATAGGAAGCGGCTTAATGCTGCCATGCGGCCCGCCAGCCTCTGGACCTCCCGCGTAGTATTGGGCGGCTCCATACCCAGGATGGTGTCTACTTTGTCGGGGTTCGCCTGGATGCCCCGTCCAGAGACGAGGAAACCCAGGAGCTTGCCCGCCTGCACCCCGAAGACACATTTGTCGGGGTTGAGCTTGATGCCCGCCTTCCGGAGGTTGTCGAAGGTCTCCTGGAGGTCCCGGCCATGCAGAGCAAGCTGCCGAGTTTTGACCACTACGTCATCGACATAAGCTTCGACGTTCCTCCCGAGCTGGGCGGCCAGGGCAATAGCGACGAGGCGGGTGAAGGTAGCGCCGGCATTCTTCAAGCCAAAGGGCATTCTGACGAAGCAAAATGTCCCAAGTGGTGTGATGAAACTGGTCTTCTCTTCGTCGTCTTCGGCCATGTATACCTGGTGATAGCCAGAATAGGCGTCCAGGAAACTCATGAGTTCGCACCCAGCAGTGGCGTCGACCAGCTGATCGATGCGCGGCAAGGGGTAATTGTCCTTCGGGCACGCCTTGTTGAGTGCTGTGAAGTCGATGCACATGCGCCAGGCCCCGTTGGCCTTTTTGACTAGCACCGGGTTAGCAAGCCACTCTGGGTGGTGGACCTCGCGGATGACCCCGGCACGAAGAAGCTTCGCGACCTCTGTTTTGGCCGCCTGCTGCCGATCCATTGACATGCGCCGAAGCCGTTGCTTGACCGGCTTGGCGTCGGGGCGGACCGCCAAGCGATGCTCGATTACTGCTCGATCTACGCCCTTGATATCCTCCGGGGACCATGCAAAAATGTCAACGTTGTTCTGAAGCACTCGGAGCAGATCCCGTTCGACCCCCGGTGGGAGCCCCTCGCCGATGGACACAAACTGTCCCTCCGCTTGGAGTGGCACCTTCTTGACTCCGCCCTCAGGCCGAGGCTTGGGCGTCCATCCAGGGGCGGAGGGCCCGTCGCCGCGCGCACCGGAGAGAGCATGCACCGAGCGATGCGGAACGCGGCTACCGACCTCAGCCCGTCTGGCCAGGTCCTGATCGCCGAAGATGGTGATATCGCCCTCCGGGCCCGGGAGCTTCACACACAAAAACGCATAGTGTGGGATCGCCTCGAAAGAGTTGATGGCGGGCCGACCCAGTATGGCGTTGTAGGGATGCGAGATATCGACGACGTCGAAGATGACATGCTCGGTCTGGATGTTACCCTTGTTGCCCTCTTGACGGAAAGTGACCGGAAGGGACACGTGCCCCAAGGCCTGCAGCGGTTGACCCCCGAAACCTTGAAGTGGGGCTCCTGGCTGCTCTAGCCTGCTTCGTGGGATCCCCATACGGTCAAGGGCCTCTGCGAACAAGATATTTGCGGAGCTTCCCCCGTCAACAAGGACGCGCCTGACGTCACAACGTGCTATATGGGCCTGGATGACTAGGGGGTCTTGGTGAGGGTACTCCACACCCCTGGCGTCGTTCAAGTCGAAGGTGATGTTGCGGGGCGACATCCATAGTTGCGGCTGCTCCCCGGGAGCTTTTAAGGAGGAGCCTCCGGTGATGACGTTGACGGTGCGATGATGCGCGCCCTCCATTGGGGGAGGGGCCCGAGACCCGGCCGTCAACCCCCGCAGCTCCATGATGGCAGCGCTTGCCCTTGTGTAATGATCGCCGTAGCCGTGCACCTCGCACCACTTGCCATAGTGCAGGAGCTCTTGTTCTGCCTGGGGTTGGTCGTCGTAATCGAGTCCGCCTTCCGACCCCCGGCCTTGATGAGGACATCACTTCTATTGATATGAACACCCCTCTTACTGCTTCCATGAATGATGGGCAAGGTCCAATCACTCGGGCACGTGCTCGTCAACTCAACTATCAGGTAAACTCGTTTTTAGGAGTCAATAATATTTCCGCTGAGCATTCGATACTTCCTAAGACTTGTGATTTTCTTGTCCTTAGGAACCATGGAGAAGAACCACGCGAGCTCAAGTGTAGAAGTAGAACCGTCAAGCGCAAGCCAACTCATATTCGCGAGTTCGACTCAGATTCGGACTGCTGGACAGCGCCTACTTCAAATGACCATAACTTTTGATCTAGAAGGTTTCTCGGGGCCCGTGAGTACTCGTTGGAAAGATCTTGGAGTCTACTTTCAGATGAATCTAGTCTCACCTCGAAATTCCATCCGAGCCGATCAGAAACTGCAAAACAAGTGGCGTCACTTTTCCAGTCCGAGTCAAAGTGGGCCTTGGGCCTTGTAATCACACTTAGACTATTTGGGCCTGCACTAATCATGGGTGTACTGTTCACGTGAACAGTACCCGTGAATAGTACCACATCCCCTTTTGTTAGATAAGTGCGGCCTCCCCCACTCCTATTTAAGGAGGTCGCACCCCTTTAGTTTTCCTCGGGTTTTTCTTAAGAGTTTATTCTGCTTAGCAGTTTCGCCGCATGTTCGGTTTGAGGAACCCCAACTTGTGAACTTAAACATTATTCGCAATTTCAGATTGCATCTTTTACTCTCTTGCTTGTGTTCTCGATTCGCTTGCAGGAGATAGCCTTCTTGGCGAGGTCAATCGTGTTCGGCACGGTTGATAACCAACGGAGCAGTGGTGTAGTGATTGCGAGGGGTTCGATCTGTTTTGGTCGGAGCCTTTGGATCATCAACGTCGAGATCTCCACAATCGACTTATCAGTATCTCTCGGAAGATCGGGCCATCGTCACATCAGTTGGTATCAGAGCAACGGTTGCCCGTGAGGTAATTCTTGTATCCCTAGTTAGTAGATTGGTTTTTTATTTCCTATAGTCCAGAAAAAAAAATTGCCCCACAAAAAGAGTTAATTTCCGCTGTCCAAACCCCGTTGTGCCTTTCAATCTGTTAGTTTTGGTTTGCTAAATTGAATTTGTGTCCGTCATAGTATTGTCTAGTTGCTGGTCATATCTTTGTTCCATTGAAAATCCAAACAAAAAAAAATTCCCCACCCCAAACCCTAATTTCCAATTTCGGCTGATTTTTCCTTCCTCTGCAGCCGCCACCAAAAACATCATATCTTTTGATTCCGAGATTATTTTTGAGTGGGACCACCGCCATTGGATTCAAAAATTCCTTATCCATCTATCTGTAAAATTTCACGTCATTCCAGCCAGGCAGTTAAGATATATGTGCGGTGAAAGTTGACCCAATTATCTGTTCTGAATCTGCAACAGTCAGCAGTTGTGATTTTTGTGCGAATTTCTGTGTTGGGATTCAGAAGTTGGCCCCAAAACAAAATCTGTAGAAAAAGCCGTCAGAAAACAGTAAAAAAAAAGAATCAGTGAAAAAGAGGCATCTGACAAAAAGTTACGGCCGAATTACCAACGTGCTGTCCAGTGGACAGAAATCTGAAGTTTTCAGTTTTGGGTCAATCCTTGTGTTCTTCAATTCCAAATTGAATTGGATTGAATTATCTTGTATTTACCACTCCTACACTTTGCCATACACTTATTCTTAGCCTTCTTCCATCCTTGGTTGATCAGCAACATAGGCTAAGTGCTAGATACGAACTATAATTCAATTCTATGCAATTCTGAAATGAACTGATTGTTCTCCATTGCTACCATATTGTGCCTTCCAAGCTACACCTACTCTTGATCAGAACAGGTTCCCTCTTGCAATCGTACCCACGCTCGACACGGTGTCACGAACCAGCCACCGGTTGTACCACCTGCTACATTGGTAAGAACACTTGTAAGAGTGTGATAAGACGCTTGAGAGTGTGTGATTCTACTTCTCGCCACCTAGTAGTTGATAGGGATAATACCTTTGTGTTGTCTTTTGTTTGCTACTAACCATGGCAGGTGAGACGTCTGATGCGCAAGAGTGTGTTTTAAAGGGAGAGCTCATGACGCTTTTGGATGAACAACGCGCTGCCATTACTGATGACATCGATAGGAAGATGGATACAATGCAACTTTCCATCAATGAGAGCATTGCAACACTCACTACACGCCTTGAAAGAATGGTGAATCGGCCACCAAACAATGGAGGCCAAGATCATGAGGAGGGAGATGATAATGAGAGACAAAACCGTGACGCCGGTGCTGCATGGCCACGACACCATCCTCATCAGAACCGTCATGGTATGGGAGGTAACAATAATTTTCAGTATCACAATGCTCATGTTCATGATGACCCGTTTGCTAAAGTTAAATTTTCCATACCATCTTTTGCGGGTACCTATGATGCTGAAACTTATCTAGATTGGGAGATGACAGTTGAACAAAAATTTAATGCCCATCTAATTCCTGAAGTGCATAGAGTCAGACAAGCTACTAGTGAATTTAAAGATTTTGCTATCATTTGGTGGACTCAAGTAGTTAATTCTGGCTTAGCCCCTGATACATGGGATAGATTGAAGGTAGCTATGCGTGCTAGATTTGTTCCTCCTGCTTTTAAACGTGAAATGCGTAAGAAATTGCAGCGCTTAGACCAAGGTAATAGATCTGTTGAGGAATATTATCAAGAACTGCAAATAGGCATGCTGCGTTGTAATGTTGAAGAGGATGAGGAAGATAAGATGGCTCGTTTTTATGGGGGATTAAGGCGTGAAATTCAGGACATAATTGATTACAAAGAGTATAATGATATCAATAGATTGTTCCAGCTTGCTTGTTTGGCAGAGAAAGAATTGCAGGGTAGACAACAAAGGACAAGGAGCAATTTTGGAGGTACGTCTACATCGAGACCAACACAGGAGCAACCCAAGACAGCCCCACCTCCTGTTTTTCGAGCTGCTGCCCCCTCTGTGAGTAGGGTGCGTTCAGCAGCACTGCCACCACCATCACGAGCACCCGAGGCGAGCAAATCTACTAGTGTGCAAGCACCAGCAAAGAGCTCTTCATCGGTTGCTTCCACGGGCCGTACGACGGGCATTGTGTGCCACCGTTGTAAAGGGATGGGCCACATCATGAGAGATTGCCCAAGTCAGCGGGCGTACATTGCGACAGAAGATGGTGGTTATGTAAGTGCTAGTGATGTTGAGGATGAATATGCTCTTGCAGCTAACCTTGCAGGTGATGATGATGATCATGAGACAGATAGTGATGGTGAGGAGATTTTAGGTGCCGCTGCTACGGCGAGTTATAGAACCATAATTGTGCAGCGAGTACTGAGCACTCAAAGAGAGCAAGAGGAGAAGCTACAACGTCATAATTTGTTTCAGATGTTCCTCATCGTCAAGGATTGCCGTGTTCGTGTTATAATTGATGGCGGGAGCTGCAATAACTTGGTGGATTCAGGATTGGTCAAGAAGTTTGGCTTGACCACACGTGCGCATCCTCACCCATACCACATTCAGTGGTTCAACAACAGCGGTAAGGTGAAGGTAACACAATCTGCGAGAGTGCAATTTTCCATTGGTTCCTATCATGATGTTGCTGATTTCGATGTAGTACCTATGCAAGCATGCTCACTTTTATTAGGTCGCCCATGGGAATTTGATACCGATGCAACTCATCATGGTAGAAGTAATAAATACTCTCTTGTGCACAAAGGAAAGAAAATAACTTTGCTACCTTTGACACCCACTGAAATTGCTAATTGTGATAAAGAGCTAGCTGAAAATAAGAAGAAAGAACTTGAACATGAATCTGAAAATCAGCAAGTAGTGAAGGATGTTTTCCCACCTAAGAAAGAGAGGTTGCCATCTAGTTCTAGGACCGAGGGAATTAAATTAAAGGGTTGTGTCATGCTTGCAACCAAATCTGATCTTGCTGAAATTTGTCATGATGAAATGCCATGCTATGCTTTGATATGCAAAGATGCTTTATTTTCACTTGATGATATATCTAGCTCTTTGCCGTCTGCTGTCACTAACCTTTTGCAGGAATTTGAGATTGTGTTTCCTACTGAGATACCCCCAGGGCTGCCACCAATTAGGGGTATTGAACATCAAATTGATTTGATTCCAGGAGCTTCCCTACCCAACCGTGCGCCATACCGAACCAACCCGGAGGAGACTAAGGAGATTGAGCGTCAAGTGCGAGACTTGCTTGACAAAGGGTACGTACGTGAGAGCCTTAGTCCATGTGCTGTTCCTGTACTTTTGGTTCCAAAGAAAGATGGGTCGTGGCGTATGTGTGTTGATTGTAGAGCTATTAATAATATTACCATTAGATACCGTCATCCTATTCCTAGGTTAGACGACATGCTTGATGAATTAAGTGGCTCTACAATGTTTTCTAAAGTTGACTTGCGTAGTGGATACCACCAAATTAGAATGAAACTTGGAGATGAATGGAAGACGGCATTTAAAACTAAGTTCGGGTTATATGAGTGGCTAGTGATGCCTTTTGGTTTAACTAATGCCCCTAGCACTTTCATGAGATTAATGAACGAGGTTTTACGTGCTTTCATTGGTAAGTTTGTGGTAGTTTACTTTGATGATATATTGATTTACAGCAAGTCACTAGATGAACATCTTGAACACTTACGTGCTGTTTTTGTTGCTTTGAGAGATGCACATTTGTTTGGTAACCTCGAAAAGTGCACCTTTTGCACCGATCGAGTTTGTTTTCTTGGCTATGTTGTTACTCCGCAGGGAATTGAGGTTGATCAAGCCAAGATCATCGCTATCCAGAGTTGGCCGCCTCCTAAAACGGTCACACAAGTGCGGAGTTTTCTCGGGCTCGCTGGTTTCTATCGGCGTTTTGTTCGGGATTTCAGCACCCTCACTGCACCATTGAATGAACTTACAAAGAAGGGTGTTCCTTTTACTTGGGCCACCAATCATCAACAAGCTTTCGACACTCTCAAAGATAAGTTAACACATGCCCCTTTGCTTCAACTTCCTGATTTCAGCAAGACTTTTGAATTAGAATGTGATGCTAGTGACATAGGTCTTGGGGGTGTGTTAATGCAAGAAGGAAAACCTGTTGCTTACTTTAGTGAAAAGTTAAGTGGTCCTAGTTTGAACTATTCTACCTATGATAAAGAATTATATGCTCTAGTTCGAACTTTGGAAACATGGCAGCATTATTTATGGCCCAAAGAGTTTGTAATACATTCTGATCATGAATCCTTGAAACATATTCGAAGTCAAACCAACCTGAACCGTAGACATGCTAAGTGGATTGAGTTTATTGAATCTTTTCCCTATGTCATTAAATATAAAAAGGGCAAAGAAAATGTGATAGCTGATGCGTTGTCTAGGAGATATACCATGCTTTCACAACTTGATTTCAAAATCTTTGGGTTAGAGACAATAAAGGAGCAATATGTGCATGATGCTGATTTTAAAGACGTGTTGCTAAATTGTCAAGAGGGAAAGGGTTGGAATAAATTTGTTGTGCATGATGGTTTCATATACCGTGCTGGCAAGCTATGCATTCCTGTTGGCTCCGTTCGTCTTTTGTTGTTACAGGAGGCGCATGGAGGAGGATTGATGGGCCACTTCGGCGTGAAGAAGACTGAGGACATTCTGTTCCACCATTTTTATTGGCCAAAGATGAGGCGTGACGTCGAACGCTTCATTTCTCGCTGCACCACGTGCCAAAAAGCTAAGTCACGACTTAATCCTCATGGTTTATACATACCTCTTCCTGTTCCAAGCGTACCTTGGGAAGATATTTCTATGGACTTTGTTTTAGGGCTTCCTAGGACAAAGAAGGGGAGGGATAGTATTTTTGTTGTCGTGGATAGATTCTCTAAGATGGCTCATTTTATACCATGTCATAAAAGTGATGATGCTACACATGTTGCTGATTTGTTCTTTAAGGAAATTGTTCGCTTGCATGGTATTCCGAATACGATAGTTTCAGATCGTGATGCTAAATTTCTTAGTCATTTTTGGAGAACCTTGTGGGGAAAGTTGGGAACTAAACTGTTATTTTCCACTACCTGTCATCCCCAAACTGATGGACAAACTGAGGTAGTCAATAGAACATTGTCTACTATGCTTAGGGCTGTGCTTAAAAAGAACTTAAAAATGTGGGAGGAATGTTTGCCTCATGTGGAATTTGCTTATAATCGTTCGCTGCATTCTACCACGAAGAAATGCCCTTTTGAAATTGTTTATGGTTTCATACCTCGTGCACCTATCGACTTGTTGCCTCTTCCAGCTTCAGAAAAAGTAAATTGTGATGCGCAACAACGTGCTGATTTCATACGTAAGATGCATGAGACAACTAAAGAGAACATTGAGATTATGAATGCTAAATATAAAGTTGCTGGTAGTCAAGGACGCAAGCATATTACTTTTGAACCGGGTGATCTTGTGTGGTTACACTTGCGTAAAGAACGATTTCCTGAATTGAGAAAGTCTAAACTCATGCCTCGTGCAGATGGTCCTTTTAGAGTGCTTGAACGTATTAATGATAATGCATATAAGTTAGACTTGCCTACAGATTTTGGGGTTAGCCCCACCTTTAACATTGCAGATTTGCGACCTTGCTTGGGCGTGGAAGATGAGCTTGAGTCGAGGACGACTCCAATTCAAGAAGGGGAGGATGATGAGGACATCACTTCTATTGATATGAACACCCCTCTTACTGCTTCCATGAATGATGGGCAAGGTCCAATCACTCGGGCACGTGCTCGTCAACTCAACTATCAGGTAAACTCGTTTTTAGGAGTCAATAATATTTCCGCTGAGCATTCGATACTTCCTAAGACTTGTGATTTTCTTGTCCTTAGGAACCATGGAGAAGAACCACGCGAGCTCAAGTGTAGAAGTGGAACCGTCAAGCGCAAGCCAACTCATATTCGCGAGTTCGACTCAGATTCGGACTGCTGGACAGCGCCTACTTCAAATGACCATAACTTTTGATCTAGAAGGTTTCTCGGGGCCCGTGAGTACTCGTTGGAAAGATCTTGGAGTCTACTTTCAGATGAATCTGGTCTCACCTCGAAATTCCATCCGAGCCGATCAGAAACTGCAAAACAAGTGGCGTCACTTTTCCAGTCCGAGTCAAAGTGGGCCTTGGGCCTTGTAATCACACTTAGACTATTTGGGCCTGCACTAATCATGGGTGTACTGTTCACGTGAACAGTACCCGTGAATAGTACCACATCCCCTTTTGTTAGATAAGTGCGGCCTCCCCCACTCCTATTTAAGGAGGTCGCACCCCTTTAGTTTTCCTCGGGTTTTTCTTAAGAGTTTATTCTGCTTAGCAGTTTCGCCGCATGTTCGGTTTGAGGAACCCCAACTTGTGAACTTAAACATTATTCGCAATTTCAGATTGCATCTTTTACTCTCTTGCTTGTGTTCTCGATTCGCTTGCAGGAGATAGCCTTCTTGGCGAGGTCAATCGTGTTCGGCACGGTTGATAACCAACGGAGCAGTGGTGTAGTGATTGCGAGGGGTTCGATCTGTTTTGGTCAGAGCCTTTGGATCATCAACGTCGAGATCTCCACAATCGACTTATCAGTACCTCTCGGAAGATCGGGCCATCGTCACATCAGGCCTCCCCTCCGTGAGGCGGGGTCGGGTCCTCGGCGGGTGCCCTCGGTGTCGTGGACATGACGGGCCGCCTGTGTCCTGCGCTGGCGGCGCCGAGGCTTACGCCCGCTCCTTGAAGAGCCTTCTTGTACCTCAGTGTCGCCGCCTCGGGGAGGGCCTCCGCGAGGTTCTCGGCCGCGACCCTGCTTCGAGGGGGGCCCACCCGCCCCCGCCTCGCGCGGGGGGCGCTCCCCCTGGACGAGGTCGAGGGCGGTGATGCTGCGCCTTCGCGCATCCTCCTACGCCCGCGCGTACTCGTCCATTTTGTCGAAGAGTTTGACGACTGTCTTGATTGGCCTCCGCGCGTTGTACTCGGCCATCGGGCCCGGACGAAGGCCCTGTATGGCTGCATTAACGACGGTGGTTTCATTAATGTCTTTCACCTGGCATCGAATATTGGCGAAGCGCTGGAAGTAGTCCCGGAGCTTCTCCGAGGGTCCTTGCTTCACAGCGAAGAGTTGGTCCGCATCGACTCGCTCGACGCAGTTTCCTTGGAAGCTGCTTTGAAGGCGGCCGCGAAGCTGCTCCCACGCATAGATGGAGCCCGGCTCTATGGTAAAAAACCAAGAGAGTGCCACTCCTTGCAGCGCGAGGGGGAGTCCCTTCGCCTTCGTGGTGTCATCTCCGCCCGCGGCCTCGATCACGGTTTCGTACACGCGCACGAACTCGCGAGGATCTGTGTCGCCTTTGAACGGGTTGGTGATGCTAGGGAACTTGAAGTCTTCGGGCCACGCCGCCTGCTGCAGCCCCGCCGAAAACGGGGACTCCGGATCTACGCACCTCAACGGCACGCGGCTGGACGTGGGGGCTTCGCGGCTGTCCGCCTTCTCCGGCGCGGGCTCGAGCGCGATTACTGGTGCGACCTGCTGGCTCCAAGCCTCTTGTATATCGCGGACGGCTCCGCGAAGGTCTCCTAGTTCCCGCTGGAACACGTTGAGGGCTGCTAGTAGGGCGCTTTCCACCACAGGTGCTGGCGGGTCCACCGGAACGCCCAGCGGACGGGTCGGTGCGGGGACCATCGCCTCGCGAACTCCAGATCCGCCGGATGGTTCCTTGCGGTTCCCCCCGGCCGTCTGATCCGCGCTACCGGCGAGGGTGGCAGGGGCTGTCGCCGCAGTACCCGCGACGGGGTTGGATGTCGTTGTAGCGGCGCCGGCGGGGTCGGTTGTTGCAGCGTGAGCGTCGATGCCCGCGACCACTGCGCCTACGCCGCCGCCGACTCCTTCGGCGGCCGGTGTCGAAGCCCTGGTATTCGCGCGCCGCTCCGACCCAGCCGTCTTCTTTCCCTTCGCCGCTGCTGGTGAAGCTTTTTTCGGTGCCATCCTTCTTCTTCGGTCTTCAGGCTTGTCCTCGTCCTCCCCACGGACGGCGCCAACTGTTGTGGCTACAGACCAAACAAAGAGAGAGATGGTAGTGGAGAGTGATGAAGATGAATGTAATGGCCTGGTCCTCCCCATGGCTTACTCATACATATATATACACATGAGGAGTGCTTTTACAGCTATACCCTTACATCTAGTTATCCCCTCTGGGGGCAGTTATGTCATTACACATGGCCTATTCTGGGCCTTATAATCTCCTACCAGGCCTGCTGGGTTTAGGTGGGGGCCACCCCTACGACATCTAGCATGTCCATCAACTCATCATAAGAAGATTCATCATCATTATCATCTAATTTTACCTTCTTGTTACCTTTTGCCATGAAGCACCGAGTTGATGTGGAGGGAATAGAGGATTCTTCATCGTCGGAGCTGGAGGTTGAGCATTCTTCTCCCGACGTCCACTCTTGTATGCAATCATCATCGGTTGATGTGGACGCTTCATATTTATCTTGAATTCTCGTCCACATATCATGAGCATTATTGAGATTGCATATTGTGTTGAACACCTCTACACTCAAAGCACTAAATAGAGCGTTAGTAGCTTGAGTGTCGAGATGTAGGCATTTCTCTTCCTCAATTGTTAGAACAAGATGATCCAATGGAGGAGAAAAGCCCACATCTATAATCCGCCATATTTTTGGGCTCATGGCCTTAAAATAGCATATCATTCGGATTTTCCAATTTGCATAATTGGTGCCATTAAATAGAGGTGGTGCATCTAAGTGCACTATTCCACTAGTTGCCATCCTTTTACTCTCTAGGCGGTTAAGCCTAATAGATGAGAGACCAAGCTCTGATACCACTTGTAAGATCGAGGAGGCCGACTAGAGGGGGGTGAATAGGCGGTTTAAAAATTCTCTTCTAATTAATACTAACAATTCAAGACCTGTTCAATTTGCCTAAACCAAGTGTATAATGCGGAAGCTAAAATCAAATTGGTTTAGCACAAATAGACTCTAAATCAAATGAATTCGCCTAAGTGCACCAACAATTCTATCCTAGGTCAAGGTTTGCAATCCTAGGTTGACAAGCAATCAAATATGTTCTAAGTATGTAAATTGCTTGAAAGTAAATAGAGCACAAGAAAGCAAACCACAATTGACACGTTCTCTTTTTACCATGGTGTTCGGAGACTTGCCGGTCTCCCCTAGTCCACGTTGAGGTAAGCCTGAACAAATCGGACCGGCTCCACGAATTAAGCCTTCCACCTCAAATCACTAGTGATAGCTCTTTCCCGCTCCGGGTAGGTGATCTTCCGACCTTCACAACTTTGCCGGGTCTTCTCACAACCTTCTTGAGAAGATCACCGCGCACGACGCCTCCCACGCCGTCTAGGAGTCAGCAAACTCCAAGAGTAACAAGCCAAGTCCCTCACTTGACTCTCACCACGTGCAACGAATGCACAAGCTCAATCCGGACACAAAGTCCTCCTCTAGATGCAACACATGCACTCTAGATCACTCTCCTCTCTCACAAAGTGCAACACATGCACAATTGAGTGAAGAGCCTCATACTAGCTCAAGAACACAGGAATGAGTGAAGCAACAACCTCTCCAACCGGCCACAAGGGGGTATTTATACCCCACACAAGAAAACTAGCCGTTGGAGCCAAATCCCTGAAAAAATTAGGAAACTCGGAACTACCGCAGTACAAATTGCGGTACTTCCAATTTCCTCGCCAACGGTCAGAAAACTAGCCGTTTCTCAGCGAAATCGGAACTACCGCAGTTCAAATTGCGGTACTTTCGATTTTCCCGAGGCCAAGTCATTCAAAAAGTCGCTCTCTGGAAAAAACGTTCCGCTCGGAAATCGGAACTACCGAAAAATCGAAACTTCCGAAAAAATCGGAACTACCGCAGTACAAATTGCGGTACTTCCGCAAAAATCAAAACTACCGCAGTACAAATTGCGGTACTTCCGTTTTCGGTTTTCAGCACAGACGACACTTGAAAAAACGGTCATAACTTTTGACTCCGATGTCGGAATTCAGTGATCTTGGACTCCATGGAAAGCTTATTTAGAGGGCTACACAACCCATCTATATCATGACCTCAAACACATTAGATTAATGCAGAAATCAAAGAACATCCAAGGAGTCACTGCCATGGTCCAAGTCCAAGGAAATAGCAACAAACAATCTTAGACCATGCCAAGAGATAATGCATGATCATCTCTAACTTTTGCAAAACACATTTGCAAACTTAGATCATGCCACAAGTAGTAGGTGCATGGACTTCAAGCACTTGCAAAACACATTTGCAATGCATAGTCCCATGTTGCTAGAATTCAACATATGAGCTTCGACTATTTGCAAAACACATTCGCAAATATAAGCCTCATGTCGAGATGGGCTAGAGCAAGTGAGGTTTGAGCTATCAACACGTGATGAGACTCAAACTACTAGACATCACCCCTCTTAATAGTACGGCAACCTACACTAGCAATCCGGTCTTTCAACCAAACACCAAGACCGGTAAAAGACTAGGAACACGTCCTTAGCCCTAACTAGTCATACCTTTGCCTTGGGTCATCGTCTTGATAGGCATCAACTCATGATGCATCCTTTTCATCAACTCCATCAACACATGATGGTCTTCACTTGTCTTGATGATCAACACATGATCATCTCCATTTGAACATGCATCAACTCATGACGCATCTTCTTCTCGATGGCCTTCAACACATGAATCCATCTTCTTCTTTGATAGCCTTCAACTCATGAAACTATCTTCTTCTCAATCTTGACTTGATGATCTTCAACACATGAAGTCATTCCAAGTCGTTCTTATTTGTGGAACCTAAACTCTGCATTCAACTCATGGAAACCGTTAGTCCACAGAACAATTGTCATCGATTACCAAACTTCACCATTTTAGTAATTCATGACAATCTCAACAAATAATGAGATATGAAAATGATTTGCGAGTATACACCTTGTACACAATAAATGTATACTCTAAAACAAGCTTTAGACAAAGCTTACTCATCCGGTTGTCATTTAGGCATTCAACCATTAACACATAATGGAGAAGTTAGATGACAACCCGATTGCACATGAGTATATATGAACTACACAAGTTATATATACTCAAGAATGTATTTCAAAGTAAAGATCCCAAATATGCGTATTAAAGGAAGCATGGATCAATACTTATGAAACTCAAAAATATATAGAGAGCTCCCCCTAAATGTGTGCATACAAGTGTATATAGTGAAGACATATGCACATATTCATTTTAGACTAATTGAGGAGTTCAATCTATATTTTGGATCTAAGGAATGCATTTGTAAATGAGAAAGCGATTTCGAATGCATACATCTTTGATTTCACCTTTTCATCCAAATGAGACTAACCAAAGATAAACTCAAATAAACATATTAGTCTCATAAATTCATTTATCATTTTCACCAAAATATTATAAAGTATATGTCATTAATATCATAATGTCATAATGGTATTTGTCATTAACACCAAAACCAACTTAAATGGAGCTTTATCTTTCAGACGTGCAACAGCAACTAGCATGTTATAGTGAATGACATTGTTATCGGCTGTGGCTTGCGACCGATGGTCAATGACTTCTGACTACCAATTATGAGCAATGGTTGAGGGCTTCTGGTCTACGACCACAAGCGATGATCGATGGTTTTTGACCAATGACTATGACTAATGATCGATAGCTCTTGACTTCCGACGAACATCTTCCGATGGCTTTCGACCACGTTGGCTTCCAATCATGGGCGGCTTCTGATGGATTTTGACCACGTTGGCCTTCAACCACGGACATCTTCTGATGGCTTTCAACCACATAGGTTTTCGACTATGAACATCTTTCAATGGCTTTCGAACACGTAGGATTTCGACCACAGACATCTTCCGATGGCTTTCGACCATGTTAGCTTCCGATCAAAGGTGGCTTCCAATGGATTTTGACAACCTTGTCTTTTGACCATAGACATCTTTCGATGGCCTTTGACCATGTAGGCTTTTGACCACAGACATCTTCCGATGGCTTTTCACCACATAGGCTTTCGAGCATGGACATCTTCCGATGGCTTTCGACCACAAATGGCTTTCGATGATTTTCAACCACCAATGACTTTCGATGGTTCTTGGCCACCTATTGCATTTCGATTGCCGATAGTTTTCGGCGGTCGACCAACGACTACGCCCGAAGGCTGAAGGTTTCTGGCTTTTGACTACCAACCACTCCTAATGGCTTATGGCTTCCGCGGAGTTGGTCCCAGCTGTCAATTTTGACCACATCGATGCTTGACCATGGCATCCTATTCTGCCAATCTCACCAATCGGGCTATGTCTATGATATTGATTCTGCTGCTATTACCGTCAGATTAGTCATACTTGACATGAACCATGCACACTTTTAAACATCCCATTCTCTTGCATTGCTCGATACCAACGAGGTCGAACAACATAGGCGGGCGTGGCCAATGCAAAGGCTACGCTATCAACGGCCCCATGGACTGACGAGGCTATGGATCATGTCAACACCCACATTTACATCAATCATTCATCCCATGCATGAAGAACATGAAGCAAAGACTAAGGATGACGACCAATGCACAGCTTAATCGGAGGTATTCTGTGGGTTTGCCCGACAAACGTAATTAACTGAGAGTCTTCCAAAGCCCCGCGAACTGAAAGATCATATCGCCTATGTCAGATTTGCTACGTAAAGTAGGCTATAGAGCGCATATACACAAAGGGAACTTGTAATTTTGTTATTCTCAAATGAATGAATAAAATACATATTTTCCCTACTTTTGTTGTGTTTATTTATTTTTATGTACTTTAGTACATTGGCACGCCCACACCTTACACCTTGAGGCAAGAAATCCTGAGAATGATTTCTCGCATCAGACAAGCAGCTATAATATGTATACATTGCAACATTGTCTTTCACATCGTTCTCCCTCCCTCGACTTTTCTCAAGACATGGGTAAGATATCAAATGGCAAAACCTGATCAAGTTGTTCAAATATAGGATAGAAAATTTTAAGTGCCTTCCATATTTCAACTGCGCTACTCTGATTACTTGTATATGATTGCACATCAAAGGGTAAAAAGTATGCTTAAGAAATTTTCTAAAATAGAAAGCACTATTGTTGAAACTTATCTCATTGTGATCATGACATGGCACAAAATATTGTTTATTCAAAACATGCAATTTCAATTCAACAACTTTATCACATGAATACATATTCGATAAACATAAAACTTGTCATCTACACCATAATCTCCAATCAAATTGAACTTATACATGTAGGCATAAGTACTAACTAGAGATTTTGAACATAAAATTTTAGCAAGGTTCTCAATCACACTAGATAGCTCTATAGAATCATCAAATATGATATAGTATAAAGAATTATCAGAAGATATTCTAGTAAGAACTTTCTCATGAGTAATCAACTCCACATTACGTAGATTGAACAAAGAAATTTCAGAACATGAAATTTCTGATTGAACAAATGAGTTCTCATAATTACTCACTTTTCATATTTAAATCCAACACCAATATTGTTACCTTTATTGTCCTCCTCAATTGATGTAGGTGTTGTAAGTATGAAATCACCATGATGTATCCACAGGACAGCACGTACTTCATCGCCACTTGTGGTTATCTTCAAATCCTTTACTTTCAATGGTGCCAGTCGTTAAACACTCAACTCATTGTTTTCAATGTCAACTTGCACAATGTGAGAAACAACACTAGAAGTAGATATTAATGTGTTAGTTTCAGAATCAACCTCATTTTTTCTATCATCTACTTCTCTCTTTTCTTTTGGTGTATCTCTCACATTCTCAATTTGGATACTCTCAACCATACATATAGTGCAATCACACAACTTACTCTTTTAATACTCTCACTCAATTTGGCTATGTGGTTCTCATTCTCACATGGGTTTTGATGCATCTCAAGTGTTGTATGTAGCTTTGAGGTAGCTCTACATGTCTTCTAAACCAAAAAGAAAGTCCCATGCTTGGTCATTTTCTCACATGTCACACTAGTAGTAGAGACATAAGTACTAAAGTATGGACTTGGATGGAACCGTGGACTCCTCTTTAATAGCACAATTCATAAGATCATACACACTACTAAAATATTTATGTTGAAGTACAGCTGCGATATTAGAATTCAAGCCTCCTTTGAAATATATCATCTCTTTTAATTTACTAGTGACATTGGCACGACGCAATGCACTTTGCAGCTAAAGTAGTAATCTTGAACAATATTACTCCCTTGTGTGGTGCTCTCCATATGGTGAAGCAATTTCCACTCATAATAGGACGACACAAACTCGTTTCTCATGATCACCTTCAAACTTACCCAAGATTTAATGAACCGTTTTGCTAATAATTGTTGCCACCAACTATAAACATAGTCTTCAAACTTCATAGTGGCTCGCATCATCTCTTGGTCTTTAGGAAGTTTCTAAAATCTAAACACTATATCCAATCACTATTCCCATTCAAGGTACTTTTTTGGATCATCACTTCCATAAAAAAGAAGATACAAGTTGCTGGGCTCGGAATCGTACCAAGAAGAATGAAATACTAAAGATCTTTTCCCATTTGGCTCACACCGAGATAAACGAATTGTTGAATATCCTATCATAGTTAGTTGTGTAATATGTGTGTGTGTAAAACACTCAATCTCACTCTTTTCTTTCCTAAATGAATTAAGACCAACAAAAAATTACACTTGGTCAAAGCGACAATAGCAAAGTGATGATCAAATGAATTTAAAAGTATACACAATCACACAGCAACAGTTATATAGTGGAGCTTGGTATGAAAGTGTATAACCTATGCAATCTGAAATTTTTGATGTTGTAAAGTTAAGTAATAATTTAAACTAGAATATTTTGTCTAAGTGTTGATCCAATAGGTTTAAGTAAAGTGTATGAACGCACATATAAAGATCAATGTGACTCAATACAAATAAAAGAATGAGCTAAATAGAGAATCTGAAATTGAGGATTAATTAGTTCATTTTGCATCAAGTACTAAGAGAGACGCTAGCCAATTACAAGAATATGAATATAAGGGTACAAGATTGCTCAAAGAAATAGAATACACAATCTGAAAATCATTAGCTAGAGTGGTTTCAATTTTTATTCATGCGGCCGAAACTTGTTTTTTTTTTCTCTCTCTTTTTTTAGGCCAACCGAAAGAATTGATGCGGTTGCTTTGTTTTTTTTCACTTCTTAGTTCGGCCAGCTCAAAAAGGAATTCACTCACAAGCCAACTGTCAGTATATGCAATTAATTGTAAGAGCAGCTCTTGTGGCAATTATTCAAGACTAGTTTCAGAATGAAAGGAAAAAGAAATAAGTGAAGGCCATAACAATGTTCGGCTACCAAGGATGCAAACTATTAGTAACCCCGAGACACAGCAGAGAATTGAAACTTTGGACTCGGATTCTAGCTCACTGTTCAGATTTCGGCCAGACTAGCAAAAATATCAATTCGGTTTTGGAGGTAGTTGGCTCGGCTGGATCTGTGGCGCAAGCAAACAGGAAAACTAGCCGCAGTGAATTCCGTGTTTGGACTTTGGAGGCAGTAACCCTGAACACGGACTCTTCTCCGGTGGAGTTCGGATAAGGCAGCACCAGTCAATCTTGCAAGACGGTTTTGTAGAAACCGTCTGTAATGTAAACTATTACAGACGGTTTTAATTTGAAGGCCGTCTGTGGTATTTGTGGCAGGAAAAAGGAGTATCACAGATGGTTCTTACCGCTGAACCATCTGTGATACTGGAATATCACAGACGGTTTTTATTAAAAACCGTCTGTGATAATCTGGGATTATCACAGACGGTTTTTTATGAAAAACCGTCTGTGTTGTGTTGACTATCACAGACGGTTGTTGTTAAGAACCGTCTGGGAATGTTCACAGACGGTTTTTAACAAGAACCATCTGTGATGTCCCTTTGTCTGTCATATTCTAGATCAGAGGTTAATATATAAGTACACATTGCTTCTAATAACTTAACTACAGAACTACTGAGACAAGAGATCAGAAATTAAAGGCAAATTTATTAATTTCAATTAGAGGCAAATTTATTACAAAAGTCGCACAGGTAAAGAGTTTCCCAGATTGTATTCTTTTGGGCTTCGTACGCTTCTTCTTCGACTTGGGGACTTGGAGGATCAGCTGCTAAATTCTCGAACGCCGTTAAGATTGCCCTTGTCCTCAGCACTTCCTCCTCCAGCCTGGGCAAATGATCAGCAGCATCCATAATGTCGTAGAGGATAGCATGAAAAGATTTCTCAGAATCTGCCGCATTTGCTTGATCAGCAAGGCTATTCATCAGTCTCTCCAATGCGTGTAGAGCTTGTTCCGCTTTGCGCACATTGTGGAGAAGAACCAGGGTGAGGGATGTTTCCCTTTCTTGAGCGGCAGCGAGACGCCTCCGTCGACGGCGGATGATGAGGTCGAGCTGACGGATGCAAGAAAGTCGGGGAAGGAGAGCAGGGCGTGTGCGGAGAAGCTGCTCCAGATGCAAATTGTTGGCCACCTGTGTAAGGTTCCGGCCGAACAATTTCGTGATGAACAGATGAGAGGAAGGAGATGATCACAAGAATAGTAGAATCCATATTGTACGTACGTAGAAGAGACCTGGATTAGGCGGCATATTTAACCTTTACCATCGTATACCCAAACATTAATGATATAGACGCTTCGTATAACGATCGAGAGACGTTAATTAGACGATCGAAACACGAAGCATTCTGGCAATCGAAACACGAAGCGTTCTGGCAATGGAAACACGCGCGAAGCATTAATGATATAGACGCTTCGTATAACGATCGAGAGACGTTAATTAGACGATCGAAACACGAAGCATTCTGGCAATGGAAACACGCGCGAAGCGTTCTGGCATGAAGCTTATCACAGACGGTTTTTTATACAAAACCGTCTGTGATGATAATTCACAGACGGTTTTTAGTTAAAAAACGTCTGTGATAATTCACAGACGGTTTTTAGTTAAAAAATCATCTGTGATAATGACTAAGGCATTTATTGCGCTGCTCAGACCGCATCTGTCTTCATTTCGATCCAGATCTAGCCACTGCTGCGCACTTTTTCACTCGGGAGGAAGCTAGGCGATTTCAGGCCAGTTAATTTGGTGGGAAGAGGCAGAGATTGAGCTTTGAATTAAGATTCAGACTTTCCTGGTTGCTGTAGATATGGTTAGTAATGAAATTTATTTTGTTTAATTGCATTACAATTTAGGTCTAAGTAATCCATGAGTGGTACGTTATTGAAGATGGTTAATTTGCAAAATTGTTGGTTATATAATAGCTGTTGTGTTTGCAATATGAATTGAGCTAGCAAATTAAGTCTCAATATAATAAATGTGGCCGGTATATATGTAGTTATAATTAGTTAATCTAGATTTTAATACTAAGTTGTTATATATGTACGTAACATAGGACCGAAGCTGGATGTATGCCGTGAGCCGTGTGAGTGAAGAGTACATTAATGGCGTTTCTGCTTTTATAAGAGCCGCCGAGGAGGATATGTTGAATAAGGGGGTGGAATATATGTGCTTTCCATGCACTGACTGCGAGAATTTGAAGATGTTTAAGAACCGAGGGCAAATTGAAGCGCACTTGATTCGGAGGGGTTTCAAAAAGGATTATACGTGTTGGACCAGTCATGGCGAAGTTAATGATCATATGGCGCCGGATGACATCGCCGGTGAAGTGAATGATACGCCCCCGGATGACATCGCCGGTGAAGTGAATGACATGCCGCCGGCTGATGTCGATTGTGGCTCGGATTCGGATAGGTTGCACGATGATAATCTGGATCAGATGCTTCGCGATGTAGAAGAGAACTATGATGAGAGAGAGTATGTTAAATTCCGTGGCTTGATGGAGGACTCAGAGAAACCTTTGTACACGGGCTGCAAGTACACGAGGTTGTCGGCCGTGCTTGAACTGTTGAAATTGAAGGCAAGCAACGGTTGGTCCAACAAGAGTTTCACGGCGCTGCTAGCTCTTTTAGCGGACATGCTTCCGGAGGGAAATGAGTTGCCTAAAATCACGTATAAAGCCAAGAAGGTTCTTTGTCCGTTGGGAATGGAAGTAGAAAGAATACATGCATGCCCGAACGACTGTATCCTCTACCGTAAAGAGTATGCAAACATGCATGTATGTCCGATGTGCAACGCATCCTGATACAAACGTAACAATCAATCAGATGATGGCGAGGGAACAGAGGCGAAGAAAGGACCTCCTGCTAAGGTGGTATGGTATTTTCCTATAATTCCCCGTTTGAAAAGGTTTTTTGCAAATCCAAAGGAGGCAAAACTGCTGCGTTGGCACTCGGAGGAGCGCAAGAAGGATGGAATGATAAGACACCTTGCTGATTCCGCGCAGTGGAGAAACATCGATAGGAGTTTTGCAGAGTTCGGTGCAGAACAAAGGAATATAAGGTTTGGACTGAGTACAGATGGAATGAATCCTTTCAGTAGCATGAGCAGCCGACATAGCACATGGCCCGTGACTCTCTGCATCTATAACCTTCCTCCTTGGTTGTGTATGAAGCGAAAGTACATTTTGCTGTCGATACTTATCCAAGGGCCAAAACAACCTGGGAATGATATCAATGTGTTCCTAGCACCGTTGGTGGAAGATCCAAAAGTGTTGTGGAACGAAGGGGTACAGGTATGGGATGCATACAACCGAGAGAACTTCACTCTGCGCTCCTTATTATTCTGCACCATAAATGATTATCCTGCCCTTGGTAACCTATCGGGCCATAGTACAAAAGGTGCTAAAGCTTGTACTCACTGTTTAGATGGTACCGAGAGTGTGTGGCTGAAACACTCACGCAAAACCGTCTACATGCGTCACCGCCGGTTCCTTCGGAGGGCTCACCCATACCGCAAGATGAACAAACAATTTGACGGAGAGAAGGAAGACGGTTTAGCTCCAAGGCATTTAAGGGGACACGAGGTTTATGATATGGTTAAGGATTTAGATGTTGTCCTCGGAAAGGGACATAAATTGAGGGCTCATGAGAAGAACACCTGGAAGAAGAGATCAATATTTTGGGACTTACCTTATTGGGAGTACCTAGATGTTCGGCACTGCATCGACGTCATGCACGTAGAAAAGAATGTGTGCGACAGCTTGATTGGTCTCTTACTGAACATCCGTGATAAAACAAAGGACGGTGTCAACGCACGGCTTGACTTGGCTGACATGGACATCAGGCCTGAGTTAGCACCGACAAGCACTGATAATGGACGAACGTACCTTCCCCCTGCGTGTTACACTCTGTCCAAGGCTGAGAAAACAGAATGCAGTTGGTTGATATGAATGCAGCTGGTTGGTGTTGTATATGAATGCAGCTGTTTGGTGGTGGATATGAATGCAGCTGTGGTTATTGGTGTTGTCTTAATAACTACAGTCGCAAAGGCTTATCACAGATGGTTCTGAACTTAGAACCGTCTGTGATATCAATATCACAGACGGTTCTAAGCTTAATTAGTTTGCTATTTGGTACATACTACATTGGTACATTGTTTATTGCAGTAGCTTAATTAGTTTGCTATTTGGTACATATTACATTGGTACATTGTTTACTACAGTAGCTTAGTTTAATTTGCTATTTGGTACATACTACATTGGTACATTGTTTACTGCAGTTGCTTAATTAGTTTGCTATTTGGTACATATTACATTGGTACATTGTTTACTCTAGTAGCTTAGTTTAATTTGCTATTTGGTACATACTACATTGGTACATTGTTTACTGCAGTTGCTTAGTTTACATTGGTACATATTACATTGCTTGTTGTGTTAGTATATAGTATATAGTATAGGCACATAACCCCTCTCTCTGTCCACATCACCCCCTCCCTTCTTCCCCTTCCCTCTACTCCTCTCCTCTCTTCCTAACATTGAGCATCATGTTTCACTTTTCTTGCTTCCTCATCTTATCATGTTTCACTTTTCTTGCTTCCTCATTTAGTAGCGGGACGGCCAAGATTAATCTTGTGCAACCCTACAATTTGAGAGCACAAATTAACCAATCAAGGACCACTCTAGTGTATATGTCACATAGACCTTCAAGGGGCATGAAGTAAGTGACACACTCGAGTGTTCCCGTTCAATGAACCGGATACACTAGTTTGTGTCATTTGCTTCATAGAACTTTGTTTAGAGACCTTGTAGTAATAGTATATGCCGACTACTACCGAGATGTGATGTCCACTCCCACAATCCATCTTTTTCCTTCTTAAATGCAAGGCAATTTTATTACAAAAGTGCAAAAAAAATATTCCCAGATTCTTCGTGAGCAGCCGACATAGCCGACTTTTTCGGTGAGCGACTATCCATCTGCTTCTTCCCACTCCTTTTCTTCATCTCTGGTCTCTGGATCACGTATGCCAGTAGCGATGATTCAGAATCATCGCTACTGGCGTACGTGATCCAGAGACTAGAGATGAAGAAAAGGAGTGGGAAGAAGCAGATGGATAGTCGCTCACTGAAGATGTCGGCTATGTGGCTGCTCACGAAGAATCTGGGAATGTCTTTTTTTTTGCACTTTTGTAATAAAATTGCCTTGAATTTTGCGGGAAAAAGAAGGATTGTCGGGATGGAGAATGTTGTGGATGAGGTTCCCAGATAAAGAAATCTTGCGATTGTTGCAAAAGATACATGGACCATTTGGGTGGAAAGATGAACTGTTTCGTCAGGCGCATGACTGCCAATTCGAAGCTTGAGGAATGCCACATCTGAAGACCAGCTTTTGGCATTCCTCAAGACAGCAAATGACGAAACAGTTCATCTTTCCACCCAAATGCTCCATGTATCTAGCCAAAAAACAGCAAATGAAGCAAGTGACCTACTCTAGTGTTCCGTTCAATGAACCGGATACACTAGTTTAGGGACTTTACTATTTGGTTTATAGTATTACCAACTAAAGTAGGTGCTAAGATAGGCACATCACCCCCTCTCTATGTCCATATCACCCCCTCCCTTCTCCCCCTCCCCTCTACTCCTCTCCTCTCTTCCAATTCAATATGATCACTTTCTCATCTTATCTTAATAGACCCACAAAATGAGCAACATGTCACCCGAGCATTCTTCAACATCATCGCCGGAGGCGTCCGCTCCAACATCAAGATGCCAAGGAAGAGGGCTATCGAAGAAGCCTGAGGGCCGACAGACCATCACAGCGGTAAACGCATCTGGGGTCCCTATCCTTCCTCAAAAAGCGGTAAACGCATTCCGAAGCCTGGTCGGAATAGTTGCACGAGAACGAATTGAGATCACATACAATTCGTGGAAGAACGTGCCTGACACTCGGAAACGTGAGCTGTGGACCGAAATTTTGGCATCGTTCGAGTTCCCAAAAGAACACCTACACGCTGTGCAACGACAAACCTACCAAGCGGCGTGCAAAGCATGGAAGAACTTCAAGAGCACACTTGTCAAGAAATACGTGGAGACGGACGAAACGCCTTTTCATAAATACCCATTCCTGGAACCACAATGGGAAGAGTTCAAGGCGATGAAGACGTCCGAAGATTTCAAAAGTACAAGTACGGCGCACAAGGCCCTCCAGGCAAAAAACACACACCCCCACAGACTTGGCACAGCTGGGTATGCGGGTAAAATCCCGCAGTGGAGGAAGGAGGATGACCTGACAGCTCCACAGGACATCGCCCCACCGTTTTCCAATATCACGGATGACCGCGCTCGAAATTGGATTAGAGCAAGGTCATCTACAACGACATCGGGGGACGTCTCCTTTCGAAACCCTGCAGACCAGCAAGTGTCCCAGCGCCTGGTAAGATATCGATAGAACTACGTAGCTTGTAATTACTCCACAACTTCGTACGAATTGAAATGACATTTTTTGCTCTTGCAGGAAGAGCTGAGTTTTGAATCTACCCTGGGATCATTCCAGGGAACAAGCGAGAATGATATGCTCTCCGTGGCCCTGGGAAACAAGGAGCACCCGGGTCGTACGAGAGGCCTTGGGCTTTACGTTCCTTGGAAACATGGTTTCCAAGATGACTCCGGGATGTATCGGCGTAGGAAGAGAAACAAAGCCGAGCGTGACGCACAGCTACGAGAAGAGATCAAGGAATCTCTTAGAGACGAGCTATTAGCTCAGATGGCTGATGTAATTAGAGATGAGGTGTGGAAACAGACAGAAAGTCAGCAGGCCGCTACTGCCGCTCTTGTGCTAGCTAGCCCGCACAACCATCCGAGTAGCTGCGCGTCCAATCCGACGCAAACCCAGGCCAAATTTCATGTGGACGACATCCTGGTAATAATTATTATCTCTCGAATGCTTGCTCCATTGATAGGCCTATTCGAGTAGCTAATTTTGTATCGTTATGTAGGAGCCTACGAAGTGCAGGCTCCAAGTGAGATATGGCTCCATTCCCTTGTACGCTGCTTGGGGCCAGGCATATTCGTCTGGTATCGGGGCCATGGTGCACGGTCAAGCTTTAGCGCCAGGCTTCGCAAAAGTTAATGTGGATGGTGTGTATGTCAATTTTGAGGTGGTCCCGCTACCGAAGCCCCCCAACGACGAGATCGTGACTCTAGGACAGGCCATTGGAACATTCATCCAGTGGCCCAAAAGCGACATCTCCCTAGAGGCTTCTTCACCGGTGGCAGGACCAGAAGTGCAGTGTGAACCACAGCAACATGCACTGGTGCCATCTCCACACGGGCAGTGCGAAGCAGAGCTACCTGCACCGGTGCTATCTCCACGGGTGCTATTCTCGCCAGAGCAACTTGCACCGTCTGTACCATTACAGGCGACTACCATGAAGTCGACCTGCAGTCGAGGCAGTGGCCATGGCAAATCAAAGACGAAGGATGATGACGATATCTCGTATCTGCCATTGGCCCGCAAATTCGTGCTAGGCGAGCCGATGATATTCCCGAAAGAGCACCTCTTAACCCTAGGACTTGGTTGCCAAAGATTCCACAAATGGTATATGCAACAGTCCAATAGACCAGAGGCAGAACGGCGCTCAGTTGTCATGGTCAAATTCAAGCCGAAACATTTCTTGCACGAAGTTCAGGAATGTGTCTTCCCGGTTACCTTTGACGATATATTTGCTGTTTTCACGCTCAACGCTCTCGACGCCTCACTCGTTCGATACTGGACGCTGTAAGTCTGTACAATCACAGTCTCTGTTCACGTAATACCGATATATGTCACAATTTGTTGCTTTTCTGTGTATATATATAGATTCATGCTGATCGAAGCTAGATCATCGAAATCACCAATTGGTTTCCTGGACCCACGCTTGGTCGCCATTGATACCATCAACGAGAATGCATCCTTCGTCGAGGACTATATTACAAAAGCACTGCTGGCTCACCAAGATAAGGAATTTGTTCTTATGCCATACAATGAGAACTTCCATTGGATTTTAATTGTAATTATACCAAAATAGAACAAGGTTATATACCTTGATTCTCTAAGTAAGAACAAATCCATGTACACAGCTATCGCCGAAATACTCGATAGGTAAGTACATTGTACATTGTACTCTTTCTTTCCTTCCAAATGACTAATCTAACTTTTTCGAATAACGAAGGTCGTTCGTCACATACGTTCAACAAACAAGTGGCTCGACGACAGCTGCCAAGCCCTTGAAACATGATCGCAATTTTCGGGTATTGGCTAGCTACACATTAATTAATCATATACAACACTTAATAGTAATGCCACTTGATTTAACACATTCTATTTTTTGCAGTGCCACCAGCAGCAGCCGGGCAACACGTGTGGATACTACGTGTGCCACCATATGAGACTACTCCTCGATTCCAGCAAGATCTCCACTCCTAAGGTTTGTCAATCTTTCCACATTTATTTTATACATGTCAAGTTTTATATGTGCGCGCGTTGATATTCCTATCGACAGGCTGCGCCCATCTCTACATCTGCATTGAAACAGCTGGATTTTGCAAAAATTCGAGGAGAGTTCATTTGGTTTTTGTGGACTAAAGTCGTAAGATCAGATGGAGAGTTCCACTGCCCAGAAGATTTTTTATTGTAATTCTAAGTGCAAATGCAGTGTAGATCTTTTATAATTGTGTATTTGTTAATGGATATTTTATTTCAATTCAATGAATTGATTTGCGAAATGGATGCTTTATGTTTGTGAAATGAAGTGCCTTGTCAATTGGATGTTTTATGTCTGTGAAATGAATTGAGATGTGAAACGTATCTGAAATGAAATGAGATGTGTGAATTGTATATGTTTTATGTCTGATTATCTGCTTGTTTCAGAGGGCATGGCTAGCATTTCCTGAGGCTAGCCAATAAACAGAAATATATTCAGGGGTTGAAGGGAATATCACAGATGGTTTTTGAGTAAAACCCATCTGTGATAGCTGATAATCACAGACGGTTTTGACTCAAAAACCGTCTGTGATAATAAGTATCACAGACGGTTTTTAATTCAAAACCGTCTGTGATTATCAGCTATCACAGACGGGTTTGAATTAAAAACCGTCTGTGATACTTATTATCACAGACGGTTTTTGAGTCAAAACCGTCTGTGATTATCAGCTATCACAGACGGGTTTTACTCAAAAAACCGTCTGTGATAGCTGATAATCACAGACGGTCCGAAAACCATCTGTGATGACCTTCGATTATCACTGACCCATAAATACAGACGGTTCACAAAACCGTCTGTAATGACGTTTTCGAACCGTCTGTGATGACCTTTTCTGTAGTAGTGAATTGGTAGCTTCTAGCCAGATCACAGAGTGGCGATTAACTGTTCAGTTGGGACTAGAAAACAGACTAATAGGTTGGTTGGCAACTCTCGCACGTGGACTTCTGATGAAGCTCCTAGTGAGTTGATTCGGCTAGCAGGCAGAGAACACCAACCAAATACCACGTGACGTCCTTCTTTTCAAAGAATTCGCTAGCAAAGAAGCCAACAACTCCACGTGATGGCTAGCTGTTGGACCAACACAACTGATAGCTTGCTAAGAGTTCAAACTGAAAGCAACCAAGGACTTCCTAGCTTCGGCCGAAACTCAAATGGTTTTTTTAGGCTAATTGAGGATTGACTAGCATAGTTTTCTAGAGTTTATATGGACATAATGATTAAACGACGTAAAGAAACACGACGATCAATGCTAAATAAAAATTCTGATAAATCAAAACTTAATAAAACTTATGAGATTAGTATATTTGGTTTATGGACTATAGAAAATTAAATAATCCTTCGTTAGGGTAATTAACAGATGCAAAAACTTCGGCTAGCAAGGAAAATCAATCTAAAAGTTAGGGTAAATAATCCTACCAAATAAACCCTGCTATGGTACCAACATGGTATGGGGTCACCCGATCTTCTTGATGTAGGATCAATATACTCACATGTAGCCTCTCGAATTGTAGTGATCCTCCGTTGCCAATATAAGAACAACACTCTTTAACTCGCAAGAACACATGCGCCGAACTTCATGACAACTAAGCGAAGTTGTATTGCGCTCCCATTCCCAGCGAAAAGGTTGAACGATATTAATTATCGACATACACACAATTTCCCCTTAAGATGGTTCATCCATCATGAAAGAACAAAGCAATCTACTATTGCAATCTATTATCAAAATACCTATTTGGTCTCCTCATATCTAAGTATACACAAGAAACTGGCACAAGGTAGTATAGAGTTCGTATCAATAGAAGGGAGTGCTTTAAGAAACAAATTCGCCTGTTTATTTAAAAGCTTGGCTCATGCTCAAGTCATTGGAACTTAGAGGTATATCATAATTATCCTCGTGCATACTTGGAGAGCTGGAGTACTTAAAGATGTCGTAGTCCCAGGATGTCCTCATCAGATAATCTGGAGGAATCGATCAGGAATTGAACTAAACAGTTTCTCGATGATGTCACTCTCTTCCAGCTTCGCGCCTAGCGAATGGATCTCACTCACCAACGTGGTGAGTTTCATGGAGTACTTGGTGATCATCTCCGAGTCCCCATCAGCAACTTGCTCAGTTACCATTTCAGCACTTGAGCGAGTGCCTTCTTGACACGATCTTCTCCTACTCGCACCTCCGTGAGTACGATCCAAGCTTCTTTTGCTGTTTACTTCTCGGTGATTGACATCATCACGTCATCTGGCACCACTTACAAGATGGCCACTATCGCGCCTTGATCTTTCTCACCATCATCGTCTCCATCTTCGACAGCCTACCATACCCCTAGCGAACGAAACATTAACTTTATCTTGATGGCCCATATGCCATAATTCGTTTCGCTCAACATCAGATATTGGATCGGGATTGATGCAAGGTTGTCACGGCGCTCCGGCAAGTCGCGGTGAGGCCGGGGTGCCTGGATGCCTAGTCGACTAGCGTCCGCCGTGGTGACAATTAGACGATAGTAGTTAGACGACAAATAATACCTTATATGACTGAAAAATAAATAACCATACAGTACAATAGCACAAATTATCTAAATAACCATATCTCAGGAGATCTAAATTAGAAGAAATCTATTGAGAAAAGGGTCTTTTCGTAATTTTTAGAAACTCTGAGGACTTAATTACAAAAAAAAACTAAAAGATATATCTCTAAGACTAACCCTAGCCGCCGCCAGCCAGCCCGCCCGACTACTCTCCGGCTCCTACTCTCCCCCATCTCTCTCTCCCAACTCGTCTCTCTCCCCGCCGCCTCCCCCCCCCCCCCCCACAGCCTCCCCTCCCTGAGTCCGACCCTCCTCTCCCCACCGCCTCCCCTCCACGCCACCTCCTCCCTTCCCCACGCCCGGCACCTCCTCTCCCCACCGCCTCCTCCCCCGCCGCCTCCCTCCCACCTCCAGCTCCCAGCATTGCAGTCACAATGGAGAGGGGCGTTGGAGGCGGGAGTAGGTTGGAGATCGACGCCAGCGGCGGAAGATGGCTGGAGATCGACGCCGGCGGCGGGAGCAGGCCAAAAATCGGCGTCAACGGTGGGAGCAGGCTAGGAGAACAGCATCGGCGCCCCCTCCAGCCACCAGAACGACTTGGCATCACCTAGGTGACACCGTGACAACCATGGATTGATGTGCTTCTTGTCATCTGCTTGATGAACACGCCTGGTTTTGATGGATCGAGCTCATTGCTCGTGGTCTTAACGAGCACTCCTGACTTCGATGGATCAACGTGTTGCTGGTCATCGCTTCGTCCCTTAAGTTCAGATACCAATTGTTGGAGAATTTTCCCAAGGCCTAGACGAACGATGAAAAAATTATCACACACGCAAACACGAGTAAATGCAGATTGATTTCTTTTTTTGACGTGATACGCTTGGGTCCTTTTCATCTTTTTTATATAGAGAAGCAACATACAAGACTCTGTAACCAGCACGGCATCTCACATTAAGAGTTCTACACAGACATACTCTGACTTTCCTTTACAACTGCTCTGAATCCTAAATGGACTCTAAACTTTGAATTTATGACTACGGCCGTTACAATATTTTTACGACTACGACTGCTACAATATTTTGTGACCACTAACCGCTACAGTACTCAAATTGGTCGTATAAACTACTATGGTCGTATACTGTCATAGTCGTAGACATACTCTAGTCATAGATTCAATCAGACCACAAAACAGATAGATTAACTCTATCAGAGTCGCTTGCCAAAGAACCCAGACTTGTGAATATCGATGGATGATTTCAAGAACTTCTGTTGCAGATAAGCATTCTGACTAAGTACACCAAGATTTACTAACAAGAGAGAGTGAGAGAGAAAAAATCTTTTGCGCCAAATCAGCATCTGGATTTGGCGGATAAAAGTTACATTGAGCTAGGTAGGTGCGGATTTTCCATACTTGAAAGCCATTTATATGTGTACTACAGACAGGTCTTGGGCTTGAGACCATCGCAATCTCACCTCCTATCAGAGAACAGGGGGGCACATACCACGTAGGACACAAAAGATACCACGATCCGACGTGGCCCAATGGCATGTGGGCGTGCAGATATTGCAGCCAATGGCGGGCGGTATGAGGATATCCTCCATCCCGCTTCTTCTCTGGCCTCTCGATCGTGCTCTTAATAGCAGCCTTAGATTCCGGTGTCCTCTCAAATCCACCTATTCTTCTTGTACTTGGAGTGCACCAAGAAGCATCAAGCAACAATGGCGATGGCGTCGTCGAGCGGGCTGAGGAGCTGCTGCGCCGTGGGCGTGCCGAGCCTGCTGGCGCCGTCGTCCCGGTCCGGCCGCTCCGGGCTTCCGTTCTGCGCCTACGCCACCACCTCCGGCCGCGTCACCATGTCCGCCGAGTGGTTCCCCGGCCAGCCCCGCCCCGCCCACCTCGACGGCTCCTCGCCCGCGTAAGCAGCAACTAGCTAGTATTAGTATATAACCGCCATGGGTCGAGCTGAGCAGTTGACATGAAGTGTGCATCTGACGACGATGCTTACGTCTGAATTTTATCAGGGACTTCGGGTTCGACCCGCTGGGTCTCGCCACCGTGCCGGAGAACTTCGAGCGGTTCAAGGAGTCCGAGGTCTACCACTGCCGCTGGGCCATGCTCTGCGTGGTACGTCGATCCTCTGCACTTCTCTGAACCGTCCGGCGGCAGCCATGCCTGCCGTTCTAGCTAGTACTCTTTGGGTTGTTGCTGTTAGCTAGTAATAATAACGCGAGTTGCCGTGGACGACGACGCGCGCAGCCTGGGGTGTTGGTGCCGGAGGCGCTGGGGCTGGGCAACTGGGTGAAGGCGCAGGAGTGGGCGGCGGTCCCCGGCGGACAGGCGACCTACTTGGGCGTCCCGGTGCCGTGGGGCAACCTGCCGACCATCCTGGTGATCGAGTTCCTCGCCATCGCCTTCGCGGAGCACCAGCGCACCATGGAGAAGGACCCCGAGAAGAAGAAGTACCCCGGCGGCGCCTTCGACCCGCTCGGCTTCTCCAAGGACCCCGTCAAGTTCGAGGAGTACAAGATCAAGGAGATCAAGAACGGTAGCTAGTCCTATCATACGTAAGAAAAATCATATTGAAAAATCCACACAGATAATGCTAACATAAGCTGTACTTGTCTGCATGCGCATGCAGGGCGGCTGGCGATGCTTGCGTTCGTGGGGTTCTGCGTGCAGCAGTCGGCGTACCCCGGCACCGGCCCGCTGGAGAACCTGGCCACCCATCTGGCGGACCCGTGGCACAACAACATCGGCGACATCATCATCCCCAGAACAATCTACCCTTGAGCTGATGATGATCATGACCTGACTGAGATGAACCGATCGAGAGGGACGTACTTAATTGCATGTGTTGGGAGTCATGTGTGCGATCGCTTGGTTGATTGTATTTGACACTGCATGCGTCCGTTCGATCGGTGCGTGCAGGAACTGTACAACGACGCGTCGATCGGCTCTCCGGGCGGCAACTTGTAATGTAAAGCTTATGTAGCGGCTAGCTACTCTTGTGAACCCATCCATCTCTTGTACCAGAACTAAACTGCTCTAGTTAAACTTGTATGATGATGGTTATGAAAGTTGCCTCTCGCAGCTCTCTGGCCTCCTCTGTTACGTGAGATACGGGACGACAGGTATGCCCACGGGAGATCCCCCCGCCCCCATAGTATGTACCATATAGTAAGTAGCTGTGTTGATGTAACAAACCTCAAGTGCCAAATACAAATTGCAATAGAATTCACTCGATTCAGGATACAAGCCAGAGCGACTAGATGTGAATTGGGGGTAGAAGAGAAAGATGCAGAAGTTCTAGAAGGTTCGAGAAGAAGCAATAGAGCCAAGCGAGGTAGAATCTATGGAAGGAATGTTGGGGAATTTGACTAGGGTCTAGATGAGCAATAAACTCGAGCCTTCTGATCACGTACGCGAACACGAGTAAAACACAGTTAATCTTTTGGTGATGCAATACGCCTGCGTACTTTTCATTCTTCTTATATAGAGAAGCAACATTAAAGACTCTGTAACTAACGCGGCATCCCACGTTGAGAGTCCTACACGGACACACCCTGACTTTCTTTTACAACCGCTCTGAATCGGCCTATACAGACTCTGAATCCTGACCTTTTACGACTACAACTGCTATAGTACTTTTATGACTATGACTTCTACAGTACTTTTATCACTGCTACAGTATACACACTGGTCGTAAGCTACAGTGGTCGTATAGATTGCCGTGGTCATAGGACTAGTCGTGGATTCAACTAGACTTGAAGACAATTAGATTAACTCTATCAATCTCCTCCTTAAACTTGTTGTCTCCCATCGATGTTCCGCACACCAATTTTCTCCCTTATCTCCATGAACTTCAATCTTCTAAGTGACCTGGTCAGGATATCAGCGAGCTAGTCTTTTGTGCAAACATGCGGCACCTCTATCTTCCCTAATTCCACACATTCTCTAATATAATAGAAATACGTATCGATGTGTTTGCTTCACTAATGGTAGACAGGGCCTAGTATGGTTGAGAGACCATGTGGAGGTCATCACATATGTGTGATGAGTAATTGACATCGGTTTAGGAAAGTCGAGTTTGATTTGGTTGGTTCGGACCTTGACGTTGCGTGGTGCAATCGGACTCGGTCGGACTTGGTCAAACCTGGTCAAAGTGGTTAGGATGTATATTATGTCGACTTGTTAGGTTTGGGCTATCTCATGCTTAATGTGCTTCATTGATGCTATTTATGCTTTCATGTATCGAGCGGTGCTATTTGATGTGTTTCTTGACTGTGATGGCTGCAGGACGTCGAGGCGGAGTCGTGGTGAGACACGAGGTGACCGGACTAGACGCAGGTGGCGTTGAGGTCAGAACGGTCGGATGTGTCGAAGACTGCGGAGATTCGATGTGGTTGCGAGTCGTGGATGACAAGGAACGCGGAAGCTTCCCGGAAGGTGCAAGAAGGGCGAATTGCTAATTTCGTGAGGTTGCACAAGCGGGAGCGGCTCCGTTCGGGTTTAGCGGGCGTAACGGGTTGGAGACCCGTTAGCCAAGGGCTATATAAAGGAGGGAGTTGCTGCATGCCCCCTCATGGCTTTGGGAGAGAGTTAGGGTTTGCTAGAGTCAAAAGAGCCTTTGGGAGGTGGTTTTGGCTTTAGGCTTTAGTTGGTGAAGAGTTGTTGAGAGAGGCAGAGTGTGTCTCCCTGTGTGTACGTGTGTTTTCCTCTCCAAGAAGCATGTAGAGTTCTTGGTTTTCTTGTGTTGGGAGAGGGTGAGGATGGATTGAGAGTCTTGTAATCATTCCTTCTTGTTCTAATGTCCATGCGTATCGGGACTCCTCTGTAATTCTCTTTTGATTTGGAATGAAAATCTGAAGTTTTTCTCCCGTGCACTCTTTTCTCTTCGATGCTCTCTGTGTTGGATTCTTGAGTTTTTCGTTTTCTTGTTGATTCTAGCTAAGGAGTGGCAAAATGGGTTTCTCAGTGATGGGAATAGGTCTCAAGATCATTTGATTGGATTTTCCCAAGAGCAAAGTGAATGAATCAAAGATTTGCATTTTCCCTCCTTTCCTGTTCTTCAGTTCATCTCTAGGGTTTTGGTGCTTTTCCCGTTTCCCTTCATGAGATGGCATGAAACTTGACATGTAGAGTCCAGAGGCTATTAAGTAGCTATCCTCAAACTTTCATGGCCAAAGGATCAAAGCTTGGGGAGTAATTTGATTTTTGGCTCAGCTCGTGCAAGATTTCAGTTTTTAGCCCTAATCTGAAATTCTTGTTCTTTTCTTTGATTTCTTTGTTTCCCAAGCCCTCTTTGCTATTTAGAATATAGTTGTGGTGCTCTGGGACAAAAAGAATGGAAGAAATCCACTTTGTTCTTTGATTTTCGAAGTTCTGAAATTGTACTCAAATTTCAGGATTTTCAAAGTCTTCTCGGGTTGCCTGGGGACAGGGGGGCGGTCAGACCGGCGCTCTTGGAGCGGTCAGACCGGGGAACAAGGGGCGGTCAGACCGCCATGTACTGGGTGGTCAGACCGGCGGCATGTGACCGGTCAGACCGGCCCTTCAACAGCGTTCTGACCGGCCTCCCCCTGGCAGCCTGTATTGCTTGATGTTTTTTATGAGTTTTTGGCTTCTTGGTTTCTCTGTTTTCTGTGCTCATTTCCTCTGATTGCTCAAGTGTCCAGAGAGTAAAATCTTTCCCCTTCATAGCTCTTCATAGCTATTGGAGAGGCGATTTACGAGTAAGTACTTGAGGGGGTCATTTTTAAATAATCGACATTCACCCCCCCCCCCCCTCTGTCGCCTACTTCGATCCAACAATTGTTATCTTCTCAACCTTTGTCTCTAACCTCACAACAAGGGCAAAAACTTAGTCAAAATCAATGCCTTGTAGTTAAATATACCCCTTTGCAACTAGCCTCACCTTGTGCTTAAGGATCACATCTTGAGTGCCCTTCTTTAACTTATAGACCCACTTCAATCTGATGATCGGTCTGCAGCTGTCTGGCAATGGAACAAGCTCCCATGTTGCATTCTCTTGGATAGAGTACATCTCCCTTCCATAGCTCTTCTCCACTCTGAGTTTGCCTTGGCTTCTTCAAAATTCATAGACTCCTCTCCGAGTAAGCAAAACTCCGAATCTTCCAGCTCTATCAGAGATGTGGCATCATAGAGACTTTTGATGTCACGCTCCTGTCATGGTCCTTCAGATGGGCCCTTGTTGAGCTCCATCCATAGTGGAGCTCCAGGTGAGACTAGTACTCCCAGCGTTACTACAGGGGTGCGTGGTGTAGATGAGCCAAGTGTCCCAGACCCTGTGCTCATACTAGTCGTGGTCGTGCCTGGAGTTACCACTACATAGTCATGTCCTCCGACTATGTTCTCTGTGATTGTAGTGTCGGAAGCCACCACGTGATCGTGATGGTATACCACCACGTCGTGGTTGGGTCCTCCGACTACACCCACCGTGGTTGGCATCTCAGATGCCTCCACGTGATCGTCAGGATCTGTAACAGTGTTAGAAGGGTAATGTACCATGAAGATGTCCTCAGTCTATTATACCTCTGCTGAGGGAACTCTGCTCCATTTCCACTTCTTCTCCTCCTCAAACACTACATCATGAGTCACCACAAACTTTTCATGTCGCCAGATCGAACATCCAATAACCTTTTATCCTCGGATCAAACCCAATGAACACCATTGTCTTGCTTTGTCTGCTAGCTTGAAGAGGTGTGGCGTGGTCATCTTCACATGTGTGACGCACTCGAAAGTGTGGAGGTAACCAACACTTGGCTTGCGGTCGTAGTAGGCTTCATAAGGAGTTTAGCCGATGATGCTTTTCATTAGTGCCCGATTTAGGAGATAAACAATAGTCGATATCGCTTCTTCTCAAAATTTGCCCGGGACTCCCATGCCCTTTAATAGACTCCTCACCATTCCGACCATTGTCTGGTTTTTCCTTTCGACCACACCGTTCTGTTGGAGAGAATAAGGCATTGTCAGATAACGCCTAATTCCAACAGCTCACAGTACTCCATGAACTCATTTGAGGTAAACTCACCACTGCGGTCAGTGCGCAGAGCTTTCAACCTCAAATTTGTCTCCATCAAAGCTATAGTCTTGATCCTCTTAAATGCTTTGAATGCTTCATCTTTGCTTGGGAGTAAAGCCAGCCACATAAAAGATCATGACGTTATCTACCAACAGCAGAAAGTAACAATTTTCTCCATTCGTGGTCTGAGTGATTGGCTTGTAGATGTCACCATGCCACAACTCGAGGGGCATATCTACTCGGTATAGAGACATGGTCAAAAACGAGTTCTGATGCTGCTTGCCAACCAGACAACCATCGTAGATGTGAACCACATGCTCGATCATGGGCATCCCATGCACCATCTTCTTGTGAGTAAGATCCTTCAGAGTATGAAAGTTCACATGCCCGCATTTGGCATGCCATCACCACGCTTTTTCTGTGCTTCTTGGCAGAAGACATTACGGGAGAGCCAGATTGATGTGTAACACATATATCCGGTTTTTTGATCTGCTCACTTTGGCCAACAACCTGAAAGTTCTATCTAAGATCAACATCACTCCTTCTTCGACCACAATGTTGCAGTCGTTCTCGTCTAGCTGACCGAGATTGATTATATTACTTCTCAGTTTCGGGATGTAGTAAGCATTCGTGAGGATACAATGTTCTCTCGTAGAACACTCCAACAGCACTGAGCCCCTTGTATCTCCATAGCTGAACCATCTCTAAATTTGACAGAGCCTTTTACCGTTGTATCAATCTCAGCAAATTTCTCCTTGCAGCCAGTCATGTGGTTACTTGCGCCAGTATTAAGGTACCAAGCCTTGTTTTGAGTGCCGCTAAGCTTCGTGCAGGAATACCTCCTATTCAAGCATTGGGATTGTATGGTGTAGGATCGGAAATAGCAACAGAGGGGGGGTGAATGGTGCCTTTAAAATATTTCCCCAAAGTATCCACAAATGAATCTCCTCTCCGATAACTGTAAAAAACTATGAAGGGGAAGATTCATGCTCTCTGGAACCTCAAACATGCAAAGGAGAAGGCAAGACATAAGATAGCAGAGAAGAACCAAAAGACTGGAAAAATTCAGAGCTGTTTCAGAGCTGGCCGGTCAGACTGCCCTAGCCTGGCCGGTCTGACCGCCGGCTAGAGGCCGGTCTGACCGCCGCTTTGCCACAACCTTCTAGAGGGAAAAACCAGCCCCTCCTCTCATTGCTTGAGTCAAATCTCCAATTTGCCCCTCAAGCGCCTTCCCGGAAGCTTCCCGCAACCGGTACCTTGACCGTCTGGACCTCGACTCCTCCCTGAGTCTAGTCCGGCCCGCTTCGCTACACACGACCGCACCCGGCATCCTGACTGTCTGGACATCAACTCCTCCCTGAGTCTAGTCTCGGTCTACCTCGCCGCTGCCCGTCATGTCCACCCGACTCCGACTGAGACCTCCGACTCCACCTGAGTCTAGTCCTAGTCTATTCCGTCGCACATGACCACAACCGACCTCCAACCGTCTGGGCCTATGACTCCACCCTGAGCCTAGTCCCGGTCTGCTCGTCGTCGCACGTCGTGTCCTCCACTGGTAGCTCCAGCTCCAGTTCCTCGTCTCCCGACTCGCAACCACCTCACCAGCCTCGATCATCTTCGGCATCACCGACCGTTTGAACCTCAACACCTCCTGTGCCTAGTCCCGGTCCTCCTCGCCTCACCATGACCTAGCTCCGAAGTCTGCAGTCACACAGACAAGCAAACCGTCACATAGCACCGCACGGAACAGCATATCAACAATAGCATAAATGAAAGGTACTCAAACCTAGAATACCCAAAACAAACTCAAACCCACTAATACAACCGTCAATTACTCATCACAAACATGTGGATACCTCCACATGGTCTCTCATATGGATAAGTACACCTTTGCTTCGCTACGAGATTGGCCCTTTCTCTTCTGTTTTGGTTTGGACACTCTACACAAAATGCCCATACTTATTGCAATTGAAGCACTTGACCTTAGTCTTGTTGGTGGTACACGGCATTCGTTCATTGATGACCCGATTGCCATCGCCTTGGCCTCCGCCGTTATGACCACGTCCCTAACCTCTTTCGTTACGACCTCCTCTTTTGGTGCTAGTAGAGCCCTCATGCTTCTTTGCCATCAAGTTCCTCTCTTCCAACTCATTCTGGGTAAAGAGAAGTTTATCACTCTCATCCTTCGGGTGCCATTGACCCTTGAGTCCTTCCTCGTAGGTTTTGAGGTGACCAATCACCTCCGAGAGTGATATTACTGTGACATCGCTGAACTGTTCGATCGTTCCAATAATCAGGAGGAAGCGACCTGGAACCGAACTGAATAGTTTTTCCATGATGTTGCTTTCTTCCAGCTTCATGACGAGCGAATGGATCTCCCCCACTAGCGTGGTGAGTTTTATAGAGTACTCGATGATCATCTCTAAGTCCTCCATCTGTAACTTACTCAGTTGCCGTTTCAGCACTTGAGCGTGTGCCTTTTTTACGCGATCTTCACCTACTCACATTTCCCTAAGTGCGATCCAGGCTTCTTTTGTCGTCTTCTTCTCAACAATTGACATCATCACGTCATCTAGCACCATTTACGAGATGGCCACCATCGTGCCTTGATCCTTGTCGCTGTCGTCGTCTCCATCATCGACTGCTGACCATACCCTAGTGAACACAAGATTAACTTCATCTTGATGGCCCATATGTCATAATTTATTTTACTCAACATCGGGTATTGGATTAGGATCGAGGTGATTCTTGTCATCGGCTTGACGAATACGCTTGACTTTGATGTATCGACCTTGTTGCCCATGGTCTTGATGAATACTCCTGACTTTGGCAGATCAATAGCATTGCCGGCCATCACTTCGTCCCTTTAAACTCTGATACCAATTGTTGGGGAATTTGCCCAGGTCCTAGACGAGCGATGAACTCGAGCCTTATGATCACACACACGAACACGAGTAAAACACAATTAATTTTTGGCGATGCAATATGCCTACGCCCTTTTCGTCTTTCTTATATAGAGAAGCAACATACAAGACTCCGTAACTAACGCGGTATCCCACGTTGAGAGTCATACATAGACAAACTCTGACTTTCCTTTACAACCGTTCTGAATCCTATATAAATTCTGAATCCTAACCTTTTACAACTACGACTCCTACAGTATACACACTATCATAATCCATAGTGGTGATATAGACTACCGTGGTCGTAGGACTGGTGTGGATTCGTTCAGACTTGAAAACAACTAGATTTCCGCTCATAACTCACAAAAGTCTAAGTCTAGTAATTCGAAGGCCATGTAGTTATAACTAAACTTATATCTTTTGGGATTTTCCTCTAAAAAAGTTCAGAACTCATGTCAATTTGGAGATAGAATTACCGATTAAAGAGGAGCACAGAGTTCCGGCTACTAGCCAAAAAAACGAGTAAACACGAGAACTTATGTATCTTTTATTTAAGAAGAGTAGGGTCCTGAAAAAGTTCCAGCTACTCGCATTACTCTTCCCGTCTCCTTCGTGGAATCACATCAACTTGAATTGAGCTACTCTATATGACCAGAAGGAAATATTGTCTCGTCATGCTGCCATGTTTCGAAAATTTTGACAAAGTTTAGTTCTAACTAAAGGGGTGCTCAAAGCCTCAAATAAGATTCGAGATGCCGGTTTTGTGTATCTAGGAAAGCATGTCTTAAAAGTGTTTGGTTGTCCGCGCGGCCCCTATGCTTAAATCCTAGCTCCGCTGCTGGAAAATAAATCCAAAATCGTAATATCTAACATCTTGCAAATTCTTGAAGATTTAAAAAATCGTTCGGAAATGCAATTCCTTGCATGAAATCCAAAAGTTGCAACTTATTTCGATATGTTGAAGATGAAAAAAAGCTCCAAAATTCTTAGACATGGACCGCTCTCCCAGTCCTCCCCGCTGTCACATCACATGCAAGCCCAGGCCCACGGGAGAAGAATACATGCATGTTCCAAAAAAGCAGAATAGAAACCAAATACAAAGGCTATCACGAATCTCGAGGCAGATGAGGGGTCGGGAGGGTAGGTGTGGAATTGCCTTTGCCAAGTGCCGACATGCTGTTGCGATAAAAACATACAAAGTTATTTCACCGCTTATAGCCCTCTCTCCCTCAAACCTCCTTACCTGCCTGCCCACCATGGACGGATCACGGACCCGCTGCTGGCGCCTGTCGGAATACAAGTACACTAGCATATATTAAAAATTTTATCACATAAACTAAAAAGTTATATGAGTAAAAGATCATAAAACGTTTCACTAGATACGTAGTACAACGAAAATAAAGTTGAAATAGCCAGTTCAACGTAGCACGTGTTGGTGTAGTAGAAGCAGTCAAGTATGCTCTATCCAATCATCTCCTCATGATCGTCACAATCAGCACCATAGTTGCACCAGCATTTCTACTGAAGTCCACACATCTAGAGAAGAAACATCGTCCGTCTTTGTGCTAGCACCAACGTGCATGGTAGGGGTTTTGAGAGGTGACGGCTAGGGTTTTGATAGGTATGTCTGAGGATACCCTCCTCAGTCCCATGTCTTTCTTAATATATAACTTCCAATTGGATCCTTATCCAACACAAGTGAGATAGTATCCCACTCGAAGAGTTATTGACCAGATCATTATCCAATATAAATAAAGATTGTATTCTACTCAAAAAGTATAATACGGTTCTTTATTGTTTTAACCCGTTAAGTATGTAACCCTATATATTCATGTATATTGGTTGTGGCCCAAAAGCTCCTCTCTAGTGTACAAATCAGTAGCAGTTCCTAACAGGACATATCGGTTTCCAAACATACATAAAGATCATATCGAACGAATCTATATAGCGCTCATGTACTGATACCTTTGCTTCACAATACTAGACCGAACTCAAGGCTAGAAGCGTGGCATCCTATAATAGCTCAATTTTTCACTCGAACATGTAGTGGATTGCTCAATTGTGATTGACTCCTCAATCACATTCGGTATGGTCATACACTTTCTTAATTCAACCACATTGAGGGACCTAGAGATGTCTCTCTCGTTATATAGGATCTTGATCGCTTATATTCTTCCACATGTTTCATAATAAATCCGAAAACTATCTTTATGACTATTCAGTTACGAAGTATTGTTTGAGAACCCCTAAGTAAACTATTACATATGTAGGAAATTATGATGATTTTAGGACTAAAGATTCTACATACACTATAAATGAGGCTAACCAATGATATTTAAGAATATAACAATTCCCACAGCGTCTCATGGTAGGTCAATCTAACACCATGTCATTTAACATGTGTCCATATTATTGATTTGATATTCACATATTTATGATCCATGAGACATGATCCAATATATGTGCTGATTTATAAATCATAATTGTCCTACATAACGATATAAGATAACAGATAATTTAGAATAACATCAAAATAAAAACAAAATGTTTCACGAAAAAGTCATGTACTTGTTGATCATTACAAAAGATATTTATTTAAGAGATAAAATAACATATTATTCAAACAGATCATAAATATAGAAGTGATACAACCATCTCCATATTTGCCTCTAGCGCATAACACTAACATCACCATCCCTGTCCACTGCACACCGCCCACTGAACCTAGGTGACCCTTATTTTTCTACTCTCTCTGTTCTTTTTTACTTGATATTATTTATTTTTCATAGTCTTAGATATACGACTTTGACTGCTACTTTTTATAAGTTTACACTAAGACATACTAATAAAATTATAAAAATATTTTTATAAAAACAAGGGAACATTAGATGTATCATAACTACTCTTTTTTTAATCCCTTCAATCATATGGACCAAACATTAAAACAAGGGAACATCAATGGGACATACAACTTTTTGTTAAAAATAATTTTTTCCTAAAATTTTTTTCACTATTTATCACTCTCACTTGTAAGATAAGTAGTGGATGGAGGTGAAAAGTGTATGCAAAGTGTATAAATTACCTACTAATATATCAAAGAACAGTACGCATGATCACCAACAATATATTAACATACACCATGTATGTTCTCAGTATAGAATATAGATAAGTATGGTGACCAAACTACACTACAAGAGATATGACCTTCTACGACAATCAACTTTTGTCGTTGAAGAGTAAATTTACGTCAAGTTATGGATTTTGTGACGGTTGCGTGACGAATTCGCATTTGTCGCCTATCTGACGTGTCTAAACACCTTTGGTGACGAACACGAGTTTTTTCGTCGCTAAATTTTTGACGATACTGCTTTGTCACAAAATTTGTGACATCTCCATATTGTCGTTGTTTCAGGAAGAAACGTCGCTAACTATCAAGTGCCATAATGCCACGTGGCAAGATATTGCGACGAATTTTATTGTCATAATTCATTAAAATGCCTCTTAAGACCCTTTTTAGGCTCAATTCAAGGCCCAAATGTAGTGATATAATATACGACACAATTATCTATGGGCTAAATCCATAATCAATACACAAATCAACACAAGCAAATACATAATAAAATATAGGCCACAAATTGATCATATCATTCAGCAGTTAACTAAAGTTCAAACTCACCAACCAAAATTACAGCAGTAAGCCACAATACATGTTTCAATGGCCATATCCACTGACAGCAATAGCAGGCCAAAGTTTTGTTCACAGGCCACAATACATCTCACAGACCATATGCACTGACCAAAATTATAGCAGCCACAAGTTCAAAGTTCATAGGCCACACAATACTTCTAGCACAGCTCAAAGGTTGCAAAACAATGCAATCAGCAGCACAGTCCAAAAGTTAGAGCTACTAATACCTAGGTGTAAACAACCGGCCACCAAACCAAGTTCAACCATCTCTAGGACCTAGCATTTGACGAAGGAAGGACATGGTTTCTTGTGATGCCTTTTTTAAATTTTCAATCTCCTCAGCCTGTTTTGCCAATGCCATTTCTGATTCTTTCTTTAAAGTGTCCATTGCCATTTCAGATTCTTTCTTCATGGCTTCGAACTCATGCCGAAGGTCTTCTTTTGATTGTTTCTCAATCTCAAGCTCAGCCTGAAGCTCTTGCACCTGTGAATGAAGACCATATATGTTGATTTCTTTAGTATTGTGTGCAAACTGAACAGCTAGGTACCAATAGATTCAAATTGGGTTTACTGTTTCATGTGCAGGACAACTAGGTACCAGTAGATTCAAACTGAACAGCTAGGTATTTATTCATAAATCAAATGCATATGCCCAGCTAGGGGACAACAATTCATGTGCAAGAGCAGGACAGCTAGTTACTAGTATATTCAAACTGAACAACTAGGTATTTATTCCTAAATCAAACTGAACAGCTAGGCATTTATTCCTTATATCAAATGCATATGCATCACAAGGCAGCTTTTTTTTCTAAGATTCAGCCTGTTAAAATTGGTGTTGGATACCTAACACTTGAACATATAATTTGGGTAATAAAAATAATATCAATACTCTATGTCTTGATGAAGCACAAATCTGTACAGAAAATAACTTCAGAGAGCATGCATGGTAGGGACTTGATGCAGTTGTACCTTTGCGGAAGTGCCACCTTTAGAGCTATTATTGGAGTTTAATTGAATTCCTGCAACTTGAAGAAACATAGTCGATTTCACAACTTGAGAAAGAGCATGGTTCGCTGACTTTGGTTGCTCTCCATCTTGTACTGATTTAGCCATGATCGTTTCCATATCAACCTAGCAAAACAAAATTACAATTGAGGCTTAAATCTTGTGTGCAGTTTATTTTTTTCATATGTACATCATGTAGAAAAGAATAAAAATATGTGCTTTCTTGGCTGCTTCCTTAAATCAGCTGCATTCAACTGAACTGAACCAAAAAAAAGTATAATACAACACAGCACATCTTGCTTTGAAAAGATAAGAACATCAGGAAAATGTTGTTGCTGAGATATAAATAATGGACTTGTGGACACTAGAAAATAATCTTGAATACATTTGCAAGATGACCACTTTAGCAATTACACTGAACTATGGGAACAGAACAAAACTAGTTTGCAACATGCTGCACATCTGACTAGAACTATGTATGAAGTATGAACTATTTTGTACACATGTCACACAAAGCTATTTTTTCATATGTACATCATGTAGCAAAGAAGAATAAAAGGGAATCAATCACTCACAATAGCTTTCTTGATAGGCTCATTGAATCCTTTGTTCTTGCTGCAGTGGAAGTCCTTGAAAAGATCAATCGCAGTGGGTTCTACATCTTTGTATTTCTCTTGTTTCTAAATTATTTGCAAAGAATTACAAACAATTAGGTTGAAACAAAAATCATAATATATTCATTACTGATCATTGGTTGTTTAGTTTCTTACCAAGACATGGGCTTGTGCAATGTAACACCGAGATCCTGTGCAGTGCTGAAGCAGTACTTTCTCACGATTTTGCTGGTTTTTCAAGCACTTGTCCTGCACATGAAACATTTGTTTAAGTGTTTCTGCACACATGAAAAATATAGAAGGGCGCAAGTAGATGTCGGGCAGCAGGGAAAAGTATTCATGGTAAGCTATAATGCAAAAAAGGCCTCTCTTTCCTGAAGAATACAGCATATGGAATATCCAAATTGTAAATAAAATCACATGTCAAGACCTAAAGAAACCAGATAATGAAGGTATCTAAAACAGTACTAAATTGATGCATAAAAATATGCTCACATATTAGTTACATATGGCACAATTCAAAGCATATGGAATAACCATAGTTCAGGAGATTTGGAGGTTTGTCGCACCTTGTGCTTCGAGTCTGACCACATTTGCACTAAGGCCTGCCATTCGTTGTCAGTCATATGATCCACAGGCGATGTAGTCCTCACTTGACTTGCTGGTACCCCATTGAAGTATTTTTTTTCAGCTTGTGCCTCATCTGACGTTGTCCACACTTAAGCAAATCAGCACATGCATATTGGACTGCGTCACTATTGGTGTCAATGGTGAATTGGGCCTAGTAAAGAGCATGAAAATTAGAATTTGTGAATGCAAAGGATTGAATCAACTTTGATGAAACAAGCAGAATTGAATTTAACTTACACCAATTTTGCCAATGTAGTTTTCAAGATGTGACTTATTGTTCTTGTACTCCTTCCAGTGTGTAAGGATTGGTATGTGCTGCCTAAGTGCGATCCCACCCTTTGATGCAAGCTTGGCAGCTTGGATAGGTGCCTCTGGCCGTCTATTCCCTTCAGAAACATGGATTGGCATCTTCATGCATAACCCTTTACTTAGCCTTTCTAGTTCTCTGCCTACGCTTCTTCCCCTTATCCTATCCGGATCTTTTCTTGCAACAAGTGCACCTAACAACAATATAATGTTAGTGTTAATCTCGTAGTTGCTATTTGCAGTACACATGCAACTCATATATGTAAGCTATCAAAAAAGAATATTTCTTGCTATTGTACTAATTGAACACAAAAATACAGCACGGTTTCATACATTTACACAAGTGTGAAGCACAAATGACAATACAACGGCAACATTGGTTCATAGATTTACATGTAACAAAAATACAGCATGTCATCAAGAACTAAAGAAACTAGATTCAGACTGCAATTTTTGAACCAGTCCATTCATGCACAATTCAAAGGTTGTGGATAGGAATAGATGAAAGTAAAGAAAACCTAGTTAGAAGTACAACTGAATTTAGAAGGCACTAAATTTATGACAATGACATACTAATATTAGCATTCAGCATTGTACTAGTAGATACAGTCACATGTGGACAAAGGATATTACTAAAAACTAATCATTACATCAGAATAAATTGCAAATAATGAAAAAAGTGAAAGGTTCATGCACAAGGAAGATACAGTCACTAGCCTTCATCTATAATGCCAACCAAGTCTTGTTGCTGGGAGGGATCATGTGTGGGCGTGGCATTAGACAGGCCTAAGTTGAGCACTTCCTGTGGATCTGGGCTCAAAGCTGGGGCTAGATCCCTTATTTTTTGCCTAGTCATTCTTGCAGGCACATGTTGTTCCTGAGGTGCTTGTGCCACCACTCTCTTTGATGCTTGTGCTCCTCTAACAGAGATGTTCTCAGAACTGGTTGGATTCTTTGTATGTGCAACCTTAGCAACCTGTGAAGCCTCAATAGGCAGAAAACAAGCAGAATTGGTGCCAAATTTGGTAAACAGCATACTGACACATAATGAGAAACAATAAAGGACAAACAAACATATGCTTAGAAGACTAGCTACCTTGCTAACCTCCACTTCTTCATAGTCTTCACTCTCCTCACCGGTATACAATGACCCAGAAACTTCACGGTCTTCACCCTTTCTCTTCACTGATGCATTGTTAACTATGGACACTAATGTGTTGATACCAAGCCTTTGTAGCTCTCGATTGTTTCTTATTATTTCTTCAGCCCTTAAACGCTCATATTCATTAGTAGGCGCCTCTGTAAAATCATTTGAGAATAGTTAGAAAGTTGGAATATAATGAAATTATATGCCTCTGTAAAAAACAGCCTACATCAAGTGCTGCATGTTTAATTAACTTAGCAAATGTCCATGCCTTATTCTGTGAGGCAATGGTATGCATGCATATGGTTGTTAGCAACTTGTCGGACTTCGAAGTGCGAAGTCCTATAGGCGCGAAGTCTCTACTTCACTTGTCGTGCGACGTCTCCGACTCCGAAGCGGAGTGCCGAGTACCTACTTCGCTTGGCGTGCGAAGTCTACGTCTTTGCAGTGGAGTAGTTGGTCTTCAGACTAGGAATACCTTGTTATTTCCGCTCGTTGGAGTCTACTCTCAGCTTTCAACTATGACTAGAACTTGAGCGATAATACACACAAACGCAAGAGGATTTGGCGCTGCCCACAGTCTGCAGCATTTTCATTTTTTTTTTACTTCCTCCTTATATAGCATTTGTACAATAGGAACTGACCCACTTATTACAAGAAAAAACTGAACTACTAATTACTTGAAAACAAAAAAAACTGACCTGCACTAGATGCATTATGAATGGAAGACATGCAGACTAAAGTAGTAACTGACATGCATAATAACTAGATTAATTAACAGCAGTCAACTTGCAGCCGTATGATGATCTAATGGAGTAAATACCTACCTCCGTAATTAATGTTCTCAAATGATACGGCTTTTAGAAGCACTATAACAGTGTTTTCTTTTCTTTCTTTAATCGTTTCATAAAATTTCACTTCTAGAATGCATTTAAAAAAACATAAATGCCATTCAAGTTTTGTGTAGTTTGAAAACATTCAAACTAGATTACATTTGAAACCTCTCCGTTTACTCTCAAGTACAGCCGACAACATGATTAACATATCAAAACCATTAGCCAGTAAACACAGGCTTTGTAAAACTAACTTCATGCACAACTCGTTTACCCAGATAAGTTATTAATTGAGCATAGACATAATATATACTACTCCAGAGCTATTAATTATTCCAGAACTCTTAACTAGGGATCTAACTTATTAATTATAACTGATTACAAATGGAGCAGTAGTAGTACGCAGCTGTCTCAGCAGAAGGCCTAAAACTTTATTATTACAATAGGGGAATGAATTAACTATGATATATACTTTATTATTACAATACTTGGACGATTTCAGCACACATAAAAGTCTAGACTCAAATGTAACAGCAAGTTAATTTATAATTTAACTATATAATGTAACAGCAAGTTAATTTATAAAAGTCTAGTCTCAAATCTAACATGCATATATCAGCACACAGGATGTCATCCAAATTGTGGCACATGCTGCTCTCTACTTTGACAATAGATAGGTATCCTTCAATTTCACCTAACATACAGATTGTGGCACAGTCTAGTCTCAATTTCACCAGTGCACGTGTATTACCTACTGGTTGACGGGAGGTTGAGATCCGGTTCCTCGCCCTCCGGCCAGGACCCATCTTGATGCAGACTTCGTTGGCGGACGAGGAAGGCGGGGGGCGTCGTCGGTTACTCGTCGGGGGAGGAAGGCTCGCTGGGGAGATGGGTGGAGGGCCGTCGGGGGAGAAGGACGGAGGGCCGTCGGGGGAGAAGTGCGGACGGCGTCGTCGGTTCCTCGTCGGGGGAGGAAGGCTCGCCGGGGGAGGAAGGCTCACCTGGGAGATGGGCGGAGGGCCGTCGGGGCAGAAGGACGGAGGGCGGTCAGGGGAGAAGTGCGGAGGGCGTCGGGGGAGGAGGGCGGAGGGCGTCGGGGAGGAGGGCGGAGGGCGTCGGGGGAGGAGGGCGGCGGCGGAGGACGCCGCGGAGGAGGGCGGCGGGGGCGGAGGGCGGCGGGGGAGGAGGGCGGAGGGCGTCGGGGAGGAGGGCGGAGGGCGGCGGCGGAGGACGCCGCGGAGGAGGGCGGAGGGCGGCGGGGGAGGAGGGCGGAGGGCAGCGGGCGGCGGGGGAGGAGGGCAGAGGGCGTCGGGGGAGGAGGGCGGAGGGCATCGGGGAGGAGGGCGGAGGGCGTCGGGGGAGGAGGGCGGCGGGGGAGGAGGGCGGATTTGGAGGATTGGTCGGTGAGAGCGTGCGACACGGCGATTTTGTTATCGCGAGCACGCAGACAGAAGCGGCTGAAAAATTTGGAATCGGGAGAAAGAGCGAGCGCGCGGCGTCGGCGGGAGAAGAAAGAGCGAGCGCGGCGGCGGCGGGAGAGAAAAAGACGGTGGCGGCTGAAAATTTTGGGGACGGTTTTTAGCTAGGGTTTTGGCTAGACGGGTGCCTGACTGGTGGATCTAATGGGCTGGTTTTTTGAGAACGGAAAAAATTGAGGACGGAAAGTATTGACTTTTCTAGATATTGTAATGATTCTTTGAGGCCCTAAACGAACTCAAATGAAAAAAAGTTTCAACTGGAAAGTTTTATAACTTGTCGATATATACACTTTTTCTTCTGGTTGTTTTTCCATCCGAGGTCGTTTAAAAATTTTGAATTTCAACATGTGACAACTCAAATAGACTATTGGACAATTCAAAAAATTGTATTCCAAAATATGATACGTGGAGTTGAGCTTATCATGTTCAAATTTAAATAATAAATTGTGACGATTGTCTGTTGGCATAGCATGACAAATTGCAGTTTGTCATAATATGGAAATCCTTTCGTTTACGACGACTGCTACTAGATCTTAGTGACAGACATATAATTTTCGTCATAAAGTCATACTCCCACCAAAAAACGTCATAAAACAGAATGACTTAGCGACAAATTTAGCCATCGTCATGAGAAAATTGTCGTAGAAGGTCATATCTCTTGTAGTGCTAAGACAAGAATAGCAAAATAATTTACAAAAAAAAAAGCGGCACAAACAATTATCAACTAAGGAGACAGCCAACAAATAGAGCAGTCTACAAATTCCCTCATGAATCTCACTCAAAGGTGTTCACTAATTTGCGAATCTAGTGGAAATCGTACTCCTATCACTCAATTCACACGATGAATGTACAAAATGCTCCTAGGGCTTTGCTACAAACCTAGGTCTCCATTTAGCAACATGGGTGTACAAACAATGACCCAAAATAAGATCTAAGTAGGGGTGAAATCAGAGCCCTTCATCACAATAGTAAATTTAGTCAAAAGGAATAAAGGTACACTTCACCACCCTTAACGCAATATTAGGATGGCCATAGTTTTCTTAGTTCTTCAAAGAAAACAAAATAAAAGTACATAGCTAAAGAGCTAATCACTACTACAGAAAGCCTAATACTAGACGCCAAATCACAGACGGTTTTGTGAAACCGTCTGTGATGTACACTATTACAGACGGTTTTAATTTAGAGGCCGTCTGTGGTAATTGTGGTGGGAAAAAGGAGTATCACAGACGGTTCTTACCACTGAACCGTCTATGATACTGAAATATCACAGACGGTTTTATAATAAAAACCGTTTGTGATATTCCAGATTATCACAGACAATTTTTTATTATAAAACCGTCTGTGATATTGGAATTATCACAGACGGTTTTTTATTAAAAACCGTCTATGATATGTTTCCCGCCTTGCAATTCCCCAAAATTTCATAATTTCCCGCCTGTGTCCGAGTAGAATTCAGTTTTGACACACCGTCAGTAAAACAGGTATAACTTTTGCATACGGTGTCCATTTTTGACGTTCTTGTACTCGTTGGAAAGCTAACGACGAGCCCGATCCAACAAAAATGACCCGCTTGCACTAGTCGCCCTCCAAGATCCTGAAAATCGGCCATCTTTGGACCTAAACCTGCGTCACAAGTTTTTGGTTTCTGTTTTTTCCCTTTTTCTTGGTCTTCCTTTCAGAATTTGGATTTTGCTTCAACTGAAAAGTTGTAGATCTCACCGAAACCTTTCAAATGAGTATATATAACCTATATAAAACTTTGCTATTTTATCTTTTCAAACTAGTTATTTATATTGCATCGGTATATAAAATTGTGTGCTCTAATTCACAGACGGTTCTATATATAGAACCATCTGTGATATTCATTCATCATAGATGGTTCTATATATAGAACTGTCTATGATAATCTGTGGGCCTGTCGATCCTCCTCAACCCAATCCTAGCCAATAGAAATCCAGCAATCCTCACCCCACGGATCGTAGCTCCGCCTCTCCGCCCCCGCGCCTCTTCTTCCCATATAAATAATAGTCTCCTCCTCTTTGCTCCTTTCTGTTCTCCTTCTCCTTGCTGTTCTACTTCTCTTTGCTGTTCTCCTCCTCCTTGCTGTTCTCCTCCTGCTCCTTAACCCATACCATAATAGTCTCACGAAGCAGACGATGCATAAGGCAGCTCTCAATCAACACCGACGATGGTGGGCGTCAAAGACATCCAGCTCACGCGCTGCATCAGGGGCGAGAAGGCCTAGGCATAGAGGATCTTTACTTTTCTCTGTTCTTGTTGTGTTAGCTAGATGAGCAACCTGTTTGTTGTTCTCCTCCTCTTTATTGTTTGTTGTTTGTCTGTCTATTCTTGTAATGGTAGACTCTAATGTTAAAATGTGTACTGTGTTTCATACTGTATTTGCTTGTTCTCATTTCAATTAATTGATTTGCGAAATGGATGTTTTATGTTTGTGAAATGAATTGAGATGTGAATTGGATGTATACATGTACATGTTGATCTGCTTGTTTTAGAGAGCATGGCTAGCATTTCCTGAGGCTAGCCAATAAACAGAAATAAATTTAAGGGTAGAAGAGAATAGCACAGACGGTTTTTAGTTAAAAACCGTCTGTGCTAGATATCACAGACGGTTTTTAACTAAAACCCATCTGTGATTATCAGCTATCACAGACGGTTTTTAGTGAAAAACCCGTCTGTGCTAGATATTTACATCACAGACGGTTCGAAAACCGTCTGTGATAACCTTCGATTATCACTGACCCATAAATTCAGACGGTTCAGAAAACCGTCTGTGATAACGTTTTTGAACCGTCTGTAATAGGGTTTTCTGTAGTAGTGAATGCTCCATACAATCCATTCAAATGTTATTTCTTAGAACATGATAGTTGCATCGGCAGGACCCAAATCCGTTCAATCCCCAATAGATGAAGCAGTGGGTAAGCTCCCAGCAACTTGTACGCCGCTCCAAATCCAAGTTGTTCAGATCAATCACCTAATTGTCAATTTGATCACCATCCATCACTACCCTCCCCTCTTTCCTTTACGGAACTCACCTTGGCGATTGTTGATTGACACATTTAGTGCCTAAGCAAAGGAAACACCTTCTTTTGTGCATAATTAGCATTCGAGCCTAGTCGGAGCGGCAAGTCACCCCAGCATTCCTTGGCATAGGCCGGTCCGTTGAGTTCATATCGATGTGTGCAAAGTACGCATTGTACCGTGGCAACTTGTTGGGTGGAACGAATTCACCGGTCCAAGCTCAGCGGCCCGCTTTTGCTCATAAAAGTTTCAAACGCGAGGTGCATGTCGAAGTCAGCTGGCTGTAAGAACCAGTTCGGGTCCTGTAGCTGAAGGGATGACAACTTCACCATCTAGGTACTAATTGGGTGAACATATATTTTTTTAAAATATAAGGCAGACGCACATATTTTGATACGGGTTGTCTAATCTTTTTGACGTAAGATCAAAATACTCACATGGATTTGAAGAATTGTAGTGATTCCCCGATGCTAATGCAAGAGTTAGCACTCTATAATTCGTCCAATCACACGTATTGAACTTCACGACCACCAGATGATGTTATATCGCACTTCCAATTCCCAGTGGAAAGGTTGAATGATCTTGATTTCGATGAACTCCTAATTCTTCCCTCAAGTTGGTTCGGCCAATAGGAAGAACAAGAGCAATTTGCTGAATCAATCTATTATCAAAATGGTCTGTCTTTTCCATAGGGTGGCGGTTACCTTATAAAGGATGTCCCCCCCAAATGCACACATAATGGGCTTGAGCCCGACTCCTATTCTATTCGGTCATTGAAACCGATTTAGGTCCTAAAGTAATTTGGAATTGAACACTAACTAGTTACATGGCTGAATTAAGCAATCTCAGCCCATCATTTGCACGTAGGCCTGCAAACTCCTCAATTGACAGGTTTGGTTTATCTCCTTGGCCGAGTGGCGTATGGCCTCTTCTACTCTTGGGCTGCATGGAGCTTCCCCTCCTTTTAACATGTGACTGCATGGGCCTCCTCCCTTGTGGCCGCATGGCTCTCTTTCTCCTTGGGGCTGGTTGGTTGGTCCTTCCCTCCTTGTTCTTCCATTGTTTCAAATATGAGAATACACAATGTATTTGGATGAGGTACTATACCATTCCCATCTAAAGCAGTAAGGAATTCTGTAAGAAACAAAAGCACCTGTTGTTGGAGCAACTTAGCTCTTGCTCTTATCATAGGACCTGTTGAAGCATCATTACTAGCTTTACCATACACAATTGAAGTTGAAGATGAATATGTAGTAGAGATGTTCTCATCATCCTCCCCCTCTTGAAAAGGAGTCAAGCTCGACTCTATACAATATTGTTCAAAGAATGGTGATAAATCAGCAATATTGAATGTAGTACTTACCCCATAATTATCTCCTGGAAGATCAATCTTGTATGCGTTGTCATTGATCTTGGCAAGAACTTTAAAAGGTCCATCACCATGGGGTATCAATTTGGATCTACGCTTCTCCGGAAAGCGTTCTTTACGAAGGTGTACTCACACTAAATCACCTGGTTCAAAAAGCATTTTATTTCTAGACTTGTTAGCTAGCTTTGGAAGCATAAGCACGTACATTCTTTTCAATTACCTCTTTGGTTATGGTAGGGAACTTTTTCTCAAAATCAACACATTTGGAAGCCTCCATATTAGCACGTTCTTGTAGTGGGAGTGAAAGTAAATCAAGTGGCGTGATTGGTTTGAAACCATACACCACCTCGAATGGACACAATTGAGTTATAGAATGTAAGGCCCTATTATATGCAAACTCCACATCATCTTAGGGTCTCTACTTCCTTGATCGTCTAAGCCTTCCATCTTCCTCCGCTCATGCATCTTGAGTTCTTGCATCAACCTTTGTTAGTTTTTCTTAGTGTCATCATCGGCTCGATCACTTGTGTGTCTCTCGTGTTTCTACTTTAGCTTGTCAGGGTGTTCTAGGTCATGTCATTGTCGACACTAGTTACGATTGTAAAGATTGCAAGCTTGATAAATAGCTGCAACTCCCATATCCTACCAGTACATCTCGGTCTAGTCGTCCTTTTACTGTACTTCATTTTGATGTTTGGGGTCCATTCTTACTTCCAAAGGTGGTTATATCTATTATGTAATTTTTATTGATGATTATTATCGATATACTTGGGTCTATTTTATGAAACATTATTATCAACTCATGTCCATTTATCAGTCTTTTGCTCGTATAGTTCATACCCAGTTCTCAACTCCTATTCAGATTTTTCATTCTGATCTAGTGGGGTATTTGTCACATGCTTTTCATCAATTTCTCTCTGCTAAGGGAACTCTTCCTCAACTTTCTATCCTAGTGCTCATGCTCAGAATAGTGTCACTAAATGTAAACACCACCATCTCACTGAGGTTGCTCGTACTTTTTTACTTGCATCTCATGTTCTGCGATATTTTTGGGCTGAGACTGTTTCTATGGCTATCTATATCATTAATATGCAGCCATCTTCTCATCTTCATTTCAAGTGTCCTAGAGAGCTCTTGTTTTCTACTCCCCCATGCTATGACCATCTTTCGGGTTTTTGGTTATACCTGTTATGTTCTGCTTCCGCCTCGTTAGCGAACCAAGTTAACAGCTTAGTCTGTTGAGTGTGTTTTTGGATATGGTCTTGAGCATAAGGGCTATCATTGTTATGATCCCTCTACTCAGCATATACACATTTATTGTGACATTTCTTTTATTGAGGATCATCCCTACTTTTATTCTTCTACCGCCGAGTCTCTTTCTTTTCTTTAGTTTCCACCTATTGTTTCATCTGATACACCTCTTTCTATAGAGTCCTCTTTTCCGTACTTAGTCATATCACCGTTTTCTCTTCACTATACTCGTCGATCTAGGGTTCCTCCTGATACCCAGCCTTCTACTATTCCCTCTTCTGATGGCATGGCTAGTATTGATGATACTCTTTCTGATGATCCTCCACTAGCATTGTCAGCTCGGTATGAGCTTTGTGATCGTACTACTATTGCTTCTCCTGAAATATATGGCTTTTCTTCTACTGCTATTGTGCCTAAGCCTCACACTTATTAGGAGACTGTTGTTCATCCTAAGTGGCAATTAGCTATGGTTGAAGAGTTGGCTACTTTGGATCATACTGGTACATGGGATCTTATTCCTTTACCTGCTCATGTTGTTCCTATTACTTGCAAGTGGGTTTTTAATGTGAAGACCAAGTCCAACAGTTCTGTTGAGAGGTAAAGGCTTGACTAGTTGCTCATGGTTTTCAACAGGCATATGGTCGTGATTATGATGAAACATTTGCTCTTGTTGCTCATATGGTAATAGTTCGCACTCTTGTTGCTATGACTGTTGTTCGCTCTTGGACTATCTCTCATATGGATGTAAAGAATGTTTTTCTTCATAGTGATTTGCAGGAGGAGGTTTATATGAAGCCACCCTAGGGTGTTGTGGCTCCTGTTGGTTATGCTTGTCGCCTTTGTTGTGCTCTTTATGGCCTCAAATAGGCTCCTCGTGTTTGGTTTGAGAGGTTCAATTTAGTCGTGTTAGATGTTGGTTTCTCCCCAAGTAATCATGATCCTACATTGTTTATTCATACATCTCCACATGGTCATACTATGCTTTTACTCTATGTTGATGGCATGTTGATTACTAGAGATGACAAGGAGTACATTGCTTTTGTTAAGCAATGACCCATTGAGCAGTTTTTTATGTTGGATTTTGGTCCTTTATGTTTTTTTATCTCAGCAGCGCTATATTCAGGATTTGTTGGCTTGTTCTAGTCTCACTAACAGTCGAACAACTGTTACTCCTATGGAGCTTCATCTTCATCTTTGTTCTACTGATAGCACTCTGCTTGAAGACCCTTCTCGTTATTGTCATATTGTTGGGACTCTTGTCTATCTTGCAGTGACACATCTTGATATTGCTCATTCTATTCATGTGCTCAACCAGTTTGTTTCTGCTCTCACGTCTGTTCACTATGCACACCTGTTATATGTGTTGCACTATCTACGGAGGACTGTTGATCGTTGTTTCTTTTATTCTCACTCAAGTTAGCTTTAGCTCCATGCTTATTCTGATTTGACTTGGGCGAGTGATCCTATTGATGATGATCTATCTCTGGCTATTGCATATTTCTTGGGTCTTCTCTTATTGCCTGGAAGTCAAAGAAACTAACCGCAGTATCATGATCTAGTGCTGAGGCTGAGCTTCCAGCGTTGGCTACTACTTCATATATTGTTTGGCTTTGTTGGCTTTTGGCTAATCTTGGTGTGTCATGTAGTACTCCTACATCTCTTTGTGTGACAACACTAGTGCTATACAGATTGCTACTGATCTAGTGAAGTATCAGCTTACAAAGTACATTGGTGTAGATGCGTCCTTCACACATTTCCATTGTCAACAGAAGACTATTGCTCTCCAGTATGTGCCCTCTAGGATTCAAGTTGTTGATTTCTTCACCAAGGCTCAAACTTGAGTGCAACATTGCTTCTATCTCTCTAAACTCCATGTTTCAGATCCTCCTGACCCATGTTGAGTTTGAAGGGGGGTGTTATGTATATATGTATATATGGTCCATTTAATCTTAGAGTTGTATTATACTATATATACCATTGGTATACATCTAATAGAATTGAGCTTCTTAATTTCTATCAAATCCAACGGTGAGTCCATTTGTCACCTCTCCTGTGTTGCCCATGGAGAGTGTTGATGAGGACCAAGATCATTGGGAGGATCATTGCTGAGATAAAGTTTCTAAAAGGCTTTATTATGATCTTCTTAGTCACATGCCTAAGCAAGCATGTATGCAGATATTACAAGTTGATTATATTACATGGGAAAAGTTGTACAATCTCTATAGAGTGTTAATCAAAATTATTCAAATATCCACGTCCACGGTTATAGACATGCACAGAAGGGTAGATTTTCATAAAATGAAGATGGGAAGGAAGCCTATGTGATCTAAGTGGATGAGTTGTGTGAGAGAAGTTTATTTATGCTTTATTTATTATTGATATTGTTTTCAAGTATGGTTTCAATCTATTTATTGTATTTTAATTCAAATATCGCTTTATACAAAATAAACTAGGATAGTCATTTCTTTTGTGATAAGACATTATCTATAATTGCATTATGTGTGCACAACTTGTTGAATACTTTATGTGCTCACCCTTGTTATAATCAAAACTCGGTTGCTGAAAAAAAAAAGAATCCACACCACTTTTAGAGGAGTTCTACAACAAGGACGATCATTAGGTCTCGTACCCTAGTTGATTATCTGTGGCATGAGATGGGTCACCGCTTGGAGTTTCTTTTGTTTCTGTCACTGTTTATTTTCTCTAGTGTTGGAGCCACACATGACATAATAAATGCAAACTTGACCATAAGATCAAAACCATTATTTTATTATCCAACTTTGCTATTTAGTTATTTATCAATATGTATAGATGATATGGATCGATGTTGACACTATGTACACTAGAGTGATCTTAAACTACTGTAGTACACATAGAGGGTTCGAATTTATATATTCGGGTCCCCTTCTATGCTTATCATAACGTCACGTTATAGGGACTCATTTATGCAAAGGCATGCATGTAGGCATAAGAAGTTTCATGTGGGTTGATGCATTGGAAACTGCAAGCAAAACAACATGAATAAGATAGAAACTATATTAATCATCCATAAAAAGTAAACCTAGGTCTTCAAAATTTGTATAGAAAGAAGTATCATCTATATATATCGTATTAGGTAGGACTAGCGTCCGGACGATCGATGGAATACGGTCCGACACAATAATTTGGAAGGACATGTGCAACAAATTTATTCAACGTGCATAGCGCACATGGTTTGATCTCCAAAAGAAACAAAAAAAACAAAAAAACCATTCTTTCAATAAATTTCAGTAAAAAAATTATATATCTCAATCTTATATGAAGATGTACATGAAAAACTAGCATAGGAATTCCAAACAAAACAAAGTCATGATATCACAATCATTGCAACAATTTGGAAATATGTATACAACAATCAAAAACAACATTTACAACAAATTGGAATAAACTACACAAAGAAGTTCATAAACTTGTTACTTGAACATCCAAAACTATGAGAGGCACCATCTACGAGAAGGTGGAACATCTTAAGAACCAAATTCAGCATTTCAGAAAGAATTGTTGTTGCAACAATCAATCAATAGAAAGAATTGTTGTTGCAACAATCAATCAATAAATGGAACATTTCGAACCACCAACTGCAACAATTAAAATCAATAGATGCAACATTTCAAATCACCTACTACAACATTTGAGAAGGCTTGTTGTAACACCACGACTAGCCTGTTGAAACATCCTCTATGCCTCTTGGGTGGAGAGTAGTCCAACTTTGCTGTGACGGTGCCAGAGTTGGGGAACCCAGTAGAGCTCGAGATGTCTCGGAGCTCATAGATGCCATGGCTAGTGGCTTGAATAGTCCTCACGGATGCCATGACCTTCATTGGAGGAAAAGCAATGTTGACCTCTGTGCAACCCCAAATGAGGACTAGCACCATTCATTGTGCCGCCTTCGCTGGATTCTCCCTAAATTTGCCTCCATGCTCCGGTTGCAGATATGGTCGCTGGTGGGCAAGAATAAATATATTGATGGTAACCAATCGGTTAGCGGCGATTACTAGCCGTATAGTAAAGAAATATCAGTCCACAAAGTTTTACATTTAAATTTTGAATTTGAATTGATGAATAGTAGTTCCACATGGTAACTGGTTGAGAACCGATCAAACCAGACAGTAACCGACAAAACACAAGCAAAATTTAAATTTTGAGTTTAAATTTGATAATTGAAACCATATGGTTGGACATTTTCACTGTGCTCTTTCTTTTCTAAATTCTTTTCGCGCTCTTGCTTTAACAATCAATTAGATGATGGAACTAAATTTCGCGAGAATTTTTTTACCAACCAGTTGAATTGGAACCGAAATTCACGGAAGCTGTGTCTGACCGGTTTTTAAGTCCCAATATGATAAATGTCACGTTATAACACGGCCACCAACTTGTCATGACGATCATCCCGTTTAGCTCCACCTTTCTGCAATAAGATCTTTTGTAGCCTTGTAAATGCTCCTGACAACAAAAGAATTTGAAGAAACCACCTCTCATGTTGCTGGACACAGTCAGTTTGACAGCTGAAAACATCTCGTGTTCATATGCGTGTGAAAAACTGAAAACAAGAGGCTTCCACTGACAAGTCACCATCTCAGAAAATTGGGTGTGGTCGGGCGCTGCAATTCCCAACTGCTGCTGAACTCTGCTACTGTCAACAAGAGGATAATATCACAACTATGTTCCTGGCACACCAGTAAAATAACAGGTGATGCTTCAAACATTATAGCTTAAAGGTAAACCTCATATACAGCCAAAAGAAAAAAATACAACGTAGCATATTGGTCATAGCTGGTGTTGGGTTCATGACGAGCAGGACAGCATGCCCACTCCAGGCCTGTATGCCCAGGCTGGTGGCAACCGTGCGTATTTCTCCATTCCAGGATGCTCATCATATGGATGTTCCATAACTTTCAATAGCCGATGAACTTCCTCGTAATCACCTTGCTCAGCGGCGTCAATCGCAGTCTGGCAGAGATAGTTCCGAAGAACATACTTCGGATTGACGGAGTTCATTGCAGCTTTCCTTTCTTCATCAGGAACGCCACTTGCCACCAGCTTCACAAAGGATGAATATATCATTAGATTGAACATATTTAAATAAGCTCTTACAGTATATTGTTATTTAATGAATAATTCCACAGATATATTATTGAAGCATGGCTAGAGGTTATACCAAAATATTGGCACAAAATTCTTGAATGGTGGTAGAACAGTAAAAAATTCAAGGAGATTATTGTAAAACAGTATGGCAAAAGGAGTGGAATGCAGCAAATAGCAAAATCTTATTGGATCTTCTACCACGCAGATAGCAAATTTACAATGTATGAGATATTCACGAATATGTACTTGACGGCTGACGCTATTTTCATACGATAGCATTTAACGTAATTTTCATACGATAACATCAAATATGCAAAATGCTGGTAAACTTCCTGAAGCACATAATGCCGTAATGGGTTGTAACAGCCAGAGATTAAAGTCATTTCTTTCTTCATGATGACATGTTTTAGTTTCCAAATGAATATTCCAACTTCACAAAATGGCAGGGATTGAGAAACATCCAAGCACCATAAGACTTCGGCGACCAATGATAATAAAAGCATTCATGTATTATGTCAGTTTTAGATCTTCACTTACAAAATAGAGCTAGAGAAAGAGAACAATTACCAAAATGAACTCCTACCTCTTCGATATATGTCTGTACCCAACTAATCCATGCCTCCTTCCTTTCTTTTCCAATATCCAGGAGTGCAGCTTTTAGTGGAACAAGCAGCTCGTTCTCTGGAATGCCACGGTCCGCTTTGACATTCGAAAGACGACGGAAAAAATTTGTGTAGTCAACCTTATCAACAGCCAAGTTATTAAACAACCTGCTAATTAGCTGCTTATTATACTTAGCTAGACCAAGTTTCCTGGTCATTACAGATTGATACTCATCCATGAACTTTGTCCCATACCTGCAATATACAAAAAACAAAATGCTATTGTAAATGAGGTTATTATTGCACGTAATCAGTATAGATTGGAACAACCAATTCACCTCTCCATTACATAATTTGCCTCATCTTTACTGATAAGCTCAGCAGATGACAGTGGTGCAGTAAAGTGAGCAATATTCCACAAGCCAACATCAGGTTGATTTGCAAAACAGTATCTCTTCCCAGGGAGGTCAGTGGTATTTGGAGTGTAGCTAGGATCAAAAGCATCCAAGAAGCCAAAGGGTCCATAATCAATAGTTAGGCCCAACACACTCATATTGTCGGTGTTGAGCACACCATGGGTGAAACCGACACCTTGCCACCTTGCTATCAAGAAAGCAGTGCGCTCTGCAACCTCAACTGCCCAGGCTGTTACCAAGGATTGCAAGGGAAAAAAATTAGATCTTCATAGCATCAATGAGGACACTGAAAGAAAATAACATATAAGGAATTTTGCCTGCATATTTGTTGGAAGTAAGATCTATTGCTGGAGAGTCCCCTATAGCAGCCTCAAAAGATAAACCTTCACTCTTTTTAATATTTTCAAGATGTGGGTAGTGATAACGTATTGTGTAGTCTGCCAAATGACGAACAATTTCAAGGTCTTCTTTGCCCCTTGAAGCATGTATCTGGTATGAGCCAAAACGTAAGAAGGACGGTGCTACACGGCAAACAATTGCACCTGGCTCCTCCTTTGAATTGCCACTGGTATATTAAAAAAGACAAAACATTTAACATCAGAAGCAATTGTCAATATATACACCGTATGTACCTAAAAACCTTCAGAAACATGATTCTGGCAAAAAATTTGTAGTTTAATTACTACCATCAGTGTTTTAGATAGTAAGTACTGGAAGAGTAATAGCAAAGTGTTTTCTACAGCATAGTACACTGGTGATACAGTGGTGCAACTGCAGCCTGCTTGGCTACATTTGCAGAATAAAAATGGAGTAACATATCCCAGAGGCTGCAGTCTTTTCAAATGACCCGAGGGGCTTTAGTGCATGGTCACAAATCAATTTTAGGCCGTTTGGTGCTTCATAATCATAGGCCCAGGGAAATCAGGATGACTAGATGAAGAAGTCATTATTAGTTAAAGGAACTCATAAGTAGGCCAATGAAGATATTATGGGAGGTTGAACAGCACAGTATAATAGCAGCACATATTTGTAGATGTTGAAAGTCAAGTAGGCAAAAAATTAAGCATTTTTTGAAAGATTGATATGCTTTATATAGCTACAAAAGAAATCTAAAGTGTCTTAAAGTAGCAGCTACAAATCATTTAAATTAAAAGGGAAATTCAAAAGGAAACATAGATCCAGCATGATGTAGTTTAGAAAATGAAGATATCATGACATACTCATAGAACATATCTCGGACAACAGATTTGCCAGTTTCAACTATACAAAGAGCACGAGTTGTAGGAATGCCTAGACCGTGCATAGCTTCACTGCATAAGAATTCACGGATGCTGCTGCGTAAGACAGCAAGGCCATCTGCAAATCGGCTGTAAGGAGTCTTTCCACAACCCTTGAGCTGCAACTCCCACCTCTCACCTTGAGAGTTAAGAACCTCTCCAAGAGTTATTGCTCGTCCATCCCCCAACTGACCAGCCCATCCACCAAACTGATGTCCACCGTAGCACTGGGCATAGGGCAAACTGCAGGTTGTTGTTCATTAAAGGTGGATTACTTATTCTTACAAAACCAAATAGCAAGATATTACGCATTGGTATCACACACCTTCCCACCAAAGGAGTTACTCCTGAGAACAACTGAGGAAAATCAGGTCTTTCAAACCTGAAAATACACAGAAAGGCCATAAAAAACTGGGAGTTTTCTTTATCCAATAACAGCCAGGACGCAGAAAAAGATTATGAGAAATGGATGCCATTAGACAGGGAAGAAAAAATGAACAAGCTTCTATGCAGAAAGAGATGATAACTGGTAGGAGGTAGACATGTATCACTCAACTTGATTCATTAACAGATCGTATGAAAATACTGTTTCTGAAAACTAACTTCTAACAGTCAGTAGCTCTTATAATTAAGGTCAGCAGATATAAGAAACCCAAAGAAACTTCAGGTCCAAGAAACTCTGTAACTATTCGATAAAGACAACAAATTTTCCAAAAATATTATATTCGTTGTTTGTATGTTTCTCTACTCCACAATTTTACATATATTTTACTTCTGCACTTTCAAGGAACTTTAGTCAACCTGGAAAAGAATTTAAGCTTCCAGAGTAACTACAAAGTTAAGCACTTTTCAATTCTTTTCTTTAGTGGAATCATTTAACAAGAATGTTTTGTAAAATATAAACAGAAAGTATGAAGATATGATTGGCTGAGACTGACATGTGGGATCTGGACCATATGCTGATGAGGGATCTGTCGGCGTTTTTGAAAAACTGAATCTTTCCGGTGGCATTTGTCCAAATGCCCCGACAAAGAATGTATTAACTATATGCAGTAAGGCAACAACAGAAAGGATTGGCTTATAACATGGCATGGCAAACAATAAACCTTTTCGGCAAACCAGACTAATAAATTTTTGCATGGCAATTGCAGCAAAAATAAAAGCTTTCATGTGCAACTAAAAGGTTTATCATACACCCCTTTTTCTTTCTTATAAAGAACTGGATTCTTTGGCAGCATATGGGCTCCTGTCAACTCCTAGTTAAGATAGATCTGGTGTTTGAATACAACATCTCACCAATAACCCTTTTTACCCATATTGACTTTCTTTATGAATATTTTAAAGATGTGGGGAGGGGAGTGATAGGATCTGTCAATAAGGTATTGACTCTTGAGCACTGAGCCCACCATTTTGCTTCATAAATCACAAGCAATGCAGTTCTTGCACATGTTTTTCTTGCGAAGTTTTGGTACGCTAATCCTGGACAGTAACTTACTCTTAAAATATAAACATTCCTATTGTAATTGTCACCTTCACAGCCATATAAGCACAGGAGTTGCAGGACAAACACAGTTGTAATATTGCCAGTCACGGCCAGGATACATTTTCAGTGTATCAGACGGCCAGAGCATCTTATATATATTTGTAATTTATTGTCTTATGCATAGTTCTATCTTTTTTTTTTGGGTTAGTTCGAGCATAGCTGGTAACCTTTCAACAAAGGGAGGTGTTCCAATGCCCTCACAAGAGTGAAAAACACACATATATTTTTTAAAGCAATTTTTTTGCATGCATCTGGAAAACGAGTTAGATAAAGACATTGTTGCGCCCCCTCTTGAATCCACTGATATCAGCGCGAATTCAACTTGTGCCTGATGGATATCTCATAGTAGAAAAAGCTAGTGATGGCAAGTGTACTAATTGGGATTTGGAACTCACTCTTTGTGATCCAGATCGAGGAGGTCGGCCACGGACTCCGACCACGCCACCAGCTTAGGGTTGTCCACCGGCGCCGAGGGGGACACCTTGGTGTAACAAGCATGCAAGACCTGCGGCACCAAGCCTCGCAGATTAACTAATTAGCAAGAAAAGTATGCAGTTAACCTAGCAGCTAATCACACGCTTAAACTAAGCAGCAGCAAGCTGGGAGCGAGGCCAAACCTCCCGCGGGATGGCGTCGGATCGTGGGTCACCGGGCAGCTCGCGGACAAAGGAGTGGTCCCAGGCGAGCTCCTCCAGCGCCCGCCGCGGCCGGGCAGCGCCCTCCCCGTCGCCGCTCGTCTCCACGGCGGCTGATGAGGCCGGCGCCTCGCCGGCTGCGGAGGCCATGCCTCGGGGCAGCAAGCGGCGAATCGGGAGGCGGCAGGCCCCGCGTAGGCTCGGAGGGGGCGGGAGGCGGAGGCGGCGGGGGGCGGAGGAGGAGAGGAAGCGGGGGAAGAGGTTGGGGAGGGCGGTGGGGAGATGGAGGAACTGAGGGGGCATGGCGCTGCGTGCGGCGGCCTTTGTTTTTTTGTTTTCCAGGGTGGGTCAATCCGATCGGCCGTGCCGTGCGCCCGTGCGTTGTGGTAAACGACGTGGGCCGCCGCACGCGCGGAAGCGTGGCCGCGTGGGGATTTTTGGTGGGTCGGCTCGGCTGAATCTGTGGCTGGCCTGGCCGGCTTCGTTTGGGTCGCGCGGAGGCTGCGCCTACACGTGGGCGCGGTGATGGCTACGTGGAGACAATGCGAGAGACCTATACGCCGCGCCATTGGCATAAAACATGAAAAATTACGTCGCATTACACGATAGCTTCGTATGCATTATAGTTTTCAGTGATTATAAACATACATACAGAGAGAAGATGTTGATAAACCCTAACATTGTTTCATGGAAAACAATGGCTCCAAACCCAATCCGTAGAATACAAATCGGTCTCAAACCGCAGTGACAAATTTAGGCTCCGCTAATTTCAACTTAAGTTTTTAGCTTCTGATTTATCTTTTACTATTCATAAATTTCGTCTTTTCTGAACTTTTGACTTTTTTTGAGCTTTGTTTGTCAGTTCTTTTTTCCCGTATTCGTTCGCGTTGTCCGTGATGAGCTAACATATTTTTTCTATTTTTATTTTTTTAAATTTAATTACATCAAATAAGACGCTTTCAGATACAGTATAATTTCGACCGCTACAGTGCAATTTTCAACCATAAGGCACAGCTTTTCAGCCCAACCGAGCAGGCCCTTAACCAATGACATAACATATTGCGCAAAACAGTGGGTTCCTGCCTAGTCCAATAGTACTGACATTTGCTTCAAAGTTCAAACAATATAACTTCGGTCATCAAGGTCCAACATACTTGACTCGGTCCATCTAGCTCAATTCCAAGGCTACCAATAATCAAATCTTGTGATGCACAGCAATTACACGAATGTTTTTGAATTCAATTGTTAAGTATGCATTAAATTCACTTTGTCCTTGTATAACTAAAATTACCTTTCAGCATGCCAAAATGATGGCAGCAGTTTGAATAATGCAAACGATTCAGTACATCTGGTGGTACTCATGATTAGGGATGGCAATTGTGCCTATTTACACGTATACCCGTGCATAAATACCCTAATGGAGCCGGGTATGTGATATTTTCTTTACCCACGGGTATGGAAATGGGGGGAACACTCTACCCGTCGGGTAAATGGGCACGGGTATGGATAAGCTCCACCCGTACCCGCCCCCGCCCCCGTCCGTTTACCCGTGATATAGATTGACAGGTGGCGCAGTTATAGTAATATCTCTAATTACTATTGATTGTTATAAACTTTTCCATATCTCTAATTGTTATTGACTGTTATAAACTTTTTTGATAGCTATTATATTTCCTAGCAACAACTGTTGCTTATATGTATCTGTCATTAATTCAACTCTCAGATGGTGACTCTCAGTTCGCGGGTAAACGGGTATACCCAAGGGCGACGGGTACCTGCGGGCGATGGGTATGGGCGAGGTTTTTCGCCCGTCGTCCTTCACGGGTATACCCGTGGGCGTAAATCGGGATCACAGGTATGGGTATAGGCGAGTACTACCCGTACCCGTCGCGCCCGATTGCCATCCCTACTCATGATCCGGGTTTGTATAGCAAAATGGAGAAGCAAGCAGCAGTATGACATTGTGATTCGCTGTTTATATACTTCTCACATTCATATTATGAGTAAACAAATGAAATAAGAGCAATAATCTATTTTGGTTCAAGACATTAGACTCTTTGGGCTCAAATAAAAATGTAACAACTAAAGCAAACATCGGGGGCTCGAGAGTGAGAGAATTTTTTGTATAAACAATCTATATTTAATTTAAAATAACAGTAATATACTTGTGCGAATATTTTTTTATAGAAATGGGCTTCAGTCGCCTAATCGTTGGGTAATTGGAACCTATCATCCAATGACCACGCGACACGCAAGCTGTCCGTGGGCCGTTGGATGACAGGTTCCAGTCGCCCAACATTTCGGCGACTACAGCCTATCGCCCAGCGGCTGGGAGAATATAATTATAGTCGCTTGGCTGTGCAGCGACTGCAAACAAGCCATTCCTAGAGGTAGTGTGGGTTAATTCATTTGTGATTTTCGTAGATTATGAATGGTAGATAATCTGTTTGATTCGCAATAAGAGTTTGCGATCGTTCTATGTTGTCGTAGTGCAAGAAATTTCGTGATTTTTTAAGAATGATTGAAATAACAATAATCGGTAAGTACGAAGGTAACTGATATTGTGATGTAACTGAAAATTCGTACACGAAGGACAATTGGTTTGTTAATGTTATTGGATGACTTGCTACAAGAATAATTGAATGCGAAAAGACAAGAAAATATGCTTGTCCGAATTAAAATAGACTTCATAGTACAGTTGGGAGTAACATAGCGCGTAGGGTTTGATTACATACGTATCAAAGAGCATCATGTATGATGCACAAAATAAACTGCTCTTACGATACATGTGCGCCTTTTTGGAATAGAACTAAATTCGATGTTCGGGGGGAGTAGTTAGTGCGGGACGGCTCAACCTACCGTATGGACCAGGGCCATTTTCCTTTCCTTGCAAGCTCGGTGTTAACTCCTCGATAGCCTCTTTTGCCTTGGCCTCCATTTCCCTCTTTTTCTCATGCTCCCTCTCGCGAGCCTCGCTCTCCCTGCGCATTGTAACATCCCAAAAATTTTATTTGCACTTTATGGGGTTTTCTAGATTTATTTGGATTTTATTTCCAAGCCTAAAGTAAGAAAATTCACTTTAAGAATTTTTCTTAAGCCAAAAGGTATTTATTTTTACTTTTCCTAAGTTATCCTTGATTTATAGTATTTTTGAGAATTTTCCAGAATTTAAAAATCAATTTCAAAGCTAAAAAGTATTATTGCAAAAGTTTCAAAGGCCAAATTTAAGTTGAAAATGTTTTTCCTAAGTCTAAAACATTTTCAGAGATTTCTATGAATTTGTCTGGAATTTTTAGACTTTATTTGCTATTTTCTAAGCATTTTTGAAGCTTCTTTGTATTTTTGAAAATTTAAAACGAATTTTTAAATCCAAAATCTCCTCCATCCGACATGTCTAAGGTCCAGATTCAATCCGCCCAGCCACCCGATCTAATCTAAGCTGTCCCCTTCAACTTACCCCTTCGTTTTGTATCTAACGGCCCTAATTTGTCTCCGTACACGTGGCGCTCATCCGGCCGTCCGCCCCTCCCCTTCTCCTCTCTCTCTCTCTCTCTCTCGCCGACATGCGGGGCCCGCATGTTGGCATCTCCTTCTTCCTCTCCTTCCTCCTCCAGCCGCCACCATTAGCGCCCGCCCGAGCTCATAAATGTCGACCGTTTCTTCCCGTTAACTCGAGCATTCAACACCTTTATTGTCCGTTGAGCCGCCTGAGTTCATTCCACCACTTTTCCTCCTCTTTTACCCCCGTTAAACCCTCCTTTACTCGCATTTGTGCCGGCCTTCACTCCGACGAGCTCGTGCTCGGCCGTTACCCTCGCCGTCCCCTATATAAACCCCTCCCCGAGCACCCTCTCCTCCCCCCGCACCCTGTCCTCCCCTTCTCTTCCTCTCTCGTGCGCCCGAGCCTCCCCCATGCCGAGTTCCTCTTTTGACGCCCGACCAAGCTCCGGCGAGGAATTGCCGCCGCCCTGGTCTCTCCCGTGCTTCGCTGACATCGCCTTCGTCTTCCTCGTGCCCCACCGATCGTCTTCTGCCCCTCCATCAAGCGAATCCACCGCTGGAGACCCCTCGCCGTCGACACCCGTGCGCCGCCGCCGCCTTGTCTCGTCGCTGACCACCCTCCGATCATCGCTGAGCGTCGCCTCTGGTACTGGTGAACTCCCCGCCTTCTCTTACCATTGCGCATCTTGGCCGCCGCCACCAGAGTGCCGGTGAGCCCGTAAGCCCAAGGCCGCCTCCGGCCGGCGTTGCCGCGTTAGCGCCTATGCTTGCGTGGCAGCCGCAAGGCATAGCGTGTCCGCCGCATCAGTGCACGGCTGCCACCTCCTCCTTGGCCATGTCAGCCGTGGATCGAGTCCACGGTGGACCGAGCTAACCCGTGAACCCAGTCCACCATAGACCAGGCCCCACCTGTCAGTGAAATAACAACTTTTTCAATATAAAAATAATTCAGCCGAAAAATAAAAATTTAATGCTGATGTCATAAATTGAATTGTTGGACCGAAATGGCGACAAAGGGGGGGTGAATGTCGACTCTCAAAATCTCCCCCAAAAAGAATGGACTCAAATCTTCTCTCCTATAGTTATAAAAACTATGAGGAGGGATTCAAAATGCTCTCTGGAGACCTAAGCTTACAGAGGAAAACACAGGAGACACAAAAAAAACAGAGACAACAGGAGTTAACAACAATCCCAAAAAAAATGCTGCAAAAACCCTCAGGCCGGTCTGACTTGAAAGCTCCAGGCGGTCAGACCGCACTTGCCAGGCTGATCTGACCGGTCACTTGCCGCCGGTCAGACCGCCGGCCATAGACCGGTCTGACCGCCCCATCAGAACCGGTCTAACCGCGTGTCGGGTTCAGACAACAGACAGGGGTGAAATTCAGGCAGCAGAAAATGTAGACTTTTGGAACTTCAACCTGCAGAGCAATTCTAGGTTTCTCCTTGATCCTTTTGGTCCAGAAAACCAAGGAAATGACCACAATAGCCCAAGGAAACTAGGAGACCACAGAAATCCAACTCAAAACCCACAAATTTCAGATTTGGACAAAAACCTGAAACCTTACAGAGGCATTACAAAGAACTCAAATTACTGAATGGTCTTAAGTCCTTTGCTCATTAGATTTTGCAGTCAAGATAGCAATAATCTAAGGACATGCCACCAGGAATCTCAGGCCATTTCCTCAAGGGAATCAAGAACTTCACCAAAACCCTAGAGAGCAAAATAAGAGCAGAGGAGTCCAAAAAGCTAAATCTGAGATTAAATGCGATTTGCTCTTGGGAATATCGATCAAATGATCTTGAGGCATCATCCCAACACAGAACAACCCATTTTGGCACTCCCTAGCAAGAATCAAGCCAAAACACAAAATCTCAAAAATCAAGGCCTAGAAAGCATTGAAGGGCAAAAACCACAGAAAGCCTGGGAACTCAATCAAACTCAAATAAAATCATCTTGGATTGATAATGAGGAAGAAAGATACATGATTGCATAGAGTATCAACTCATACCATGCCTACAACCCCATACATGCTTGAAAGATCAAGAACCCATATCCTCCCTCTGAAGAACTCACACACACAGAGAAAGGCATCGAAGGGGACACAGCCCTCTGCCTCCTCCACCCACTCTCAACAACTAAAGAGAAAGCAAAAACAACCTCCAAAAGCCCCTTGAAGACCATACAGGAGACACCCTCCTTATATAGCCTCTCCACTAATGGATTTGCCTCTCTCTTTACCCGCTAAGCCTCACCAACTCTAGTGCTTTATCCATAATCCGCTTCCTTTAATGCAGCTTTGCGTTTTTACCGAAACGCCCCTCCTGCACCTTCTGAAAGCTTCCTTGTGTCTTGTCGTCCAAGCATCGCAACCACCTCGAGTCTCCGCCGTCTTCGACACCTTCGACCGTTCTGACCTCGACACCGCCTGTGTCTAGTCCAGTCATCTCGTGTCTCGCCACGACTCCGCCTCGACGTCCTGCAGCCATCACAGACAAGAAACACATCAAATAGCACCGCTCAATAATATGTAATCAACAGAAGCATTAAGAGTAATCTTAAGCAAGTAACAGCCCAAACCTGTCGCAACAAGAGACTAAGCATCCTAAGCCCATACGACCAAGTTTGACTAAGTCCGACCGAGCCCGATTGCACCACGCAACATCAAGGTCCGAACCATCCAAATCAAACTCGACTTTCCTAAACCGATGTCAATTACTCATCATACACATGGGATGACCTCCACATGGTCTCTCATGAATTTTTAGTAAAAAAATAATTCTAAAAATCAGTCTTTTCTTTTTTCCTTTAGTTTTAATCTTTCAGGGGCCCGTATTTCTTCATTTTAACTCCGATTTGTCCCGTTCAAATTTCTAAATTTTTCTAAAATCCTAAACTATCTATTTCTTAACTCTTTTCGAATTTTTGAATTTTATTTGAATTTGTTTTGGTTCTTCGCATATAGATTTCGACGAATCCAGAGAGTTTTGACTTCGACAAATCTCAGCATGACTTCGAGCAAGGCAAGTTACACCTTTGATCATATTGTTCTAAGTAATTTAAATTATTAATGTTGTTTTCAAATTATTATGCATGCGTACTTGTATTCAAATTTAGTTTAAATTCAATTTAAATTCTAGTTGTGCCCAATTCCTTTGTATATGGCCAAATTTGATATTGAACAATAATACCTTGTCACCATAGATAAAAACCTAGTTAGTACATTAGTATTAACTGGAATTTTATAGAATTGCTTAGCCATGCTTAGAATGATTTTAAGTGGGAAGAATTGTTTCACACAAAATGATGATTTATAGAATCTATTCTTGACTTTGGTGAGTCAAGAAAGTCTATGAAATTTTAATAAAATAAAATTATAAAACCTGGTTTAGACTTAGGCATTAGTATGGTGGTGGGTGCTTGCTGACATGCATTATTGTTTGTTGACACAATGTCGACTGCCAGTCACAAGGGGTATGTGGTTGGGCCTAAGTCGAGTTAAGGACCGGTCTGTGAACTACTATTACAAAGTCACACCGTACTACCACAAGTATGGTATGGGACAGACCTGGCTAAGTAATTTATGAAGTTCCATTTTAGTTTCGCTATAGACTGAATGTGAGCGTGGTGTAGGCCGTGGGAAGTCTCATATGACACAAGAGGGGGCTCCAACATGTGGATTCATGTTGTGGTGAAACCTTAGTGGCAGCATAACTAATTTGGTAATGGAACATTGGAACAGCCTTGTCATGAACTCTCAGCCGCACACCTAAGGCAGTGTGTTAATTGCGTGACAAAACGAGAGGACATATCTTATGGGTAAAGTTGTACACCTCTGCAGAGTAACAAACTATCTTGGATAGCCGTGTCCATAGTCAAGGACATGCTTAGTATGTTTTTTCACAGATTAGACTTTTGGTTTTTCATAAAATTTGGTTTGTGAACTCTTTTGGAGAATTGGTTCGGGTGGGATACCCGTAGATAGGTTAGTGTAAGGTTGGTGCCTGCACCAACGATATTATTTCAGTTATCAAGAATTGCTTTTACAAACGGTATTAAAATTTAGCTTTTGCACTTACTTTACAGTATTTACTCTAATTGTTGCTACTTGCTTTTGTGCAAATAACCATATTATGCCTTCCTTTGTCAGTACATATGCATGCATTGACTCTGTTAAATCTCCTGGTGTAACTTGTGGAGTACTTTATGTGCTCACCTTGCTTAATTCTGTTGCCAGAGGATGACATCTTCGACTTCGGTGAGGATTGCGACGAATAGGTCGCGTGTTACAGTCATTCGCCTATGGGCAGGCAGGATGGGCTGTTCCTTTCATTTATCTTCCATTGTTTACTTTTTGTGGTTGGCCGTGAGCCCTTTTATTGTAATACTTGGCCATAAGACCGTACACTTTGCTTTATCATAAAGTGGTGATTATGCATGATATGTATCCCTGTTACCCTGTGTGCACTAGCTTTTCCTGGGATAGTGCGATTAACACAGTGGGTTTCAGAGTTGTTGCTCTGGGATCCAACACACGTGCACGCCTCGAGATGAGTTTGTCTCCCGATGTATACATTCGGTTTGCTCATCCTTGCGGTGCTCCTCCTCCCAGATCTCATAGGACTTTTTGATATTCTACTCCTCAAAGTCGAGAGCCCACTAGTCCTTTGGGTGGATCTCAAGATCGATCCATTTGCGATAGCCACATAGGGGTTCCAGGGACTGTGGGTACACGGGAGAGGTTATTAGTGTGTACTTTAAAGGAGAAAAAAGTAGGGGAACACAGTGTAATTGATCCTTACCAGCTGTCAATAGCTGGTGGTGTCCGGATGAGTAGTTTGTGCAACCCCACTAACGCATACCCAGGCTGAGGCCGTGCTTAGACTTGAAGAACTTGTATAGATCTCGACACCAACATAGGGGCGGAGTCTCCGCCTCGGACGGGTGTTGCGGTAAACGCTCGATAGAAACATTCGGAATGGGGTTGTTTCTACGGGTGATGTCATTGCGAGGAGCTGACCTCATAGCACGCTCGGCTTGTTCGGCCTAGGACACAGCAGCCCTTGTTTTTTCATCGCGGGCAGCAGCAGACTTTCTTAGGTCGTGGGTCTCCTCACATTTCTTCATCATCTTGTCCCATTACTTCTTCAGCCTCTTGTCCATCCCGGTGTGGTGAAGTAAGCTCCGGTGTAATGTTGTATTTGTTTGTGTAGTGTTATCTCCAAAATCTCTTCCACCTACTTTTATAGGGCCCCGTGTAGCCTTTTCGCTGCATGAAGCTGCCCCATGTGATCTTCTCACTGCATAAAGCTGCCTCGCTTGGTGTAGTCACTGCACAAAGCTGGCACGTGTGGTCTTGTCACTACGCAAAACTACCCAGTGTGGTCTTGTCGGTACGTAAAGCTGGCCAGTCAGGTCTTTGTACTGCACAAAGCTGCACCCTTTGGTCTTGTTGCTACGTAAAGTTGACCCGTGTGGTCTTGTCGCTGCGCAAAGCTGTCCCATGTGGTCTTGTCGCTGCGTAAAGATGCACCCTTTAGTCTTCTCATTGCGCAAAGCTGGCTAGTGTGGTCTTGTCGCAAGGCAGAACTGCCCTATGTGGTTATGTCGCTGCACAAAGCTGGCTCGTGTCGTCTTGTCGTTGCGCAAAGTTGCCTCATCTAGTGTAGTCACTGTGCAAAGCTGGACTGTCTGATCTTCTCACTATGCAAAGCTGGCCAGTGTGGTCTTGTCACGATGCAAAGCTAGGCCATGTGGTCATGTCACCGCACAAAGCTATCTTGTGTGGTCTTGTCGCTGCATAAAGATGCACCATTTGGTCTTCTCACTGCGCAAAGCTATCCTGTGTGGTCTTGACATAGGTTAGAGCTGCCCTATGTGGTCATGTCACTACGCAAAGTTAGCCTGTGTAGTCTTGTCGTTGCGTAAAGCTATCTCGTCTGGTGTAGTCGCTGCGCAAAGCCGGCCCTTGTGGTTTTGTCGTTGCGCAAAGCTGGCCCTTGTCATAAAGCACGCCGTGACACCCCACTGGCTATAAAATGCATGCCTGAGCCATTGATAGTAGGAACAAATTTCTTCACCATCCTAGAGTGAGATACCATGACAGGTACCATGACAGACACCGAGGGGCCAATCGAATGTGGGTCACCAAGGGGGGACCTTCCGCTCAAAAGGAGGGAGGACTTCGGTGTGAACTACCGCTTGTTGCCAAACAGGCATGCTCAGCCAGTGTGACCAAAATGCGGACACATGGAGGACACGGTCGTGTAGGTGGCAGAAGGCCATTTGGATGACGGGTGACGTTTCTTCCGATGCCCATACCCCGGGATACAATTAGGCGACCGTTTATTTTATAGTACTGCTAATAGAGTTTTGATGTTAACGTTCCTTTCTAGTAGATGGCCAAATGCGACTTCGTGCGATGGATTGATCCTCCCTGTGAACGGTACGTTGTGAGGTATGTGGATACATTGTGGGAGTGAATCATGGTCAAAGCCATCTGGAGGGATGTACGACACGACGTACATGCTCTACATGGGGAAGCTAGGGAAGTACGGAGGACAGCCAAACTGCTATGGTGGTAGTGTAGGGGGGTCATGCCCAGGTTGACCCCCATCCTTGTCATGCTGAGGTGGTGTAGGACATGGTCTTGAAGACCCCCCCACGCGGTGCCATGCTGGACGGGGCGGCCCCGATGGACGCACCGTGTGTGCACCGGGCACCATTAGTGATCCTATCTACCATGGTGCGAGACTCCATCCAAATCACAGTACGAACATCAGCCTGTAAGGAAAACATGAAAAGGTAAATCCTCTTAGTGGCATTGCCAGAAGTGAACATTTACAAATATGATGTAACATACTATGACGTGAGCGTCCTGCGCGAGGTACGTGTCTGTGGGTGCTCGACGTGTGCTAGCCTAGTACATGTCCGAGGCTGATACTAGTACTCGCCGTACATGCTACTGTCATACGGGGTGCCCTCCTCCACACAGTCGTATAGCACGCCCTCCCACTGGGCTATCCACCCCCCCATCTTCGTCATCTAGTCCGTGCTACGTTTGACTCCCTCCCTGGAGTGCCTGCAGGAGGTAACATTTTGTTACAAGTCATCAAACAAATTAGCAGTAAAAGGATAGTCCTATGAGGCAGTCACTCATGCGTGAATGTTTTGCTGCACCGATTGCCCACGACTGGTAATAGAATGACTTAACGTAGGCCGAACTGGTGCATCACACGATGCACCGCATAGTTTGGTGCATCAACCAGAAAGCCCGGTCACACCAGCAGAGTGAGGACAGCCTGTCAGGAGTATGGCTCAGCAGTGCCGCAAGTGAGTATGGCTCCCAGCGCACGTCGTCAGCTGTGAGGCGGTCGAACTACTCCACAAAGGGCATATATGCCCACATAACCTGGACGTGCGCGAACTGTACCTACAAGGAACAACAGCTGTAACATACGATCATCCTAAATATGAAGGAATTAATTGCAAGTCAGACTACTTATCCGTCTACGACACCAGAAAGAACCCATCATAGGTTGGTCGATGTCACCCGGGGGTACATCTCAACCCCGTACGGAATCATGTCCTCGAGCATGGGCCATCCAAGGCTGAAGCACTCGAACGACCACAACTGTAGTAGCAGTGGACACCCCACGAGGACCGAGTTCGGCGATGGCCCTAGTGTGAGCGATGAGGCGCGTGTCGACAGTGTTGCCGTGGCTGGTGGTGATGAGCACCCAACCAAACAGCCATAGCAAGTACACCTCCAGGTGCCGTGAGACCTTCTACTCCTCTACAGTCGGGTCCATCCGTTCCACCTGAATGCAACCAAAAAGTGATTAGTACAGTACAACGTAAATGAGCGCATTGAGGATCGAACAAGAAGGGTGTCAGGCACGTACCTAAAACTGTGAGAGCTACCTCAACGACGGCCCATGTGTCTAACCTGGCGGGAAGACGTAGTACTCCTCTGTGGCGCCAAGCGAAAGGACTCCCTAGAACCTATCCAGCAGGTCCACGTGCCACCCAGCCGGGGCCTCCGATAGGAAGGTTGTAGCTCTCGCGATAGGAAGGCCAAGCAGTATGGAGGTGTCTTGTAGAGTAGGAGCCATTTACCTGAATGGGAAGTGGAAAGTGCGCGTTTCTAGCCGCCAATGTTCCACCAAAGCTGTCAGCAGAGAGCGGTCGAACAAGAAGCATTGCGATCGCTCTGCGCCGTCGTCCCCTCCTACAGGAAGGTCAGTCCGTCTTCGTCGGTGGCCTGCACCATCTGGGCGAGAGGGAGTAGCTCGACATTGCTTAGCCTGTGAAGCAAAAAAGGTTAGTACACAACCTACTTATGGCGAGAATACAACACTGCCGGACTACAAACCTGGCTATCCAACATGGGTCCAGCCTCCAGGCCACAAGAGGGGTGTGTGCGCGGATCACCCCTAAGTTAGCTGGCTCCTCTGCGCTCCTTAGAGGCAGAACACGACGTGAAGCACAATGCAGCCAGTCGACGTGCTCATCCAACAGGCCGTAAGGCCAGTCCGATCCGCGAAGCTCACGAGCCATACATGCAAAATGAATTCAAGTTAGCATTTATGCAGAACAGAAAACATCAAATATAAAGCAACAATAAATAGAACTTGTAAATAAACAAACAAAACAATACTAGGCTACCAGCAAAATAGCTAATACATTACTAAAAAGGGGGGAATACCATAACAATTGTACAAATGGTACATGCAATGTATGATGCAGTTAGTACAACATTACTCACGTCAAAAGTGCCAACTAATAAAGTACATATTACAATGGACAATTATTTGTAGTCTCCAACAACTAGTTGTAGAAACCATGTCGGTCTACCTACTGATCAACGGATGCCTTGCATAGTCTAGCTACATGACCCTCCCGATCGCATCGCTCGCAGTGTGCACCAAGCGCTCCAGCTTGTGCTTCGTCCATATCATTTGTAATACACCGGCTTTATCGCTGACCCTTCCCACCCTTTAGTATGTCAATATCTAGAATCTAGGTCCTCTCTACAATATCCAACGTGGTGAAGTTCCCCACAACCCTGAACCCCATGAGCTCGCCACACCACGCATGCATCGCCCTCTCCTTGAAGTACTCGGACATAAAGTTTGAAGGATCCATGTCCACACTCCCGCATACAGTGAGGACATGAGAGCATGGCTTGTGTAACAACTTTGTCTTGTTGCACGAGCAGCTAGGTTCATTTACATAATCTTCAAGGCATACCTTGTGAGTAACAAGGGCACGAGCTATCCCAAATCCGGCTCTATCCCAGAGTACCACGTCGAAACGATGCTCCATATTGCCCATGACGTGCACTATGTGCAATTGGCTCTTTTGTGTCTTCATCTTCATGTATGCCATAATTTTTTATGAGTACGATGTTCGTGGGTTGGCTGCATAAAGTGCGGCATTTGCATGCCTCTCCCTGAAATAGTTGATTGTGATGTGTAGAACACCTTCCACGATAGCAATACGGGCTAAGAATGAAGGCTCCTGAGAACCCAGTTGTACACCTCGGCAAGGTTAGTTGCCATTATGCCATACCTCGCGCTATCCGTGTTGTGCAACAGTGACCACTTCTCCAATGGTTCTCCCTTGATCCACTGTGAGAATCACTTGATGTTCCATGAGCTCCTCCTCCTCGGACCAGTTGCGTTAGGCTAATCCAGTGTTGTGAGACATTCGGGTTGGGCCGCCTCAAGCATGGGCTGCCCTTGTTCCTCTTATCGATGTACTTCCTACTGTGCTCATCCAACAATGCCCACAAAGCATCAAATCTTCTCTGCTAGTTCTGCATAGTCAGCCTCTTGAACAGCTTCATCAACGGTTGCTTCGAGAACTGATTGAAGAAGTTCACCCCTAGGTGATGAATGCACCATCTGTTCCTTATATCCAGCCAGGGGAAGGGCTCCTCGGGGTTTTCCTGAAGTTTTCTTATGACCTTCACTATCCCAGCATGGCGATCATGAATTATGCACACACCAGGATGAGCGTCGACAACTCCAACCCTCACATTTCTAAGGAATCACAACCAGCTGACGTAATTCTCACTTTCTATGAATGCGATAGACAGGGGCATAATTTGATTGTTGCTATCAACGCCAATGGCTGTAAGGATCTGGCCCTTATATTTACTAGTCAAAAAGGTCACGTCAACTCAGATCACAGGAAGAATATGGTTGAATGCCTCGATGCATGCACAGAAAACTAAGAAGGCCCTCTGCAACACTGCAAAACCTAGTGGCTATGTAGATGGCTTATCCTTCATAACGATATATGTACCCAGGTTCCTATCCTGCAACACCTGAAGCATACGAGGAAAGATGTTATAGAACGCCTCAAAAGACCTGAACCGTTTTTCAACGCCTTCTGCTTTGCACGCCACACCTTCGTGTAGCTAATCTTGTACTTGAATTTCTTCTCGATAGCCATCATGATGTGCATGGCCTCTATGTCCTTCTCCACTTTCTCTCCATACATCAGATTGGCTATAAATGTGAATGTTAGGTTATGATGCCTCGACAAAACATTACTGAGAATGTAGGAGTGCGGCTCCACCTTCGACACAATCCAGTGAGTCTCATACTTTAGTCTACATGCGTGCACCCTTTAAGGACAACCAGCCTACTCGCACTTCATGGTGTACTGCTCCTGGCTAGATTTCATGACTCTGAAAGTCCGCTGCATGGACAGGGCCCATAGCTTGATGAAATCTAGCAATAATGCCTTGTCAGCAAATATTGAATGCAACTGAACCTCTGTACATGATACTCCCATGGTGATTCGTGCTCGTTATATGCAGCAACACTCTCAGCATTAAACCAGTTCCATTCCTGCGAGATGAGAGTTTCATCCTCATCCTAACTGTCCTCGTTGTCCTCCTGTACAACTTCCTCTTCAGACCAAGCCATCTGGTCATTGCTCTCCATTTGATGCACTATGTACTCCACATGCTCCCTTTCATCGGCTTGTCCTATAGCCTCACCATGACATGATCGTTCTTCCTCTCCTCCATGTACTGCATCAGCCTCGTCACGAGCAACTTCCTTCTCTTCACCAATATGCGGGGCGCCTGAGCTGCTCGCTCCTCCCAGATGATGGTCGCTCACACGACCTTGCACAACTTCTACTGGGCATGGTTGCACAAGCATCACACACTCGTATCCACGGCACCGGCACTCTTGCACAAACCCCTTCCATGCAACAGTGCGCATCAATATTCGCAACTCCCATCTGATGTCCGTGGGAGACCAGCTCCAAAGCCCTTGTATGATGACACTGCACACCTCGAGGTCTAAGAAAAAACTATGGGTGAGCCAGTGCATCACATCTGTGATTTGAGCATTCTCGCCGTCCAAGTGTACCAGAGTGGCCTGCGCAAAACTGCTCAAGTCAATACCATTCGGACCTTCACGAACGGTGCCAACACCGTAATGCACTTTCAATGTAGTGGGTATCGGCATTACTGATGTGTGCCTGCATATATTTTCAATTTTGCAACTAGTCAAATCGCATCGCATATTACAGAAGTACTAATGTACTGTAATTTACATTTCAACGACCGTTCGCCTATTGTAATTAACTACACTACCTTTATAGTATTAACTTCCTATCAGCAGACTGCACACCGACGCCACTCTTGTCTCACTACTCGAGCTCTCTCCTACTGTAAATAATTCCTAATGGGTTCTGACAATTTACATGACGTATCGATTTAAATGCCAATACATCAATTATAACGGTACGCATGATTTTTTAATGTACTAACGACATTACATTCATTCGTAATTAATCATAAATGTTACGTATTATTTTTTCTACAAAGCTAATTATTAAATTCTTACAAAAATATTGACTGAATTTTGAATAACTACAAATTTCTACGGAGGCTTAATTTCTACATAACATTGACTAAATTTTCTACAACTACAATTTTGTATGCATGCTAATTTGTTAAGGATACTAATTTTCTATAAATATGTTCATTAAATTTTCTAAAAGTATAGGTTGCTACAGCTGCTAATTTTGTATAACTACATTGACTAAATTTTCTATACCAAAGTTGTACTGTTCTTCTCTGTATCTATAATTTTCTATGGATACTAATACTAAATAAACTATCTATTTCATATACCAAAAAAATGAACTGCAACATACAAAAATATTTACCTCACAAAAGTCACGAAACCTCTCTTTCCCCTCCCTCTCCTTTACTCCTCCCTCTCCTCTCCTCTCCTCTTCTCTGCCCTCTGTTCGTTCTCCGTGCGGCCAAGCGCCCGCTCGGCCGCGCAGTGCTTTTATATGTGCTTCCAGTCATCCAACCCTTCGGCAACTGGAACTGTAGTCGCCTAATCGATGGGTGACTAGAGGCAGTCGCCCGGTGGTTCGGTGACTGCAATTATTTCGCCCAACGGCCAACGGATTGCTTACGTGTCGTGCGGCCGTTGGGCGATTGGTTCCAGTCGCTCGACAGTTTGGCAACTGAAGCTCATTTCTGTTAAAAAAATTTCACGTGGGTATATTTCTGTTATTTCGAATAAAATATAGATTATTTCTAATAATATTTGAGAGTGAGATTAGCAGTAAGGGCTTATTTTCACCATTAGGCACTACATACCGCAAGTGTGGACGATTAAATATTTAGTTAATCACCAAGTAAAAGTTGATTTGGAAAACAAAACAAAACCAACATTAAAGATTTCTCCAGTTGTGCACTCGCATAGTCAGAAGAAGCGATATGTGCTGCAAATAAAATATATCACAAAAGCATTGATTGGCAGAAAGCAAATCACTCAATCAGAATGAGCTAATCTTAAGCATAAAGACTGAAACTCACAATCATCGAACCAGACAAATCACATTTTGTTAGAAAATGGTTATGGAAACTCAAAAAATTTTAAAACCATCGTGCAAATATGCTGTCACATATAACATTTCTTAGTTTTCCTCTATAATTAGGGATAAAATATTCTCAAGATATGGTAAATCGTGTACTATGGAGACATATATTGTTACATCCAATCTATGAAGCACCGAAACACACTTTGAATATAGTTATGTATTCTTGTTTGAGCTATTTTGATCACAAACAAATGCTCGGTCTGAAAATTGGGTGAACTTGAAGCAGCTGCAGCCCCTAGCTCCAGCTGCAAGGCTTCCCTATTCTAGCCCATCGACATTTGCATTTTTCATGGACAATCAAAGACTAAACATTCTGAGAAACACCTGAGTCACAGTACTCTAGAGGTCAAGAAGTGCTAGAAATTTCGAAACCACCTCAACCAAACCTCAAGATTTCTACATCCGAGCCTATTCATTGATGTGCAGTAGCATAAATCCAATAAAAAACATGTAACTGATTTCTACAGTTTTGAGGTCCATAATGCCACACTCTCACATATAAACCATGTGAAATGAACCAACTGCAGTGACAAAAAAGGAGAGCAAACATCGAAATCAGCATTGATCGTGCAAAAATAGCACATCCGCAAGTATATGTGTTGCCACTGAAATAGCGGCAAGTGTCGTGTTCTTCATAGGGACTAGATTAAGGCTAACGGTGCTCAACTAAAGGTAAGTTAATCGAAACAGGGGAGAAAATAGAAAACTAAACCTAAAACGACTACCGAATCGACCGAATGACTTAAACAATGAAAATGACCAAATGAACCCCTAGTTGCACGGACAAATTGACGAACGAACTAAACAAACACACAAACAAAAGACGATAGGACGAACCACCATACGAATAGATGTCACATGACTGAACGAACAACACAATGAGAAACTACATGGACGAACACACATAACTACCGAACGATACTAACTAACTACTGACCGCAAGACAAACAAGGAAGCCGGGAAGCACTGGGGCAGTCGAGAAAGAAAGAGGGTAAATCGGTCAACAGCCAACTAGACGATGGCAGCACAACACAAGACAACAAAAACAAACAACTATGATGAAACGATGAAAAAAGAGAGTCAAGAAGCACTAGGGGGTCTAGAAGCAAGGAGGGAGTCGAGATAGCAACGGAAGGGGAACGGTCGCTAGCTAGCTAATTCGTGCAAGACACTACAAAGACAACTAACACTAACTTCGGTACAGAACAGGAACACTACTAAAACTACCAACAAAAATTACTGGACACAAGCACTGAACAGGACACAGCTAACACACAAACCAAATACACACTCACTGAAATCAACTAAACCTAATTGCTAACAACTCAAAGTTAACTGCTACTAACTGAACACTGGAATCAATAATACATCACATACTGATATTATACAGACCACAATCAAAACATAAACTCAAAATTCACTAACTGACAGAGCACTACTATTGAACAAATATCTCAATTATTGAGCAGATACCACAGGAACATATTGCTACTCACAGAGATACTAATACAAGTGCATAGTTACAAACATTCTCTCACAATCACAAGCATCACTCCATAGATTGGATTAATAGTGCACAATTATCAATTAATGTGAGAATTAATCATGAAAAGAAAAATGAAAAAGGGAGAGCATGAACATCAAAACGAAAAAGGGAGAGGATTTGGAGATTAACCAATGAAGGGGAAGCCGAGGTGATGGAGCTCGTGGTTACTAAAGTTGTCACAGTCGTCGTAGGAGGATGCGGAGCAGGCATCGATGTTGTGGAGGCGGCGGCTCTTGGTGGTGTGGACAACGGTGGTGGAAGGTGATGTAGGGCGGTGAGTGCACCGAGGTGGGTGCGGATCTAGTGGAGAGAGATGAGCGGTGTTAGACGGAGGGCGCAGAGTGGCGACTCCTTGTGGAAGTGGTGGAGGGAGAGCAGAGAAGGGAGTCCAAGCGGCGGTGCAAGGTCGTGGTGGCGAACAAAGAGGAAAGATTTGGGGCAGCGAAGCAGCAGAGGAAAGGGGGATGGCGCGATGTAGGCGGTGGTGGTGACTAGTTGATGTAGATAGAGAAGGATGGTGTGCACCAGTGAGCTGGCCTGGCTTTGTTAGCGCTAGAGTTGGAGAGGAGGAGAAGAAGCACAAGGGGGCAAGGGAGAAGAAGCAAATATCGACCTTGATTTCTTGCAGGCTGTGGCTAGGGTTTTGATGATTGGGGCTTTGGCCATTGTGATTTAGTCCTTGAAGAATCTTTAATTTATAATGAGGTCTTTCCTATTATGATTTCTTCTATTTTGGCCCTAGGTCAGTCTGTTTTCGACATAGTTTGGTCCTACGTAGGGGTGGAAACGGATCGGATACGGTCGAATAGTCTCAAATACGAATACGAATTCATGTTTTTAAAACGGATACGGATACAAATTTGAACATTCTCGAATACGAATCAAATGTCGCAACGAATACAATTCGAATCGGATATATGCTTAATTCGGTCGAATACGAATATCCTCCTACGAATATCGTAATCGACCGGTTTTTCCGATTAGCTGTTTTAAATTCAAATTTTGACATTTGAAATTTCATCAACAAACAATCATCACAAATATTAATAAATCAAGTTCATATCCTCCACGACCTAGAAATATAGTATCTTATGGTTTACTATCATTCAGGTTATGTTTGTCTCTCAAGTCTCAACTGCCTTTTCCCCTAAGTTTGTCCTGGTTAAACATTCCTAGGAAACTTTAAATCCTCCGCAACCAAACATCAGTTGCTAACTTCAAACTCACAGATCAAAAGTTTGATGCACGGAACCAGCTAAAAATTATAGTGCAACATTAACTCTCATTTAACTCTCATTTGGGTAAATGGGAATGGAAAATCAATGGTAGTTCTTTAAAATAGTAGGCATCAGACAGTTTCCTTGTTGCAAATTCTAGACCAACAAATCTCATTAGAACAAAAATTTGGTTAGGATAAGAGAGTTTGTCATTCAGGATGTTCATAGGGTTCCAACATAGTATAATATACAAGTTAACACAATCCTAAAAGAAACTAATATTAACTTTAGTACATATTATATGCATTTGGCCTATCACACAGGCAATACCAAGAAAACAGCAAAAACATGTTGTCACCAATTATGTCGGACATATTAGGATAGTTATCCTGCTCTATTTGGTGCTATTCTGTTGTCAGTCTATTGCTGGATCTCTGACCTGTAGGGAAGGAGTGTTGAGTGGTACAAGGTACGTTTGAGGTGGTTTTGACCTTGTTCTCTGTTTTGGCAAAACTGGCAACCCTAGTCAAGTATCCTGGAAACTTTGTCTTAATTTAGTAAAAAGCAGGACCATTATTGGTCTATGGTTTGTAAGCGAAATTACAGACTACTAGCGTCATTGCACTAAGCTATAGGTAACAATCATATGTTAATGTGTGCTTCAGAAACATAAAAAAGCTTATGAGGAAAAGCATGCTATACTGAAAAAATCGCACAACCTGACCTTTCTGCAATAGCTCCAGTTTCATTCGGTACAAATTGACATATTTCCGATAGTAATCCCTGTTAAACATATCAAAGAGGCATAGCTAAAGACCGTCATGTTTAAAATAAATATACTCACATTATTCAGGAATATGATAGATGACAACTATGTTGTGTGAACAAAAGACCAAAACATTGTAAACATAGCTAAATGCAAGATCGCCAACAGCAACATATCAGTGCAACAGGTCAATACACAAAGCAGTACAGACAAGTGAACATGAATCAATGAATCATCAAACTGAAAGTGTTTTAACGCTAAGTCTTGGCTTCTGCTGATTGACTTAAAACATCAAGAGTGGTTGTTGTAAGGTTAGTACAAGAAACCAAATCAGCAATTGCTAGTATCATCTACAGCACAATAAAATGCTGATTTGCTATCTCTATTTGTCAGCAGATAGGCCTTGCCTTACTTAAGTCTGAGGCTCTGAGCTCCCTGAAGCTTCTTCAAAAAGAAAACAGGAAACAAAAACATGTATGTATCAAATCATTTAGTGCTTTTGCTGTCATTGACGACCTAAAGTAGACATAAAAAGAAAACCATCAAATCAACAGGTTTCTTAAATTGCCCTGAAGAACAAATTTCAAGTAATTCTCAAACCCACCATGTCTAAGAGATTACGAGGGCCTACATATTAACAAAAATGTATCTCATATATATATATATATATATATATATATATATATATATATATATATATATATATATATATATATATATATATATATATATATATATATCATCGCATCCAGTAATAGTTGTACCGATTCAACTATATTTTTTCTGTTCATTTCACATTGCCTATCAAGTTGAACAAGGAAAGAGTTGCCAAGAAACTCACAGTCACTGCCCCAAGTAACTCCAAGAAGTTTTCCTCAGTCTTTTGCGAACATCTGCTAAAACAGATCTCTGAGCACAGATGGTGAAATAATCACAAAGATTCAAGATTTGCTGAAGCTGGATTTCATCAATTGATAGGACCTACAGAGATAAGAAGAAAAATGTAAGGAGGCAACATTCAAATCATCCTGAAGTACTCAAGTAACTTAACACATTTACACTTTGCTACCGAAATGGCAGCAGGTAGCAGCAGTCGCCGGCCGCCGCACATGGAAATGGGAGGGCAATCGAGCGACGGAGGCACGGAGCGAGTACTAGTTAAGGAGTTCGCTCGGTTGGGTTCTTGAGGAATGAGGATTGACCGATTGAGGAGTTGAGGACTGAGGAAGTGAGGAGTACTAGTTGGGGTCTTGAGACTCTTGAGTACTAGTTGAGGAAATGACCGAATGTGAAGATTGAAGAATGAGTGATGGAGTGGAGTGAGGAGATGACCGAATCTGAAGATTGAAGATTGAGTGACGGAGTGGAGTGAGGATTGAGGCGTTTGCTCTCGCCTCTCGCAGTCTCGCTCGGTACTTGCCAGTCGCCACGCCAGTCGCCACTCGGCACATCGGCAGTCGGCAGCACTCGGCACTTCGGCCAGAGCCCAGAGCAGCATAGTCACAGAGCACTAGAGCAGCAGGTTGACTGATTGACCGAATGGCCGGTTGAGATATCAGATCTCCCGCCGTCCCGCGCGTGACTCCCGCCTTTCGTTCCCGTGCCGCCATGCGGCTGTGCCATTCGCCCCATGGCGAATTGGCTATTGGCAAGCCGGCGGCAATGCGTCACTGGCTCATTTTCATTGCATCAATGTGGCAGTGTGCCAATACTGATCGAATAATCTCGAATACGAATACAAATACGAATGTGAATGCGAATGTTCTCGAATACGAATACGAATGTGAATACGAATATTCTCAAATACGGATACGAATATTCTCGAATACGAATACGAACATTTTCGAATACGGATTTTTGCTTACCACATTCATGTTTTCTCGGATACGAATATCGGATAAAACGAATTATCCAATACCGACTGAAATTTTGAATCTGAACCCTCTGTGTATCACTGCACTAGTTCTAGATCAAAGCTAGTGCACACAGTCAAACAGTGATAATTATATAACCAAAGATGATTTATCATAATAATAGAGAGTACCGTCATTAAAGCCACTTAGGGCCTGTTTGGAACAGAGGAATTTCACAGGAATTTTGCAGGAATTTTGCAGGAAACAGTTCAATTCCCGCAGGAATCGGGAAAAATTCCCGCATTCCAAACAGGGCCTTAGTATCAAAGAGGCTACAAAACCTCATTGAAATACAAAACTCAAAGCGGAAGCAAATAAAATAAACTCTGAAGATAGCCCATTAATTCACCACAGGCAATTTACTAGGGAAGCACAACCTAGACCTCTGGAAAGCCTTCGTCGAATCCGCACACAAAATAGCCGCAGTCTCCTTCTGCATCTTCGTACTCCTCTAAGATGATTTGTTGATTGCAAGGTGAGTATATAGAGTACTCCATAGGTTTTGAAGAAAATGCAATTATACGGAAGGCTTAACAAAAAAAAGGATAATATGGTTCTTTTGCACAAAGCAGCACTTGTAAGTTCAATTACCATTATAGATTTCCAAAAATCAATTTAATAAATTAATTGCAATAATGTAAACTAGATAATTTCTAGTGAAGATTCTAGCTGCCAACTCTAGTATTAATGCTCTAACTGCCAAGGTTCAATGAATCTAGTTCTGTCTACCTGACTAGCACTATCTGCCAGAGCACACCTAAGAGCTCTAATTACTCCTAGACTTCCCAAAAATTTTACTTTGAAACCAAAACCAAGATCTACCATGTGAAAGCGCACATTACCAGTCCTTCATTATGGGCATGGCTATTCGAATAGTTTTACACTCTACAGAGATGGTATGACTTTACCCATGAGAGATAATCAACATATACTATCCATCTGATACACTTCCAAGGTGTGCGAATAAGTGATTATCACAAGGCCTTTACAATACACTAGTATAACTAGAATCCACCCGCTAAGGTTTCACCGCTAAATAGGTTTAGTCTACCCAAGTCAGAAGCCCCTCTTGGGCTGTGTGGTAATGCAGCTATCAGACATCCACATTAACACTTTGGCGGAATCTAAGCTAGGCTGTTACAAATTAATTAGCTAGGTCATACCTATTTATACTTATGGTTGTACGATAGTACTCAGTTTGCACAATCACAAGCGTCGGTCCTTAATTGATTAGGGTGACACATTCACGATATAATGTCTCGTGCTCATTCTGCACCAACCCAAACTTATCATCCGCCCAAGTCTAAATCATTTTTATCATTTTATTTTACTTCAAAAATAGCAGTAATACCTATTTCTACAAAGTTACTAAAATAAAATGATTAAGGCATATGGTAATAATTTTCCCACCCCTAGGGTTGTAATGATTGAGGAGCTTGTCTAAGTAGTTACTACCATGTCTAGAATTAACAAACAATATTATAATCTGAATATTAAGATAAGGGAATCCTAAGGTGACAAAGACACAGGGATTTCAATATCAAATGAGGCTATAACAATGTTAGAATAACTAATGACCTTAAGACAAGTTATCATTTTATGTAAAATAGCAATGCATGTAAATTTAAAATAATAAATAACTTTGACAAAATTTGGAGTGATATGTTCAAGGTAGACTTGTCTTCTATGACTAGGGTCTCTTCTTGCTGGCCGAGAACTTCTTTGATGACATCGGGTTCTACTCGTAAAACGAGAAAGCACAAAAAATAAATACAAATAAAATCAAAAAATATATGTAATATATACTAGAAGAAATATTAGGATTTTATATGTATTTAAAAACTTGAATCGTTGGATTCGTAGTTCAGACAACGGAGAATGAGTGATCGGAAGATCGATTAGAAAGAAAATTCCAAAAAATTCACAAACGAGGGAATATTCCATGGAATCTTCTTTTTGGCTATATTCTTGGGTTTATTTGTGAGTATGTCAAGTGGGGCCTACTTGTCATAGACTCAAAGCACTCAAATGAAGCAAAGAACAGAGACTTCACAAGATAACAGATCAACACAACACACAAGCATTCATGGCATTGGCCATGGACAAAGTTGGGCGGTGGGGATAGCATTGTAAAGGGGCAAAATAGAGAGGTGGCTCATTGGGGAACGAATAGTTGGCAGCAATACGGCTGGTGGGGCACGGCAGCGGTGCGGGCAGCGCTCAGAATGACCGACAACATGGTGAACAGGGAAGACAACGCACATGCATGGAACACAAAGAAAAGGAGTGAGCATGGGCATGACATCAACCCAAGGAATGCGATGATGCACTCGGTTCGATCGGAGAATGAACAGATTGGCCTAGTCATGACAACGCCCATGAAAACAAAGGAGTGCTCCGATGTGGGACTTCCTCGGCAATGCATTGGACAAACAAAGGTATGGAATACATAGAGGGTGTGATGGTGATTGTGCAGTAGCAAAGAATTAGGTTTTAACTCACTAGAGGAGACAAATCAACGACGGAGGACGTAGTAGAGCATTTTTAGAAAAACTCGATTTCTATCAAATGGCTAAATAAAAATCAAACTAACTTCACATGAGGGTGCACTATAGTCGGGAACATGAAGTGATGCGAAAAGACCTCAAAGAAATTCACCGGAGGGTTTGAAACGTGAGTTGTAGCGGTGAGCAATTTCGAGAATGGAGGGCTCTCAGTGGTGGTGGCATTTTGGGGGTTGAGAGGACTTGGTAGGGGTTGGAAAGGGTTAAGAGGGTTCAAGGGATCATATACAAGGGTTTGGAATAGATAGAAATAGACTCAAATTTGCGGGGTTTGGTTTTGAGTCCGTTTAGGAAAGTTCGACATAAAGGCAAACGAATGAATGAATCGTGAAGGGACCAGAAGGAATAGATTTCTTGCGTGATTTGGCGCAAGTTTTATTTCGACAAGAAATTAAGATGATACTCAGTTGAGATGTTGCCTTTGGGGAGGAAGGAAGGTGCCATGGTGTATAGCCTGTTGCTCTCTAGTTTAGTTCGGCTAGAAGATGAACAGTGTGCATGAATAGTGACTGATGGTAGAGAGAAGGAAAGAAGAGAGAGAAAGGAAGGAAAAAGAAGAAAAAGAAAGGATGGGCCAAAACAATAGGTTGGGTCTAGAAAATAGAAGAAACAATTTTCTAGAGATTTGGATTTTGGGGGACTTGGATTCGAATTTTTAGAATTTAAATTCAAATTTGGAATTTCAAGTTGGAATTGGAATTTAGATATTCCTTCCAGAATTACACATAAAATCAAAATAAAATCCAGATACTTTTAAATAATTAACTTGAAATTAAAAGTTTAAAGATAGCGAATTTTGGGATGTTACAAACCTAACCCTCTTAGAAATAATCTCGTTCCCAAGATTCGAATAGACTGGGAAAAAGGTTAGAAAACTATGCTTTTAGATCCTCTTCGCGCTCTCAAGATCTAACTCTGAATGGTTGCTCCACTGCATTTTGCAGAACTTGATGTTCATGCTTCTTGTGCGATGCTCGGCCTTATAAAAAATTATGACTAGAAACTGTAGATAGGTAAGGTCCTCCTTCAATTCCACTTCTTCCGTAGGCATATGCTCTTCTGATATTCGGAGACACTTCTTCAACTGAGACACATGAAAGACGTTGTGCACATCTGACAACTCCGGCGGATGTTCGAACTGGTAGGCAACATCTCTTCTGGATAGAACAAGAAATGGTCCAATGAATCTGGGGGCAAACTTCCAACTAACTCTGAAACGACGCATTCCCTTGAGTGGTGAAACTTTTAGATACACATGATTGCTCGGTGTAAGCTCTAACATCCTGTGACGATTGTCCGCATAACTTTTCTGTGTTATTTGTGTTGTTCTCAATCTCTCTTGAATCAAGCAGACTTGCTCTTCAACTTGCTTCAACACATCTGGTTCAAACACTTGTCTTTCTCCTGTCAATTTTCAATACAATAGTGTTATGTATTTTCTGCCATACAAGTTTCAAACAGAGACATTTGTAAGCTCAACTGCAAACTATTATTGTAGGAGAATTTTGCATAGGACAAACTTTGATCCCAACTAGTTTTATTTTCCAAGGCACAAGCTCTCAACATGTCTTCTAGGATCTGATTTACTCTTTCTGTTTGACCATCTGTCTAAGGATGATATGCTATACTGAAATTCAAATTTGTGCCCAAAATCCCAATTTTTGCCAAAATCATGAGGTGAATTAAGATCCTCAATCTGACATGATCTTCTTTAGAACTCCATGCAAACACACGATCCTTGACATATATAGCTCTACGAGTCTATCTCTAGAGTAAGTAGTCTTTACTGGGATAAAATGTGTGACTTTCGTCAGATGATCTGCAATAACCCAGATTGAATTATACCCTAACTTTGTTCTTGGCAGACCAGTGATGAAATCCATGCCAATTTCTTCCCATTTCCACTCGGGTATCTGCAATGGTTGCAAAATCCTGACGAATCTTTAGTGTTTAGCTTTAACCCATTGGCAAACATCATACAAAGCTACATATTTAGCAATTTCTCTTTTCATGCTTGACCGCCAATATTTTTCTTTGAGATCTTGATACATCTTTGTACTTCTAGGATGAATCGAATGTAGAGTCATGAGCTTCTTTTAGATGAATCGAATGTAGAGTCATGAGCTTCTTTCATAATTAACTCCTTTACATCTTTTTGGTCGAAAACAAGGATTCTTTTCCCAAACCAAAGAATACCTTCATCTTTGAAAATTTAGGTGCTTTACATTTCTTCATGTTATCTTTGATTTCCTTAACAACTTGTCATCTTTCTAGGTAGCTTTAATATGACTTCCAAAGTTAGTTGCACCTCCAAAGTAGCTAGGAATCCTTCCTCTACTACTTCAAGATTGAGTGGCTGAAATTCCTCATGAAGTGCATGATGATTGGAAAATGGGCATGAACCCGCCTCCGCGTAACTAGAGACAAGTTGAGTAAATTTAATTGAAAATGTGGATACAATGAAATCAGGTATTGCAGGTCCATTACTTCTAAAATTAATACATTTACATTAAAATTCTGTTAATTATATCTCTTTACGAGAAAACCCCTGATGAAGAACTCCAACATAAATGTTGCAACAAATTACAACATATGACAATTACAAAATATACGAGGAATGGTCTTCAATCTTGGCGTCGTTGATGGATGCTTGCTCGAGGTAGGTCGAACACGGCAAAACAACTTTGGTATATTGACCATGGCATATCAAGCACGGCAGGTCGACCGTGGTAGAACGACCATGGATGGTTAGAGCTATATGCGTAGTCGATGGTCGTAGATACAGTGCATGCAGATGGTTGTAGCTATAGTACTTGGTCGATGGTCATAGCTACAGTGCATGTAGATAGTCCTAGCTATAGTATTTGGTCGATGGTCATAGCTACAGTGCATGCAGATGGTCATAGCTACAATATTTGGTCGATGGTCATAGCTACAGTGCATACAAATGGTTGTAGCTACAGTACTTGGTCGATGGTCGTAGCTATAGTGCATGCAGATGGTTTTAGCTACAGTATTTACAGATGGTCGTAGCTACAGTGCATAGTTAATGCATAACTGAAGCAAAGGGTTTTTAATACGACTAGCGTGACACGTAGTGTAATATAAGTTTTAGCAGTGTTTTACTCCGCCTTGTACTACTACTAGAATTGCATAGCGCTTGCAAATACTTAGCATTTCCATGTAGCATAACTGAGACAAAGGTTCATTTTATTTTATTTTACTGGCACCATATACCCACTCCTAATTCGTACCCATTTGAGAGGACTGAATTGAGGAAATAGGGTCTTTAAACTTCTCACCCTTGGTTTGTATCCATTTGTAGAGGACTAAACCTAAGAAATGAGGGATCAAGTACTCGTTCTTTGGGTTTGTATCCACTAATTGGACCGAACCAAGAGGCAAAAGCATAAATCAAAAAAATATATAAAGCACCTTGATTCATACCACGATGGCCGAACCAAAGGGCAATAGCGAGAATACTCCATGATTCGTACCACGATGACCGAACCCAAGAGCGAAGGGAGAGAGGAGGAAGAAGAGCAAGAGCTATACCTTCTTACCCGGATTGGTTGCTCTCTCTTTCTCCTCTCTCAAGTTGTTGTGTGTCTCCCTTTCCAACGATTACCCAGTGTCTCCTCTTGCCCTTTAGGTTCTTCCCCCGTTCTTCCTCCCGAGCCCACTATTTATACAGCAAGGATGAGAGGGAGGTTGATTTGAGGGAAGTTACAACAACTTCTATGTTTGATTTTTTTCTATCTGCTAATGGGCAATTTGAGCGCTGTAGCTGGCTTCGCTTGCGATTGTGCAGGACGTGCACTATTTGGACTCCATCCCACCTGTAGGCTATGGCTAAACCATGGGCCATGCAGGTTCCTATCTTTCTTCTTTTCTTTTCTATTATTTATTAATTTTTTATAGTGGTCGGTTACTTGACTGAGTATGCAGTGCTTCAGCCACGGTTGCTGAACATGCATTATCTGGGACTTCCAATCATTCTTTTGATTTCCATGTGCTTTGGCCGAAACATGGCCCTATTAATGATTACTATTAATCACTATTAATCATTTAGTTGGAGAGTGCTTAACTTCTACATGCATGCAGTTATGGCGCCACTTTTGTTTTTTTATTACTTGCACTTGTACATATATAGTCCAAGCTTTTGACTAAGATGAGAGATGTCGCGAACAATTTGGTGTGTGATGCAGCACCTCCTCAAACTGACATCAAAGAAAATATCGTGATCGAACCAATGTGGGCGACCAACATGGTGAAATCATCGTGGTCAAAATATCATAGTCGATCCATCGTGGTCAAAATATCATGGTCGAACCAACATAGTCAAACCATAATGGTTGTTGACCAATGTGGTCGAAATATCATGGTCAAATCATCGTTGTCGAAATATCATGGTCGAACCAACATGGTTGAAATATCGTAGTCAAACCATACTAGTCGTCGACCAACATGGTCGAAATATCATGGTTAAAACCAACATGGTCAAAATATCGTGGACGAACCACCATGGTCGTCAGCTAACGTGGTCGAAATATCATAGTCGAACCATCATGGTTGAAATGTTATGATCGAATCATCGTAGTCGAAATATCATAGTCAAAACAATATGGTCGACCAATGTGGTCGACATATTATGGTCAAACCATCGTGTTGAAATATCATGATTGAACCATCGTGGTCGAAATATCATGATCAAACTATCATGGTTGTCAACCAACATGGTCAAAATATCCTGGTCGAACCATCATGAATGAAATATTGTGGTCGAACCAACATGGTTGAAATATTGTGTCGACCAACGTGATCGAAATGTCATGGTCGAACCAATATGGTCGAAATATCATTGTTGAAATAACATGATCGACCAACGTGATCGAATCAACGTAGTCGCCACAACATGGTCGATATTATGTGATCAAACCAACATGGTCGACATCGTGTGGTTGATACAACGTAGTCAAAACCAACGTGGTCGAAACCAGCGTGGTCGAGACCCATGTGGTCAAAGACCCAGTGATCCTTGCGGTGGGGTGGGTGCGTCGCGGCGATTTTCATTTAAACTTTAGTTGTTTTATATTGTAATGGAATTTTAGCCATCGGCATAATTTTTTAATTTGATGATTATTTATTTTAGATACATTTATTCATGTTTTAAGTTCAAGACAAAATCAATGTCAACAGTTCAGGCTGATTATCTTGAATCGTCAGATTATTGTAGTAGCCCTTCCTGCTCAAGACAAAATAATGTTTCTATATCTTTAGAGCATGAACAATTGTGGCTAACTCTAATTATGGGTTAGATTGTTCTCCTCATGCGAACAAAATTATCTTGATGCATAAGTTACCACTCTTCCTTCTTGCATCAAAATACAACCAAGACCTTACTTGGATGCATCACAAAAAACTTCAAATTCCTTCTAGATATCTGGGAGTATTAACACCGGTGCAGAAGTTAACCTCTTCAATTCTTGAAAGATAACCTCGCAGGCTTTAGTCCTTTTAAACTTCTTCTCCTTTTTCAGCAACTGGGTGAGAGTTCTCACAATCTTTGAAAAACCTTCGACAAAGTGATGATAATATCGTACTAAACCAAGAAAACTTTTGATTTTTGGCACTGACTTTGGTTGTGTCTAATTAAACACATCTTTCACTTTTCCTAGATCAACAGACACTCCTACAAAAATCACATGCCCCAAGAAAGCTAATTGATTCATCTAAATTAAGACTTGCTAAACTTGGCATACAACTAGTGTTCTTTGAGTTTCTCCAATATTATTCTTAGATGTTCTTCATGTTCTTTCTCATTCTTGGAGTAGAAAAGAATATTGTTGTTTCTTGTATATCCTCCAGTCTAATCTTCACTTGATGGTAAACTGACCAAAAATCAATCTTGGAGAAGACACAAGATCTTTTTAATTGATCAAATAAATCATCAATCCAGGGCAAATGACATTTGTTCTTGATTATCACATCATTCAAAGATATGTAATCAACACACATCCAAAGATTGTCATCTTTCTTTTTCACAAGAAGTATTGGTGTTCCCCATGGCAATGAATTTGGTCTAACAAAACCATTCTCTTACAACTCCTGAATCTACCTCTTGACTTTGGTTAGATTGTTTGCTAGCATACGGCAAGGTCTCTTAGAAATTAGAGCTGTACTAGGTAACAAATCAATGACAAACTCAATCTCTCTATCTGGTGGCATTCCTGGTAAATCATTGGGAAACATATCTGGGTATTCCCTCACTACAGGCACATCTTCCAAAGTTATCCCCTTCAAGCTGTTTAACACATACCCACTCTTCGAAGGAATCAAATAATGTTGATGCAGGTACTGAGTTAACAAAAAACTTACCAAGAACAATGTCTGGTGCATCCTGAGCAGCTTCTGCAGAGACACAGTTAACACATCCTCTTCCCATGGACTGTGGAGTTTTGGAGTCTACGGCACTCCATGTCCTTGACCGATTGCTAGAATTCGCATTGGCGTGGCCCCCAAGTTGAAGTGAACATGGGTCACATCTTGACGCTTCTGAGGGCAATTATTGGCATAATGCCCCATCTCCCTACAATTGAAGCATTGCACTCCTGCAACAGAAGTCTTGTTTTGTTGAGGCTAGCCATTGTTACCTTATCGAGGTGCTTGTGGAACAGGGCGGAGTCCAGTGAACAACATCCTTGGCATACTTGGCACTGAGGGCCTACTGACCTAAGGTGTCTTAGGATGATGTTGAGAACTGTAGGCACCATACTGAGATTGGGATTTCCTCTTACAGGACTCATATAGCTGGTGTTGAGCATCTTCCTAAACAAGGGACTTTTGTTGACCATGTGCTAGAATGTCAAGAAGTCATTTGACACTAGTTAAACTTTGATGTTGGGATCAAGTCCTTCCATGAAGCATCAAATCATAGCTCCATCTGTTGCAACATCTTCTGGTGCATACTTGGATAGTTGAATGAATCTATTCAGATACTCTCACACACTGAGGTTACCTTACTACAGCTTATGGAACTCCCTTTTCTTCATCTCTATAATTCTCATTGGAATGTGTGCAATGCGAAAGGCTTCAACAAATTTGGCCCAATTGATGGCTTGGACATCCTAATGGGTAGCACAATAATTCTCCCACCAACTAGATGAGTTCCCTTCAGTTGATGAGCGACATATAGAACTTTCTCCTGATCATTGCACTGGGCCAAGATTAGTTTCCTCTCCACATCCTTAAGCCAATCATTAGCTTCCAAAGGATCAACTGAACTGGCGAAGTAGGAGGTCTGGTTCTCATGAACTCCCTAAGTTGGAATGTGGTGCTTAGACAGGTGCTTGATGAACTTGATTCTGAGCAAGGGCTTGAATGAGCTGTAACTGTATAGCCATCATCTGTTCCATGGTGGGTGCTTGAACTAGAGGTGGTGGTCGAATTGAAGCATTGTTCCCTGGCTGAGCATTGGCTCCACTACTATTGCCTGCATTACTCCTTCTGTTCACCATCTAAAGTGGCAACTAGGGTTAGCAAAAGGTAAGAGGGAAGAAGCACATATAAGAGATCGAGGAACAACTAAACAACATCCCAAACAACCACTTAAGAGAGAAGCAAACACCAACTAGGAAAAACCTAGATTAAAAAACAAAATAGTTTTGAGGATGGATGTACCACAAGAGCACAAAGGCTTGGTACAGTCCACCTAGCACACCAACTAATAATATATAAGTGTTATAAGAACATACAACTTTATCTGGATACTACTAACTCAGGAACTACTGCTCATCCTCAATGATGATATGCTCCACTGGATTCTCCTCAAACACATTCTCACTAAGCCATCAAAGAAATTACAAAGGAAAGAGGATCTAATTACCATTCCAAAAAGGTGAATAAGCAGCTCGATAAGAAAGAATGCCATGACGAAGGTAAGGATAGAACGACAACGAGAAAATATGAGGACATCATACTATTACAATTTTATTTTATAAAAGAAATTTTGAAGTTTTCTAGTAACGACCATTCTAACTGTGTATTTATACGATGATCCCGGAATGGATTTATATAATCTCAGTGTATGTAGATGACCTGAATATCATCAGAACCTTGGAAGATATAAAGGAGGCAAGTTTCTACCTGGAGTCAGCAATCAAAATGAAAGATTTGGGTAAAACCAAATATTGCTTAGACTTGCAGCTTAAGCATATCTTGGAAGGAATATTAGTACAATAATCCATGTACACTCAAAAGGTGTTAGAAATGTTTGGCTTTGAAAAGGCATACCCTTCGAAGGTACCGATGGTCGGGAGATGTTTACAGCAAGACAAGGATCCATATAGACCTAGAAAAGAGGGGGAGGAAGTCTAGGAGCACTCATGTATTTAGCAAACTGCATTAGACCGGGTACTGTATTTGCTGTAAACCTATTAGTAAGGTACAATGCAGAACCTACCAAAAGGCATGGCAAAGAATAAAGGACATTTTCCGATATCTCCAAGGAAGCAAAGATCTTGGACTATTCTACAGAAAGAATCAAGACTTGAATATGACTAGCTATACAGATGCTAGGTACCTATCAGACCCGCATATAGCTAGGTCATAATCAAGCTATGTATTCTTATGTGGTGAAATTACAATTTCATGGAAATTGTCTAAACAAATTCTTGTATCGACTTCAACAAACCACACGGAAATCATAACACTGTATGAGGCCGCATGAGAATGTGCTTGACTTCAACGAATGGTTCATCACATCTAGGAGTCATGTGGATTGAGCATCATACAAACTCCCAGAATTATCTATAAAGATAATACAGCTTGTGTTGCACAAGTGCAGACGGGGTATGTAAAGAGTGATTTTACAAAACCTATCAACCCTAAGTTCTTCTATACTCATGAATTGCAAAAGATGAACAAAATTAAGATATTGCATACTAAGTCATATGAAAATCTTGCAGATTTATTCACTAAGTCACTTCCAACATCTAATTTTCAAAGATGTATATGTGAAATTGGAATGATGAGATTTAGAGAAATGCAGAATTCAAGGGAGACTTCTCATGAGTTCACTATTAAAACTTGATTACGAAAATCGAGTACCCAAAGAATAAATCATGTAGATTGAATGAAATTGGGTAGATTGTACTCTTTTTTCCTTGACAAATTTTTCTGAAGTTTCTCTGCCAAGGTTTTTAATGAGGTATTCGTGCAACATAACATTACATGTGCCATATACTCTTTCTCCAAATTTTTTTCACTGGGTTTTTATGGAGTTTTGATGAAGCATGATCGTGTCGAATGAGCGCCCAAGGGAGAGTGTTAGGAAATCTAGGTCTGGACCTATAAGCCCAGCTCATTGGTAGGCACCTTCCACTTAGTCTATAAATAGAGGGGTTCCTATTGTCATCTCTTGTGTTCTCTATTATTATATTGCATTATTCTGTTTTTGATCCACCCCTTTTGTATAGGAGGAATCGATCGGACTGGGCTCGCCAGCGACGGTTCCTCAACAGCACTTACCTCTTGCCGCATACCATGAGGCATATTGTTGTCCAAAATTCAACCAAGCATATATCTGTATCCAGCATGTGTAAATCGAGTGCAATAATTCAGGGCAAAGGAAAAGGGATAAAGAACACACATATCTCACAAACAGAAAGTAATAGCGCAATATTGAATCCTTTTTTTTTTTCGAGAAAAGGCAATATTGAATCTGAAATGCGATATTTACCTCTATTTTTCATGTCATCCCTCTGCTAAAAAGATCACCAAAAGGACACCTCAATGGGCAACTGAGTAGATGTCTATAGGTAGTGTTACATCTAAAAGTGTAGCGTGCAAAAGGAACATCTGAGATTAATCCGAGCAGATGTGATATGATAAAAAATGCAACAAATTGTACTAATTAGTCTTTAGGTATAAGCTACCATGTAAAAACATAACCTGCAAACAAGGAACACCTAACTGGGTTGGCAGAAAAAATATGCTGAATTATCTTCTCAAAGATTCAGCAATCAATGTAAAAGAAGATGATGAACAAAATCGATGCAATTAATTACAAAGTTCTTAACAACTGTAGGTTGCCTAAAAAGCCGAGGAAGAGCTGTTCCGCAGTACCACTCAAAGAGAAAAGAGATTTATTACTGAGTTCTAAACTACTCAAGAAAAAGATGAACATCTTTTTCACAACACCACAGAAAAGCGAACCAACCTCACCTCGGAGAAACCATGTGCTGATGAATTATTATTTTTATTTTTGTTCAGCATCTGAAAAAGCATGCGAAACAAATGTAAGAAGAGAGGCTATATGAGAAATTTGTAAGTTTTAATCTAAGTCTAAACATCAACATAAGCTTTAATCCCTAGATCAAACATGAATACCTAGCATTAACATTAGAGCGGAAGCGTGATTTACATACCGGAACTGGATGAAGCCATGAGGGATGTGGTCGGTGGCGCAGCGAAACTGAGGTGGCCGACGGCGTGAAGGAGGTCGCCGGAGTTGCGGCAGTCGCCGTGTGCACGAACGGAGAGGTCTGGTCTTTGTTCACCGTAGCGCCCATCATAGATCGGTCTTATTAGGGTTTTGAGGCCTAGAACAACTCATCCCCTTGCCCTACCAAAAAACCCTCGTATATATGTGGCGCTAGGTGACCGGGACCAAAAACCAAGTCGTTGGTAACCACCTTCGATCAAGGTGGAAAGTGGAGACGTGCCTCCCTAAAAACTCCGAACTAATAGCCGAGATAACCCCAACATTCTCCCCTTTGATCGAAAGGCTAACATCATAAGCCCATTCTCAATAAAACAGCATACCAAGGCAATGTGTTGCATGGCTAATTAAGTGCCGTACAACCCCAGTACCTATAGTGTACTATCTTATCTCGAAATGGATATTCATTATACTTAATGGGAGTTGGTTTGCTTTAAGGTCCTTTTTATCCAGAATCAGAGGCTTTCCAATAAACCCATGCCGGCAACATGATCACGAAAAATAATGGGTGGTAAGCCTTTAGTAAGCGGATCCGCAACCATTAACTTAATACTAATATGCTTGATACTTATGGTTTGATCCTGGATTCTATCTTTCACAACATGATACTTAATGTCAATGTGTTTGGCAGCACCACTTGACCTGTTGTTATTTGCATAAAGGACTGCGGGTTCGTCATCGCAGTATAAGGTGAGTGGTTTAGAGATGCTGTCTACCACTCTAAGTCCCGGGATAAAGTTCTTAAGCCATACAGCCTGCCCGGTAGCCTCATAACATGCCACAAACTCAGCTTGCAACGTTGAAGATGCCGTAAGGGTTTGTTTGGAGCTATTCCACGAGATAGCTCCTCCAGTGAGTGTGAAGATATAACCTGACGTGGATTCCTTAGTATCAACACATCCCGCAAAATCTGAATCTGAATAACCAATAACTTCAAGGTTATCAGAAAACTTAAATGTGAGCATGAAATGCTTAGTAGCTTGCATATAGCGCAAAGCTTTCTTAACGGCTTTCCAGTGGTCCGGTCCTGGATTTGACTGATATCTGCCAAGCATCCCGGTTACAAAAGCTAAATCAGGGCGCGTACATACATGAGCATACATAATGCCTCTGACAACTGAAGCATAAGGAACCGACTTCATCTGATCAGTTTCATATTGGTTCCTTGGACATTGAAATGTCCCAAACTTATTGCCCTTAACAATAGGAGCAGGCGAGCCAGAGCACTTATGCATATTGTATCTCTTCAGTACTCTGTCAATGTATGCCTTCTGAGATAAACTTAATGTTCCTTTGGACCTATCTCAGTGAATTTCAATGCCAAGAACATAAGAGTCATCACCGAGATCCTTCATATCAAAAAATAGATGAAAGAAATCTCTTGGTCTCAAACAGCATATCCTTATTGCTGCTGGCCAATAAGATATCATCCACATAAAGTACTTAAGATGGTGGATTTACTCCCCTTGAACTTAACATATATGCAGTTATCAACTTCTTTTTCCTTAAATCCAAAACTCATTATCTTATCGAATTTGAGGTACCACTGCCTCGATGCTTGATTTAAGCCATAAATTGATTTCTTAAGTCGACATCTCATATGCTCCTTGCCTTCCACGACAAAACCTTCCGGTTGAGCCATGTAAACATTCTTTTGCAAGTCGCCATTAATAAATTCCATCATAACATCCATCTGATGCAGCTCTAAATCATAATGAGCTACAAGTGCCATAACAATTCTGAATGAATCTTTAGTTGAGACAGGAGAAAAGCTGTCATTATAGTCAGTCCTCTCTCTTTGTGAGAAGCCTTTTGCTATGAGCCTTGCTTTGAACCTTTCGACATTTCCCTTAGAGTCACACTTATTTTTGTAGACCCATTTACAGCCTACTGTTTTGACTCCGTCAGGACTTACTACTAAGTCTCATACATCATTAGTGCTCATAGACTTTAGTTCATCCTCCATGGCTCCAAGCCATTTAGAAGAATGTTCACTCATTATGGCCTCTTTATAAGAGGTGGGATCATCTACCTTCCCTACATCATTAACATCATCATTTGTATAGACAACATAATCATTTGGGATGGTAGATCTTCTCTCCCGCTGTGATCTTCTAATAGGTTCATTAGTTATTTCAAGACACTGCTGAGGCTCTTCATTAGGTATAACATCAGGAATTTCAGAAACCTCAACAGTGGGTGCAACAACAGTATTATCTACTGGAGGTGCAACCACCTTAGGCACAGGAATAAAGGTCTCTGGGATGAGCGGTGAAGGAACATAAACCCGCTTCTCCTCAAGATCTATTTTCCTGGGCTCCAGGTCCTCATTATTTTCAAAGAACACAATGTCCCTTGTTTCAACAAACTTAGTTATCCTATCAGGACAATAAAAATGATATCCTTTAGATCTCTTAGGGTACCAAAAAAAATGGCAACTTAGTGTCTTAGGGTCTAATTCCCCAATGTGTGGATTAAATAACTTCACACTCGTAAGTATTTCATTCTCGGTTTCCTCCCAGTCCATAATTCATAAGTTGCTTTAGGTACTGATTTACTGGGAATCCGATTAACAATACGTGCGGCTGTCTTTAGTGCTTCCATCCACAAGCCAATTGGTAAACTAGAATGGCTAAGCATACTTCGTACCACATCCATAAGTGTACGGTTGCGTCTTTCAGCTACACCATTCTGCTGAGGTTCGCCCGGCATAGAAATCTGGGCAACGATGCCATTTTCCTGAAGGAACTTAATGAAAAAAGGCCAGGTATATGCCCATAAGAGCATGTCTTCCATATTATTCTCCCCACGATCCGATCTTACCACTTTAATCCATAGGTTGTGCTGATTTTCAACTTCAACCTTAAATATCTTAAATTTATCAAGTGATTCAGATCGGTCTTTAATGGGAAAGATATAACCATAACGGGAGAAATCATTAGTGAATGTGACAAAAGTATCAACATCCACTGATGTCACAAGAAAAGTCATGTGCTGCGAGTAGCTCCCTTCTTTATTTGCTTAACACATTTTTCTTTAATGCAATCAATGCAGTGGTCTAAGTCAGAGAAATCTAATGGGCGGAGAATTTCTTCTTTAATGAGACGCTCCATTCTCCCCCTCGAAATGTGGCCTAAACGACAGAGCCACAGTTTCGAAGAAGTCTCATCATTATTTTTACGCTTAGCATCACACACAATCTATCTAAAATGCCCTAGCTGCTTGCAGAAAAAAACATTGCCCCCTTTTAGATGCTCCGGCGGGAGTAACATGAGGCTTAGGTGCATTGTGCACTTTAGGCCCCGACTTGTCTTAATTTGGGGGAAATTGCAGCTTTTTCTTAGATTTGAAGTCCCCTTGGAACTTCCCTTTTGTTTGAGTCACCAATTTGAAGAGCATAATCTTTCTTTTCTGTCCTTATTTTCTCTTCCTCCTGGACACACATGGCGATCAAATCGCTCATGCTCCAAGAAAAGAGGTCATAATAAAATGGACAAGGAAATCATCAGATATTGCCATGTCCATGCCCTTGAGTTTTTCTGCCATATCGGTCATCATCATGATATGCTCTCTTTATGCTGCCGGACCTATCATACTTAGTGGTTAAGAGCCTCTGAATCAAAATACTGGTATAAATTTTAGTGGAGTCTTTAAATTTCTCCTCGATTGAAGCCAAGTATTCCTTAGCATTTTCGGAATCGGGGATTGCGCCCCTAATCCCGACTGAAATAGAGGTCTTCATAATCATTAGTGATAAGCGGTCAGACCACTCCCCTTTTTTTATAGCATAGGCCTCATAAATTTTCTTTTTCTCATCATAATTCTCCTCACCTTTGGTGGGAGGAATGGGAACGGCTACCCTTAAGGGTATAGTCAAAATCCAAAACATCAAGGACAACATGAATTCGTTCTTTATGGCGGCAACGTTTGATGCATTAAGTGCTAAATTTCAAAATACAGGGCAAAACTTAGAAATATCATAAATATATATTGCATGTAATTAACCCTACATTGGTCTGATTAATAACATGCAAAATACAATTCCAATTCATATCACCGTTTGGCAGAAAATGAAAAGGAACTCAATAATTTTATATGGCGACACATGATTACAAACAACGTTGGTCAGAATGTAATCATATGCATACATAACGCCAAAAACATGAAAATCTCCAACTAAAATATCTCGTTGGTTCAATTTTAATTAGAGACAAAACATAATAATAATATGGCGACATATGATTATAAACAACGTTGGTCAGAATATAACCATATGTATACATAATGCCAAAATTAATCATAAAATCTCAAAATTAAAATATCCCGTTGGTTCAATTTTAATTAGAGATTATACATAATAATATGGTAAAGGTACATCATAATTTGGGCCACTGAAAAAAATTATAACAGTGCATAAAGGAAGACTTAAAACATAAGATAATGTGCTGAAAATAAAAGGATAAAATCACTGTTGCAGTCAGCCCAAAAACTATGCATTCAGCTCATAAAAATGCGCAGCCCAAAATTACTACAGATGGCCTGAAATTACGTGCACGGGCTCAACTCCACGCACGGGCGCGCGGTGGCCCAAAACTCACGCGCGCAGGCCCACAAATTTCCCGCACATCACCTAAAAATGCCGGCTCAAAACATGCGCGCGGCCCATAAAATTCCATGCGGCCAGAAAAATCCCCGCACGGCCCAACAGCACACGCGCGCGGCCCACTTTACTTACGCGCGCAGCGGCCCGGATGGAAAACGCACGCGACGCGCGGCCCGAAATGCCCGTATGGGCCAAATTCGCCAGCGTGGTCCAACAATTTCAGCCACGCGCGGCCGACCCGAGAACGTGCGCGGCCCATTAATCCCGCGCGCGCGGCGCCGTCAGATCGTCATCAAATGGCTGGGAAAAGTGCCAGCCCAAAAGACTCATTGGCCTGTAAAATAATGACCGTCCGATCTGATCGGACGGCTAATAGCGCGCGCGGCGGAGATTTTACCCCCGAAAACCCTAACCCTAGCCCCATATGCGCCGGCCTCCACGCGAAAAACCCGGACGAGCGACATTAGCGGCGGCGGCGTGCGCGAAAAGGAGTGGCGCGGCGGGGCGCAAGGCGTCGGCGGCGGCCTCCGAGCGGAGCAGCAGCGCGCGACGACGGCAGCGGCGCCCGCAAGGAGCGGCGGCGCGCGGCGACGGCGGCAGCGCCCACACGGAGCGGCGACGCACATCAGCATAAGGCGGCATCGGCGGCAAGCGGCGGCGGCGCCCGCAAGAAGCGAAGCGGCGGCACCAATCATGAGGCGTCGACGGAGGCATGAAGCGGCGACGCCGGCGGCTCTCGGCGGAGAGCGGCACCGACGGCGCGCGCAGAGCGGCAGCCCCCGGCAGCCGGAGAAGCCGAAGCTCCAAAAGTGAGATTTCCACCGCTGACCCTTTTTTTGGTTTGCCACCGATCTAAAATTTCAATCGGGTAATTTGGGGATTTAGGGTTCGGGTGGGCTTGATATTGGGGATTTTCTTAGGGTTTCTTGCTAAAATCCGTTAGATCCCCTCCTTCTAATTGCTAAGCCGAGCCATAAAACCTTTAGATCCGACCTTCAAACATGATCCCGAGTTCGGTTAGGGTTCAAGTGATCCTAGGGGATGCTCTGATACCAAATGTAAGTTTTAATCTAAGTCTAAACATCAACATAAGCTTTAATCCCTAGATCAAACATGAATACCTAGCATTAACATTAGAGCGGAAGCGTGATTTACATACCGGAACTGGATGAAGCCATGAGGGATGTGGTCGGTGGCGCAGCGAAACTGAGGTGGCCGACGGCGTGAAGGAGGTCACCGGAGTTGCGGCAGTCGCCGTGTGCACGAACGGAGAGGTCTGGTCTTCGTTCACCGTAGCGCCCATCATAGATCGGTCTTATTAGGGTTTTGAGGCCTAGAACAACTCATCCCCTTGCCCTACCAAAAAACCCTCGTATATATGTGGCGCTAGGTGACCGGGACCAAAAACCAAGTCGTTGGTAACCACCTCCGATCAAGGTGGAAAGTGGAGACATGCCTCCCTAAAAACTCGGAACTAATAGCCGAGATCAACCCAACAAAATTGTCATAATGGACAGCACTATATGACGAGCAGAGAATGAAGGAAAGCTTAATGAGTGAATGTTCTATAATCTTACCATGTAAAATAAGAGAAGGGAGGGACAAAAAGCAAGTCAGCAGTATCATCAGATTTGTATATATACCAAGTGGTAGAACTTTGTGTTTACATTGAAAAGGAGAAAGATATCTACAAATAGAAGCAGCAGAAGTGGCAACACCTTGATGAAGAAAGTAAAGGCTGCATTCCTCTCCAAATGCTCACACCTTTTTAATCCGCACCATGTCGCCTGTTATGAACGCAATCAATATCACCACAAGAGATATATAGAACAACAAAGACTAGATATTGCCCACAATGTACAAGTGCATTGCAGTTAATGAAGCAAAACACAGTGTTACATAAAATTTGTATTTAAATTCTTAAGCTCTGCTGAGAAATCCGAAATTCGGAAATTTCAAAAAAAATTAGAATTTTTAGCAAAATTCGGTCAAAATATTCAAAAATACAATTTAAATTCAAGAAATGCAAATATATTCAAAAATTACCTAGCGAAATCTCGGCAATGGCCGCATTCGTGCTGATGCCGAAGGCCACCTCCCTTGTCGGTGCCACCTCCCCCGCCTCCCTTGCGGCCGCCTCCTCCCATGTTCGCGCCGCCTCCACCTTTCTGTGCTGGCGCCGCCTCCCGCCCCTTTTCCTGTGCCGCCGCCTCCCCCCGTGCCTTCTCCCAAGAAGTCACGATGGGGAATCAGGAGAGATGGGAGTCGCGATGGGGAGTCTTTGGGTTGGGATTCGGGAGTGCCAAGTGGAGAGGGATGATCGATTATATGGGTTGGGCCGAAATAGTACAAAACGGGCCAAATTTTTAACTGGACTGAGTTTTTTTTGGAGTGGGTCGAAAAACCGAATTTTAGTGAATTTCATGAAATTCGGCTCGAAATTGTAATCGATGATTGAGACATAACATAATGTATCTACCCTACTCTATAATACACCAAAATTTTCTTTACTAAATCCACCCCCTCAACCACCCCTACAGTCATGCCTAATCTAAGTCCACCCAGATTTGTGTACCAAAGTAATCCAACTTCATACAAATGAATGGCCTGGATCTCTCCTCAAGCCTTCTTCTCTTACTCATTGAAAATCCTAAGGTCAAAATCATTTGGATCATGCACATCATTGAACCCGGAACCACCCCGACGCCCACGCACACGCCCCCGACGACCTCGCTCCTGCCTCCCCCAACTGAACCCGTGCGCTCCTCGGCTCCTCCCCTCTGATTCTCCGCCGCCTCCTCCCCTCCCTCCTCCTCCTCCGCCGCCTCCTGCCTTCCACCACCGAATCCGTGCGCCTCCTCCCCTCTGATATCTCCGCCACTCCTCCGCCGTCGCCGCCTCCTCCGCTCCGCCGCCGCCTTCTCCTCCCCCCACCCCTCTGCTCCGCCGCCACCTCCTCCTCCCCCCACCCCTCCGCTCCGCCGCCGCCTCCTCCTCCCCCCACCCCACGCCGCCGCCTCCTCCTCCCCCCACCCCCTCCACTCCGCCGCCGTCTCCTCCCCCCACCCCTCCGCTCCGCCGCCGCCTCCTCCTCCCCCCACCCCTCCGCTCCGCCGCCGTTTCCTCCTCCCCCCACCCCGCGCCGCCGCCGCCGCCTCCTCCTCCTCCCCACCCCGCGTCGCCGCTGCCTCTCTCTTTGGTGATCAACTGCCCCTCTCCCTGTGCGCCACTCTCTCTCTCGTCTCGCCAAGTCGCTGCACCGCCTGCACGCTCCCCCCGGGTCGCCTTTCCGTCGATCGGCGCGGATAAAGCGCAGCTAGGGTTTGCCCTGCTCCCGGCCGATGGACGCGGCGGCGCTTGACGACGTCATCCGGTGGCGCTTGACGACGTCATAAAGTCAAAGTCCTCGACGGCGCTCTACAGCCACATCCAGGCTGGCGAGTTCTTCCAGGCCGTCAAGGTCAGCGACCAAGGTCAAGCAACCACAAGCCCTAACCGCTACGTGACACTGACGCCCCAGCTAATTTTGCAGTTCTCGCGGCGGCGCCAGGGGACGAGGACGCGGTGCGGTGCGGTGCAAGGTGGTGGCGCACATTAAGTCCGACGCGACCGACAAGGCGCTCGCTGCTATCCGCGCCGCTGAGCGCCTCCCCATCGATCTCAGCTACTACAAGGTGATGCAAGCTTATCCTTTTACCCTTGGTCGCATGCTGGATCTATCTGTTCAATTTTACGTGCTCTAAGTGTATACGGATCCTCTTGTGGTTGGAATTGTAGCTTCATGCGTAGCTCATGTGTGTAGGGAGCGTGTAGTTTGGTGTGATCAGTTCGTTTACTCTTTGCTGTTCTACATCTGAAGGCATTGAGTGTGTGTTTTGTTCCAGGCTGCTACTGTCGATTAGCCCTTCCATTTCTGATTTTTGTATTCATATTTGGTTGGAAATTTGATCTGATGTGGCCGAGGAGTGCTGGAGCATGCTTAGCCCGGTTCAATTGCTCACTGGAGCTTCGAACCTGTGTCATTTTCTTCTGGGTGGTCATTGATGTTTGCCCAGGACTCTGAACTGTAGATTGTATAGGCGAGGAGTGAGGGTGTGTTGTTGGTGTGGTACCATTTTGTCCGCACCAATAGGTCGAAATGTATCTATCTGATGCATTTTAGAGGCTTCCGTTGTGTTTGGTTAGCACAGGAGATGGTTTTAGTTGAAGCAGGAGCTTATTCTGTGGGTAAGGAGAATTAGCACTTGCTTGATGTGATGTCCCAACATATAAACATATAGTCTTTCCTCTCCCAAGGTTGATATCTCATTTGATTTTTTTTGTTATATGTTTGAACTTTGTTGGTGCATAATCAGATTTTAACATGTTGGTGGGAAGATTGTGATTGTGTGCTTGGGATTTACTTTAGTGTACACATGCATGGTTAGAACTTTGAACTGGGCTTAGTTTGGGACTTTCTTGTTATGCTGTGCTACGTGGTAAATCAGTCAAGTAGCCAACTTTGTAAACTCAGTCCATTAATTGATTTGGTTTCAAAAGCCATAGAAGACGTTTTGGTTCAGCAGCCTTTTCTTTAATCAAAATCAGTTTGTTAAATGTGCATATTCGAAGTGCACCTCAGCACCAACTAAACCTCTGTCATATTGTCAAAGTGATAAGATGTGTAAATCAATTTGAATGTGGATATTCAGGATTGGTTGTACTTTTATTAGATTCGGTAACTATAATGATTGGATGTGGTTTTTTCTTTTCAATGGAGAACTCGAGGTCCTTGAACCTCAATAAAAACTAGCTACTTCTTTGTGATGGATTGCTTTTTGGGAGCAAGGCATGACTTCAATTGTTGTCATATGTAAAGGCAGAATGTGAAATACAAAAGGGGCCACATGAGAGTCTTCAGGATTTTCTAGGTGTAGTTGATCGGCTGAGAAGTATTGAGCATTTCTTTACCTCAAATAGGAGTTACCACAGCAGTGATGGGGTGCTCAGCCATGTGAATGCCCTCCTTTCTAAGGCCCTCGTGAAGATGGAGGGTGAATTCCAGAACCAGTTGTATCAGCGCATGTTTATGTCTCATTATCAATTTAAATTTCTTTTTACCTTGACATTAGCCAAAGTTTGTTCCTTTGCTCGCTAAATTAGCACAACAGTTGGTTCAAGCTGGATGCCAACAGCAATGTTCAGAAATATACAGGTACACGGACAGAGCTATACAGTAAAAACCTTTCAGAATATACTTTTCTATCTCTCACATGGTCTCATCACTTGCATGGATAAATTGAAACTGAAGTTATTATTTTATTGAGATTTCTGGTGATCATTTTTCTTACATGTTCACGTGAATAATGAGATGCACACAAAGAGATGTTTCTCTGGATTGAACATAGAAGCAAAGACTAGATTTAGTACTTGCAACTCCTATATTTAGCATTGTTATGTTTGTCAATTTGAGTACATCTATCAACTATTTTGACCATAGTCAAAACCATGAACAAGGTTCAAAAACTGGTTTGGAACATCGGTTCCCACCCAAATAAAATAAACCTAAAAATGTTTTTACCAGGCATACTTCCAGGAAAATTCCTGTAAACTACTTTCTTCCCGCTGTGAGAGTGCAGTTTTTTTTCTTGTTTGCATGTGCCTGTTGCTATCTGCTAACTTCCTCGGATGCATATATGGGATATAATTCTACTGTAGAGAGTCACTTGCTGAAGCATATTACCCTCTTTTGTGCATCGAAGCTCGTGCTTCAGCTTTAGAATCAAGTTTGAAGAACTTGGGTGTTGAAAAACTGAGCAAAGTTGAAGTGCAGAAGATGCCTTTTGAAATATTTGAGTCTAAAATAGGGAATTGGATTCATTTCATGCGAATTGCTGTAGGTATTTTTCCCCCTCAGTTTTACTATATGCTATAACATGCCTCTGGTGACATTTGCCTCAACACAGGTCAAACTTCTATTTGCTGGGGAACGCCAGCTTTGTGACCAAGTTTTCGAATGCAGCCAATCTTTGCGGGATAAGTGCTTTGCTGCAGTAGCTAAGAACTATATCCAACTTGACACTCCCGTTAAAATTTCCAACTCAACTCATGATTCCCTGTCATATAAGACACACAAATATACCACAACACAATCTAACAAGAACCCAAAGCTCCTCGATAACAAACTCAACTGAAACAACCAAAACATATCACTCATTTCCGAAAGCTGGTCTGATTATCAACCAACGGCCAGTCATACCGCTTTAGTCAACCTTAGTCAAAGATGCCGGTGGTCGAGTCGCTGAGCGTGGTCGAAAGAAGAGGAAAAGAGAAACACTGATCATCAATTTCATAGTGCAATCTCGTAGACGTAGTCGGAAGGACTTACAACCACGTTCAAAGCTTCTGTGTGGTCGAAGCTCCTTCCGACTTTATCTTGTGACAAAAATATTTGGTTATACAATATATGAGACATGAATCTTAATGAATCTGATTGTTCGTTTTAGTTTTTACAAATTTTATCTTGTTTTGTATTTTTACCGTAGCGTTAGCACGGGCAAACTACTAGTGTGGAAAATGCAGCACAACTGTAACGCATCTGTATCTATTAAAACTACCCTTGCCTCTGATGCTTCATCAGTTCTACACAACCCAATATAAAGATGTATGTTATAAGAAATCTAGCCTTGATCCATTGCTTGGTCTGCCTTGTGTGCTCAACATACATACAAATCTAACCCTTGGCGGCATTACCTTCTGCTTGCAGACACACCAGTTGATTTCACTTGGCAAAATTACGAGTATCGAACCCAAAATAAACTGACAAGAAGGAATAGCACTCACATTCTAAGCCTTGTTGGTACTTGGTAGTATCGCACTCTTAAATACGTGTCTCCAATGATGGATGTTCAGGTTCATAGAAGACCCACCGGATAATGCCTGGACAGAAAAGTGTCGTCATTGACATGCCAAATATTTAATATTAGTTTGTTATCTAACGAACAATTTTTACCTACAGGCAACATCATGATCAGCATGGCAGCAGTATGCATGATCATGGACCAACAGTCCATACACAGTCTTAAATCTTCCTTCTGAATTAACACTTTAGCAGTCTTTCGATGGTAGGAAAGCCTGGCCCTATGAAGGTTAAATCTGTTGAGAAACCTGGGCCCAGGACCAGGAGTTCTGGCCCCATATGGGCACCCCACCGTAGGCTATAAATAGGGACCTATACCTGCATGTTATGTACACCTGATACAATTGAAAGCAATAAAGAAAGACCAGAAGTTCTCTCTACCTCTCTGTGTTCAATCTATTCTTCTGTGATTCTGTGATTGATTCGTTCTTGTTCTAAGCAGAGGAATCGCTCGGACTGGTCGCCAGCGACGGTTCCTCAACACGTTATCAGCACGACTTTGCTCCGGTGAACGAAGGTAATCATCGAAGCACAGATTAAATTTTCTAGATTGCTTTGAATTCGCATTTTCTTTCGCGTTCTAGATTGAATCTCTACGGTGCAAATCTGCCCTAATCTACCGCGAGCAGACCTGAAGTCGCCGGCACAATGTCGATTGGTAGATTGTGAAAAGGGGTAGATGTTGATTCCATCGTAGATTAGAAACAAAATTATTATGCATCAATTTTCTGTTCAGTCACTAAACGAGAAAAAGAAATCTTTGCATCTTTTTCTGTTCGGTCTTGCATGACCATGGCACAAAAGAAAAAAAACATGGCCGCCGGCCGAGGAGCCTAGAGCACCGCTCGGTTTTGGCCGATGCTCGCCCCCGAACGGGTGCCGCCCCAGCCTGCCGGGCCCGCGTCGTCCGATCGCCTTGCGCCCCGCCTGCATGCGGCCACCGCCGCCGGCATCGGCATCTCCGGCATTCACGCGCGCACGGCCACCATGCCAGCGCCACCTTCCCGCCGGGTCGCCCGAACGCCGGCCTCGGCCCTGTGTGGCTGCGCCGCCTCATCGGCTTCTCCGCGCCGCCCAAGCGCCCGCATGCGCCCGGCTCCGACCGCGCCCATGCCCTCTCCCGTGCCGTCGAACTCACCGCCCTGTATGGCGCCGCTGGGCTCGCCGCCTCGCACCACCGGCACACATGGCGCCGCCCACCTTGGTCGCCTCCCTTACGCTGCCTGTGCCGCCGCTTAGGCTTCGCCCTCCTCGGCATCCGCCCGCACCGGACCGCTGCCCCCCTTCCACCGCCGCTTCGGCCGCCCCGCCTCATGAGCCACCGCCACCAAGAGAATACCGGGGTAGGAAAACCCTAACCCCGATTTTGAGTGACGAGGCAGGCCGCATGGACCCAGGCGTGATGGGACGACCGAGGGGAGGAAAGAGATGGGCCGCGGGGGGAGGAAAGAGATGGGCCACGCGGGGGGTGGGGAGGAAAGAGATGGGCTGGGGTGAAGAAAGACATCCGGCCAGGGGGTGAATTTTTTTGCAGAAAAGCCCCCTATTTTACGGAAATAACCAACCGGCCCTTAAAACTTTAATTTGACCCCAGAGTTTGCAAAGAGGCTCGGTAATTTCAAAAATTATGAATAAGTCCTCAGATTTACGCATGGGTCCAGAATTTTGCATAAAACCCCTCGGTAAATCAGAAAATTGCGTGAATTTTTCTCTGAACTGAATATTTGCGTAAAAACCCCTAGAAATTGCAGAATTCGTTGAAAATTTATACTTTAGCATAAAAGGGCCTCGGGAATCTGAATTTTGAATTATTTTTAGCATTTGAAGCTTATTTATTTATGCCATTATTATTCTCTGTATTTTCTGTATTTATTTACTGTTTTGGTTAATTGTAATTGTTTAAATTCCTTTTAATCACTGAAATTAGTAGTAAAATTATAGAAAATGCATAGAAAATTATGAAACATTATGAGAACCTATTGTACCATTTATTTACCCGCAGCAAATTATTCCATGCATGTTTACCTGAAGTAAACTTATTTTATTCCGTTCATACACATGTAGATGACTGGAACCACGAACCGTGAGTTCGAGGAGCTGGTCCAGCACGGCCAAAACTATCTGACATGGGCATCCGATGTCGAGATTGTGCCTGGAGCCAAGAAGCTTTGCGCGACTATTGGGATTGGCGGGCAGAAAGACACCCGACCCACACCTGAGGAGAATGATCAGGCACTTCATTTTCTCAGGCACCATCTTTGCCCCACTCTCAAGAATGAGTATATGGCAGAGAGAAGAGCGCTAGCACTCTGGACCGCAGTCAAGAAGTGGTTTGAGAGGCTCAAGTACACCATTCTTCCTCAAACAGAGCAGGAGTGGATCAGACTGAGGTTTACCGACTTTAAGACGGTCGGGGATTACAATTCTGCCTTGCACAGGATTTGTACCAATCTTCAACTCTGTGGCAAGCAGATCACAGATGAGCAGAAGATCGAAAATACCCTGTCCACCTTTCACCCCAGTGCTGTACAAACCGCCCGCAACTATTGTCAAGACGGCTACAAGGAGTATGCCGAATTGATTGATATGATGCAAGTGGCGGAGGCTCAGGACGAACTTCTCCGCAAGAATTATGTCACTCAGCCACCAAGCAGCTCTGCTGGCCGTGAAGCCAACGCTAGCAGCTACAAGGTGCGAAAGCCCTTGATGTAGAGAAGGGGGAAGAAGGGTAAGATTGTTGTCCAGAAAGGCAAGTCAGATACTCCAAGTGACAAAAAAGCTAAGAAGAGTAGCAAGACCTATGGCTAGCAGAACTAAGGTTGCTACAAGTGTGGCAAGTGGGGGCATTGGTCGCGGATATACAAAGAACCGCAGAATGTCATTGATGCACACCAAGCTCAGAAGAAGAATGGCAAAGGGCAGCCTGAAGGCCACTTTTCAGCAGTCGAGGGGGAGCATGTTAAGCAGCTGCCTGGGTTGACGGATGTTGAACCCATCCCAGCAGCAGCACCCTCTTATGACTTAGAGGTAGCCACAACCATGATTTCTCTTGAAGAGAACATCACTCCTGAAAAGATAGCCGAAGAAGTCAATGATTTTCTAGTTGATCCCGTCTGATGCACAGAATGCATAAGACGTTAATTGCCATTTATTTTGTGTTAAATGGACAAGTTTAGAACTTGCATGTATGGTGCTTTAGGATTTGTTTTCTCATAATGGTTGGATGATTTTGGAATAATACATTCATTTATTCAATTTATGATGGCATTATATGTTCTGATATTGGCGTATTTTATTTATGTGTTGAATGCCGTCTAATACATGTTAATTAAATATGTTATATTAGAACATATGTGGCGCCCTATGGAGGAAGTATGCCTTGCCGACAGCGGCACAACGAATACCATCTTAAGAGAGACTAAGTATTTCCAGTCGATCCGTAAGAGCACTGGCAGCCTTATGACAATCGCCGGAAGCGATGCATATATAATTGGTTCCGGAAGAGCCACAATTATACTCCCAATGGGCATAACTTTGGTCATTGAAGAAACCTTATTGTACCCAGAATCGACTAGAACTCTCCTAAGTTTTAAGGATATTCGCGCCAATGGTTTCCATGTTGAGACTGACGAAGAGTACGGTAAGGAATACCTGCTCATCATGAAGCGCGAAGAAAATGGCAAAAGGGTATTAGAAAAACTTCCACCACTAGAAACTGGGCTATATTATACCAACATTAAGGCGCTTGCAGCGTACACTATCCTGAAGACAGTATTTAGAAGCTCTGAACTCTTCTGTCTCTAGCATGATAGATTAGGCCACTCAGGTCTTAGGATGATGAGAAATATAATTAATAACTCGCACGGGCATAATATAAATGTGAAGAATTTCCCGAATAATGAAGATTTTGTATGCCCTGCATGTGCCACCGGGAAACTAATTACTAGACCCTCCACTCTGAAAGTGAAAGATGAAGTCCCTGCATTCCTGGAACGTATCTAGGGAGACATTTGCGGTCCCATTCAGCCCATCTCAGGGCCATTTAAGTATTTCATGGTGCTCATTGACGCTTCCTCGAAGTGGTCGTATGTGGGTTTGTTGTCCATAAGAAACCACGTTTTTGCAAAATTGATCTCGCAGATCATTTGCATCAGAAATGTGTTCCCTGGTCGTCACATCAAGTCCATCCGAATGGACAACGCCAGAGAATTTACTTCGAAGGCATTTGATGATTATTGCATGGCGATGGGAATTGCAGTTGAGCATTCGGTACCACATGTACATACCCAGAATGGTTTGGCAGAGGCTTTAATAAAATGAATTAAATTTATTGCCCGACCCCTCTTGCATAAAAGTAATTTGCCAGCTACATGTTGGGGACACGCAGTCCTTCATGCAGCGAATCTCATCAACTTTAGACCTTCGGCCTACAACATCCATTCACCTATGCAACTAGCGCAAGGGTTACCACCAAAAATCTCTCATCTTAGGAGGTTTGGATGCAAAGTTTATGTACCTATACCACCTCCGCAGCGTACTGCGATGGGCCATCTCCGTAAGATTGGGATATACGTTGGTTATGAGACTGCATCCATAATCAAGTATTTAGAACCCATGACGGGAGATTTGCATACTGCCCGCTTCACTAACTGTATTTTTGATGAGGATAATTTCCCGTCATTAGCGGGAGGAAATCAACCCTTGATGAAAAATATCGGGAAATTACGTGGGAAGCCACGGGAATTCATGCACATGACCCGCGCACTAGTGAAACTGAAAAAGCGGTCTAGAAGATCATCGATTTGCAAGCATTAGTAAACCAACTGCCCGATCACTTTAGTGATTTAAAGAGCGTGACTAAGTCGCATGTGCTTGCACGCAATGCACCAGAGAGGGTTGAAATACCAAAGAAAATTGAAGGTATCTCTAACCCCGTCCAGAGGTCTCAGAATAAAAGGACGAGAACTCTGGCTCCTCAAGTCCAAAGTAACCAGGGATGCCCGGCGAAAAAGGATAAGAAGGACTTATCACAGCCGATCATTGAAGTCCCCCAGAATGAGAAGGGGAGCCAGTTGAGACCTGGCACAAGCATGACACCTTCAAAAAGGGCATATCGGATCTGAATAAACCCATCGGCATGGATGTGTGCGCACACATCGGAGCCGAAAAACTAAAGGGACTTACCGCCGCAATTGTAAGAAGCGATGCGCAAGGTGAAGCTCCAGAAGAAGCAATCGCTCCAGAAGAAGCACCTCATGAAGAAATATCTATGAATTATGTGCACACGGGAGAGTCTATGAATAGGACAACAGTCAATATCGATATCTACTTCGCAAAGAAAATTGCCACAATCATCGATCTTAATCCTGAGCCTGCATCGCTCGCTGAAGGTAAGAAACGATCAGATTGGGAAGATTGGAAGAAGGCAATAGCAACTGAATTGCTATCTCTGAACAAAAGAGAGATGTTTGGGTCCGTATGCCGCACACCTACCCATGTACACTCCATTGGGCACAAGTGGGTATTTGTTCGAAAGAGAAATGAAAGAAACGAAGTAGTGAGATACAAAGAAAGGCTGGTAGCACAAGGTTTTACTTAACGTCCTGGAGTTGATTATGAAGAAACCTACTCCCCAATCATGAGTGGAATTACCTTTAGATATTTGATCTCAATGGCAGTTAACTTGAACTTAGAAATGAAATTGATGGATGTTGTGACTGCATACCTTTACGGTAATTTGGACTCGGAGATTTATATGAAAGTCCTGAAGGAATCCCTCTCCCGAACCAAGACAGAGCAAATAGAAATATGTACAGTGTGAAACTCAGAAAGTCACTGTATGGACTGAAACAATCTGGAAGAATGTGGTGTAATCGCTTAAGCGACTTTTTCTGCAAGAAAGGCTACACGAATAATGAAGATTGTCCTTGTGTATATATACGGCGATCCCAGAATGGATTCTGTATAATCTCTATGTATGTAGATGATCTGAACATCCTCGGGACGGCAGAAGACATAAAAGAAGCAAGCTCCTACTTAGAGTCAGAATTTGAAATGAAAGATTTGGGCATGACCAAGTTCTACTTAGGCTTGTAGCTTGAGCATGTCCCTGAAGGAATCTTGGTACATCAGTCGACCTACACTCAGAAGGTGCTTGAAAGGTTTGGCTTTGAGAAGGCATTCCCATCGAAAGTACCGATGATCGGGAGGTCTTTACAGCAAGAAAAAGATCTTTTCCGACCTAGGGAAAAGGGGGAGGAAGTCCTGGGACCAGAATTCCCATACTTGAGTGCAGTGGGAGCACTCATGTACTTAGCAAACTACACTAGACCAGACATTATATTTGCCGTGAACCTATTAACAAGGTACAATGCAGAACCCACCAAAAGGCATTGGCAGGGCATAAAGGACATCTTCCGATACCTCCAAGGAAGCAAGGACCTTGGATTATTTTACAGAAAGAATCAAGATCTGAACTTGATTGGCTATGCAGATGCTGAGTACTTGTCTGACCCGCATATCGCAAAGTCACAAACAGGCTATGTATTCCTGTGTGGTGGAACTGCAATTTCATGGAAATCGTCTAAGCAAAGCCTTGTAGCTACTTCGACGAACCACTCAGAAATTATAGCACTGTATAAAGCCGCACGAGAGTGCGCTTGGCTCCGCCGAATGGTTCACCACATCCAACAGTCATGTGGGATGAACATTATGCAAACCCCCACAATTATCTATGAAGACAATGCCGCTTGCGTTGCACAAGTGTAAATGGGCTATGTGAAGAGTCATCTCGCAAAGCATATCAACCCCAAGTTCTTCTATGCACATGAATTGCAAAAGATGGACGAGATTAAAGTACTGCATACTATGTCTTGTGAAAATCTAGCAGATTTGTTCACTAAGTCACTCCCCGCATCTAGCTTCGAAAGGTGCGTGCGTGGAATTGGAATGATGAGACTTAGAGAAGTGCAGAATTCAGGGGGAGAATTCTCTCAAGCCCGCTAGTAAATCTTGATCATGAAGATTAAGTACCCAATAGAATGAAGTCCTGAAGACCAAATGAAATTGGGTGAATTGTACTCTTTTTCCCTTGACGAGTTTTTCTGAAGTTTCTCGATGAGAAACCATGTGGAGGTCATCCCATGTGTGTGATGAGTAATTGACATCGGTTTAGGAAAGTCGAGTTTGGTTTGGGTAGTTCGGACCTTGACGTTGCGTGGTGCATTCAGGCTCGGTCCGACTTGGTCAAATTTGGTCGTATGGGATTAGAACGCTTATTCCTTGGATTCGACAGGTTTGGACTTCGTCATGTGTAAGTATGATGTTTTGATGCTATTTATGCTTTCATGTGTCGAGCGGTGCTATTTGATGTGTTTCTTGTCTGTGATGGCTGCAGGACGTCAAGGCAGAGTCGTGGTGAGACACGAGATGACCGGACTAGACACAGGCGGTGTCGAGGTCAGAACGGTCGGATGTGTTGAAGACAACGGAGATTCGATGTGGTTGTGAGTCGTGGATGACAAGGAGCGCGGAAGCTTCCCGGAAGGTGTAGGAGGGGCGAATTGGTAATTTCGCAAGGCTGCACAAGCGGGAGACGGTTCCGTTCGGGTTTAGCGGGCGTAACGGGTTGGAAACCCATTAGCCAAGGGCTATAAATAGGTGTTGGTGGCTACATGTATTCCCATGGCTTTGGGAGAGAGTAGGGTTTGTTTTAGTCAAAAGAGCATTTGGAGAGGTTGTTTGCTTTGAGGCTTTAGTGGTTGAGGGCAGCAGTGTGTGTCTCCCTCGTTTGTCTTCTCCCTCTGTGTGTTCTTGAGGAACAGAGTGATGGGTTCTTGATTTCCCAAGCATGTATGGGGTTGTAGGGATCGTATGAGCTGATACTCTATGTAATCATGTATCTCTCTTCCTCATTATCAATCCAAGATGGTTTTGGTTGAGTTTGATTGAGTCCCAGGCTCTCTGTTGCTTATTTTTCCTTCGATGCCTTCTATGTGTGATTTTTGACTTTTTTAGATTTGAGTTGTTTCTTGCTGGGAAGACCCAAAATGGGTTGCTCTATGTAACATCCCAAATTTGGCTTTCTGAAAAAATTTAAATTCAAATTAATTATTTTAAAGTAATTGGATTTTACTTGGCTTTTATTTGATTTTTTATTTTTTCTGGAGTTTAAAACCTATTTTTAAAATTTAAAAAGTATTTTAAAGTAGGAAAATTAAATACCAACAGTATTTGGAAATAATTTTATTTAGTCCAAAATATCTCCAAAAGCTTCTGTGAATTTTTTTGGAGGTATTTTCATATTTTTCTGAGGCCTAAATAATTTCCTAGCCTTTTCTGAAAATTTAAATCAAATTCTAAAAAAAATCAAATTTCCAAACCCTTCCCTCAGCCGACACGTGGACGGCCCAGGACCGCCCACGTCGCCCCTCGGCCCAATCCGGCCGTTCCTTCCCTTCCCCTCTGCCAAGCGGGCCCGGCCCAGCCAGCCCCGCCTTCCCCTCCTCCTCGCCCGACGCGTGGACGGCCTGGATGAGCCGTGCCCCCGCGCTTGGCCCATCTAACCGCCCCCTTCCGCTTATCCGCACCCGCCGCCCGATCCTTGTCCCCTGCCACGCGTCTCCATCCTAGCCGCCCGTGAACCGCTCTCTCCCTTCTCTCTCTCTCTCTCTGTGTGTGTGCTGCGGGCCCCGCTCGTCAGCCGCTCGCGCCCTGCTCCCGCTGCCACCCGGGCCCCGCCTGTCAGGTCCGTCGTCTTCCCGCGAAGCCGCCTCTTTCCTTTTTCTTCCCCCTCTTTCCTTCTTTGTGCCGGCGACCGATTCCCCCGAGGATCCGGTCTTTCCTTCCCCTCTCCCTCCGGTTTTGGAAACCCCGAGCCCCGCCGGGTAACAAATCCCCTAACGCCGTGCCCCTTTCCTTCTCTGCCCCCCTCTTTCCTTTCTCCCCTCTCCCTTCCTTTTTTCCGGCCGCCAGCACCGGCGAGCAATTGCCGCGCCGTGCCTCTCCCCCTCCGCCCTATAAATAGCCCATCAGCTCTGCCTCCCAGCGCCCTCCACCTCTCTCCCTGAGCCCCGAGTGCCGTCGCACCAAGAGCTCCCGTGCGCACACGGTAAGAACTCCGGCGAGCAATCGCCGCCGCCTCGGTCATCCCCGGAGCCCGCCGTCGCCACCCCGAGCTTCCTCACGTCCGAGCGATCCTCCCCGACACCTCGGCCACCCCTCCCCGTCGCCGGAGCACCGTCGCACCAAAGGACCAGTGCTGCACCGTCGCCTTCCTCACCGCCGGCCACCTCCGCTCGTCCCCGAGCCTCGCCGACCCCTCCGTCAAATTCGCCTCCGCTCTAGGACCGCGTTTTGGACCTCACCCGAACCCCTCCGGCCTTCCCTCGCCGCCGGCAACCCCGCCTCCGGCCACCTCTGCCCGACCCTCCAGCAGGTAACCCTCAAAGGGATTACCTACCCTTATTGGGTAGGCAAAGCCTCCCCGCCCTACAGGTTATCAGCGCGCTCTCTCCTCCCCCTCGGCTCCCTAGGCGCGCGTTCGAGCCCCCGGCTCCGCACGCTGAGGTTGAGCCTTTCTTTCATTTTGTTCGCGCTGACAAGTGGGTCCCACCCGTCAGCGGCCACCAGTCTGTGCGGGCCACTACCGTCTGGGCCCCACCCCTCTGCGCTGGTCACTGACATGTGGACCCGGGGTCCAGTGGGTCCCACATGTCAGAGGCTGATCTCGTGGGCTCACTGACTAGTGGGTCCCACCTGTCATAATCTCAGAATAAAAATAAAAGATTAAAATTTAATAATTCCAGTGGGCCCCACCTGTCAGAAATTTCATAAATTCTGGATTTATTCAAACTAAGAATTTCAAATGAGCATAACTTTCTCATTTTAACTCCAAATTCAGCCATTCATAAATTCGTCTAAAATCATAATCTATCCGAATATGGCCTCTATTTGAATTTTTGAGTTTATTTGAATTTTTGTTTGTATTTATTTGCTTTGTTGCTCTGTCTTTCCCGCGTAGAATCCAACATTGTTGAAGACCTCTCCACTTCGCAGCAGGAAGAACTGGAGAGCGTGCAAGAAGGCAAGTCTCCTTTGATCATCTTGAACCTATGATTTTGAAATATTTTAATTATTTTAAATTATATGCATTGCTATTTACATAAAATATTAGTTCAAATCTTAAGGCATTAGTTATATCCAACCTTGTTATGTCCTTAATTGAAATTGAATGCCATGTACCTGTGTAACCCTAGAATTTTCTTTGTCTCAATAATGAGAGTATCATAATTATTTGTGAATATTAGAATGGTAGTATAATGCTTAGTCGTGCTATGTAATATCCTTGTAATCTAGAAAAGTGGGAAATTATGAATTGTTGTAATAACTTGTGTTTCTAAAGTCTAGTAGTGATTGGAGTTGCCACTAATCCTTTAAAATAAAATAAAATTTGGAAATTAGTTTAGATTAGGGTGGATGGTTGGTTTGGATTGGTGCAGGAAGCACGAGATCTTGTAAAGTGTATGTTCCACCCTAGTCAATTAAGGACCGACGCTTGTGTTTGTCCAGACCGAGCACTACCGTACAACCCTAAGTCTATATGGGTACGACCTAGCTGATTAACTCATGATAGTCTAGTTTAGGTGCCACCAGTGGAAAGTGGGTGCCAGGGAGTTACTGGTTATTCACAGTGAGAGACAGGGATTTACTGTACTCATATGGCGCAAGAGGGGGCTTCGAATTGGGCAGATTTAACCCTTCTGCGGTGAAACCTCAGCGGGTGGTGTCTAGCTAGTCTAGAGTGAGGTAAAGGCTTTGTGATAATTTATCTGTGTCTCATGCCAAAAGAAGTGTGGTGACTGTTAAGATAATTTATCTCTTGAGGGTAAAGTTGTACAACCACTGCAGAGTGTCAAAATATTCGAATAGTCGTGCCCACGGTCAAGGGCGGGCAAGGAATGCATTCACATGGTAGATTTTTGGTTTTGGTTTTAAAATCAAAGTTTTTGTATTCTGAGAGTGGAGGGAACTCTCGGAAGGGTATCCTGGCAGTTGGAGCCAGAGAGGGTGGATGGAACCCGCAGTTTTAACTTGGTCAGATAGACTGGATTAACTAGTGTTGGTAGGTGGAACCTTCACTATTGAATTAAAGATAGTTCTGTTAAACATTTACTTTATTAAATTGATGCCTTCGAAAATAATTAGAAGTAATTGAATGAAAATGTTGCTTTGTGCAAAAGAACCATATAGCCTTCCTTTGTCAAGCCTTGCATCTATTGCATTTTTCCCAAGACTTGCGGAGTACTTTATGTACTCACATGCTACACTCAAACATAATAAGCAGAGGAATACGAAGCCCAAGAAGGAGACTACGACTACTTCGCTGGTGGCTTCGACGAAGGATTCCAAGAGTTCTAGGTCGCGTTTCCCCAGTCAACTGCCTGTGGCATATTGATGGGTCTACTTTGAATTTACCTTGCTTCCGCTGTATTCTGGTTGTGTGAGGTCTTGGAACCTCCAATGTAATAATGAGACCTGGCGGTCAGTACTCTTTATAATTGTAATAAATGCGTTGTTGGTCATGAATCATTTCTGTTTAACTGTGTGCACTAGCTTTGATCTGGGACTAGTGCAGTAATACACAGAGGGTCCGGGTTTGGAAATCCGGGGTCCCGACACTCTATGTTGGGATGATGCCTTAAGATCATTTGATCGATTTTTCCCGAGAGCAAATCAAATGAATCAAAGATTCTCCATTTTCAGCTTCTCTGTTCTTCATTTCTTGTTTCTAGGGTTTCAAGTAGATTTTGATTGCCTTCAGGAGATGGCCTGATTTTTGGTCTGAGAAGTCCTTTAGTTATTGCTAACTTGACTGCAAAATCTCATAAACAATGGACTGACCATTGAGCAATTTGGGTTTTTGTGCTCCTCTCTGTAGTTTCTCAGTTCTTGGCTATTTTCTCAAATTCTTGGGTTTTAGTTGGTTTCTCCAGTTGTTTGGGGTCCTCTAGTTGTTTAATGTAGGTTCTTGCACTTCTTGCCAAAGGGAAACAACTGCTCTGTGTTTTCTTGGGCAAATCTGAAGTTTTCAGTTTTTACTGCACAGCTGGTTTCATTTCTCTGGTCTCTGCCCTGGCTGACAGAGATAACCGGTCTGACCGGTTATTAGCCAGCGGTCAGACCGGCCTGAAGGCAGCGGTCAGACCGGCAGTAGACCGGCGGTCAGACCGGCTTGGCCACTACGGTCTGACCGCCTGGTCTGCTTTGTTTAGACCGCCCTCTTGCTGCTTTCTTCTCCGGGTTGTTTTATTTCTTCGGTCTTTCGTTGGTCTTGCTCCTTTTCTCTGGTAGGTTAAGTTTCCAGTAAGCTGAGCTTGTCTTATTCATAGTTTTCATAACTATTGGAGAAGTAATTTTTGAGGGTTCGTGTTGAGGGCAAGTTTTAAAAAGCCGACATTCACCCCCCCTCTGTTGTCATTTCGGTCCAACACTCGACCAAGGTTTTTAATGAGGCAATTCGTGCATTGCAGCATCACATGTATCATGTACTCTTTCTCTAAATTTTCCCACTGAGTTTTATGGAGTTTTAACGAGGCATAAGCGTGTCGGGTGAGTGCCCAAGGGGGAGTGTTGAGAAACCTGGGCCCATGACTAGGAGTCCTGGCCCCATATGGGCACCCCACCGTAGGCTATAAATAGGGACCTATACCTGCATGTTATGTACACCTGATGCAATTGAAAGCTATAAAGAAAGACCATGAGTTCTCTCTACTTCTCTGTGTTCAATCTATTCTTCTGTGATTCTGTGATTGATTCGTTCTTGTTCTAAGCGGAGAAATCGCTCGGACTGGTCGCCAGCAACGGTTCCTCAACAAAATCAAACTTCAGCACTAATCAGTGAATCAGCACCGTTTTCAATGGTAGGAAGCCTTAGTATGTGGAACAACCAATGGCAGGAAACAACAAAGTTGAGGCTTTCCTGCTAAAGTGGAACAACCAATTTGGAGAGCCTTCAGAATTAACACTTTTTAAAAGTTTGTTACTTTAGAAAGAGCCTTTTTACCGGCCAATGTAGCGCGGTGTAGCACACGACTCTTACTCCATGAAATTACGCTATATAGTTATTTTTTACATCATGACTTGCCATCTTACTCTGTACAATTTCTCTGCCCACAGACGTTAATAACAAATTGTCACGGTTTATATGTCGAACAGGAAGATGCAGGGGGCTTCAATGCAGGGGCGGATCTACCAATAGGGTAAGCATGGGCGGTCACCCGAGGTCCACGCCGCCGGTACCTCCATCTCACCGCCTGACGGCTAGGCAGCCAGCCGAACGTCGTGCGCAGCACGCTGCTGCCTGCATTGCTACCGAAGCGGCGAGGCCCAATTGCACGGTCAGCAGGGAGCCCAACTACAAAGGCATCTAGGCCCGAAGTAAAAAAGCAAAGCAAGGCCCAAGTGCCCAACTCGGCAACTCCAAAGCAAAGCCAGGCCCGAAGGCAAGAGAGGGCAGAGGGGTAGTCAGTGTGATTTGTGAAGTGTGAACCCTAACCCTACAGGTGGTCATCTCCCCCATTGAATGTGAAACATATGGTTCTTTAGCCTCCATCTATCAATGAGTGCTAACAGAAGCAGGAAGTCCAATGTGAATGAGTGCTCAATATATATCATCCTTGCTATGGGCAGCAACCCAGTCCACCGCAGAAATGAAATGTACCGATCATCGTGAGACCAGTCCTCCCGAGGTTCCTGAAGAATAAAGGGGAGTGGTCCATCATCGTTCGACCACGCCCAACAACGATGCTGCCCATCCCAAGATGGGTCTCGTAACGTACCACGCGCATGACCATCACCAGTAGCTATTCCCTGGAATACAGAAAAGAATGTGTTAGTGTCCGATGATGCTAAATATAGCTAAGCATAACATGAAATAATCATGCATATAAACATAGCTGAGCTACCAATTATACCTATAACCATGTGCTCATATGCATGTAAATAGGTACACACGTACATACATACATACATACATACATACATACATACATACATACATACATACATACATACATACATACATACATACATACATACATACATACATACATACATGTGTGTGTGCGCGCGCACGCGCGAGTGTGCACTTCTGCAATCTTGATATCATTTTCTATATTTTTTTAATCGCACAAGAGCATATATATATATATATATATATATATATATATATATATATATATATATATATATATATATATATATATATATATATATTTCCTAAATTGTGAACGCATCAGGAACACTAAAATAATAGTGTGTATTTCATAAGCTATTTACAAAAAAAATAATCATTATCACCACTAATACGTCCTATATATGGCTAACTACAAAAATATCCAGCAACTAAACCATGTTACCAAGCACATTCCACACTACCATACCACCATTACACTAATGACATGCTAATGACAAATTAAGCACATTGCTCACATGTGAATGAAGTATACCTTTTCTTGAAGGTCTTTATCCACTCTACAATCCTTCAAACTACAAAATCTCCTAAATCACGGCAAAACTACCCTAAAAAACTATTACAAACTCACCTTTTAATCTTTCTTTCTTCTCCCTCACTGCTCTGTTGTTCGGCAGGTAAGAAACCAAGGTGTGTGGCTTCTGATAAGAGGGCAGAGAGCGAGGCCACCCATTTTATGCATGTGGGAAGGCATTCGCGAATGACATCCCCAACAGGTGCACATGGGTGCAGAGGGCCATGGAATCTCTAGCCAGATTTGATGGGAATCAAGCGTTGTGTTGGCGCACCGATCATCCATATCCAACAAGCCGCAGATAGCAGCATGTTTGCTTTGTCCGCGCCGCACACCACAGCCACGCAGCCTTCGGCCGCTGGGCAATTTGCCGATTCTACAGGGCACCGCACGGCGGACGTACGGCCACAGGTCACGCGCACCAAGCTTAGCAACCAACCACGGCCGCATGTGCATGCGCGGACGTCGGACAGCCACAGTAGGGGTAAAAGCGGATCGGATAGTTTTCAACTGATTCGGATAAAAACGGATACGGACTGTATCGGATCGGATTTTCTTCGGATAATTCTCAGATCGGATACGAATACGGATTTTTTTTGTCGGATACGGATACGAATACAGTAGGCCTGATATCCGGCGAATACGAATATCCGGATAATACGAAAACGGATATCCGAGATTTCAGCCCAACATTGCCCAGTCCAAGTCAGCCTCTCTCATCTCCCCTACCATTAGCCCACTAGCCCAACCAAGCCATAAGCCTCCATTACCATTAGGCATTAGGTTCCTTAGTCATATTAAATTACAAACACCACTAGCAAATATTTATGTTTATTAAAAAATAAATTTAATATTGACGGTGGATTAAAATTTGTACCGATTAAATTGATGTACTCCCATTTAAATCATTTTGATGCAAATTTAAATACTTAATTAATTTATTAGTCACATGTAAATGGTAGAAATCCATTAAGTATTATTTAGGACTTTAGAAAAAATTAACTGCCACTTAATGATTTAAAATCTGTACAACGGTATGACTATTGTGGATAAAAAATACTTATGTTTGTTTAGATTTCATGAATGTTTTGACAAGATAAATTATTTATGTGTTTTCATTGATTTTGGATGTGTAGTTTAAGGGGTTTTTCATGTTCTGATAAATATTCATGACCGTATTCGTTTCGATTCGTATTCGCTCCGAATCTATATTCGATATTATTCGTATTTGTATTCGTATCCGAGGTATTCGTATTTATATTCACATCTGGGAAAAAATATGAAAACAAATATGGTAAAAATATTATTCGTTCGTATTCGATTCGTTTACATCTCTAGCCACAAGACGTCGGAGACACCACATCGCACACGTGATATGACGAGATCAGTTTCCTAATCAACTCGCTGAACATCCACAGGAGGCACCGAAGAAAGTTTCTTGAAAGGACGAGAGTAGTTTTGTTAAATTTGCGGGCATAAATTCTCCATCATTGAGGGGGCCGGTGGGCATCTTTCTGCTGCTTCATTTGCTGGTCCTGCCGTGTGCCGTCCCTGAGTGTCTGCTTAGCTTAAGTCGTACGAGCTCAGCTATAGCTTACACCTTTGATATATTCTCCTCTCTCGCCTATACTCCTCTACTTACTCTAAGCACCCCCTTCCTAGCTAGGTAGCCTTAATCTAATCACTCACTAAGTTAGCTATATCACCTCGGCACCGGCGCCGGCGATGTGTCTCCAGTTACTCTGCTGCGGCGGCCAGGAGGATCACGTCGTGCGATCCGACCAAGCCCGGCCGCCGCCATCACCGCCGCGTGAATCTTCCGGCGGTGTCCGAGCTAGAAAGGGTGACGTGGAGAACACTACGGCACCTACTCCGCCACGGGACACTACGGCACTTACTCCGCCACGGGGAACGCAATCTCCTCAGACAAATAAAGACGTCCCTGCCGGTCCTCGTAATCCTCACCATGGGTCGCCAGTCGCAGCTTCGCAGCCAAAAAAGGCCACTGATAAGATGAAGGCAGCTCCGGCACCGCAGGTGGCTCGTCGGGCTGAAGACGGCGACGACCCTGCTGCTGCCAACAACGTCAATGGTGAGCCTGATCATGGCGGCGAGGATGATCCCAAACCTCGGGGCAAATCACAGTGGTGAGGTGAGCAACGACTCTGCATGCTGCGATTGTTCTGTGTGTTCTATTTCCAGGCTTGACAAAAATAACGAGACATTGTGGTTGTGCTGTCAATTTAGGTCAAGTTAATTAATTATTGTATGCTGCAGCTTGATGCCATGTGCGCATGCCATGCAGTTGTACGTTTAGAAGCATATTAAACTCCGTATGCTCTCGTCTTATATAGCAACTCATGCAAATTAATCCTCTGAATATTCTTGCAATTTTTCGCAATTTTCATCCTGATCAGTTTGGTGACAGATTTCATGAGCTGACATGCATGAACAATTAAACAATGCAAAAGGAGAGTTTTCTGTATAACAAGTTGGGCGTATATAGTCGTTCTCTGTTGTGTATTTCCACGCATTTTATTAGTTAGGACAACGGAATATGTTCTCGTCTAGCAAAGATGCCACTTATCTGCATGCTAGGAAGGCAGTTCTTGGATGAGAAGGAACCTTTCCTCTCTTTTGCGATACCATTGTTCTGATTAATTTAAGTCCCGTATGTTTGGAAAACGGGAATCTTATAGAAATTACTCTATTTCTTTGTAGAATTCATGTGAAACTACTACCAATCGGACAGACACTCAGTGCATCAATTTGTTTAGAGGATAATTTGTTTAGTTCTTCTACCTCGGCTTTTACCACTTTAGACCTTCTATCCAGCTGTCTAGGGTTAGATAACTTCAAGCTAGCGAAAATGCAGCAGCATGACAGGAAATGATGGATGGACACTCTGGCCACGGTCAATTTTTTAGAAACAAAGGGGCAAAACACCTCGGTTTCATTTAAACGAAACCACCAAGTTACATTGCATTAGGTCTGATAATGCAACACATAAGTTTTTTTTCAAGTGAGTACAACAAGAACGTACTTACGCACACACACGGCACCGCACACTTACGTGGATACGTCCAATACACACGTTTGAAATGAGACGGAGATCCAAGAGTCTTATGAAGCATCAGTTTGTGCTTTGACCATTAAAAACATCCGCGTGCGCATGTACAAAAAGGCACTATTTACATAAATAATATCAAAAAGTACTGTCTATATAAACAGTATGTCCCAAAGATGAGGCAACCAAAAACTCAAGCCCAAGTAGATGGTTTGCCCACCTGGCAGTCGCACACTCGCACCAACCGAGCTTAGCTCAGCCGTCGCAACACATCAACAGGGAATAGTAGGTACGCACCTTTTCACGCTTGGTAGACTCTTTAACACCCGAGAAAAACTAGGCCTACTGGAGCACAACACTACTTTGGCATTACCAAAATTAAATTACAACAATAACATGGACCCACCATTTTCAAAATTTCCACGCCATCTTCCCAGGCGAGAATCACTATTGCTCCAGGGTAATCTGCGGTACTGCATGTTCCCTCCGTTCCAATGGGCCAGTAAAGTGATCTGTCATCTGTCTCTAAATCCAGGCACAATAGCCACCATCTTTTCAGTATCCTCACGATTTTTCACCAGACTGCCTGCATATTTGTCCATGAAACTTGCTGATAAAAAAATTTCATTTCGCACATTCCAACTATACCACAACACAACAGAGCAAACCATATTTAACACTTTATTTTTCTGATTACTTAACCACCTTCTAGTCGCGAACATCAGAAATAACAAGGTCATTTATCCTTCATGGATAGTCTTTGAAGTAGATTGGTCCCAAAAAAATTTCCATCTCCTGTGTATTTATTTAGAATTAGAAATATATAATTCACTGAAATTTTGAAGTTATATAGTCTGTCTTTTGATATCCAAGTCAACATTTTTTTATTGGGATATCCAAATCAACATGACCCCTTTCTTTTAACACAAATAGAAAGCATAGTTATCGAAACCGGATTGGTCATCGACCCCCTCGGCCTTCTGGTTCATGTTTCATTGGTCCAACCGACGGTCAGGCGGTGAGACCACTGGTTCAACATGGCTTAATAATATATTTAGTTTTCCATACAGCACAACATCAAGTTTGCTCATTTGGTCAGCTGGGTAGCATAAAGCCCTCACCATGCACTGTACCTTCGGTCCAACTGGCACTAGTTTTCATGGGGTTTTGTGCAAACCGGCTGGTTTAACCTGGAAACCTCTGGTTTAGAGCAGCTAAACTGCATGAACGATCCAACAACAAAATCGAATCGGACTGAGAGGTGAGTTCCCAAGAACTGCCTTCGCCAAACAAGCTAGTGGGCCTGTTCGGCTGGTAAGAAGCCGGCCGGCTTTTCGCAGCCGCTGGTAAGAAGCCGGCCGGCTTTTCGCAGCCGCTGCAGTACCTAACTTTTAAACGGAGTATTTTCTTAAGACGAGGTCTATAAGTTAAACGTAGTACATGTTAAAAGCTCAACATCTGTACCAGTCAAAATCGCAAGTGAGTATCGATCTCTCCGTAATCTGTACCGTAAACAGCTAAAATTCAAAAATTTCAGCCATAAGCCGTAGCCAAAACAAATAGGCCCACTAGTATCAGGTGCTGCACCAAGCGCACCAACCATGAAAGTAATATTTTTGTAGGACCGATATAGCTACAGAGGGGGAGGGGGTAAATAGTGTGCTCTTTTGTTCTCTAGGTGGAGTGACTGTAAAATTTTCATCCTCTAATAGAAATATATCGATTTTATTTATCTCTCATAGATCCCTCTTGTTGTAGTTGGTTTTAATATTTCCTCTTCCCTTTCTTGATCTTGTTGGATGCTAAGGATGCGTAAGTGATGGAAATACCTTGAAAATCAAATCTCATCCAAAATGCATCAGGTTTGGCAAGTTCTTGAAGTTACTCGGTTTTTGTTTGATTTGGCATCTTTGAGTGATTTTTTTATCCAATTGTTGTTGCCTCGATTTCTTAGGTGTTACAGCTTGCTGTTATATGTAAGAATATATCTAGAGTCATCTTGGCTATCATTCACCCCACGAGCAAGTCATATGCACCATTTTTTATTTTTGCCTGGTTTTAGTAAATTTTTTCTTCAAACAGAAAAAGTCAAATCTTTGGCAACGATTTTTCTTGATCGTTGATTAAAATAGGTTGTTGACATCCTAGAGAAGGTACATAGCAAATTTTAAGAGATTTTCAGTCTTGGTTTGAGAGTTTGCTCAATTTGTGATTTTGGCCTAGTTTTGGTATAATAGAGATTCACAAACCAACAGATCTTAATTCTCTTATGTTATTTCAAGATTTTTAGTTCGGATAGATTTTGAAAGTCATGATCTAGCCTTGGTTTAAGTTTGAAGTCTTTTGGGTCTATGGATCGAATATTACATGTATTTTTGGATTTGAAATAGAGCCAGTTTTACTTCTCATCAAACTAAAATTACTGTAGCGCAACAATTTTTTAGATTTTTGGCTTTTGACCTGCATAGCTTCTCATAGCTATTGGAGTGAAAAATTGGTGAATACTTCGGGAAATTTAAAGGCACCATTCACCACCTCTATTGATATATCGGTACTACAAGTGGTATCAAAGCCCTATTAGCTTTTTTCATAAATCTTAACTGTTCATAGGAGCTATATCATCAGACAAGTATTGAACCAAGTCACCTATTTTCAATGGAGTTGATTTCTCTTATTGGAAGTCTCACATGTAATCCTACATCAAGGCTCAAGGCCTCACAATTTGGATTAAGGTCAAGAATGCTTATGCAGTACCGGTCGATGACTAGGTTACATTGGATGTAGAGGCAAACAACAAGGCTTACAATTTTGTGATTCAAGAGCTTAGTCGATCTGAGTTTGAGCATGTTGTTCACTTGAGGTCTACCCATGAGATTTGGAAGACCCTTCCTAACTACCACAAGGACTCTACCACGATCAAGGAAGTGAGACAGAACCAATTAAAGAAAGAATACTCAAAGATTGAGGCAAAACCTAGTGAATCTCTGGATGAGTTGTGGGGAAGGTTCAACAAGATTCTTTATGATCTTCATGTTGTTGGTTTAACCTTTTCTGATTATGAGAATGCACGCTAGATGTTGGGTACACCCGATATGAGGTTTAGGGAATAAAGATCACTTCCATCAATAGCAACACTATCATGAGTGAGCTTACCATAGATAAGCTCTACTCGAGATTGAAGATGCATGACATAGACTTCATCTCGCGTCTCCCCAAGATAGAGTTAATGGTTCTTATGGTTGACCCTTCTCAAAGTAGCTCTTCATGTTTCTTAGATTTTGGCTCTTCTGGATTTTCATTATCTGTGTTGCACTCTTTGAGGAATAAGGAGCTAGAGAACCTTCCTAAGAATGACTTAGCTCTCATATCCAAAAAATTCACAAGAGCATATAACAAAGTAAGAAACAAGAGAAGGGTGACCCTATCATTTGCTTTGAATGTGGTGAGCTGAACCACATTTGGGTCAAGTGACCCAAGTTGAAGGGCAAGGAGGAGAATGACTTTTGAAGGTGTCCACAAGTTCGTGATGCGAAGTCCAAGAAGTCCAACCACTGCAAGTTCGTCAACTGGGTCATTGCCGCTCTTGAGAATGTTGATATGAGTAATGTGGACTCGGGGATGGAGTATGACGAGAATGACTCCTGTGGAAAGAATAAAACCTGGGACTTCACCGACATGTGCTTTGTGGCCAAGGGTAGCATCAACGTTGACTCCTCTAACAATGAGTCCTATAGTGATCCCGATGAGGTATGCCCTCCACCAAATGGATTAAATATGCACTTGTTGCTCCTAAACAAAAACTAAAGAAATAAGCCATGATGATTAAGAACCAGGATATTATAATTGACAACTTGAACCTAGAAGTTGTTAGACCCAAATATATGAATCTTGATGATAATTGTGAATCTTGCTTGTACTTGCATGATCAAATGGTTAATCTAAAAATTGTTTATTCCTCTATTCTTAGTCAACTTAAGTATGCTCTAGATGAACTAGAATCTCTTAAATCTAGTAATGATAATGGTTGCTTAAATACTATTGCCTTGGATGTGATTCCTTTAAATGATATTCCTTTGTCATGTTCCAATTGTGCTTTGTTTGAATTAAACTTGGATAGTGCTACTAAGGAATTACTTAAATTTAATCCTGGCCATACATGCTCTCATTGTGAGGATAGCAAAATTAAAATAAAAAATAACTAAATGCTACTTCATTCTAGGACTGAATCTTGTGGAAATTGTTCTGATTCACAATTGAGATTAATGCTCTTAACAAGGCACTTGAGGAGAAATGTAAAATTAAAAAAATCCATGTCCATGACTGCATCTAAGAAAATTATTGATTCTATTTCTTATACATTTTGTGCCAAAATTGGGACTGATTTAGATGAGATGCATGATGGTTTTAGAGTCAAATATAAGGAGTAGTTGGACAGGGTTAGAAATTCACCATTTGTGTCTTGTAAGGCTTTGAAACTAGATATTGAAACTAGATATAGCTATCTGTAAAGAGATATATGGTAGGGCAACCAAAACAAATAAGTATGTTGCGTGTGAGAACTTACCCTAAGAGAATGACTACCTAAAAAAGAATATTGAGAGATTTTCTAGTGGGAAGAAGAACCTCAACATGATTCTTGACCAATCTAAGGTGAGTGTGAAGAAGAGATGTTTAGAATTTAATTTCCTAGAGTATTCCAAAAATCACCCACCTAAGATTGTGAGAGTTGTTGAGAGTGGTAAGTTTAAGGTAAAACCCCTTGAGCCGTCTAAGACTATCTTTAGTTTAGTAGATTTTGCCCCAAGCCCTTTCTAGCAAGTCAGGTGCTTCTATTTTAGCATGTTAAACCCCCTCAAAAGGTCAAGTACCATTGCACCTTCTGCAAAAATAATAGCCACGTTGTTGTGTTCTGCTTCTCTAGAGCCAAGGTTGAGAGAAAAGAGAGAATGCGTGCTTTGAGGTCCATTAGAGGAGATCCTTCACCTGTGAGTGTCTCTAGAGATAGCCTGTCTTTCCTTCTAGACATAGGTATAGGTTCGTAGATAACTTCTTTGACTCCTTTGGTGGCTCTAGATAGTATTTTGGATTAGGATATCATGAGAGTAGACCACAGATAGCGTCTAGATAGGGGGAGTACCATTTTTTTGGTAGACTAATTCGAAGAGGTCTAGGTTTTCTCATGTGTATTCTCATAATTATCTTGCTAACCATTTTATTACTACTTCTACTTCTATTCCTAGACATCGTGTGGCTCAGTATTGGATTCCTATGTCTTTCATTACTAACCCCAGTATTGAGGAACAAATGTTTTCTGCTTATGCCCCGTAGGTTCGTCAAGTGAGGAAGCAAGACGTGTGGCTTGTTGACTCCGGGTGTTCTCGACACATGATTGGAGATTCTCGATGGTTCTCCTCCCTCACTAGTGCATCCGGTAATGAGTTGATCACTTTTGTGGATGCTTCTACCGGGACTATAATAGAAAAGAGCTTTGTGCATGTCAACAACAATTTCATGCTCTAGGACATCATTTTGGTAAGTAAGTTGAGGTATAATCTGCTATCTATTTTTCAGCTTCTTGATGAGGATCTATGAGTGGGATTCAACAGTGGAGAGTGTAGAGTTCTAGACTCCTCTTGTGAGTATGTCCATAGGATCTTTAGGTTTGAGAGGATCTTTATTGCTGATTTCAGTATCTCTCCTATCTCTAGCCCTAGGTGTCTTGTGGTTTTTGACTCTCATGACATAGTGTTGTGGCATCGTAGACTTGGACATAAAGGCTTTGATCACTTGATTAGAGTCAGTAGCAAGAACCTTATTGAAGGATTTCCTAGGCTTAAGAGTTCTACAAACCTAGTATGCACACCCTGCAGGCATGATAAGATAGTTTCTGTTTCTCATCCTCCTCTTACCTTTGTGATGACTGATGGTCCTAGGCAGCTTTTGCACTTAGATACAGTTGGTACTTCTAAAGTCTAGTTTGTAGAAGGGAAGTAGTGTGTTCTTGTCAGTGTAGATGACTTCTCTAGGTATTCTTACCTGTATTTTCTGGTATCTAAGGATAAGGCCTTTGACTGCTTTAGAGGGTTGGCCTTTAGACTAGTAGTTGACCTCTCAGGAGCCTTGAGAGCTATTAGTAGTGACAATATCACATAATTCAAGAACTACTCTGTTACCACTTTCTACATCGAGAGAGGTTTAGACCAATAGTTCTCTTCACCTAGAGTCCCTCAGTAGAATGGGGTTATAGAGAGAAAGTATAGAATCCTTGTAGAGATGGCTAGGACCATGTTAGATGAGTATAGCACCCCTAGGAGGTTTTTGGTTGAGGTGATTTCTACAGCTTGCTATGTGTCCAATAAGGGTTTTCTTGAGATTGTGCATAGGCAAAACTTCTTTTGAGTTTAGATTTGGTCATAGACCTAGTGTCTATCATTTCAAGATATTTTGTTGTAAGTGCTTCATTCTTAAACATGATAGCTTGGATAAATTTGAATTTAGATGTCATGATAGTATTTTCCTTGGATATCCTACTCATTCTCGTGGCTTTTGTGTATTTAATTTGGATACTAACAAAATCATTTAGACTTGTAAAGTCACATTTGATGAGACTAGTCCTGGTACTAGACCCAATCCCTCATCTAGTCATTCCTATGTTAGTTGAAGAGCATGCTTCCACTACTCCAGCTTCAACAGAGCAGCCTCCTCCCACCTTCTCACCAATGTTTTGAGTGGCTTTGCTTCGCACGAGCCTGGTTGGCTCAAGTAGCCTCCTAGTAGGGGCAACCCGACAAATACAGGTGGCAGCGAAACCCTAGTCGTCGCCTAGGAGGGCTCGATCCTAGGTGGAGTCGAAACGAGCCTAAGGTGAGGAGGTTTGCTCAGTTTTGTGGATTGGTATGGGTGGGTAAATTCTTGCAACATCAGTGACAATGTGATAAATCCAAACCCGTAAAAGCCATGGAAGTTGGGGAAGGCCACTTGCTTCGTTGTGGTATTCCAGCTTGTGCTTCTCCGAGTAAATGTCCAAAAGTCGGCTGTTTGGGAGGAGGTTTGGCTTCTGGAGGGGGAAAGCCACTAGAGAAGCTTACTCTAAATAGGGCCTAATAGAGTAAAAGCATGGCATGCAAGCTCTTCAACGAATGGCACATGGTCTGAGCTATGGTGGTAGAAAAAGCTTGAGGTTTATAAGTTGCTCGAAATCGGCTTGTTTTAAACTCAATTTGAGCTTGTCTCGAGCTCCGAGCTCAAACTTAATCCCAAGCTCGCGAGCTTCAATGAGTCGAGGTCGAATAGCTTGTTAGGGCTCGATTCAAGCTTGAATATTGATACATGTTAACTCTTACTGAGTTTACTTGAGCTAAGCATGAGCTTGAACATTTTTATTGTTGAAAATTAGTGTATGTTGAATTATTTTGATTGTTATTGAGTTTAGTAGGGCTAAGCTCGAGCTCTTATTATTAAAAATTAGTGTATATTAAATTGTTTTGACTGTTATTGAGTATACTAGAGCTAGGGTTGTAAACGAGCCGAGCTCGAGCGAGCTTGACCTAGCAAGCTCGAGCTCGGTAGAAACTCGAGCTGAGCTCGAGCGAGCCTAAGATCAACATCGAACATTAAACTGGGCTCGAGCTCGGCTCAGACAAAACTCGAGCTCGCCCGAGCTCGGCTCGTGTAAGGCTCGGTGCGTACCTCTGCCGCTCTGCGTGGTCGGATCCCGGTCGAGGAGGGGCGGCGCCGGCGGGGGAGGACTTGAGGAGGGGCGCCGGGGGAGAGGAGGGGCGGCGGCCGGCGGGGGGCGAGGAGGGGGATGGGGGGCGGCGGGGGAGAGGAAGGGGACGGGGGGCGGCGGCGGGGCGGGAGCCGAGGAGGGGAACGGGGGGGGGGGGGGAGAGGAGGGGGACGGGGCGGTGGCGGCGGCGGCGGGGGGGGGGGGGGGGGGGGGGCGAGGAGGGGTAGCGGCGGGAGAGAGGAGGAAGGCGACGAGGGGGATGGGGCGGCCGGCAGCGGGGGCGGGGCCGCGGGGGCCGGCGAGGAGGGGCGGGGCGCAGGAGGGGTGGCGGCGGGGGGGGGGGGCACTGGGCAAGCGGAAGCCCGCGGCGGGTGGGGCCGTGGGGGAGAGGAGGCCAGTGCCTGGGGGCGTGGGCGCGCCGTGCGTGCCGCGTGGCCGCTGGGGCCTGGCCGCCTGGGTGCGGGTGGGTGAATTCGAGAGGAGAGGCGGGAGGGGTGGGGGGTAAAAATCCTAAGCTCGCGAGCTATTTGAGCTCGGCTCGTTAAAGCTCGCGAGCTTAGGATGAAGCTCGAATTCGGCTCGTTTGGAGCTCGAGCCAAACTCGAATCGAGCCTAGAGCGAGCCAAGCTCGAGTAGCTCACGAGCCTCGAGCTTTTTTTACAGCCCTAACTAGAGCTGAGCTCGAGCCTACGTCTAGGACCGGATCTCAACTTAGATTTGCTCCAGCTCAGCTCGAATTTTGAGCTCAAGCTTAGACAGCTAGACTCATTCGAGATCGGCTCATTTACGGCCCTAGTCGGAGCCTAAATATAAGTACAATATGCACTTACAAGTTCCTTATTTCAAAAGAAATATATTCTGCGTGGGCATTATATTCAAAACGGTGGCATTGGTACCAAAATTTAAGGTACAAAGGAAAGATCCCACCGAGATTTGAACTCGGGTTACTGGACCTAGAGGGTGCGTTCTTTTCAGCTATAACTGATGGCTTTTGCACGTGGCCGATGGTTTTTGGTCCTTGCATCAGCATTCATGTGAACGAACTAGATGCTGATAAGTCGTTTAGAAAAATGTACCGATAAACCACTTTAAAACAACGGTAAAAAACTATTCAATTTATTTATTTAAAGAAAACTATAAACTAAAAAAAATATACCAAGGTCGAATGTCCCGACCACTAACCATGGGTCCTTTGATTGCACCGACATACATTTTGTTTCTATCGACCATTTAAATAGCCCCATTTGCCCTTCTGTTCCTTCGTCTGTGTGCGAAACTTGCTACGAGCCAGTGAGACCTTTGCACCAGTAGTGAAAAGGGTTGTCTGACACCATAATCATGGAATGGACGTCTCGATCAATGCCGAGCAAACGCTATCGAGGTTAGTTAATTCTCTTTGCTGCAGTCGCTCTTTCGACACGGGCAGACTAACGGCGCTGCTAGCTATAAGTCAGTCAATGGTCAACCGTAGCGCAAGGTCTTCAACGACCACGCGAGAAGATCATATTTATTATTATGATAAACTATTATAATATTTATGAGATAGTGAAATAGTTTTATAAAAATTGTATTTGATTTGGTCTGTCTTCTAGAAGTGTCAAAAAAATTAGAATTACCGCAGATATAAGTGTGAAAGTACCGCTTGGTAGAAGTACCAGGTTGAGTTGCGGTATATTTTTTCAGAGAGCTCCAGGTAAGATTTTCAGCGTGCGGAAGTACCATTTTGGGAGACAGTAGTTCTGTATTGCGAAAGTACCGGCGTGTTAGGCACGGTACTTCCGATATTCCCAGAAAAACAGGGGTTTAGAGAATTGAGTTATGGATCAAATTTGGATAATCTGGGTCATTGGATTAAGGTTGCATGATGCATGTCTTAGTTAACGTAGGTCAAGTTGTGAAGAATTTGTGCCTGAAAACGATTTCTTTGTCTTTGGATGTACAAGGTCATTTAGAATCAACTGTGGTCAATAGCAAGAAACAGGACTAGGCACAAGAAGGAGTTGGGGCCCAGAACGATCGAAGATGCCGGGTGAGACGGTGAGCTCAAGTATGGTACGAGAAAGGCGGAAAATGTTGAAGGTGAGTTCAAATGGTGGGTTGGCGCCATGTGGCTTGCACGGGCCAAGTGAGCCGTGGTTCAGTGGAACCGGGATGAAAGAGATTTGGCGATGCATGGCAAACTATTGGTGCACCTACACGTGGTAATTATGGCGATTGCTTGTAGTGGTTGAAGATGACCAGATCAAAAAAGGGTATTTTGGTAGTTTGACCAAAATATCGGAAATCATCTTGGATCAAAACCGCGATACATGGGGCGATGCATTGGAGAGCGGTTTAGATCAAGGTGGAGCTACTTTGGTCAAGGCAGATAAAGGCTAAGGGTTTAGCGGATGCACACTTATGCACTTTGAAAATCATGCATACGTGAATTTGTGTGAGTAAAACCCGTGTGTGGGGTTAACTGGTTTTCCTACTATAATAGTGGATAGTATCCACTAAAGTGAATAGGTGGCTGGTTGTCCACCTATAAAAGGAGGTTGGGATGAAGACATGTGAGGTTGACCATCCAACCCATCTCTTGTGCTCTCTCCTCTAGGGTAAGGGTTTGAGAGTGAGTACCTTGATTGATCTTTGTTCTCCTAGATGGAGTGGCTGTAAACATACCTTATCAAGTAAGCAATACATCAATCTTTATACAACTCTTGAGTCTCGCTTCTTTTTTATTAATATGCTTGACTTTTAGTTGGTTTTGATCTCTCTTCCTTCCTTCTTGTGATCTTGCTGTTTGAAGGACGTATAAGAGAAGGAGATAATTCTTGAATACATCTCCACCAATCTAGGCACTTTGATAGGAAGATTACGAGAAAGCCCGGTTATCAAAGCCCGGTTATCTCTTTTCAACCCCCTCTGTTGCCATATTCAGACTTTCAATTGGTATCAAAGCCCGGTTATCTCTTTTCATAAATTTTAACTAGTCTTCAGAGCCATGGCAACAGACAAGTATTCCACCGAGCCGTCTCTCTTTGATGAGGTCAACTATCCCTTTTGGAAGAGTAGGATGGAGTGTTACATATAGACTCAAAGCTATGCAATTTGGAGAAAGGTTAAAACCAGATTCGTTGTTCCTACCGATGAGTACATCATGGCCATAAATATGCCAGATGTGGAGGTAAATGCTAAGACAAGGAACATAATCATTCAGGGTCTTAGCCGAAACTAGTTTGATCATATCTCTTATCTCACGTTGGCTTTTGACATCTCGGTTACCCTCGATGCATACCATGAGACACCACCCAGATCAAAACTGTTCAATAGGACCAATACAAGCATGAATACAACAAACTTGAGATACTTGCTGGTGTGTCCTTGGATGAGTGCTTTGACATATTTCACAAGATATTGAGCAATCTTTGAGCTGTTGGTCTTACATACTCTAACTCGGATAATGCTCTCCGATGCTTTCTGCCTTGGACCTCAGAGTTTGGGAGATAAAGGTGACCACTATTAAAAACACGACTGATCTATCAACTTTGACTATTGATGTGTTATACTTTCATCTCAAGACTTTGAGATCAACATCATCTCTGGCAAGACGAAGTCACGGTCGATGGTTTTGATCACTGATCCCACTTTTGCCTCTGGAGCATCATCTGATGGTGCTTCTGGTATCTTTTTGGCTACTTTGTTTGAGATGAACGACGACAAGCTTGAGCAGTTTCCAAAGAGTGACCTAGCTCTCTTAGCCAAAAAGTTTTCACATGCATACAAAAGGGTTAGAGAGAGGAAAAAGAGGAGGTCCAATGACCTTCTTCGAGTGTGGTGGCCCAACCACATTCAAGCGAACTACCCCAAGCTGGAAAATGGTAAGAACAACTACAGCGGCGTGATAAAGAATGATTACATCAGCAAGAACCGCAACAAGAAGCCTCCAGCTGATGACCAAGGCAAGGAGAAGAAGTACCGTGACCTTGGCAAGGCCAAGAAGCTCTTTCATTGTATCCTCACCGCTTTCAACAACTTCGACTTCAGTGACATGGAGGGCTAGAGTGACGGCGACAGCGAGGATGATCCGAAGAAGGACACCAAGGACGGCGACGACTTCACCGGTGTGTGCTTCATGGCTAACAAGAACGGCATCAGCAATGATGATCTTTACAACGACTCTGATGAGGTATGTCCCTCCTACGGCCAGCACAATGATGCTTTTCTCAAGTTAGGAAAGTTTTATGCTAGATCTAGGACTAGGTGTGATGAGTTAGAGAAGGAGATAGAGAGCTTGTCACGGTAATTTACATCACTTAGATCTGCTTACTTTTGTGACAATTACGATGTATGTGCTTCTTTACTTGGCGATTTGAAGAAATTAAGGACCTCGCATGATAATGTGATTTCTGAATAAGATTTGCTTAAGGTGGAGAACGTTAGTTTGCTAGCTAAGTTAAAGTTGTCTAGGGTTGCTTCTTTATATTCTGATTCTGTTGAGACTACATTCTGCACCTCATGTGAGGATAAAGATAATACTTTTAGAGGTTTGTATACCATGCTCCTTGATCTTCTTGAAATCTGTGATAGGTGTACCAACTTGAAGATTAATATAAAGAAGACAAGTCATAAAATTACTGAAATACAAACTACTTTGATGTAGCCTATTGCTTTTTGTACAAACTATCCTAAATTGACTACTGAACTTGAATCTGTTTCTAAGTAATTTCAGGACATATGTGATCACAATAAGAAAATGGCTCAATATGCTTCTAAGGCACCTGTTAGCTTAGCATGCAATAATTGTGAAAAACTAAAATTTGAATTAATTGCATTGGATGAAAAATGTCTAAAACTAACTAAGGATCTAATAGAGAAGCCAAAATCTGATTTCTTGTTTTGTGCTGAAGTTAGGGAAAAAAATTAAGGATATGCGAATGACCTTTGGGGAGAGTTATGAAGCCTAGATGGTTAGGATTAGAACCGCCCCCTGTATGTCTTGTGAAGCCCTCAAACTTGAGGCAGCCGTGCATAAGGAGAGATATGCACGTGCTATTCGATCTTCTCCTTCTGGCTCTTCATCCTCTCCTTCTCCTTGTGCTTCATGTGCCTCTCTTTTTCGAGAGTGTGAGTACCTCATGTACACTCTCGAAAAATTGTTGGAGGCAAGAAAAGGCTCAATCTTATCCTAGACAAATCTAAGATTTAGAAGTTTAATCGAGGTCTAGGATATGATTTCTTAGAGGATGTGAGGAAACATACACCTACTATAGTTAGAACTATAGCAGCAGGCGTGATCGAGGTTGAGCCTAAGCCTAAGAAAATAGTGTTTAAGTCTGTGGGCTTTGTCCAAGGGATATCTGACAGTAATGTTGTGCCACCCACTACTTCGACCTCTCAAAAGGCAAAGTATCATTGTATCTTCTATCAGAACGATGGACGTGTGGTTGAGTTCTGCTTTGGGTGCACCAAGATCACACGTAGATACCGTGTTTCTGCTCCTAGCAGTATTCAGAGTCAGCCCATACTCGGAGTGCTCCTAAGACCAACATGAGGTCTAGAGTCATATGTAGCTCTCTTGATTTGCTTGGTTTTAGGCAGCGTCGAGGACTTGGTTTTCAGGATTCTTCTAGTTTGAGTCATCGAGTTGCTTTTGGTCAGGGTTTCCGCTGTCCTGAGAATAGACCTCATTTCCCCCCCATTAAGGTAGCTATCCGCGGCATGATCAGCATACTACTGTAGGTCAAACTCGCTCGTCAATAGTGGTCGGACCTAGCAAAGGCTTGAGGTCAGCTTCTAGACCATCTGTTTCTATGAGAGATGAATTGTGTAGCGTAGCTAGAGATCAGTCTTTTGCTTCTATGACTAGATCTACTACTCGTCGTGTGACTCATTACTGGATTCCTAAATCTATTCTTATTTATCCAAGTAGTGAGCCATCGATGTCTTCTTCTCAGTGACTCAGGTTCATCAGGCTGGGAAGAGAGAGGTTTGGCTCGTGGACTTCGGCTATTCTCACCACATGACCAGAGGCTCTCATTGGTTCTCTTCCCTAGTCCGAGCTCCAGGCGATGAGATGATCACCCTTGGAGACGCTCTCAAGTCATCACTAAAAGTACTATACACATTAGTGATTGTTTCGTTCTTAAGGACGTTGCCTTAGTAAGTAAGCTATGATATAATTTGCTATCTGTTTCTCAGCTTACCGATGATGTTTTTTATGTGAGCTTTAAGAAAATGCTTATAAAATCCTTGATTCTGCGAGAAGTTTGGTTTGCGGGATTTCTAGGTTTGGGAGAATCTTTCACACTGATTTTATTGAGTCTTCTAGTGATTCTCTCCGATGCTTTGTTGCTTCTTAGTCCCGTGATCTCTTCTTTTGGCATAGGAGACTTGGTTATATTGGCTTTGATCATTTGACCTGAGTGAGCGGCCACGACCTCATTTGTGTTCTGCCTAAACTCAAGATGGTCAAAGACTTAGTTTGTGCTCCTTACTTGCATGGCAAGATGATTGTTGTTTCTCATCCCTCAGTCACTGTGACTATGACCGATGCATTAGGACAGCTCCTTCATATGGGCATTATTGGTCTAGCTAGAGTGCAGTCGGTGGGTGGGACTTGGTACGTTCTTGCTGTGGTTGATGACTTCTCGAGATTTTCTTGGGTGTTTTTCTTAGCCTCGAAGGATGCGACATTCAGTCTAATGTGACGATGGCCGATCTTCCGAGAGGTACTGATAAGTCGATTGTGGAGATCTCGACGTTGATGATCCAAAGGCTCCGACCAAAACAGATCGAACCCCTCGCAATCACTACACCACTGCTCCGTTGGTTATCAACCGTGCCGAACACGATTGACCTCGCCAAGAAGGCTATCTCCTGCAAGCGAATCGAGAACACAAGCAAGAGAGTACAAGATGCAATATGAAATTGCGAATAAATATTAAGTTCACAAGTTGGGGTCTCGCAAACCGATGAACGGCGAAACTGTTCAAAGACGGATTAATCTAAGCAAAACCCAACCCTAATGGTGGGGGTGGCGGCTGGATATAAAGGAGTTAGGGGCATGCAAAACCCCTGGACGCGCCCCTAATGGGCTCCAACACGATACAAAGCCGAACGGCCCAAAGGCGGTGGCGCAGCACCCTGACAGATTCTGAATGCCTACTTGTTTCGACAATTCCCGTTGACTCAGAAAGAATTTTGATATGGGACTAGATTCATTGGAAAGGTAGTCTTTTCAGCTTTCCATACATATGTGGAACGTCCAAAACGGAGTCCGGATGCGATCTGGGCGTCCGTTTTAGTGCGGCCTGGTCCTGGACTCCGAATTGGATTCGAAGTGGCTTGAGTTGGACCTCCATCATGATTCGACCACCCTTGCTGGACTTGTGCGCCTCGTAGTCCTTCTCCAAGTACTTCTAGGTCCTCTCCATGGTTCCTAATCATAATTAAATCATTAGGTAGCAATCGATTCTCAAATGAACAAAAAGAAGTACTTAGGAACGAGCTCACCTGTAAATTCAATTGTCGGGCGCGAGCTCTAGTGATTGGTCCTTGAATGTCAAGTGGAGGAGTGTTGTGTGTATCTGACGAAGTGATGTCCTCATCATCCTCCCCCTCTTGAAGCGGAGTTGTCCTCAACTCGGCCTCATCTTCCTCTCCCAAGTATGGCTTCAAATCTGAAATGTTAAAGGTGGGACTAACCCCAAACTCGGGAGGCAACTCAAGTTTATATGCATTATCATTTATCTTCTCAACTATCTTAAAAGGACCAGCAGCTCTAGGCATCAATTTCGACTTTCTTAACTCAGGAAATCTATCCTTTCTCAAGTGCAACCAAACAAAATCACCCGGTTCAAGTTTAACTTCCTTTCTACCTTTACTACCAGTAATCCTATATTTTTCATTCATCTTTTCAATGTTTGCCTTAGTAGTCTCATGCATTTTGACAATAAAATCAGCACGCTCCTTAGCATCATTATGAACTCTCTCACTAGTAGGCAAAGACAAAATATCAATAGGGGCACGAGGATTGAATCCATACACTACCTGAAAAGGACTTACCTTGGTGGTGGAGTGTTCCGCTCGATTATATGCGAACTCAACATGCGGCAAACACTCTTCCCACAGCTTCAAATTATTCTTCAAAACAGCTCTCAACATGGTAGACAATGTGCGGTTCACTACCTCGGTTTGGCCATCAGTTTGTGGGTGACATGTTGTAGAGAACAACAACTTTGTACCCAACTTGTTCCATAGAGTACGCCAAAAGTGACTCAAGAACTTGGCATCACGATCTGAAACAATAGTAGAAGGCATACCATGCAAATGAACTATCTCTTTGAAAAAGAGGTCAGCAATATGAACGGCATCATCGGTTTTATGACATGGTATAAAGTGAGTCATCTTAGAAAAACGATCCACAACAACAAAAATACTATCCCTCCCCCTCTTAGTCCTGGGCAATCCTAAAACAAAGTCCATAGAAATATCGGCCCACGGAATAGAAGGAACAGGAAGAGGCATATATAAACCATGTGGATTCAAGCGAGACTTAGCTTTTTGACATGTAGTGCAGCGAGCCACAAACCGCTCAACATCTCGCCTCATCTTTGGCCAAAAGAAGTGTGTAGCCAGAATGTCCTCCGTCTTCTTAGCACCAAAATGTCCCATCAAACCGCCTCCATGCGTCTCCTGCAATAACAAAAGACGAACGGAACCAACTGGAATGCATAGGCGGTTAGCTCTAAACAAAAATCCATCATTGATCACGAATTTATTCCATGCTTGTCCCTCTTTACAATGCAACAAGACATCCTTAAAATCATCATCAAAAGCATATTGTGCTTTAATAGTTTCAAGACCAAAAATGCGACAATCAAGTTGAGACAACATGGTATAGCGTCGAGACAAAGCATCCGCAATCACATTATCCTTTGCTTTCTTGTGTTTAATGACATAAGGAAAAGATTCAATAAATTCAACCCACTTAGCATGTCTACGATTCAAATTGGTTTGACTACGAATATGCTTAAGTGATTCATGATCGGAATGAATGACAAATTCTTTAGGCCATAAATAGTGTTGCCACGTCTCTAAAGAACGAACAAGAGCATACAATTCTTTATCATACGTGGAATAATTAAGAGCAGGACCATTCAATTTTTCACTAAAGTAGGCAACAGGTTTGCCTTCTTGCATCAAAACACCACCAATACCAATTCCGCTAGCATCACATTCCAGCTCAAAAGTCTTACCAAAATCCGGAAGTTGGAGCAATGGTGCGTGTGTAAGCTTGTCCTTCAAAAGATTAAAGGACTCCTCTTGTGATGGCCCCCAATGGAACACGACGGCCTTCTTTGTCAACTCAATCAACGGTGTCGCAATGGTGCTGAATTCCTTGACAAAGCGGCGATAAAATCCGGCAAGGCCAAGAAAACTCCTTACTTGGGAGACCGTCGTGGGCGTGGGCCAACTCCATATCGCTTCCACCTTGGCTCTATCAACCTCAATTCCCTGTGGAGTCACAACATAGCCAAGAAAAGAGACTCGATCCGTGCAAAAGGTGCACTTCTCAAGGTTACCAAACAAACGTGCATCTCTCAAAGCATTAAAAACAACACGTAAGTGATTCAAATGTTCATCCATGGACTTGCTATAAATCAAGATATCATCAAAGTAAACGACCACAAATTTGCCAATGAAAGGACGTAAAACCTCGTTCATTAATCTCATGAAAGTGCTAGGTGCATTAGTTAAACCAAAAGGCATGACTAACCACTCATACAAGCCGAACTTAGTTTTAAAAGCAGTTTTCCATTCATCGCCAAGTTTCATTCTTATTTGGTGATATCCACTACGCAAGTCAATCTTTGTGAAAATTATAGCACCACACAACTCATCAATCATGTCGTCTAGCCTATGAATAGGATGACGATACCTTATAGTAATGTTATTAATGGCTCTACAATCTACACACATACGCCAAGAACCATCTTTTTTGGGAACCAAAAGAACAGGAACAACACAAGGACTCAGGCTCTCACGTACATACCCACGGTCCAAAAGGTTTTGGACTTGTCGCTGAATCTCCTTAGTCTCTTCAGGATTGGTCCTGTATGCCGCACGGTTTGGCAAACTCGCTCCAGGAATCAAGTCAATCTGGTGCTCAATCCCTCGAATGGGTGGAAGTCCTGGAGGTATCTCATCAGGGAAAACATCTCTAAACTCCTGCAAAAGGTTAGTGACAGGAGCAGGCAAAGTGCAAGGCATATTATCAAGAGAAAATAAAGCATCTTTGCACACAAAAGCATAGCATGTATCATTAACATCATCAATTTCAGCAAGGTCTGATTTTGTGGCAAGCATAACAGAATTTTTCAAATGAATTACTTGCTGTTTTTCAGATTTATCATGTTCCTTTTGATCATTAGCAGCAGCTCTCGCCCTATCGGCCTCTATAATCTCAGTTGGGGTCCAAGGCAGTAAAGTAACTTTCTTTCCCTTATGCATAAAAGTGTATTTGTTACTACTACCATGGTGTAAAGCATCATTATCAAATTCCCAAGGTCGACCCAATAAAAGAGAGCATGCTTGCATGGGAACCACATCACAATCAACATGATCAGCATAACCACCAATGGAAAAATGGACTCGGCATGTTTGCGTTACCTTAGCTTTTCCAGAATCATTTAACCACTGAATATGGTATGGATGTGGATGCGGTCGCGTGGTCAAGCCAAGCTTCTTGACCAAATCAGAACTCACCAAGTTGTTGCAGCTTCCTCCATCAATGATGACACGTGCGCGCCGGTTCTTGATTGCGAAGAAAGTCTGAAACAAATTATGGCGTTGAAGCTTATCGGGTTGTTGTACCTGTGTGCTGAGGACGCGCTGCACAATGATGCTCCGTAGCGTCGCTGTGGACGCCCCACCAAGGACCAAGTCGTCATCACCACCACCATTGTCGTTCGAGGCAGCAGCAACATCATCCTCCTCCTCGACATCTGAAGTGCTGATGTAGCCTCCATCGTCTGTGGCGATGTATGCCCGTTGGCTAGGGCAATTCTTCTGCACATGACCAAGCCCATGGCAGCGGTGGCACTGAATGTCGGAGGAGCGGCCCGTTGAAGCCACGGAAGAAGAACTCCTGGCTGGAACCTGCAAAGAAGTTTTTTGTAGGATCTGCAAGGCTTGTCGTGGAAGGTGGCTTCGGTGGCGCTGCTGCAATCTTGGTCACAGGTGGTGGAGGGGAACGAAAACTCGAAGAAGACTTGGGCAGTCCCGTCGATGTAGTCGTTCTTGGCGTGTAGAAGGGTCGTCCGGTGCTTGCCTTCGCTGATTCCTTGCATCCCTGCAATTCTTTTTCTGCAAGCATAGCAAGCTGGAACAACTGGTTGACAGTAGTAAATTCTTTATAATCAACAATGTCCTGAATTTCACACCGTAACCCCCCGTAGAAACGACAAATCTTATCATCCGTGTCCTCAACAACCCCACAACGCATCATACCCTTTTGAAGCTCAGCATAATAGTCCTGAACAGAACGATCACCTTGTTCTAAGCGCTGCGATTTTTTTTCTCAAATCAAGTTTATATGTGGGAGGAACAAAACGATTACGCATATCTTCTTTTAATTGCTCCCATGTATCAGGTTGTAAGCGCATGTTACTTAGTTCATTCCACCAGATAATAGCAAAGTCCTTAAACTCACTAGTAGCTTGTCTAACTCTATGTTGTTCAGGAACCAAGTGAGAATTAAATTTCTGCTCTACCGTCATCTCCCAATCAAGATAGATATCAGCATCATAAAGACCAGCAAAAGATGGAATGGTAAACTTGACTTTAGCAAAAGGGTCGTCGTTACCATGACGGTTCGGGTTATTACCTCCCATACCATGTCGGTTTTGCTGAAGACGCCGACGTAGTCGTGCATCTTGTGTCGCCCGCTGATCAATGTTGCCATCCGCATCATACACTGTGTCATCATCACGACGATGACCGTCATTGACAGGTGGCAGGCGTGCCTCCAATGTGTCCATCCGACCAGTGAGGTCAGCCAACCGCCGCTCCACCCGCTCAATGCCTTCCGTGGTGTTCAACTTGGCAATGGCGGCGACGATTGTGTCCATTCTCGCGCCGAGATCAGTGATTGAAGCATTTTGTTTGTCGAGCGCAGCTTGTAGATGGCCGCGACTAACACACTCGTTGAAATCGACCGGTGTCGCGTCACCTTCGTCTCCTGCCATGGTTAGTGGAAACACAGAGAAAACAAAAGGATTATCCCTATCAACTAGAAAGGAAGGACAGTGGAAACCCGCAAAGGAAGTGGCTTACCAAGCTCTTACAAGTGTTCTTACCATCGCAAACAGTAGGTGATACAACCGGTGGCTGGTTCATGATACCTAGAGGGTGTGACCCGGCGATTGCAAGGGTCAAAAACTGTGTTGTCCGGAAGTATGTATATGGAGCTTGGAAGGCCAAATATGTTAGTGGAACACAAGTCAATAACAGATAGTAATGCTGAATAAATGTCCAAAGCAATGGTCCTAGTTGCTAGCCTAAATGTGTCCTATCTCAGTGTTAGGATATGATGAACAAGGAATCACGGCCAGAAAGTAAGCGAAGACAGCAACAAAGATGGCCAGGCAAAAACAGCACAAAACAATATCTGTCACCTAAAACTGTGCTCTTTTTTGCCCTTTTTTTCTTTTTTTTAGGCACGGAACTCAGGTGCCTTTGCTCTTAGGCAAAACCAGGTGCCAAAATTTTTCTCTTTTGTTTCTTTTTTTCTCTGTTTTTTGATGGCTTTTTATACAGATTTTCTTTTGGGGCCAACTTCCAAAACCCGACGCAGAAATTCGCACAAAAATCACAACTGCTGACTGTTGCAGATTCAAAACAGATAACTGGGTCAACTTTCACCGCATATATCTCTTAACTGCCCTGCTGGAATGACGTGAAATTTTACAGATAGATGGATAAGGAATTTTTGAATCTAATGGCGGTGGTCTCACTCAAAAATAATCTCGGAATCAAAAGATATGGCGTTTTTGGTGGCGGCTGCAGAGAAAGGAAAAATCAGCCGAATTTGGAAATTAGGGTTTGGGGTGGGGAATTTTTCTTTTGTTTGGATTTTTAATGGAACAAAGATATGACCAGCAACTAGACAATGCTAATATGGACACAAATTCAATTTAGCAAACCAAAACTAACAGATTGAAAGGCACAACGGGGTTTGGACAGCGGAATTAATTCTTTTTGTGGGGCAATATTTTTTTCTGGACTATAGGAAATAAAAACCAATCTACTAACTAGGGATACAAGAATTACCTCACGGGCAACCGTTGCTCTGATACCAACTGATGTGACGATGGCCCGATCTTCCGAGAGGTACTGATAAGTCAATTGTGGAGATCTCGACGTTGATGATCCAAAGGCTCCGACCAAAACAGATCGAACCCCTCGCAATCACTACACCACTGCTCCGTTGGTTATCAACCGTGCCGAACACGATTGACCTCGCCAAGAAGGCTATCTCCTGCAAGCGAATCGAGAACACAAGCAAGAGAGTACAAGATGCAATCTGAAATTGCGAATAAATATTAAGTTCACAAGTTGGGGTCTCGCAAACCGATGAACGGCGAAACTGTTCAAAGACGGATTAATCTAAGCAAAACCCAACCCTAATGGTGGGGGTGGCGGCTGGATATAAAGGAGTTAGGGGCGTGCAAAACCCCTGGACGCGCCCCTAATGGGCTACAACACGATACAAAGCCGAACGGCCCAAAGACGGTGGCGCAGCACCCTGATAGATTCTGAATGCCTACTTGTTTCAACGATTCCCGTTGACTCAAAAGGAATTTTGACATGGGACTAGAGCCATTTTAAAGGTAGTCTTCTCAGCTTTCCATACATATGTGGAACGTCCAAAACGAAGTCCGGATGCGATCTGGGTGTCCGTTTTAGTGCGGCCTGGTCCTGGACTCCGAATTGGATTCGAAGTCAGCTTGAGTTGGACCTCCATCATGATTCGACCACCCTTGCTGGACTTGTGCACCTCGTAGCCCTTCTCCAAGTAATTCTAGGTCCTCTCCATGGTTCCTAATCATAATTAAATCATTAGGTAGCAATCGATTCTCAAATGAACAAAAAGAAGTACTTAGGAACGAGCTCACCTGTAAATTCAATTGTCGGGCGCGAGCTCTAGTGATTGGTCCTTGAATGTCAAGTGGAGGAGTGTTGTGTGTATCTGACGAAGTGATGTCCTCATCACAGTCATTTTTGTAGTTTGTTCAATAGGTTGTCAGTTGAGCGCCCTAGTGCCTTACGAGCGATTTGCATTGACAATAGCATGGAGTTCAAGAACTGCTACTTTGAGAGCTTCTATGATGAGACAGGCATAGAGCATCAGTTCTCATCTCCACACGCCTCTCAGCAAAATGGCATTGTGGAAAGAAAGAACTGTACCTTGGTCGGGACTTGGTACCATGTTTTCAAGCTTTCTAAAGCCTTATATGGACTTAAGCAAGCCCTCAGAGGTTGATATGAGAGGCTTAAGTTCTATCTTTTGAGTCATAGGTTTGAGATGGGTAAAGTGGATAAGACCTTGTTCATTTATAGGCATGGCAATGACCTTCTGATCATCCAAATATATGTGGATTACATTATTTCTTGTGGCTGCTCTTATGCTCTTGTTTCCCAGTTTTCTGATGTTATGAGTACAGAGTTTGAGATGAGCATGATGGGCAGGTTGAGCTTCTTCGTCGGCTTCCAGATCAAGTAGATTCGGGAGGGTATCTTTTTACATCAAGGCAAGTATACTCAAGACCTCTTGAGATGCTTCGGTATGAGTGATGGCAAGCCGGTGTCAACTCCAATGGCAACCTCGACTACACTTGATCCTGACAAGGATGGAAAGCCTGTAGATCAAAAAGAGTACTGCAACATGATTGGCTCCCTACTGTACCTTACTACTTTGAGGATGGACATACATTTCGCCATGTGTCTGTGAACTCAATTTCAGACTTCTCCTCATGTTTCTCACCGTTAGACAGTGAAGCACATTTTCAGGTACCTTTGAGCTACTCTAGACTATGGTATTTGGTACTATTCTACTTCCTGTCTTTTCCTTAAAGTCTTCTTCGACCCAGACTTTGCTGGCTATAGGATAGATATGAAGAGTACTTTTGGCACTTGCCAATTCATTGGCACTTCTCTAGCCTCTTGGTCTTCTAGGAAGCCACCCAGTATAGCATAGTCCACCGTAGAGGCTAAGTATGTTGCTACTTTTGACCTCACGGAATTTGGGTTAGCCATAAATAGTGTTCCAGTTTTCTGTGATAACACTTCTGCCATTAATATTGCTAAGAACCCAGCACAACACTCTATGACCAATCATATAGATATCCGATATCATTTTCTTAGAGATCATATGGAGAAGGGTGATATAGTGCTTCAGTTTGTGGAGAGTGACCACCAGTTGGCTGATATTTTCGCCATGCCTTTAGATAGCTTGAGGTTCATGACCTTGCGGGGAGAACTTGGGGTGGTCTGTCCTTATGGCTTAATCTGAGTGGAGCATCATGTGCGTTCTATATTATATGAACATTTTTATTCTGTTGCACTTTATTTATTGGGTGTGTTTGGGTTAGTCTTTCTAGCATAGACTAGAATGGTTATCATTTTCAGCTGGTTAGACTTCTTTCTCTCATCTTGTGATCCTAGGATGTTGCTTTTTACAAGCTTCTTCTCTCATGCTTTTTTGCTTTGGTTCAAAAAGAGTTCATTTGAGATCGTTTTAAGCTTAATGCTGAATTAACTCAACTTGAACCAAATTGCTTTTAAAACTGACTCTCTTGCTGAGAGGGAGTTGGAATCTTTATATCATCATATTTAAATTCAGCAATATGTATTGTAATATAAATATATAGAGACCTGATTATTATCCTTGTGTGACATGATAAAACCGCTTTACATCTTGCCATGACTTGTGTTAAATTGCTAGATTTATTATGACCTTCTATGTGTAGCTTAGTTCTTACTATGATAGCATTTTTAAATGTGAAATACTTAAACTAAATCATGTCTTGCTTTCTATTATGATTCATGCCTTTTCGAATCAGCTAATTTGAGTCTTGAACTTAGATCGAGCTATGCTAGTTTTTTTATATTAAAACATGCGTTAGTATTAGCTCTTTGTTCTTGAACTAATTCAAGAAAATGCAAAATAATATCTTTTATGCAAAAAACCAATCTCACCAATTCTTTCTTATGAGACGGCTTGCAATTGCACTAGGCATAAACCCAGGGGGAGTTTTGGATGACTAAAATCACTTCCTTAAGCTTCTTGCTTAGAGTAGTCGTATAAGGCTTAAGATTTAGCACATGGCCAAGAAAATAAAATTTTGTGAAAAAATTGGTTGAAAGTCGGTTATAACAAAAAATGAACTTAAAAAGTGTGCCAAATATGCTAAATTTGCTCAATTACAAATGTTATCAAGTGCTTCAAAAAAAGTGTTTCGATTTTAAAATTGTAGCACTCTAAAATGACTCAATTAATTTAGTTTGTTGATATGGCTTAGCTCATTTCTAGATAATTTGACATGCTAGAATCCATTTAATTTCTGGAGCGTGATTTGGTGCTTTTGTGTAAAATCTCAATTTTTGGAGTTTTTTTGTGTTACTGTGATTTTCAATCACCTCTCACTACAACTAAGGTCAAAACAAGCAATTGCTCTTTTATACGGATCAAGAGTTAGATTTTCCAACACTTTTGGGTGGATATGAAGTTTTTGTGCAAAATTATCATTTTCAATAACTTCTACCTATTTTTGTTTCAAATAGTCATCTTCAGTTCTTCACAATCTTTGACCATTTGGAGCTCTCTTTGCAAAATTTTCTCTTTTTTTCCCTAAAACTACTTCCAACTTGCATTTTTTAGTATTACCAATGGGTTCTTGAAGGACCATGTGAGAAGGTCCCATTTATTGTTGTGATAAACCATTGCAATATTTGTGGATTGGTGAAATGGTTTTGCAAAGATTGCATTTGATTTGGGCTATGTTTTGGAAGTGTTAGGAAAATTGGAAGTACCACAGGTATAAGTGCGGTAGTTCCATTTGGCAGAAGTACCACTGGTATAAGGGCAAAAGTACTATTTAGCAGAAGTACTAAGTTGAGTTGCAGTATGTTTTTCCCAGACAGCTCCAGGCCAGGTTTTCAGTATGTGGAAGTACCGTTTTAGGAGGCGGTAGTTCTGCATTGTGGAAGTACTGGCATGTTAGGCATAGTACTTCCGATCTTTCTAGAAAAACAGGGGTATGGGGAATTGAGTTATGGATCGAGTTTGGATGACCTGGGCCTTTGGATTAAAATTGCATGATGCATGTCTTTGCTAATGTAGGTCAAGTTGTGAAGAATTTGTGCCTGAAAATAATTTCTTTGTCTTTGGATATGCAAGGTCGTTGGAGTCAACTGTGATCAACAACGAGGATCGGGGCTAAACTCATAGAGGAGTTGAGGTCCAGAATGATTGAGGATGCTGCGTGTGACGATGAGGTCAAGCATGGCACGAGAAAAGTGGAAAATGTTGAAGCCGAGTTCGAACGGCGGGATGGCGCCATGTGACTTGCACGGGCCAAGTCAGTAGTTTTTCAGTTGAATTGGGACGGAAGAGGCTTGTCAATGCGTGGCAACCTAGTGGTGCACCTACACATCGCAAGCATGGTGATTGCTTGCAGTAGTTGATGATGATCAGGTCAAGGAAGGGCATTTTGGTAGTATGACCAAAATACCGGAAACCATCTTAGATCAAAACTGCGATGTATGGGCGATGCGTTGGAGAGCAGTTTAGATCAAGGTGAAGCTGGTTTGATTAAGGTGGATCAAGGCTAAGGATTTAGCGGATGCAAACTTATGCGCTTTGAAAAGTGTGCGTAAGTGAACTTGTGTGAGTAAAACCCGTGTGTGTGATTAACGGGTTTCCTCTATTGAAATAGTGGATATGATCCATTAAGGGGTGTACCTTAAGTGCTCTTTGTCCTCCCGGGTGGAGTGGTTATAAACCTATTTTATCAAGTGAGTAATACATCAATCTTTGTGCAATTCTTGAGTCCCTATTATTTTTTATTGATGTGCTTGACTTTTAGTTGGTTTTGATCTCTCTTCCTTCCTTCTTGTGATCTTGCTATACTAAGGACCTGTAAGAGATGGAGATAATCCTTAGAAATATATCTCCACCCATCTAGACACTTTGATAGTAAGATTAATGAGAACACCCAATTTTGCTTGATTTGACTTCAAGGTGTGATTTCTTGATCCGAAGGTTTTTGATGTGCTTTCTTTCGTGTTTTTGCTTGCTGAGACATGTGAGAACATCTTTAAAGCCATCTTGGTCATTATCTACCCACAAACAAGTTGTATTCACCATTTAAGGTTTTGGCTCGGTTTTGGTGCACCTTTTCAATAAACTAGAAAATATCTTAACTTTGGCCATGCTTTTTATGATCGTTTGTTGGAATAGGTTTATGACATCCTAGTGCAGATCCCTACAATTTGTCACATCATTTGAATCTACAAATCGAAAGTTCTATCGATTTTGGTTTTTGAACAGCAATTTCAGTGGCGGTAGTTCCGTTTTTGTTGTTTTCTGTGGGTTCTCAGTGTCTCGATTTGCTAGTTTTTGTGGTGTCTTTTCATCCTTATCTTCATAGTTTTGAAGCTGCTGAAGTGAAGGGTCGTTAAATATTTGAGGAAAATTTTGAGAGAGCATTCACTCCCTCTGTAGCTTAGGGTCTGTTTGGGAGAGCTCCACCACTGAAAACGTGGATCTGGAGCAGTAGCTCCACCATGGAGCAGCTCCACCGTGGATCTGGGATCCCACCATGGAGTGTTTGACTTGTACAGCAGCTCCAGATCTACGAAATTGAGGTTTTGGTGGGAATGGCCACTTTTGGTGGGATGGGGTGTGTAACTAGTGGCATTGGTGGGTAATTACCACCCAACTCCGCGGTGGAGCACCCCTTGAGGAGCTCCATGAAATCCATGGATCTGGCCCTCAGATCCAGGATTTTGGTGGATCCAGATTTCGCGGAGCTGGAGCGTTTGGGTAAAATTTCGTGGAGTGGAGCTGTTTTTCGTGGATCTGGAGCTGGTGGAGCTCTCCCAAACAGGCTCTTAGATTGGCACTTTGCGAGAAATCGATCGCATAATATGGAACCAGTTGCCATGGAAAAGATGGCCGCTCCAAATACCCCACGTCTTCGTAGGGAAAAAATGGCACAATGCTTCGAATTTTTTCTACAGTAGCTCCCGGTCTTTTTTTTTTTTCCAGAAATGGCACCCTGTTGACTTTTTTGCGTGATTGGCCTTTTCCTGACCGTGGATCGGTGCTGAGGTGACACGTGGCTATTTCCATGGGACCGTGGCTAGGAAGCGCAGATCCGCGGCTGGGGACTGCAGGAATTTGCCAACCCCCGCATGCGCACGCGAACAAGCTGGGGGCGGAAGTCTGTGCTCGGGGACTCTGGGATATGCACCTGTAACATCTCAAAATTTTAAAATTTGAAACTGTGAAGCTTTTGAATTATTTTACAATATGTTTTATTTGAATTTGGAGTTTATGATGTTTTTCTGAAAAATTTGATGAAGGTTCCAAAAGTTAAAAGGATCAAGAAGAAGAAAACATGTTTAATTAATAGAAAATTTAGATTTAAAATACGAATCTGAAAAGATGATCCATTATAAGAAGAGAGAAACCTAAGTTAAAAATATAAAATCTTATTTTGAAAATAATGGCATAAATAGCAATAAAAGTGGGTGAACAGAATACAAACACACACACACACACACACACACACACACATATATATATATATATATATATATATATATATATATATATATATATATATATATATATATATATATATATATATATATATATATATATATATATATATATATATCTGTGTGTGTGTACACAAATTGTGCAAGAAAGAGTTTAGCAATAGGAAATAAAAATATGCAAAAATTTAATAAGCCAGCAAAATAACAATATATAAAAATGTAAATATATATATATATACATCCATGAGCACACATAAATCCAAAAACAAAAAGAAAAAGAAAAAATGGAGCCGGGCCGGCCATCACCCCGGCCCAGCCCCCCTTCCTATTCTTCTTTCCCCGACCCCTCTTCTCCACGCGCCAGCGTCGCCACTTCCCCCTCGCGCTTGCTCCCTCTCGCGCTTGCCGCAGCAAATCTCCCTCTGTCTCTCTCTCTCACACCTCAAGGGCAAGTTCAAAGAACCTCCCGCCACCTCCCTCCCACGCAATCCCGGAGAAGATCGAGTTCATCACCCCTGCCCAGCGTAAACAGCGAGAGGCCAAATGCCGCCCTCGCCGCGCGCCTCTCTCCTGGCTATAAAAGCCCCGCCCGGGAGTCTCAACCGCGCCGCAATACTTCCCTCTTCCCTCCCCTGCAAGCAATTGAGCCGAAGTGCCCCCAATCCCCGCCGGCAACACCTCCTTCCTCACGGCCGGTGACCGAGCCGCCGTTGATTCCGACCACCTCCGAGCAATTCTTTGCTCCCAGAGCTTCGTGGAAGCTAGGCGAAGCCGAATCCCTCCCTCACTGGGTCTCCCTTTTGTGTGAGCATCGCCGGCGTCGACCACCTCCTTGGACCGCCGCCATCACACGCCGCCGGCCCGCCACCGTGCCCCTTCGTCTCCGCCGACCTCACCAGCAGCTTCACCATCACCCGGGGGCTGCATTTCACGAAACTCCCGAACCTCTCCGGCCACCACTCGCCGCCGGCCACCGTCGCCCCCGACTCCTCTGCCCGGCCCCCTCCACGGCAAACTCCAAAAGGATTTATTCTCCTTATAGGTGTAACAGCCCAGGTTTTTATTAAATTTAAAATAAATAAATAAGTAAATAAAAATGTTAAAATAAAAATTTAAAATAAATAATTTTTGTTGCCTAAATTTTAAATTTGGTTTTACCCTGGATTTCTGTTTTTGAAAAAGTTGTATTTAAAAAGTATTTTAAGTGAAAACCTAAAATTATTATTAAATAAAATGATATTTTGATTTTATATAAAAATTCTACTTTAAATTAATTATTTGGATTTATTTGGCTCTTATTTGGTTTTCTGGAATTCAAAACCTATTTTTAAAATTAAAAAGTATTTTAAGTATGAAAATTAAATACCAACATTAGTTGAAAGTATTTTTATTAAGTCCAAAATGTCTCCAGAAGATTCTATGAATTTTTCTGGAATTTTTGGAAGTTATTTGGTATTTTTCTGAGGCTTAATGAAATTCCTAACCTTTTTTGAAAATCCAGAAATCCGAAATGAAAATTAAATTCCCTCCCTCTCTCCTCCGGCCGCCACGTGGACGGTTCGGATGCCTCCACGTCGCCCCATCCAAGCCGCCGCTCCATCCCGCCTACCCCCTCCCGATCTGCGCCACGTCGCCCCCGGCTCCCATCCACCCGTCCGTCCGCCCTCTCCTTTTTGGTCGTCGGATCATCATCCCACCGCCCGCGCCTCCCTCCTCCCCTTCTCTCTCTGCACCCCGGGCCCGCCTGTCAGCCACCCCCCGCCTTCTCCCTCGTGCGGCCATCTTCTTCCTCCTCGGTCGCCTTCCTCGCGCGCGCGCCCGCCTCCGCAACCACTGGCCCCGCCTGACCCGGTCGCCTCCCCCTTCTCCGATCACGCCCCCACTCCCGCACGACCCGCGCCCACGCGCCCACCTCCTCCCCCGCCTTCCCCGCGCATGCCCCCACCTTCGGCCGCAACCGCCGCGCCGGCGAGAAATTCACGGCGTCTCTCCCCTCCCCGGCCCCTATAAAAGCCACCCCGGCCTCCCCTCTTCCCACACTTCACCCTCCGCCACTCCTCCTCCCCTCCCGAGCGCCCCATCGCCGCTGCACCGAGCGCCCTCATCGCCGCCGCCGCCTCGGGACTACGGCGAGCAATCGCCGCCGCTCCGCTCGCCCCCGCGCCCGGCCGACGTCGCCATCACCTTCCCCGTCGTGCCGCGAAGCCCGTGCACCCCTCGGCCGCGCCTCTCCGCCGCCGGAACACCGCCGCCGCGGGAGACCCGATCCACCACCGCCTCCTCCTCGCCGCCGGCCCTACTCCGGCCACCTCCGGTGAGCCCGCACCCCTCCCCGAGATCGCCTCCTCCTCCTCTTCCCGTTTGCGTCCTCGCCGCCGGTCGCCGCTCGCCGGAGCTCCGCCGCCGACGCCGTGCCCGTGCGCCAGTCCGGCCGGCCTCCCACGTCGGCGTCCCGTGCCCACGTGGCCAGTGATGTGGCGCCACACCACCGCCACCTCATCGCCGCGTCGGCTCCCCACTCCCCGTCAGCGCCACGCCAGCCAGGGCCCCACTCCCACACCACCTCAGCCCCGCCGTAGACCGTGGACTCAGTCCACATGGACCGGGCCCACCGGTCAGCCGCTGCCCCTATTTTCCAGCAGGAAAATAAATCGGCCGAAAAATTAAAATCCCCGGATGACGCAATGCTGACGTCATAAATCTTTTTTCAGTAGAAAAATAATTCCAAAAATCCCCTTTTTCCATTTTCTCTGAATTTAAATTTCCTGGAGCCCGTTCTCCTTCGTTCTAACTCCGATTTGGCCCATTCAAATTTCTAAATTCATCAAAAATTCCCCTCTACCCATTTATAGCCTCAATTTAAATATTTGAAGTCAATTTGAATTTATTTGTATTTGGTGGGTTATTTTCGCGTGTAGACTCCGACGATTCGGGAAAATTCTTCGACGAAGATTCAAGCCAAGTTGAAGAGCAAGGCAAGTCACCCTCCTTGATCATGTTGATCCCAGTTTTCAAAATAAAACTATGTTGTTTTAAATTATTCTGCATGCATATTTTTATTCAACGTATTTCAATTCAGTTTTAAATTTAGTTATTGCCTACTTGTTAATTCCTCCATTGAATTTGAATTCCTCAATACCTTGTCACCTTAGATTCAAACTCTAGTTAATACATTAGTGTTGGCTAGAGGAATTTATATCAAATGCTTAGACTGCTTAGATATAATATTTTGTTTTGGGATATTCTTTCACATAAAATGATGACTCTTTTTACATAAAATGATATGTTCTCTTGACTTTGGTGAGTCAATGAGGTTTATGAATTATTTTGAAAGCAAATATAAAACTGGTTTAGACTTAGGCATTTGGTTAGAGTGGTGGGTGCGGGCATGCCCTATTGGTTGGAGCCGCAGTGGTTGATTGTCGTGCACGGGGGTATGTGGTTGGGCCTGAGTCAGATTAAGGACCGGTCTGTGAGCTACTGTTGCAAAGCCCTAATCGTACTACCACATGGCTGGTATGGGACAGCCCTGGCCGAATAATTTGTGAAGTCCCAACCTGAGTCGAGTTGTAGGTTGAAAGTGAGCGTGGTTGGTGCCATGTGAAGTCTCACTTGGGCGAGCGTGGTTAAGCCATGAGAAGTCTCGTCTAGGCTCAAGAGGGGGTCCCGGTCTGGTGGATTCCTTACTGGGGTGAAACCTTAGAGTTGACTTGGCCAGGTTGAAGACTTTGCATTGTAAAGGCCTTGTCACGACTCCCCACCGCACACCTAAGGAAGTGTGTAATCTAGTGGTACAACGGGATGATCGTGTCTTGTGGGTAAAGCTGTACAACCTCTGCAAAGTGTATAATCTATCCTGGATAGCCGTGCCCACGGTCATGGGCATGCTGAGTAAAAGTTTTTCATGGATTAGACTTTGTTTTTCAAAAACGTTTTCGAAAACCTTATGGATGGATGGAATACATGAGAGAATGAAAATCTTGTGGGTGGATGGAACCCATGAGAGAGATTGGAAGCTTGTGGATGGATGGAATCCACGAGTGTTTGGAAACGTGTGGATGGATGGAATCCATACGTGATCTTTTGGAAAAGATGGTCCGGGTGAGATGCCCGTGGATAGGTTGGTGTATGGTCGGAGCCTGCACTGACGATATTAATTTCAACTACCAGTATCGTTTTTATTTACTGTATTAAATTTAGCAATTTCAATCTATTACTGTATTTCTCAAATGCTGTTTTATGCAAACTAACCCTATAAGCCTTCCATTGAAGTCTTTATCATTATGTTGCATTTTCCCGGGTGACCTGCTGAGTACAAGTTTGTACTCACCTTGCTATCTCCATACAGAGGAAGACGACGACTACGGTGAAGGTCAAGACGAATAGGCCGCGTCTTACCGTCGTTTGCCTGTGGGCAGGCATGTTGGGCTTCTTCCGCTTCGGTTTTTCTTCCGCTGCTTATTATTTAAATTTGGCTTATGTGCCGTTGATGTAAACTTTGGCATTCATGCCCATATTTAGTTAATAAATGTCATTATGGTTGATATTTATCTTTGTAGTACGCTGTGTGCACTAGCTGATCCTGGACTAGTGCGATTTACACAGAGGATCCAGGAGTTGTTGCTCCGGGTTCCGACAATAGGGTAGGCAACGCCTCCCCGCTCACTTGGTTACCACCGCTCGTCTCTTCTCCCCCGACTCCCTCGGCGCGCGTTCGAGCCTCCGGCTCCGCGTACTGAGGTCGAGTTTTCGTTTTATTTTCTGCGCTGACAGATGGGCCCCATTCGTCAGCCGCTGTGGGACCGCAAGCCCACTGACAGCCGGACCCCGCCTGTCAGGACAGCCCACTGACCTGTGGGGCCAGAGGCCGGAGGGCCCACCTATCGGTGGCTAGCCAAATGCATGGTTACTGACAGTGGGGTCCCACATGTCAGTGGCACAGCAAGTAAGAAATTAAAATAAAAAGAAAATGAATTAAAAACTCCAGTGGGCCACGTGTCAGAATTTTTCATTTTCTGGCATTTCACAGAACTGAGAACTTTAAATAAACATAACTTTTTCATTTTAACTCCAAATTGGATGAGACAAATTTCTAAATTCATCGAAATTCAAGATCTATACAATGGAACTGAAATAATAATTTTTGAAGTTCATTTGGATTTCTGGTGTTATTTGTTTGATTTGTTGATTTTTTTGTTTTATCCAAATTTTCGCGCACGTTAAAATAGCGTACGAGGCTCAGGAGGAAGACACAGAAGTTGCAGCCCTAGAAGCTCCAGATAATCAAGCACCAGACCACTGTAACCAAGGCGAGTCAATACTTTGATCATGTTGAACCTACATTTTCTGCAAATTACCTTGTTTTAAATTATCAAATTGCATGCTGTTATGTTATATGCAAATACATGTTTAATTTAATATTCTAGTTATATGCCCATTGTTTACTTTGAATAATATTACCCCTCCTTTGAAATATTTGAATGTGTGAACCTTGTCACCCTAGCAAAATTATAATAGTAACATTTCAAAAATAAGTCCCTAATTATATGCTATGCTTAGTTCTGCATAGATACTCATGGGGCGTTGAAATGTCCCAAACATCATTGTCATTTTTATTCATGAGAAACTGGTTTGGGCAGTCATGGTGGGAATGACTGGTATATATTTAGACAAGATTATTTTATACTTCCAAAATCCCCCAACTTGCTTAAATATCTGGGCGGATTGGTTTGATGGTGTGAGTGTGGTGCAGTGGAAGCACAAAGTGGGTTAGTGGTAGACCGCCCAGATACCATTAAGGACTGAATCTTGACATGACCTCCCAGGTAAAACAGTACAACCACAAGTCTGTAAAGTACAACTTGGCTAAGTAAATTTATCGAAACCCCGGACTCATCTCACTGGTAGGGGATTGAAGGGGCTACGCTATGGCAAGGGGGCCTGAAGGGACACCAGTGGGGGGTGAAGTTTCCCAGCTGTCCTACGTTGCGGGAAGTAGAAGCCCGAGCTGCGTAGTGGCTGTGGGAAACATCCCGCGCACAGATGGGACCCACCGCAAGTGGGCAGTTTCCCATAAGGTGAGATGACAGAAGGGACTAGATACTTTGAAAAGTCACTGTGATGGTCTGCTCAACCACACGTCTAAGGAATCGTGTGGGGGCAACGAGTTGATTGTCTCTTGTGGTGAAAGTGTACAAACTCTACAGAGTCAAAACTATTCGAATAGCCGTGCCCACGGTCAAGGGCGGACATGGGAACTTAACTAGATATAGTTCTATTTAAAAATATTTGGAAAATGGGAATGGAAAAGTGGAAGGGCAGAGGAAAGCCCTGATTTGAGTTGTCCTGGGTGTCGTCCCAGTGGTAAGTTAAGGGGCTATAACGCTGAAAAATGTTATACGGTGTGATGCCGTATGTATGGAGAAATTATGGTGATATTAGACATATGGTGTGATGCCATATGTATGGAAGTTCATATTAATATTCCTTGAACATTATGTTTTGTTCCAAAGCTGCTAGGTCTCAGAAAATTTTATGTATTGTATTTCAATTAGTGGCATTTCTATTCTTATAAAATAAAATATGGGAAGAATAAATGGAGTCGTAAGAAAAGAAGATGGCTATTTATGGTAATTGCATAAAGAAGTTGGTGGATTCATGTGATCATAATAGGGATAAAGTTAGTATGGTTCTGGGAGAAATGAATTAGTGGGGTCCAGTTGAATAGATAGGCTAGATAAATGATCTAATTGAATTTTCGGGAATATGGAGGAATAAAACAAGTATTGGATTATAATTCTTGATTAGTGATATTCCTGGTGGATATATAATGGTGAATCGTAGAGTTGATCAATGATGAACCATGTGGAGGTGACCACATGTGTATGATGAGTAATTGACATTGGTTTAGGTGAGTCGAGTTTGGTTTGCGTAGTTCGGAGTCGAGTCGTTGCATGGCGCAAGTGGTTAGGCTTTAGGCTTTAGTTGTTGGTGGAGGCAGAGTAGTGCTCCCTGCTTGTCCCCTTCATAGCTTTCCTGAGTGAGTTCTTTCCCCCTCCAAGCATGTATGGTTGAGAGATTGAGAGGAAGAGGAGAGGATTGAGTGGTGAATTCATTGTAATCATCCATGGTTCTAATGTCCATGCGTATGGTGATTCCTCTGTACTCCTATTACTTCAATGAATGAGAATCTGAAGTTTATGTCTGCTGTTCGTTCATTTTCCTTCGATACTCATTTCTGTGATTTCTTGACTTTTTGATTTTCGAGTTCTTGCTTGCTGGGATTGCCCAAAATGGGTTGCTCTAGGTTGGGATGATGCCCCAAGATCATTTGATCAAGTCTCCCAAGAGCCAACTCCATTTAATCTCAGATTTTCCATTTGGACCTCCTGTGTTCCTGTTCTTACATTTCTAGGGTTTTGGGAAAATCTTGATTCCCGTTGCAAGTTGGCATGAAACTTGGCATGGAGAACCCTAAGGCTATCTACTAGTCATTCTCAAAGTTTCATAAGCCAAGGTTCAAGGTTTGATGAGAAGTTTGGATTTTGAGTTTGCCTCTGCAGGTTCTCAGTTCATTCTAGGGTTTTAGGATAAAACTCATTTCCTTCTACGAGATGGCATGAAATTTGAACTCTATAGTCCTGGTGCTATTGCTACTATACCTGCAAAGTTTCATTGCCAAAGGACCAAGGATTTGACGGGAATTTGAGTTTTGGTTCAGTCCTCTGAATCTTTTCAGGTTTTTGTCCTAATTCTGAATTTCTTGCTTCTAAGTTTGATTTCTTTGTTTTCCAAGCCCTCCTTGCTATTTGAAACATAATGGTGATTCTCTGGGACAAAAAGATTGGAAGCAAACCCTTGTTTTCTCTGTTTTTTTATCCTGTCTTTAGTAAGTTCTCAATTCCTGTTTTCAGCTACTTCTTGCTGCAGATTTCAGCCTCTCTTTAGTGCAGTTTTCAGCAGTCAAATTCAGCAACTTTAGTGCAGTTTTCAGCAGTCAAAAGCCAGCTTTTTGGGTGCAGCTCTGCTATTTAATGTCATGCAGTTTGCGGCCAACAAGTAGCTACTGTTTCCAGTCTTTTTGCTCAGTTCTAGTTGCTCCTTCTTGATAGCTTTGTAGCTGTTGGAGAGGAATCGTTTCGTGAGTATTTTGGGGGAGCAAATTTTAAAGTCGACATTCACCCCCCTCTGTCGCCATTTCGGTCCTACAATTGGTATCAGAGCCGGTTAGCTCTAATCAATAGATCTTAACCGGTCTCAAGAGCCATGGCGACAGACAAGTACTCGACCAAGCCACCCGTTTTCGATGGCATCGATTACCCCTTCTGGAAGAGCTGAATGGAGACATACATCCAGGCTTAGGGGTACGCCATCTGGCGCAAGGTCAAGGTCCGGTTTGTTGTTCCTGCCGATGAGAACATCAATGTCAGGAACATGGCTGATGTTGAGGCGAACGCTAAGGCAAGGAACATCATTATTCAGGGCCTGAGTCGTAGTGAGTTTGACCGCATCTCTCATCTTTCGTCGGCTTTCGATATCTGGGAGACCCTCGTTGCACACCATGAGGGCACCACCCAGATTAAGACGGTGAGACAGGACCAGTTCAAGCGAGATTACAACAAGTTTGAAATGCTCGCTGGCGAGTCCCTTGATGAGTGCTTTGCGCGTTTTCACAAGATTCTGAGCAATCTCCGAGCCGTCGGTCTCACATACTCCGACTCGGATAATGCTCGGCAGATGCTCACTGCACTTGATCTGCGGGTTTGGGAAATGAAGGTGACTACCATCAAGGACACCACCGATTTATCGACTTTGACGCTTGACGCGCTGTACTCGCGCCTCAAGACGCACGAGATTGACACTGTCTCTCGTAAGTCGAAATCGCAGTCGATGGCCCTAGTCACCGATCCCACTTCGGCTTCTGGTCATTCTTCTGATTCACTCTGTGGTTTCTCCCTTGCTGCTCTATGTGACGTAACTGATGATCAGTTAGAGCAGCTTGAGGATGAGCAACTGGCCCTCCTAGCTCGGAAGTTTTCCCATGCTTACAAGAGGAGGAGGGACAGAAAGAGGGGAGGACCCGTGATTTGCTTCGAGTGTGGTGGCCCCAACCACATTCGGGCAAACTGCCCCAAACTGGAGAAGGGCAAAGCTGACTATACGACGGTTCAGGCAAGAACGACAACACCGACAAGAACCGCAACAAGAAGACTCCGGTGCACCCTCAAGGCAAGAAGAAGTTCCGCAACTTCGGGAAGGCCAAGAAGCTCTTCCATCGCGTCCTCGCCGCGTTCGACGACCTCGACCTCAGTGAGGTGGAGGGATGGAGCGACGACGACGGGACGGGTGACCAAGACCCCAAGAGCGGCGACAACTTCTCCGGCATGTGCTTCATGGCCCTCGAGGGCGAACTGAGCGACAACGAGCTGTACTCCGACTCGGACGAGGTATGCCCCACCTACGACCAGCTCAATCATGCTTTTCATAAGCTAGGTGGTTTTCATACTAGAGCTAGGGCTAGGTGTACTGAGTTAGAGAAGGAAGTAGATAGATTGTCACTAGAGATTATTGCTCTTACATCTGCTCCTCCTAGTGATGATTGTGATACATGCTCTGCTTTGATGGGTGATTTGGAGAAGTTAAGGACCTCGCATGATAGTTTGTCCTCTAAGCTTGATATTGTTAAGGTGGAGAATATTAGTCTTCTTGCTGAGCTTGAGATGAGTAGAGTAGCGCCTATTTCATCTACTACTGTCGAGACTATTGCATGCACCTCATGTGAGGATAAGGATAATGCTTTTAGAGGTCTTTACACCATGCTGTTAGATCTGCCTGAGTCATGTGAAAGTTGCAATAATTTGAAAATGAACCTAAAAAAGGCAGATCATAAAATTTCTGAGTTGTATTCTTGGTTGCTTGAGCCAGCTGCTTCATGTTCAAACTGTCCTAAATTAACTGCAGAACTTGAATCTGTTTCCATGCAGTTTCAAGAAATGACTGATCATAATAAGAAACTGGCCAATTATGCTTCTAAGGACCCTGTTAGCTCACCATGCAAAAATTGTGAAAAACTAAAAATTGACTTGATTGCATTAGATGAGAAATGTGTGAAGCTAACTAAGGACCTACTAGAGAAGCAACCATCAGATTGTAATGTGATTGCTCGTGTGGGGGAGAAGCCCCAGGGTAAGGTGGAGACACTTAGCGACGTGAACCAACCTGCTAGCAGTAGGACTGTCCCTTCCGAGTCGGCTGTGCGTGCACAAGCCATTCTTACCTCTGCTGTTGGTTCTTCATCTGCTCCCTTACCTGCTGCTGTTCCCTCTTCCCCTGCTCTTCTTGCACCTCTCTCTTTCGGGAGTGTCAGTATCTTATGAACACTCTCGAGAGGTTTGTAGGCGGCAAGAAGAAGCTGAATCTTATTCTAGACCAGTCCAAGATTTGCAAGTTCAATCAAGGTCTAGGATATGATTTCTATGAGGATATGAGGAAGCATCCACCTGCTATTCTCTGACCCATAGTAGGAGGTGTGATCGAGGTCGAGCCCAGATCTGATGAGGTTAAATTCAAATCAGCGGGTTTTGTCCAAGGGATCTCTGACAGCAAGGTGAGTCCACCTGCAGCTTCGGCCTCTCAGAAGGCGAAGCCTCCCCGTGCTACTTCTACCTCTCAGAAGGTGAAGTACCACTGCACCTTCTGTCAGAAGGATGGACACACAGTCGATCGATGCTTCAGGCACACTAGGATTGCGTGTAGAGACCGTGCGGAGGCACTTAGGCGTATTCAGGGTCAGCCCCAGATCCTGAGTGCACCTAAGACTAGCACGAGGTCCAGGTTTGCTTCTGACGGGTTTGGGCAGCATCGAGGACTTGGTTTTTCTGAGTCTTCTGGTTTTCGTCCTCGTGCTGCTCCGGGTCGTGACTTCCGCCGTCCTCAGGGTACATCTCGCTTCCCCTGTCGAGACAGTTACCCACGGCGTGATCAGTAGGTTGTCGGTGTTTCGACTCGCTTTCCCATAGCAGTCGGAGCTAGCAACAGCTTCAGGTCTGCACACAGACCTTCTGCTTCTTTGAGTCACAGAGAGCGTAGGGTAGATAGAGGTCAGTCGTGTTTGACTACTTCATCTGCTCCACGTGTTACTCAGTATTGGGTGCCGAAATCACTCTTGATTTACCCCAGTATTGAGACTTTACTCTCTGTTTGACTCAGGTTCGCTGGGTAGGGAAGGAGAAGGTTTGGCTTGTAGACTCCGGTTGTTCTCGTCATATGACCGGAGACTCCCGTTGGTTCTCCTCCCTAGCCCGCGCTCCAGGTGATGAGACGATCACCTTCGGAGACACTTCGTCTGGGCGCGTCATCGCCAAAGGTACTGTGCATGTTAATGCTTCTTTTATTCTTAAGGATGTTGCCTTGGTTAGTAAGCTGCAGTACAATTTGCTTTCCGTTTCTCATCTTACCGATGACGGTTTCGAGGTGAGCTTCAAGAAAAACGCTTGCAAAATTCTTGATTCTTCGGGTAGTCTGGTTTGCGGGATTTCTCGTTATGGGAGGATCTTTCGTGCTGATTTTTCTGATTCTTCTGGTGATCCTCTCCGGTGTTTGGTTGCCTTAGAGTCCCGTGATTTGACCTTCTGGCATAGGAGACTTGGTCATATTGGATTTGACCATTTGACCCGAGTTAGCGGCCACGACCTCATTCGTGGTCTGCCGAAGCTCAAAATGGTCAAAGATCTTGTTTGCGCTCCATGCCGGCACGGCAAGATGGTTGCCGCTTCACATCCTCTGGTCACTGTGACCATGACTGATGCACCAGGACAGCTGCTCCATATGGACACTGTTGGACCAGCTCGAGTGCAGTCAGCCGGAGGGAAGTGGTATGTACTTGTTGTGGTCGATGACTATTCGAGATTTTCTTGGGCGTTCTTCTTAGCCTCGAAGGATGAGACATTTTCACATTTCCGAGGTCTTTTCGGTAGGCTTTCTGTTGAGCTCCCGGGTGCCTTACGAGCGATCCGCAGTGACAATGGCACGGAGTTCAAGAATTCCTACTTCGAGAGGTTCTGTGATGAGACAGGTGTAGAGCACCAGTTCTCTTCTCCGCACGTCCCACAGCAGAATGGCGTCGTGGAGAGGAAGAACCGTACCTTGGTCGAGATGGCCAGGACGATGCTTGATGAGTACTCTACACCGCGGAAGTTTTTGGCTGAGGCTATAGCTACCGCGTGCCATGTCTCAAATCGAGTATTTCTTAGGGCACACTTGCACCGCACTTCTTATGAGTTGAGATACGGGCGAAAGCCCAGCGTCTCTCATTTTCGTGTGTTTGGTTGCAAGTGCTTTATTTTGAAGTCCGGGAACCTAGACAAGTTCGAGTCACGTTCGTGTGATGGTATCTTTCTAGGTTACTCGCCTTTTTCGCGGGCTTATCGGGTTTGGAACTGCGAGTCTAGTAAAATGGTAGAGACCTGTGAGGTGACTTTCGATGAGGCCAGTCCGGGGACTAGACCCGATATCTCAGGTTCTTTAGAGCAGTCCGAGTCCATCTTTGTGGATGATGAGGATGATGGAGATGAGGGCTGTCTACCCGATCTAGTCCTTCATCCACCCCTTGAGGTGCCGTCTTCCACCGCACCTCGAGGTGATCAGCCTCTGCGTTCCGCTTCTTCTGGAGCTAGTGTCTCTGTTCCTACCTCTTCTGCTCATGAGGTAGTGGCCACTTCTTCATCTCATCCAGGACCTCCTAGACACATTCAGAAAGCTCATCCTTCTGAGCAGATTATTGGATACCTTTTCGAGCGTGTGACCCGCTCAAAATCTGGCTTATCTCAATTCTGTCTCCATTCTGCTTTCATTGCCTCCTTTGAGCCCAAAGATGTTTCTCATGCTCTTTTTGATGAGTCTTGGGTCAATGCCATGCATGAGGAATTAAAGAACTTTGAGAGAAACAAGGTCTAGTCGCTTGTTCAGCCCCCACGAGGCCACAATATCATTGGAACCAAGTGGGTGTTCAAGAACAAGCAGAGTGAGGATGGGGCAGTCATTCGAAACAAGGCTAGATTGGTAGCTCAGGGGTTTTCCCAGGTTGAGGGTCTAGACTTCGAGGAGACCTTTGCCCCTGTAGCTCGACTTGAAGCCATTAGAATCCTCCTTGCCTTTGCAGCTTCTAAGGGTTTCAAGCTTTATTAGATGGACGTGAAGAGTGCCTTCCTCAATGGCCTTATTGAGGAGGAAGTCTACGTCCGACAGCCTCCAGGCTTCGAGAACCCCAAATACCCTAACCATGTCTTCAAGCTTTCAAAAGCGCTGTATGAACTTAAGCAGGCTCCCAGAGCTTGGTATGAGAGGCTTAAGTCCTACTTGTTGAGTCATGGGTTTGAAATGGGTAAAGGAGACAAGACCTTGTTTATCCGTAGGCTTGGTAGTGACCTTCTGCTCGTCCAAATCTATGTCGATGACATCATCTTTGGCGGCTCTTCTCATACTCTGGTTTCACAGTTCTCGGATGTCATGAGCACCGAGTTTGAGATGAGCATGATGGGTGAGTTGACATTCTTTCTTGGCTTCCAAATCAAGCAGACTCGGGAGGGTACTTTTCTTCATCAGGGCAAGTACACTCGTGACCTCCTGAGATGCTTCGACATGAGTGATGGGAAGCCGGTGTCAACTCCGATGGCTTCTACAGCCTATCTTGACCCAGATGAGGATGACGAGCTAGTTGATCAGAAAGAGTACAGAAGTATGTTCGGCTCCCTTCTTTACCTCACTGCCTCGAGACCTGACATACACTTCTCTGTGTGTCTGTGTACTCGTTTTCAGGCCTCTCCTCGCATATCTCACCGCCAGGCGGTGAAGCGCATCTTTCGGTACCTCCGAGCTACCATTGACTATGGTATCTGGTACTCTTCCTCATCCTGTCTTTCCTTGAGAGCCTTCTCGGACGCAGACTTTGCTGGCTGTAGGATAGATAGGAAGAGCACTTCTGGCACTTGCCAATTCACTGGCATTTCTCTCGTCTCTTGGTCTTCTAGGAAGCAGTCCGTTGTTGCACAGTCCACCGCAGAGGCCGAGTATGTTGCTGCAGCCAGCTGCTGCAGTCAGGTACTCTGGATGGCTTCGACCCTGCGGGACTTTGGGTTAGTTATTGACAGTGTTCCACTCTTTTGTGATAACACTTCTGCGATTAACATTGCTAAGAACCCAGTGCAACACTCTCGGACCAAGCACATCGATATCCGTTATCACTTCCTTCGAGACCATGTGGAGAAGGGTGACATTGTGCTCCAGTTTATAGAGAGTGACCACCAGTTGGCTGACATCTTCACCAAGCCTTTGGATAGTTCGAGGTTTTCAGCTCTGCGGGGAGAGCTTGGGGTGGTTTGTCCTTATGGACTGTAGTGAGGGGGAGCTTTGGGCTTTATTGCTTTACTATATTGATTATGCTTCTGTCTCATTTCTGTCGCTTTGCACTCGGGGTGCATCGGGCTTAGTCCTTCTAGCATAGGTTAGAGTGCTTCTCTTGTCTAGTTGCATAGACTTCTTACTCTTATCTTGTGATTCCAGGATGCTTCTTATTAGCTGCTTCTTATCTCACTAGATTGAGCTCACTCACTTCTTGTAGGTTCTAGCGAGGGTCGGGCCACCCTCAGGTAGACAGGGTACGTGTTTGCTCTCTAGTGTGTGTTTTACGGTCAGCTAATAGTCCTGGAGTCATATGGGGTAGATGAGAATCAGTCTGAGCCATAGTTGTCTCTATATCTTATCTATGCTTTAAGGACTGCCTATTTGCTGTTTTCTTTGCCAGCTTCTCGATCTTCTTGCTTTGGTTCAGGGGGGGTTCATTTGGGAGCTTCTAGGAGCTTAATATTGACTTAACTCAACTTGAACTAAAAGTTGCATCACATGTTGAGGGGGAGCTGGATTTTCTTGCATCTTTAGCATTTCGCATTGTGATATAACTATATGGAGCCTTGATTATTATCCTGTTATGACTTGTTTACAATGCTTTACACCTTGCCATGACTTGTGCTTATATGCTAGATTTATCATGACTTCATATGTGTAGACTAGCTTTTGCCATGATAAGTTAATTAAAATTGCTCAACTTAAATTAAAACTTGTCATGCTCGCATTTGAGTCTAGTCTTGCTTTAGCTATCCTTTTATGATTCATGCCATGTCAAATAGGCTGAGTTGCGCGTTGAATCTCTATTGAGCCTTAGATTGAGCTGTTTTAGTCTCTTGATGATGCACGAGTTAGTACAACATGTTAACATGCAAAAAGATCTCTTTTGTGCGAAAAAACTGATTTCACCAATTCTCTCCTATGAGACGGCTTGCCATTGCACTTGGCATGAACTTAGGGGGAGTTTTGGATGACCTAGACTATCTTCTTAAGCTTTTTGCTTGGAGTAGTCGCATAAGGCTTAAGATCTAGCACATGATAACACAAAAATCTGGTTGGTAACAACCATGAATTTCAAAAGAAAATATGTCATTTGTGCTCAATTTGCTTAAGCTACAACAAGAACCAAGTACTTTAACCAATGTTTCATTCTTGAGCATATAGCACTCTGTTTGGACTCAATTTGAGCTACTTGGTTACGCTTAGCTTATTGACATGGCCTGCATCATCCTTGGATATCTCTAGCTAGACTTTGCTCATTGATGACTTGACTTGCTCACATAATGTATTACTTTTTCAGATTGTCATCTATGTGCTCTAGCTGGCTTATATATATGTTGTCATGATCTAGATAGCGTTTTGTTGAGTTATGGCTTGGTGTAACTCTTTATGGTCATTATGGATAATTCTCATGGCTCTCAATGCTTAAATAAACAAACTTCAGCCCTATTCATCCATTGACATGTCATATTCTCTCGTTTGCATTCTTGATGCGTTTATTGCCAAAAGGGGGAGAATAGAGAAGAAAAAGCTAGTTGGGATCATTTTAGAGTTTTGGAGAACAATTTGCTCTTTCAGTTGTTCCTCTAGTGTTCCTTCTGTCGACATGGTCATTAGCTTCACTTCTTTCTTTGGACCATGTTGGATTCTTCAAACTCAAACTCTACTTTGCGCTTTTTCGGGGTTTGTCAATATACTCATCAAGGGGGAGATTGATGAACCATGTGGAGGTGACCACATGTGTATGATGAGTAATTGACATTGGTTTAGGTGAGTCGAGTTTGGTTTGCGTAGTTCGGAGTCGAGTCATTGCATGGCGCAATCGGACTCGGTCGGACTTGGTCAAACTTAGTCGTATGGGATTAGGATGCATATTCTAATATTTTCGACAGGTTTGGACTTCGGCATGGTAAGTGATGTTATTTACGCTTTCATGTATCGAGCAGTGCTATCTGACGTGTTTCTTGTCTGTGTGGCTGCAGGACGTCGAGGCGAAGTCATGGCGAGACACGGTGGACTGGACTAGGTGCAGGTGGCGCTGAGGTCAGAACGGTCGGGATGTGTCAAAGACGACGTGGACTCGAGGTAGTTGCGAGGCGTGCGAGGCAAGGAGCGCGGAAGCTTCCCAGAAGGTGCACGAGGGGCGAATCAGGAAATTCGCGTGGCTGCACAAGCGGGAGCGGGCTCCGTTGGACTTAGCGAGCGTAACGGGGCGGAGACCCGTTAGCCGTAGGCTATAAATACATGTGAGGGGCTGCATGCCCACTTGAGCACTCCAAAGGTTGTTAGGGTTTCATTTGAGTCAAAAGAGTCTTTGGCAAGTGGTTAGGCTTTAGTTGTTGGTGGAGGCAGAGTAGTGCTCCCTGCTTGTCCCCTTCGTAGCTTTCCTGAGTGAGTTCTTTCCCCCTCCAAGCATGTATGGTTGAGAGATTGAGAGGGAGAGGAGAGGATTGAGTGGTGAATTCATTGTAATCATCCATGGTTCTAATGTCCATGCATATGGTGATTCCTCTGTACTCCTATTACTTCAATGAATGAGAATCTGAAGTTTATGTCTCCTGTTCATTCATTTTCCTTCGATACTCATTTCTGTGATTTCTTGACTTTTTGATTTTCGAGTTCTTGCTTGCTGGGATTGCCCAAAATGGGTTGCTCTAGGTTGGGATGATGCCCCAAGATCATTTGATCAAGTCTCCCAAGAGCCAACTCCATTTAATCTCAGATTTTCCATTTGGACCTCCTGTGTTCCTGTTCTTACATTTCTAGGGTTTTGGGAAAATCTTGATTCCCGTTGCAAGTTGGCATGAAACTTGGCATGGAGAACCCTAAGGCTATCTACTAGTCATTCTCAAAGTTTCATAAGCCAAGGTTCAAGGTTTGATGAGAAGTTTGGATTTTGAGTTTGCCTCTGCAGGTTCTCAGTTCATTCTAGGGTTTTAGGATAAAACTCATTTCCTTCTACGAGATGGCATGAAATTTGGACTCTATAGTCCTGGTGCTGTTGCTAATATACCTGCAAAGTTTCATTGCCAAAGGACCAAGGATTTGACGGGAATTTGAGTTTTGGTTCAGTCCTCTGAATCTTTTCAGGTTTTTGTCCTAATTCTGAATTTCTTGCTTCTAAGTTTGATTTCTTTGTTTTCCAAGCCCTCCTTGCTATTTGAAACATAGTGGTGATTCTTTGGGACAAAAAGATTGGAAGCAAACCCTTGTTTTCTCTATTTTTTTATCCTGTCTTTAGTAAGTTCTCAATTCCTGTTTTCAGCTACTTCTTGCTGCAGATTTCAGCCTCTCTTTAGTGCAGTTTTCAGCAGTCAAATTCAGCAACTTTAGTGCAGTTTTCAGCAGTCAAAAGCCAGCTTTTTGGGTGCAGCTCTGCTATTTAATGTCATGCAGTTTGCGGCCAACAAGTAGCTACTGTTTGCAGTCTTTTTGCTCAGTTCTAGTTGCTCCTTCTTGATAGCTTTGTAGCTATTGGAGAGGAATCGTTTCGTGAGTATTTTGGGGGAGCAAATTTTAAAGTCGACATTCACCCCCCTCTGTCGCCATTTCGGTCCTACAATCAATGATATTCTTGGTGGATATACAATATTGAATCGTAGGCTTGATCAATGATATTCTTGGTGGAGTTGAATCAATAATAAAAAGGATTGGATTGTTAGGAAATCTGGATGGGAATGTTCGGTGGATTAATTAGATGATGTCACTCGTTGTTTGGAGTTTTAGACAGCAATAAATATAGAAGGTGTATAATCGGTGGAGTAATTGGATAATGTCACTTGCTGTATGGAGTCTTAGACATCAACCAGTACAGAAATAATATGATTGGTGGATTGAATAGAGGATGACCCATGTTATTTAGAGTTTAGAGAGCACTCAATAAAGGAAGTGTAATTTCGGTGGATTAAGTCAATTATGGTAATCGCTGTTGGGAGTCTTAGACAGCAGTTAATAAAGAGCGTGAGTCTTTGGTGGATTAAGTCAATGATGTCATTTGTGGTGAGGAGTCTTTAGGTCACAAAAACAACAATATGATATAACAATAGAAATGCTACTAAACGCATTTTATGGCAAATAAAAACAACCCGAGCCTTTCCTTTGACAAGCCATGCATACTATTTATTTGCATTATGTGTATTGGCTCGCGGAGCACGGGGTTGGAGTGCTCACACTCGCTTTTACGACAAAATTCAGCATCAGGAATCAAATCACCTCGCCTCAGCAACAAGATTGGGCAAGCTGGCAGAAAAGATGAAGATGTCAAGGGCTAGGTCGCGCACCTCCAGTTGGCTGCCTGTGGGCATGTCCTGAAGGTCCCATCTGTGTGCTTCGTTCTTCCGCTGCTGCAATTTATTGATCTCGGCCTAATCGGCCCATGAGTAAGTCTACTATTTTATTTATGCTTCCGCATGATATGTATTTTGATGTCCATAACTGTAACTGTGTGCACTATCTACTGATCCAGGGAATAGTGCAGCTAGACACAGTAGATTTCGGATTATAAAATCTGGGTCTGACAGGGATGGTATCAGAGCATATCGACTGCAGGTCGTGACCTAGTTAGCCTGGCCGTTAGTTTCATGACTAGAATTATTTCTTAAAAATTATAATTTCCAAAAGTATAAGTAGTATTGCTCAATCTCATCTCTTTTAGATGATTCCCTCTTACTATATGCTGCGCTGGCCATTTTTACATCCGAGGCTATCTTATCCCGAATTCAAAATAATAAAAATCTGGCACTTACTTTGTACACTCTCTTTGAAAACTTTCCTTGGGCCAAAGTCACAACTCTTAAATTAGAAACTCATTTAAAAAAATATTTTATCTTTGGGAGGATCGTTATCAAAATTGATTAAAAAAAATTTCAGTTTTCAAACTCATTCATTTGGCAAACCTAACCATCCAAGGAATTTTTTGTAAGTTTAGCTAATGGCCAAAAAAAATGTTCCAAAAATTCACCTTGGATTCCCAAATAGTTAAAATAAAGTTATTTGTCGAAAAACTTTTCCCTAAAAAGGATCTTGTGTTTCAAAAATAAAAGCCTAAGGGTAAACCTTGAGGTATGGCTTCTTAAAAGAGTTATTTTAGTAAAAGCCTATTTCCCATATTAGGTTTTATTACCCATTGTTAGAAAAAAGGGCTTCTTATCCAAAATAATAATAATATATATATACATATCCATTTTTGCCACACAGTTTCAAAAAAATGATGATAATACAAGAATGAGCACTGATATCAAGCAAACCACCTCCAAATACTTCCTCTTCCTTTTATTAAATTCAAAAAGAAAATTTTGACCCTCTTCTCGTACCCCTACTCCAAAAATTTAATGTTAGGAACGTCGGAGATGCTCATGAAGATAAGGTAGTCTCGTCTTAAACGGACTATGCAGATGAACCCTATGCCCCCTATGTGTGCTTCCCGAGTAGACGTTGTATTGTCGCAAGATTTTTGTTGATCCCTGTGCACTGTCTTTTTGCCCTCGGGCGTCCTATTTCGCAGTCACAGGAAAAGCTTGCTTTTAAAAATTTGTGTGGCTCAGTATCACTCCAGCTTCCGGGGTGTACTCTTTTAAAATTAGAATGGGTTTAGATTATTGTATCCCCACGATTCTATCCTTACCTCCTGCTGTTCCCTCTCACCTCTTGCTGAAAACCCCATCGGATCCAAAGGAACGAAATAACAAGTAACCCAAAACTTGGGCAATCAAGAAGAAGCGAAGACTTTTTAACCTCCCAGTATTTAAGGAAACCAACATCACTATGAAGAAGACCACCCGCCAGGAGAGAGCCCACAGAGCAAGGTCACCTGTTTCTACGAAGGACAAGACCCTCGCCCCATGAATTGCTCCTCAAATCTATTGTTGATCAAGACAGCTAAGAATACAATAGACGGATAATGACCATTGTCATTTATTTAAGGGGGGTAGCCCCATGAGACAGAAATGTCAAGAAACTACTACGATGTATATCCTTGGAACTGCAACAACCTGGACTTAGAGCTAATCAGAGCAGTACAAGGAGATTCGCAAGGCCAGAAATCTTCTGGTAATGAAGACTACAAGACGTACCAGTAGCTATAATGGTCGTGCTTAGCAAATCTAAAGACTAAGAGCGGGATCCCAGTAGAGGTGGAAAGCCACCATAAAGATATGTCCATAGTCACCTCTGCATCCCTAAGGCACAGATCACTGCCACCCACCTATCAATATGAAATTTTACAACCATAGGTCCAATAAGTGATGCAACTACTCCAGTCTATGATGACGAGAAGACAACAATGTCAAGGAGCAAGTATTTGGAAGCCTACGACCTATCCAGGAGGACAAGATTTCTTTCTTCCCTTTTTACTTCTCCAAGAGCTAACCCCTATTGTGCAGATTCTCATCTCTCTGTGGAGTTAGGGAACTATACGTCAAGCAACACCCCGAAACCCATTGTTAGCCAATATGACCCACCTCCATTCTCTCTGCTCTACCGGAATCTCGGGGTCGAGATTCACTTAAGGGGGTAGGTTTGTAACATCCCAAAATTTTAAAATTTGAAAATGTGAAGCTTTTGAATTATTTTGCAATATGTTTTATTTGAATTTGGAGTTTATGATGTTTTTCTGAAAAATTTGGTGAAGGTTCCAAAAGTTAAAAGGATCAAGAAGAAGAAAACATGTTCAATTAATAGAAAATTTAGATTTAAAATACGAATCTGAAAAGATGATCCAGTATAAGAAGAGAGAAACCTGAGTTAAAAATATAAAATCTTATTTTGAAAATAATGGCATAAATAGCAATAAAAGTGGGTGAACAGAATACAAACAAACAAACAAACAAACACACACACACACACACATATATTGTTGGCTTATTAAATTTTGCATATTTTTATTTCCTATTGCTAAACTCTTTCTTGCACAATTTGTGTATACACACACACAGATATATAATATATATATATATATATATATATATATATATATATATATATATATATATCTGTGTGTGTGTGTATACACAAATTGTGCAAGAAAGAGTTTAGCAATAGGAAATAAAAATATGCAAAATTTAATAAGCCAGCAAAATAACAATATATAAAAATGAATATATATATATATACATCCATGAGCACACATAAATCCAAAAACAAAAAGAAAAAGAAAAAGAAAAAAATGGAGCCGGGCCGGCCATCACCCCGGCCCAGCCCCCCTTCCTCTTCTTCTTTCCCCGACCCCTCTTCTCCACGCGCCAGCGTCGCCACTTCCCCCTCGCGCTTGCTCCCTCTCGTGCTTGCCGCAGCAAATCTCCCTCTGTCTCTCTCTCACACCTCAAGGGCAAGTTCAAAGAACCTCCCGCCACCTCCCTCCCACGCAATCCCGGAGAAGATCGAGTTCATCACCCCTGCCCAGCGTAAACAGCGAGAGGCCAAATGCTGCCCTCGCCGCGCGCCTCTCTCCTGGCTATAAAAGCCCCGCCCGGGAGTCTCAACCGCGCCGCAATACTTCCCTCTTCCCTCCCCTGCAAGCAATTGAGCCGAAGTGCCCCCAATCCCCGCCGGCAACATCTCCTTCCTCACGGCCGGCGACCGAGCCGCCGTTGATTCCGACCACCTCCGAGCAATTCTTTGCTCCCAGAGCTTCGTGGAAGCTAGGCGAAGCCGAATCCCTCCCTCACCGGGTCTCCCTTTTGTGTGAGCATCGCCGGCGTCGACCGCCTCCTTGGACCGCCGCCATCACACGCCGCCGGCCCGCCACCGTGCCCCTTCGTCTCCGCCGACCTCACCAGCAGCTTCACCATCACCCGAGGGCTGCATTTCACGAAACTCCCGAACCTCTCCGGCCACCATTCGCCGTCGGCCACCGTCGCCCCCGACTCCTCTGCCTAGCCCCCTCCACGGCATACTCCAAAAGGATTTATTCTCCTTATAGGGTAGGCAACGCCTCCCCGCTCACTTGGTTACCACCGCTCGTCTCTTCTCCCCCGACTCCCTCGACGCGCGTTCGAGCCTCCGGCTCCGCGTGCTGAGGTTGAGTTTTCGTTTTATTTTCCACGCTGACAGATGGGCCCCATTCGTCAGCCGCTGAGGGACCGCAAGCCCACTGATAGCCGGACCCCGCCTGTCAGGACCGCCCACTGACCTGTGGGGCCAAAGGCCGGAGGGCCCACCTGTCGGTGGCTAGCCACATGCATGGTTACTGACAGTGGGGTCCCACATGTCAGCGGCACAGCAAGTAAGAAATTATAATAAAAAGAAAATGAATTAAAAACTCCAGTGGGCCACGTGTCAGAATTTTTCATTTTCTGGCATTTCACAGAACTGAGAACTTTAAATAAACATAACTTTTTCATTTTAACTCCAAATTGGATGAGACAAATTTCTAAATTCATCGAAATTCAAGATCTATACAATGGAACTGAAATAATAATTTTTGAAGTTCATTTGGATTTCTGGTGTTATTTGTTTGATTTGTTGATTTTTTGTTTTATCCAAATTTTCGCGCACGTTAAAATGGCGTACGAGGCTCAGGAGGAAGACGCAGAAGTTGCAGCCCTAGAAGCTCCAGATAATCAAGCACCAGACCACTGTAACCAAGGCGAGTCAATACTTTGATCATGTTGAACCTACATTTTCTGCAAATTACCTTGTTTAAATTATCAAATTGCATGTTGTTATGTTATATGCAAATACATGTTTAATTTAATATTCTAGTTATATGCCCATTGTTTACTTTGAATAATATTACCCCTCCTTTGAAATATTTGAATGTGTGAACCTTGTCACCCTAGCAAAATTATAATAGTAACATTTCAAAAATAAGTCCCTAATTATATGCTATGCTTAGTTCTGCATAGATACTCACGGGGCGTTGAAATGTCCCAAACATCATTGTCATTTTTAATCATGAGAAACTGGTTTGGGCAGTCATGGTGGGAATGACTGGTATATATTTGGACAAGATTATTTTATACTTCCAAAATCCCCAACTTGCTTAAATATCTGGGCGGATTGGTTTGATGGTGTGAGTGTGGTGCAGTGGAAGCACAAAGTGGGTTAGTGGTAGACCGCCCAGATACCATTAAGGACTGAATCTTGACATGACCTCCCAGGTAAAACAGTACAACCACAAGTCTGTAAAGTACAACTTGGCTAAGTAAATTTATCGAAACCCCGGACTCATCTCACTGGTAGGGGATTGAAGGGGCTACGCTATGGCAAGGGGGCCTGAAGGGACACCAGTGGGGGGTGAAGTTTCCCAGCTGTCCTACGTTGCGGGAAGTAGAAGCCCGAGCTGCGTAGTGGCTGTGGGAAACATCCCGCGCACAGATGGGACCCACCGCAAGTGGGCAGTTTCCCATAAGGTGAGATGACAGAAGGGACTAGATACTTTGAAAAGTCACTGTGATGGTCTGCTCAACCACCGTCCAAGGAATCATGTGGGGCAACGAGTTGATTGTCTCTTGTGGTGAAAGTGTACAAACTCTGCAGAGTCAAAACTATTCGAATAGCCGTGCCCACGGTCAAGGGCGGACATGGGAACTTAACTAGATATAGTTCTATTTAAAATGTTTGGAAAATGGGAATGGAAAAGTGGAAGGGCAGAGGAAAGCCCTGATTTGAGTTGTCCTGGGTGTCGTCCCAGTGGTAAGTTAAGCGGCTATAACACTGAAAAATGTTATACGGTGTGATGCCGTATGTATGGAGAAATTATGGTGATATTAGACATATGGTGTGATGCCATATGTATGGAAGTTCATATTAATATTCCTTGAACATTATGTTTTGTTCCAAAGCTGCTAGGTCTCAGAAAATTTTATATATTGTATTTCAATTTGTGGCATTTCTATTCTTATAAAATAAAATATGAGAAGAATAAATGGAGTCGTAAGAAAAGAAGATGGCTATTTATGGTAATTGCATAAAGAAGTTGGTGGATTCATGTGATCATAATAGGGATAAAGTTAGTATGGTTCTGGGAGAAATGAATTAGTGGGGTCTAGTTGAATAGATAGGCTAGATAAATGATCTAATTGAATTTTCGGGAATATGGAGGAATAAAACAAGTATTGGATTATAATTCTTGATTAGTGATATTCCTGGTGGATATATAATGGTGAATCGTAGAGTTGATCAATGATATTCTTGGTGGATATACAATATTGAATCGTAGACTTGATCAATGATATTCTTGGTGGAGTTGAATCAATAATAAAAAGGATTGGATTGTTAGGAAATCTGGATGGGAATGTTCGGTGGATTAATTAGATGATGTCACCCGCTGTTTGGAGTTTTAGACAGCAATAAATATAGAAGGTGTATAATCGGTGGAGTAATTGGATAATGTCACTTGTTGTATGGAGTCTTAGACAGCAACCAGTACAGAAATAATATGATCGGTGGATTGAATAGAGGATGACCCATGTTATTTAGAGTTTAGAGAGCACTCAATAAAGGAAGTGTAATTTCGGTGGATTAAGTCAATTATGGTAATCGCTGTTGGAAGTCTTAGACAGCAGTTAATAAAGAGCGTGAGTCTTTGGTGGATTAAGTCAATGATGTCATTTGTGGTGAGGAGTCTTTAGGTCACAAAAACAACAATATGATATAACAATAGAAATGCTACTAAACGCATTTTATGGCAAATAAAAACAACCCGAGCCTTTCCTTTGACAAGCCATGCATACTATTTATTTGCATTATGTGTATTGGCTCGCGGAGCACGGGGTTGGAGTGCTCACACTCGCTTTTGCGACAAAATTCAGCATCAGGAATCAAATCACCTCGCCTCAGCAACAAGATTGGGCAAGCTGACAGAAAAGATGAAGATGTCAAGGGCTAGGTCGCGCACCTCCAGTTGGCTGCCTGTGGGCATGTCCTGAAGGTCCCATCTGTGTGCTTCGTTCTTCCGCTGCTGCAATTTATTGATCTCGGCCTAATCGGCCCATGAGTAAGTCTACTATTTTATTTATGCTTCCGCATGATATGTATTTTGATGTCCATAACTGTAACTGTGTGCACTATCTACTGATCCAGGGAATAGTGCAGCTAGACACAGTAGATTCCGGATTATAAAATCTGGGTCTGACAGCGCCCAAAATCCACGCTTAGAGCAAGTCCAATAATGGTCTTATAGCCAAGCTAGTCAGCATTTTTGCTGATGTGGAGAAGAGAAGAGAGGAGAGAGATGAGAGCTTGACTCTCATGCAAGCAACAAGCTGGGCACGGGAGCCTATGCAGTGGTGGGCTCAGATAATAAATGTATGTGAGGAGGAATAGGAAAGAAAATGTGAGACATGGTACCACATAATAATAAAAAACCTTTTGTAGACAAATAGAAGACAAATTATTGTATAACTTGGCTCTTATAACTTGACTTATAGCCAAACACTTGGCTCTATTATTGGACTTGCTCTTAGACAGTGCGGGCACGGAAATTTCCGCGCCAGCTGTAGGCACCCGGATTTTACAATCTGGATTCCTCTGTGATTCCACCGCACTATTCCCTGGATCAGTAGATAGTGCTCACAGTTGCAGTAATGGATATCAAATTTCATATCATGCGGAAGCTAAAGTAAATTAATAGACTTACTCATGGGCCGATTAGGCCGAAATCAATAAATTGCACAGCGGAATGAAGCACACAGGTGGGACCTTCAGGACATGCCCACAGGCAGCCAACTGGAGATTCGCGACCTAGCCCTTGACATCTTCATCTTCTCGGCCAACTTGTCTAATCTTGTTGCTGAGACGAGGTGATTTGATTCCTGATTCTAAATTTTATCGCAAAAGCGAGTGTGAGCACTCCAACCCCGTGCTCCGCGAGCCAATACACAGAATGCAAATAAATAGTATGCATGGCTTAACAAATGAGAGGCTCATGTTATTTTATTTGCCAAAAATCGCTTTTAGTTGCATTATTGTTATTAAATCATAGTGTTATTAATTCTACCTAAACTCCACACGGCGAATACCATAATTGACTTAATCCACCAAAAACACCCTTTTCCTTACTGATTGCTGTTTAAGACTCCAAACAGCGAGTATCATCATTACTTAATCTACTGAATATACTCTTTCCAAATTGATTGCTGCCTAAGACTCCAAACAGCGAGTGACATCGTTTATCTAATGTCATTTAATTTATCCACTAATATCTTTTGCATTCTAAATTCCTAACAATCCAATCCTTTTGTTATTGATCCACAACCATAATTTGTTCTTCAAATAATCAACCTTATTTTCCATAATCTATTTCTAACTAATTTACTAGTATACCTCCACCAAGAATATCATTGATCAGGTTTACGATTCACTAGTATACATCCACCAAGAATATCATTGATCAAGTCTATACTCCAATAATTGTTATTATTCCTCCAAATTCCCAAAATTCAATTGACTCATCTAGTAACCAAATCTATTAATTCCAATATTGTCATCTCCCAAGAATTTATTTTTCCAGTGCCGTAATCCAATAATTATCTGTGCAATCCCTAAATCGCCAAAAATCATTTAAATCATCTATCTAGCCTATCTATTCATTTAGACTCTACCAATTTATTTCTCTTAGAATCTACCCTATCGTTTCCTCTTTATGATCGACCTGAATCCACCAACAACTTTATATGTTTACCATAAACAGCCATCTTCTTTTCATACGACTCTATTTATTCTTCCTGACACTTTATTTTGTGAGAAGTATCATCATTATTTAAAAATATAGTACATAGAAATTTCCTGAGACCTAGCAATTTTGGACAAAAACATAATGTGTAAGAGGATGCAATAATAATAGCGATCCAGATTCCATCCACCATTACATGGTCTCTGCACCATATGCTAGACCTGCAGCGTTATAGCCGCTTACATTACCACTGGGACGACACCCAGGACAACTCAAAGCAGGGCCTTCCACTGCCCTCCACTTTTTCCATTCCCACCCACCAAGATTTTTGAAATAAAACTATATCTGGTTAAGTTCCCATGTCCGCCCTTGACCGTGGGCACGTCTATTCGAATAGTTTTGACTCTGCAAAGTTTGTACACTTTCACCACAAGAGACAATCTGCTCATTGCCCCACATGATTCCTTAGCCACGTGGTTGAGTAGACCATCACAGTGACTTTTCAAAGTATCTAGCCCCTTTTGTCATCTCACCTTATGGGAACCTGCCCACTTGTGGTGGGTCCCATCTATGCACGGGATGTAACCACGTCTACTAGCGAAGACACAGGCTCCACTTCCAGCAACGCTAGTACAACTAGTTACCTCACCCTCCAACTCGGTGTCCCTTTAGGCCTCCCATTGCCCTTTTGCGTATCCACTTCCATCGACTACCAGTGAGATGAGTCCGGGGGTTTCGATAAATTTACTTAGCCAAGTTGTACTTTACAGACTTGTGGTTGTACTGTTTTACATAGGAGGTCATGACAAGATTCAGTCCTTAGTGGTATCTGGGCGGTTCTACCACAAACCACACTCTCGTGCACACCTGCACCATACCCCCGAACCATCCGCCTAGATAATAAGCAGTTTGAGGTTTTTGGGAGTATAAAATAGTCATATCCAACATATACCAGTCATTACCACCATGACTGTTCAACCAAATTTTCTCATGATTAAAAAGTGATGCTTGGGAGTTCTCATGCCCATGAGTATCTAAGCAACACTAAGCATGGCATATAATTACGGACTTATTTTTGAAAGGTTACTATTGTAATTTTGCTAGGGCGACAAAGTTTACATAATCAAGTAATCCAAAGGATGTGTAATAATATTCAAGACAAGCAATTGGGCATATAACTAGAATCAATTAAACATGTATTTGCATATAAAATAACAGCATGCAATTTGATAATTTAAACCAAAGTAATTTGCAGAAAATATAGGTTCAACATGGTCAAAGTATTGACTCGCCTGGCGCGGTTTACCGCGGTCTTGAGCTCACGCAATGCTTTCTCTTGAGCTTTTGAGTCTCTATCTTCACTTCGGGCTTGTTCTCGCTTTATCCACTGAATCTTCACGACTTCCCGTTTCTAATTACATGCTAAGCAACTGAATCCAAATAAACGCAAATAACTCACAAAGTCCAAATAAATCCGAATAGACTCAATTTAGTTTTATTATGAGTTAATGGGGTGTTTCGAGTGACTTAAGGCTTGGCTGGTGGTAGAACAGGATGACTTGACCTTTTAGTAATAATCTCTTTTATTATTTTTGTATTTATCAAGGAAGTTCTATGAGTTAGGATATACCGATGAATTAATGTATAAGTTTAACTAGGTATTACTTTGTCGAGCACTAATATTCAGGGCATTTTGGCTTGCAGCATAAACTTTAGAGTCTAGGTGTATAACATTTTATGGGGTGACATTTCATGTAGCCTCCGTTTTCACTAAGCCTTTTTCAACCTGAATTAGGATTCAGTTGTATGGGCCATATATTGTTATGTCATGCTCATTATTACTATTTATTAAATCTAGTATTAAGATTTAATTAATGCTATTATTATTTTATCTACGCTTTAGTTACTATTAGGCTTAACTTTATTTCTAACTTAGCTATCTGTGCAAAGCTCGGTACGCATCATTTTATGTGACCCTAATTACTTACGCTAAAGGTTAAACGTTTACTTTAGAGTATTTATATGTCTATGAGATTATTTTGGTATTTGATGACCTAGCGCTACTATATTTTAACACCTGTATATTATCAAAACCTCTTAATCTGAGTGCTCTTCTGAAAACTAATGATACTGATATTTCATCCTTTTACAGGTCGAGCCTGCTATACATGAGTACATTTTATTATCATTATTATTTAAAGTTACTATTTAAGATTTCATGACTGGCGGTATATTAACGATAGCATTTACATATATATTTCTAGCGGAATCTATTATGACCGCAAAAATTGTACTGTTATATTTACTGGTGGGCTGTATTCTTGCTATCCGCATTTCTCTTAACCACTCTTATATATATATATATATATACGTATAGACGTTTATATATATACGTTTACTTAGAAAGTCTCCACATTTTAGTTGTTATTAGCTTCAATTAAAACTTATTCATTTAGTAAGGTGATATTCCAACATTTGACAAATAGCAAATCCTACCACTGGAGTTCTTTTAATGGCAATATTTTAAATATTAGGTATGAATCTTAATTTTAATCAATGGCCATCTTTACTTGGTTATTTACCATAACTTGTTTTTCCTTATCATAGTCTCTAATTTAATAATTAGTCTTTTAGTCAATTATTCAGATAGTACTAACTATTCAAACATATTTAACTAATCCACATTTATATGTTAATCAACCGGGCTTTACGACCTAACTAAATTTTATCAGCTTTTCTAAATTATTCTTTAATTTACCACAATTTTTACTAATTACATGAGATACAAAAATGGAAATAAAATAAAGTGAAAAGGGTGCTGTCGGTGGGATCGAACCCGGGACTTAGGGTCAAGGGGATTTAACGCGTAGCCATGCTAGCCAGTGGACCGATCGGTTTTCCTTGACCCTCTAGGGAAATGTAAATTGATAAGGCGATGGGGCTGAGGATCCTCAGGGAAACGACTGGCCAAAAACAGAGGAGACTGGCGCACGGAGGGGATGGCGGCGCCGCCGGCGGGGAGCGGCCGGGGAGGCGTCGGCGACCATCAAAACGGGATGTGGGGTGGACAAGGAAGCCGATGAGGTGGTGGCATGGCCCGAGATATCATCGGCTAGATGGGGCAGTGGTTTGGGCGGCCAGTGGCAGGGTGGGAAAGGGGCGCCGGCGGTCGGGAAGGAGAGGGAAAGAGGCGGTGTGCGCATAAGCGAGAGAGCGACGGAGGGAGACTTACCGAGAAACTATTTGAGTCGGGGTGGTGCCGGAGAGGGCCGGCGGCGATGGCCATGGGTGGCGAGAGGTGGTCGTCGTGGAGGAGGAGCACGGGCGGTGGAGGGCATTGGCCAGCGATTGGAGAAGGTTCGGGGCACCGAGGAGCCTCTCCCACTGCAAGTAATCGGAGTGAAATTAACCGAGGTGGCGGCAGCGGTGGGAATGGTGGCGGCAGTCCGGGAGGAGTTGTCGGCGCCGGCGGTGTAGGGCCTTCAAAAGGTCCGGGAAAGACCGGATTTAAGTCGGCGACGCTCCGATGGTGGTGTGGGTGGAGGGAATCGGGTTTTAGTGGCGGCAATCGGCGGGGAGGCCTACGGCCGGAGTTGCGGAAGAAGATGAGGCCGGCGGCATTTTGGAAACTTTCGGCTCGATTGCTTTAGGGTGGACAGGGCTCGGTGTGTGGGGAACTCAATGGAGCCGTTGGGGCTTCTTGTAGAGGCGCGTATGGTGCTAGCATCGGGAACCCGCTCTGGGGTCATGTCCATGCGCGGCGGAGCAGGAAGCGGGGCAGAGGGTTTGAGTACCTGTGCTGCTCGAGGTATGACAGAGGAGAGGGGTGGTGCGCGTGGTGTTGCGGAGGGGCGCGGCAAGAAAACGAGGCCGTGACAGAGGATAAGGGCGCGGCGGCAGAGCCGATGGCGGGGGCAGCGGCGTGGCCGGACGGCGCGGGGCTTGACGGAGGCGCGGGGCTCGGCGCGCGGAATGACTGGGCGAGCGGCGCGCGCAGAGCTGCAGCCTTTCGCATGCGCGCCGCGTGAGGTGACCGAGCAGAGCAGAGTTTCGGCGCAGAGGGAATGACGCGGAGAGCTCTCAGCCATGAGAAAAGAAAAGAGGAAGCGAGTGCACGGGAAAGAAGGAAAAGAGGAAGGGAGGAGGAAGTAGGCGTGCCGCGCAGGAGGGGGCCCGCTGGGCTGGGAGAGGAGGTAGGAGGGAAAAAGAAAAAGGAGGAGAGAGGAGAATGAGTGGGGCCGACTTGGAAGAGAGATAAAAGAATTAGAGAGTAAAAAGCTTTAGCAATTTTAGAAAATTTTGAATTCTTGAATTTGGATTACTATCTTCTATTTAAAATTATGGATCCTAATTTCTGAAATTTTAATTCAAGTCTTTACTCTATTATCTAAATACAAAATATAATAGTCTTTTTATTTTATTTGATGTTCTCATTTTCATACCTTTATTTCCTATATTGCTAAACTCTTCCTTGCACAATTTGTGTGTGTGTGTGTGTGTGTGTGTGTGTGTATACACACATGCATACATACATATATGCATGTATAAATGTTTGTATTTTAGTCATTCACTTTTATTGATGTTCATGTCATTATTCCCGAAATGAGATTTTATATTTTAAATCAGGTTTCTCTCTCCCTTTTATGGTTCATCTGTTTTGATTTGAATTTAGAATTTTTGGGTTTCCATTATTTGCATATTTCCTTTTATGGCATTATTAATATTAGTTTTATTTCTTGAAGCTTTCTTAAATTTTTGAATCCTCCACCAAAATTCAGAAAATCGCCATAAAATCCAAATTTCAACAAAATATATTGTAAAATAATTTAAGAACTTTATATTTTCAAATTTGAATTTTTCAGGATGTTACACCAGCCGACCACTATTTCCGGCCCTAGCAAACCTACATGTACGAAATTTTTTATTATTTAATCGGCGCCCATTTTGGCTTAATAAGCTGGCTTATGGCAGACGAGGTGAAAATTTTACAAAATTCATGCAAAGCCTTCTGAGACAATGTACTTTATTATATAATTTTTTGATAATTTTATCCACTCTGAATTTTGCTCAAAAATTCATATGGTTATAATATTTATAAGAGTTATTACATATAGCAAATGAGCTCTAAAAATTACAAACTTTTATGTGTAGCCTCCTGACATAGTCTACCTAATTTTATAAATTTTTAGGAATTTTATATGCTCTAAATTTGTCATATTAATTCATGTTAATTTAATAATAAAATTAGCGATATGTAATGCTCATTTAATTAGCTTGCATGCGTGATTGCAGTTGGTTTGTAAATTAAAAATTGAGATAATGGTTCAATTTAGTTTAGACTTGATTTATAGATTTAGAAACTTAGGATTTGGTGGTAAGATGATAACAAAGGGAGTTCCTTTTAAAGAATTGAATGTGATTTGATGTTATTAAATAAATAGACTTTATAATAAAGCTAGAAATAACATGGCGCACAGGGTTTCATTATATAATGTACGATAGAACAAACCGAAGTACTTCTACGATATATATGCGCGTTTTTGGAATGGAAATAAATTTGACCTTTGGGGACTAGTTCAGAATGGCCCGGCCTACTGTGTGGACCAAGGCCATTTTCTCTTCCTTATGAGCTTGGTGTTGAACTCCTTGGCTACCTCTTTAGCCTTGGCTGCCATTTCCCTCTTTTTCTCATGATCCCTACCGTGAGCCTCGATCCCCTTGCGTGTGCACGCCTTGAGATAAGCTTTAGTCTCCCAACGTATACACTCGGTTTACTTATCGTTACGGTGCTCCTCCTTCCTGATCTCGCAGGTCCTTTTGACATCCCACTCCTTATAGTCGAGAGTCCACTGGTCATGTGGGTGGATCTCTAGGTCGATTCACTTGCGGTAGCCACATAGCGGTTACGAGGACTACATGTAGATTGGAGAGGTTGTTAGCGTGTACTTTGAAAGAGAAATAGTAGGGGAACACACTGTAATTTGTCCTTACCAGCTACCGATAGCTACTCGTGTCTTGATGGCAATCGGAATAGTCATAGGAATAGTTCACGCAACCCCAGTAACTCATGCCCAAGCTAAGTCACTACATAAACTTGAAGAACTTGTATGGGTCCCTGCATCAACAGAGGAGTGGCATCTCCCCTCAGGCGGGTGTTGTGGCGAAAGCTCGGTTGGAACATTTACGATGAACATGCTTCTATGGGGGCGTCATTGCAGGGAGGTTACCTTTTGGCACGCTCTACTTGTTTGTCCCATGCCGCAGCAGCTCTTGCTTATTCATCGCGGGCCACAGCATACCTTGCTAGTTCACGGGTCTCCTGCCATTGCTTCATCATCTTGTTCCATTGCTTCTTCTGCCTCTTGTCCATCCTAATGTGGTGAAGCAAGCTTTGATGTAGTATTGGGTTTGGTTGTGTAGTGTTCTCTCCTAGATGTTCAAAGGGTTGGCATGGTGTAGTTAATTTCATGTCACTACCCTATGAGGCAGAGTGTTGTGCTATGTCCATGTTGTCCTCCTCGCCCGCTCCCTCATGCACACACTTGTTGCTCTGTTTGTGCCATCCCCTGGCTCGCTCCCTGGTGCGCACATTTGTCCCTCTGCTTGTGCCGTCCCCCTCACCCGCTCCCTCATGTGCACACTTGTCACTCTGTCCGTGCCATCCCCCCTCACTTGCTCCCTCATGCCTACTTGCATAGTCTTGCCTTTTCGGTCCGAAAAGTTGAGGATGTCACTGCTGAGGGGCTGGTCCAACCGGTGTCACCAATACATGAAGGTTAATTATTTACCCATTAATCATAACATTATTTACACAGCGTGGTTTATTTCAATGATGTCATTTTGGTTTGCAAAAGAATTCGACAAGCACATTCCAATGAGAACAGTGTTATTTACACAAGGTCGCGTGGATATGCATTATACATACATACATGAACTCATGTTAAGAATATAGGTATAGGTAAAAACACGATGCTACTAAAGACACTTTACATGAACTCATTGTGCATCTGGCTGCCGCTTCCTCTGATAGCATAGGTGATCCTTCGAGAAGGTGAACCTGGAAGGGGAGCGAGGTGCCTCTCGGAACTCGTACTGTGAGTGTTGCGTTGAAGGCGGGGGTGCGGACAACTCCGTGTAGGTACGCGATTGAGTGCTGAAAATAGAGCCCAGCCAGTCAGTCGAATAGGGGTACACATCCTACTCAGATGGTATAGCTGGGTTAGGCCAAACGTTGTGACGTTTACAGTGTATAGTACTGTTGGAAGGCATGTACCTGGGGAGTCGAAAATATGGACGATAGACCTTGACCTTTGTGTCCGAGTTGCTCTGTGTAGACCTACAGATTTCATGCAATGCATTACTGTGTCACAGCGTACACACATGTTATGTTTAGTACGTTACAGCGTACTAGTGTATGCAGCTGTGCGGACAATGATCCTCCAAGGTAATTGGCCATGTACTGTTGTACGGTGTATCCTTGGTAAGTCTGGCCAAACCACTTAGGCCGCTCATGGTGGCCGAACTGAACGCCATGCTCAAACATGGGCAATGCATCCTTCGGACACTAGGGCGAGTCGGGGTCACTGTTAGGAGTCGGCCCCCGTCCACTTGGCGAGGATGTCCAATCCTTTTTCTCCCTCCATGACGACGACGGATGTAGCAAGATGATGTCTCATCGCAAGTGCTACAACAAAATACGGTAGTAATAGATATGTTGCAATTTAGTGCATGAACAAATGCCTCACAATGTCCATATCGATGGGCCGAGGTGCATCGAGGATGAGTGACCATAGCCGGGATGAGTGCTGGACTGCGATAGACATGTCGAGGGAGGTGCAAATGGTCATCCTCAGAGTCCGCCTTGCTGTACGGCAACATCGCTGTGGCAACCACAACTCATGGTCCTCAATCCCGCCACTGCATTATCGTACGTGGCACATATGGAGTCTAGGAGGTGACTGACGGTGTTTGTCCTCCCACGCCATAGAGCTTCACCAGCCATGGTGTGGATACGCCGAAAGCGGTCATACTACAAGGGAACCGAGAATGAGTTAGAGACATGCTAGCATGGAAGCAAGTTGCGTAAAATATTTTACCATCTCGTCCTGGCATGTGGCCCGATGTCAGTCAGGACCAGCTCGTATAGTGGTCTCGTGCATGATGTCCTATTGATGTTGTGGTGCCAGCCCTGTTAGCCTGCACCTCATGTGTGGGAAATACCACCGTAAGTACGTCGCATAGGTATCGATGTCGTATGGTCGTGCCTCATGGACAACCTCCGTCGTCGCCCTCTTGTCTCACAGTTGCATCTACAACAGCTACGTCTACCTCCAGTCATCACCCCTCCACCCTCTCCTCGTTTGCCTACAAGTAAACTAGTATGTTAGATGGTAGAAAAATTAGGAACACATAATAGGTAAATAGATTAAACAAGATAGTGACATACAAGTGGGCCTATGGTGCATGAGGTCGTCCCAATCGTACTGGCACCTCCTGGTACATGCCAAACTATCTCATTACTCACTGTGGGGAGTAAGGCTCGACCATAAAAGAGAACACCAGGTGGCACGTCATCATCTAGCATGCGTGGTCCTGACCGCACTAAGAGGACAACCTGAAGGGGGCACTGCTCTCAATGAACTCTGTAGTCCATGGCCACCAGATGACCTCTCCTCGTGCAGAGTTTCAAACTGGTTGTGGAACTTAGGGTACACATGCCTCTACCTCTCTCTCTGGCCCACTGCAGTTAGGCACATGTCTAACGGGCACCCATTGTGGGCCAATCAACTGTGTTGTTGCTGTCGAGCTCCCCATATAACTCTGGCGTGAGCTGAAAAGGGTGCATGTCCTCTATAAGCATGGCCTACCACCAGGAAGTGCTCCTAAGACCACAGTTGTACGAGGATGTAGCACACCACGAGGACTGGCTCCTTACCCATATTACGCTACAAGGCATCGTACAACCCTCAGTACGTTGCGCAGAGCACTATGGGGCCCCAATTGTACTGTGGCACCTCATCTGGCAAGGCGTCAGCCAACGCCTCTGCAAGATGGATGTAGCCAGGGTACACCCAATCCCCCTGCATGGTAGGAAACAAGATGTTGGATCGATTTTGGCGACAGAGGGGGGTGAATGTCGACTTTTTAAAAAACTTGCCCCTAAAAAATCTCCAGTTAAAGAATCGCCTCTCCAATAGCTATGAAAAGCTATGAAGGGGATAAATTATACTTTCAGGAAACTTGAGCACTCAGTGGAAATAGACACAGCAAACAGAGAAACCAAAAGGCTAAAAACTCATCAAAAATAGCAAGCAACACAGGCTGCCAAAGGAGGGGCCGGTCAGACCGCCACTTATAGGCCGGTCAGACCGCACCCTGGCCGCCTGTCTGACTGCCCTTGAGTGGCTGGTCTGACCGCCATGTCCGATCTGACCGCCCAATCAATGCCGGTCTGACCGCCATGATCTCTCCGGTCAGACCGCCAAGGAAGGTCCAGTCTGACCGCTCCTCGAGATTCAGAGCAGACAGCAAACTGATTTTTCAGGTAACAAAAACAGAAGACTCACAGCAGAGAAATTGAGGGTTTCCCTCAGGTTTCTTCAGCCCAGAAATGTATGACTAGAACTTAAAAAGCCAGAGGAGTCTAGGGGACCAAGAAATTCAACACAAAACAAAGGAAATTAAGATTTGGCCTAATAACTGAAAATATGCAGAGAGCAGCACCAAAAACCAAATCCCTCTCCAATCTTTGAATCTTTGACCATGAAACTTTGAGAATAGCTACTTAATAGCCTCAGGATTCAACATGCCAAGTTTCATGCCATCTCATGAAGAGAAACAAAATCCACCTCAAACCCTAGGAAAGAAAATGAAGAACAGAGGAGGCCAAAAAGCAAAAACTGAAATTAAATGAGATTTGCTCTTGAGAAAACTAATCAAATGATCTTGAGACCTATTCCCATCACAGAGCAATCCATTTTGCACCTTCTCAACAAGAATCAACACAAGAACTGAAAATCAAGAAATCAAGCAGAGAAGGCATCGAAGAGCAAAAACCAATAAAGAGCCAGATACTCAATCAAACTTAAACAAAATCATCTCAGATTGATATTGATGAAAAGAGATACAGGATTACAATGGAGAATCAACTTACACCCTCTCTACTTCCCCATACATGCTTGAATGATCAAGAACCCATCTCACTATTCTTCAAGAACACACACACGAAGGCAAGCAACAGAGGGGAGACACACTCTGCCCTTCTCACCCACTCTCACCAACTAAAGCCCCAAAGCAAAACAACCTTTCCAAAGGCTATTTTGACTAAAGTAAAACCCTAACTCTCTTCCAAGGCCATGCATACAACCAGGAATTCACCCCTATTTATAGCCTTTGGCTAACGGGTCTCCAACCCGTTACGCCCGGTAAATCCCGAACAGAACCGCCTCTACCTGTGCATCTTTGCGCTTTTACCGAAACACCCCTCCTGCACCTTATGGGAAGCTTCCGCGTTCCTTGTCATCCAAGCCTCGCAACTACCTCGAGTCTCCGCCGTCTTCAACACATCCGACCGTTCTGACCTCGACACCGCCTGTGCCTAGTCCGGTCACCTCGTCCCTCGCCACGACTCTGCCTCGACGTCCTGCAGCCATCACAGACAAGAAACACATCAAATAGCACCGCTCGACACATGTAAGCATAAATAGCATCAATAAACCATACTCAGGCACGAAATTGCCCAAACGACCAATTGGGAGAAATAATATGCGAAAAGTCCGTCTAACCAAACCCGGCTGAGCCAAATGTCGTCATGGCACGAAACGAACCAATCAAAACTCAATCTTTTCAACATACTCGTCAATTACTCATCACAAACATGGGGTCATAACCACATGGTCTCTCAATCTCCCCCTTGATGAGTATATTGACAAACACAGAAAAAGCGCAAAGTTGAGTTTGAAAAGAAACAAGAGTCAAACATGGTCCAAGAGAAATCAAAAGGCTAATGACCATGTAGACAAGGAAACACAAGAGCTACAAAAGAAAGAGCAAATTGTTCTCCAAAGCTCAAAAAGGTTCCCAAATGGCTTTTTCTCCGCTATTCTCCCCCTTTTGGCAATAAACACATCAAGGATGCAAAGGAGGGAATAAGGTCACAAAAATGGATGAAATGGCTGAAGTTGGTTTAATCTAAGCATTTAGAGCCATGAAGATTATCCAAAATGACCGTGGATTATTACATCAAGACATAATCAATAAGAATGCTAAGAGGATCATGACAAAACATGTATAAGCAAGCTAAGCCAAATAAGTCACAATCTGAAAATTTAGTAGAAATCCTTAGCATATCAAGTCAATCATGATTCTAGTTTAGCTAGAGGTATCCATAGATGATGCAGGCCATGTCAATAAGCGAAGTGGAACCAAGAAGCTAGTATTGAATCATTTTAGAGTGCTATTAGTTCAAGAGAGAAACAATTATTCAAATACTTGATCTTTTTGTATAACTAAGCAAATGAAGCACATTTGTCATAAATTTTTCTTTTAAAACTCATGATTGTCTCCAACCAACATTTTTAGCTATGTGCTAGATCTCAAGCCTTATGCGACTACTTCAAGCGAGAAGCTTAAGAAAATAGTCTTGGTCATCCAAAACCCCCCCTGAGTTCATGCCTAGTGCAATGGCAAGCCGTCTCATGAGAAAGAATTGGTGAGATCAATTGTTTCATACAAAAGAGATCTTTTTGCTTTTTTAAAAGGTTGTACTAACTCATGTTTCATCAAGGAACTAACATAGCTCAATCTAAAGCTCAATATAGATTCAAGACTCAACTCTGCTCATTTGACATGGCATGAATCATAAAAAGATAACTAAAGAAAAACTAGTGTCAAAAGCTAATATGACATGAATTAGTTCAAGTTGAGCATTTTAATCAACCTATCATAGCAAAGACTTGACTACACATATAAAGTCATGATATATCTAGCAAGTAAGCTCAAATCATGGCAAGATGTAATACATTGTAATCATGTCATAACAGGATAATAATCAAGGCTCTATGTAGTTATATTACAATGTAGAAAGAAATGCAGAAAATCCAGCTCCCCCTCAATATGTGATGCAACTTTTAGTTCAAATAGAGTTATGTCAATATTAAGATCTAGAAGCTCCCAAATGAACTCCCTCTGAACCAAAGCAATAAGATCGAGAAGCTGGTAAGAAAAACAGAAAAAATGACAGTCCTTAAAGCATAGAGAATACTATGGCTCAGACTGACTCTCATCTACCCTATATGACTCTAGGACTATTAACCGATCATCTAACACACTAAGGAGCAAACATGTACCCTGTCTTCCCAAGGGTGGCCCAACCCTTGCTAGAACCTATAAGTAGTGAGTGAGCTCAACCTAGTGAGAAGAGGAACAGCTAATAAGTAGCATCCTAGAATCACAAGATGAGAGGAAGAAGTCTAAGCAGCTAGGCAAGAGAACCACTCTAATCTATGCTAGAAGGACTAACCCCAATGCACCCATATGCAATGCAACAGAAATGAGTAAGAGCATAATAAATATGATAAAGTATGAAGCACAAAAACTCCCCCTCACAACTGTCCGTAAGGACAAACCACTCCAAGCTCTCCCCGTAGAGCTGAAAACCTAGAGCTATCCAAAGGCTTGGTAAAGATATCAGCCAACTGGTGGTCACTCTCCATAAACTGGAGCACTATGTCACCCTTCTCCACATGGTCTCGAAGGAAGTGATATCGAATATCAATGCGCTTGGTCTGGGAGTGCTGCATTGGGTTCTTAGCAATGTTAATCGCAGAAGTGTTAACACAAAAGAGTGGAACACTGTCGATAACTAACCCAAAGTCCCGCAAGGTCGAGACCATCCAAAGCACCTGGCAGCAGCAACTGGCGGCAGCAACGTACTCGGCCTCTGCAGTGGACTGTGCAACGCCGGACTGCTTCCTTGAAGACCAGGAAATGAGAGAAGTGCCAATGAATTGGCAGGTGTCAGAAGTGCTCTTCCTATCTATTCTACAGCCAGCAAAGTCTGCATCCGAGTAGTCTCTCAAGGAAAGACAGGACGAGGAAGAGTACCAGATACCATAGTCAATGGTAGCTCGAAGGTACCGAAAAATGCGTTTCACCGCCTGGCAGTGAGATACGCGAGGAGAAGCCTGAAAGCGAGCACACAGACACACAGCAAAGTGTATGTCCGGTCTCGAGGCAGTGAGGTACAAGAGGGAGCCAATCATGCTGCGATACTCCTTCTGATCAACTGGCTCACCGTCCTCATCTGGGTCAAGAGAAGCTGTAGACGCCATGGGAGTTGACACGGGCTTACCATCACTCATGTCGAAGCGTCTCAGGAGGTCACGAGTGTACTTGCCCTGATGTAAGAAAGTACCCTCCCGAGTCTGCTTGATCTGGAAGCCAAGGAAGAAGGTCAACTCACCCATCATACTCATCTCAAACTCGGTGCTCATGACATCCGAGAACTGTGAAACAAGAGTATGAGAAGAGCTGCCAAAGATGATGTCATTCACATAAATCTGGACGAGCAGTAGGTCAGTGCCATGCCTACGAATGAACAAGGTCTTATCTACCTTACCCATTTCAAAATCATGACTCAACAAATAGGACTTAAGCCTCTCATACCAAGCTCTAGGGGCTTGCTTAAGTCCATACAAGGCTTTGGAAAGCTTGTAGACATGGTTGGGTATTTGGGGTTCTCAAAACCTGGAGGCTGTCTCACATAGACCTCTTCCTCAATAAAGCCATTGAGGAGGCACTCTTGACATCCATCTGGTAAAGCTTGAAACTCTTAGAAGCTGCAAAGGCAAGCAGGATTCTAATGGCCTCAAGTCTAGCTACAGGGGCAAATGTCTCCTCGAAATCTAGACCCTCAACCTGGGAGAAGCCCTAAGCTACCAGTCTAGCCTTGTTCCGAATGACAACCCCATCCTCACTCTGCTTGTTCTTGAATACTCACTTAGTCCCAATGATATTGTGACCTCAAGGGGGCTCAACAAGTGACCAGACCTTGTTTCTCTCGAAATTCTCTAACTCCTCATGCATGGCATTGACTCAAGACTCATCAGAAAGAGCATGACAAACGTCCTTGGGCTCAAATGAGGCAACAAAGGCAGAGTGGAGACAGAAATGTGACATGCCAGATTTTGAGCGAGTGACTCGCTCAAAGAGGTCTCCAATTATCTGCTCGGAAGGATGGTCTTTCTGGATATGTCGGGGAGGTCCTGGATGAGAAGAAGAAGTGGCCTCTACCTCATGAGTTGATGAGGTAGAAATAGAGCCACTAGCTCCAGAAGAAGCAGAAGGCATGGGCTGATCGCCTGGAGGTGCAGTGGAGGAAGGCATCTTAAGGGGAGGATGAGAAACTGGATCGGGTAGACAACCCTCATCTCCATCATCCTCATCATCCACAAAGATGGGCTCGGACTACTCTAAAGAACCTGAGATATCGAGCCTAATTCCCGGACTGGCCTCGTCGAAGGTCACCTCACAGGTCTTTACCAACTTACTAGACTCGCAGTTCCAGACCCTATACGCCCACGAAGAAGCTGAGTAATCTAAAAAGATACCATCACAAGAACGTGACTCGAACTTATCTAGATTCCTAGACTTCAGAATGAAACACTTGCAACCAAACACACGAAAATGAGAGACACTGGTCTTTCGCCCATATCTCAGCTCATAGGAAGTGCGATGCAAGTGTGCCCAAAGAAAGACTTTGTTCGAAATATGGCACGCGGTCGCAATAGACTCAGCCCAAAACTTCCTCGGTGTAGAGTACTCATTAAGCATCGTCCTGGCCATCTCGACCAAGGTACGGTTCTTCCTCTCCACGACGCCATTCTGCTGTGGAACGTGCGGAGAAGAGAACTAGTGCTTTACACCTGTCTCATCACAAAACCTCTCAAAGTAGGAATTCTTGAACTCCGTGCCATTGTCACTGCGGATTGCTCGTAAGGCACCCGGGAGCTCAATAGAAAGCCTATTAAAAAGACCTCAAAAATGTGTAAACGTCTCATCCTTCGAGGCTAAGAAAAACACCCAAGAGTACCTCAAGAAGTCATTAACCACAACAAGAACATACCACTTCCCTCCTACTGACTGCACTCGAGCTGGTCCACTGTGTTCAACTCGAGCTAACTTTGGTCAAATGGTCAAATCCAATATGACCAAGTCTCCTATGCCAGAAAGAAAGGTCACGGGACTCCGAAGCAACCAAACACCGGAGAGGATCACCAGAAAACTCAGAAAAATCAGCACGAAAGATCCTCCCATAACGAGAAATCCCGCAAACCAGACTACCCGAAGAATCAAGAATTTTGCAATTGTTTTTCTTGAAGCTCACCTCGAAACCGTCATCGGTAAGCTGAGAGACTGAAAACAAATTATACTGCAGCTTACTAACCAAGGCAACATCTTTCAAAATAAAAGAATCATTAACGCGCACTGTACCTTTGGCGATGACGCGCCCAGATGAAGCGTCTCCGAAGGTGATCGTCTCATCACCTGGAGCACGAGCAAGGGAAGAAAACCAACGGGACTCTCCGGTCATGTGTCGTGAACAGCCGGAGTCTACGAGCCAAACCTTTCCCTTCCCTGCCCGGCGAACCTGAGTCAGACAGAAAGTAAAGTCTCAGTACTGGGATAAATCAAGAGTGATTTTGGCACCCAATACTGAGTAACACATCGAGTAGAAGAATTAGCCACACACAACTGACCTCTATCTACCCTACATTCTCTGTCGCTCAAGACAGCAGAAGGTCTACGTGTAGACCTAAAGCTGTTGCTGGGTCCGACTGCTACGGGGGAGCGAGTCGGAGCACCGGCAACATGCTGATCTCGTCGTGGGTAACCATCTCGACGGAGAAAGCGAGATCTACCCTCATAACGGCGGAAGTCACGACCAAAGGGAGCATGAGGACGAAAACCAGAAAACTAAAAAAACCAAGTCCTCGATGCTGCCCAAACCCATCAACAGAAGCAAGCCTAGACCTCGTGTTGGTCTTAGGTGCACTCAAGGTCTGAGGCTGACCCTAAATATGCCTAAGAGACTCAACACGGTCTCTTCGCGCGATCTTGGCGCGCCTGAAGCATCGATTGATCAATTGTCTATCCTTCTGACAGAAGGTGCAATGATACTTCACCTTCTGAGAGGTAGAAGTAGCATGATGAAGCTTCGCCTTCTGAGAGGTCGAAGCAACAGGTGAAATCACCTTGCTGTCAGAAATCCCTTGGACAAAGCCCGCAGACTTCAATTGAACTTTCTCAGTTCTGGGCTTGACCTCGATCACACCTGCGGCTATGGGTCTGAGCACAGTAGGTGGATGCTTTCTCATAGCCTCAGAAAAATCGTATCCTAGACCTTGATTAAATTTGCAAATCTTGGACTGGTCTAGAATAAAATTTTGCTTCTTCTTGCCTTGTACAAACCTCTCGAGAGTGTTCATAAGGTACTGACACTCCCGAAAGAGAGAGGTGCAAGAAGAGCAGGGGGAAGAAGAGACAGCAGAAGGTAAGAGAGCAGAAGAAGAACCAACAGCAGAGGAACTAATGGCTTGAGCAGCTCAGCCGACTCAGAAGGGACAGTCCTACTGCTAGTCAAGTAGTTCACATCGCTAGGCATCTCTACCTTACCCTTGGGATCCTTCCCCACACAAGCGCACACATCATAACAAGATTGTGGCTTCTCTAGTAAGTACTTAGTTAGCTTCACACACTTATCATCCAAAACTATCAAATTAGATTTTAGTTTATCACAATTTTTGCATGGTGAGCTAACAGGGTCCTTAGAAGCATACTGAGCCAACTTGTTGTTATGATCAACCATCTCTTGGAATTGCTTAGAAACAGACTCAAGCTCAAGCGTTAACTTTGGACAGTTGGTGCAAGATACAATCGGCTCAAGTAATGAAGCTTGTAGTTCAGCAATTTTATGATCTGCCCTTTTTAGATTCATCTTCAGATTATTACAATTTTCACAAGACTCGGGCAAATCAAGGAGCATGGTATAAATACCTCTAAAAGCATTGTCCTTATCCTCACATGAGGTGCAAGAAGTAGTCTCAACAACATATGAAAGGGGTGCAACCCTACTCATTTCTAGCTCAGCAAGAAGACTAACATTCTCCACCTTAATCATGTCTAGCTCAGAGGACACACTACCATGCAAGGTCCTTAGCTGCTCCATGTCATCCAGCAAAGCAAAACAGACATCACAATCGTCACGGGAGGGAGCAGATCTAAGTGAAGTAAACTCCCGTGACAAGCTCTCTACTTCCTTCTCCAACTCGCTAACCCTAGCTCTAGATCTAGCATGGAATTTACCTAACTTAAGAAAAGCATCATTAAGCTGGTTGTAGGAAGGGTATATCTCATCGGAGTCGGAGTACAGCTTGTTGTCACTCACTTCGCCCTCAAGGGCCATGAAGCACATGTCGGAGAAGTCGTCGCCATCCTTGGGGACTTGCTCGTCCTTCCCATCATCGTCGCTCCAACCCTCCACCTCGTTGAGATCGAGGTCGTTGAAGGTGGTGAGGACGCGATGGAAGAGCCTCTTGGCTTTGCCAAGGTCGCGGAACTTCTTTTTGCCTTGGGCGTTAGCTGAGGGCTTCATGTTGCGGTTCTTGTCGATGTAGTCGTTCTTGCTCACGCCGCCGTAGTCGCTCTTACCCTTCTCCAGCTTGGGGCAGTTTGCCCGAATGTGGTTGGGGCCACCACACTCGAAGCAGATCACAGGTCCTCCTCTCTTTCAGTCCCTCCTTCTCTTGTAAGCATGAGAAAAATTTCTAGCTAAGAGGGCTAACTGCTCATCTGCAAGCTGCTCTAACTGATCATCAGTTATGTCACAGAGAGCAGCGAGAGAAAATCCAGAAGAAAAGTCGGAAGAACCAGAAGCGGAGCCGGGATCGGTGATTAAGGCCATCGACTACGACTTCGACCTACGAGAGACTATGTCAATCTCGTGAGTCTTGACGCGTGAGTACAACGCGTCAAGAGTCAGGGTCGAGAGGTCGGTCGTGTCTTTAATCATGGTCACCTTCATCTCCCAAACGCGCAAATCGAGAGCAGACAACATCTGTCGAGCATTATCCGAGTCAGGGTATGTGAGACCGACCGCTCGGAGATTGCTCAGAATCTTGTGAAAACGTGCAAAGCACTCATCCAAGGACTCACCAGCGAGCATTTCAACCTTGTTGTAATCTCGCTTGAATTGGTCATGTCGAACCGTCTTAATCTGGGTGGTGCCCTCATGGTATGCATCGAGGGTCTCCCAGATGTCGAAGGCCGATGACAGATGAGAGATACGATCGAACTCGCTTCTGCTCAACCCCTGGATTATGATGTTCCTTGCCTTTGCATTTGCCTCAACATCAAGCATGTTTTCAGCGTTGATGTTCTCATCGGCAGGAACAACATATCGTACTTTGACCTTACGCCAGATGGCGTAGCCCTGGGCCTGGATGTAGGTCTCCATCCGGCTCTTCCAGAAGAGATAATCGATCACATCGAAGACCGGGGGTTTGGTCGAGTACTTGTCTGTCGTCATGGCTCTAGAGACTGGTTAAGATCTATGAGGAAGAGCTAACCGGCTCTGATACCAATTGTTGGATCGATTTTGGCGATAGAGGGGGGTGAATGTTGACTTTTTAAAAAACTTGCCCCTAAAAAATCTCCACTTAAAGAATTGTCTCTCCAATAGCTATGAAAAGCTATGAAGGGGATAAATTATACTTTCTGGAACTTGAGCACTCAGAGGAAATAGACACAGCAAACAGAGAAACCAAAAGGCTAAAAACTCATCAAAAATAGCAAGCAACACAGGCTGCCAAAGGAGGGGCCGGTCAAACCGCCACTTATGGGCCGGTCAGACCGCACCCTGGCCGCCGGTCTGACCGCCCTTGAATAATTTCTATTTTTAAATAAACAACATTTCTAACCATCCGATTGTGATACATATACCTCCTCGGTAAGATCACCTTTTAAAAATGTAGATTTGAAGTCCATATGGTATACTTTCCATCCAAATTGAGCTGCAAGAGCAAATATCAATCTAACTATTTCTAATCTTGTAACTAGTGCAAATACCTCTTCATAGTCTATGTCTTTCTTCTGAACATAGCCTTTTGTCACAAGTCTCGCTTTGTGACAAACAATGTTTCCATATGCGTCTCTCTTCACCTTGAATATCCACTTTAGTCCTATGGCTTTATGATTATGAGGTAAGTCTGTCAAAATCCATGTTCTGTTCTTTTCTATGGAGTCAAGTTCTGTCTGCATAGCAGTCTTCCAATGATTTTCTTTTAAAACCTGCTGAAATCCCATTAGTTCATCAGCAATAACCATCTGCAATTCTTTAAACATCTCAATGGGTTCGGTCTGCTCATAAATTTCAGTAAGACTTCGATAAATAGGTGTTTTGCTCGGCGGGATCTCTACCTCTTCTTGTTCAGTTTGAGGAGAAGATGGAACATGCTCTGCAGCCACCTGTGGACTAGAAGACACACTTGACATTGGTGTAGCCGGTTCTTGAAGATGATCTATTTCATTATTATTCTCTCCTTTGACTGAGAAGGAGTAGCCATGACTGCTAAGTAACCTCAAGTGCTACAGTACTCATAAACTTCTGAGTACTCGAGGTTGCTCTGGTATTCTGATTTTCGAGTACGGCGACGACAACACATAAAAACAACCGAGAGGTAGAACAAATAAAACCTTTTGGTGGTGCTCAAATCGTCGTACCTTTTATTTGATTTTTGGCGCTATTTATATACAAGTTTATATGTTAAACATAGACAATATTTTTATATATCTGAACACAACTCATATACATAAACTAACTCTAAAGCCTGAGATTCTATTTCTATATTGACTCGAACTCAACTCAAAATAATCTCAGAAACGGCCAGTGCCGTAGGAAGGCGTACATTAGCACGCGACTGCGAGTATTTTATATCTGCTAAGCCGAGAGAGAAGCAGCAGCATCTTCCTTGGCATCTCTGTTCCGTCCGGCGCATACTCGCCCATTTCAACGCGCACGGCCGTTCCTTTAATCCACCACGTTGCCATCGCCAGTACGGCTACCGTCTTCCTCGCATCCAATAAAACCAGGTACAGAACACAGCTATGACTACGAGACTATCTATAGCTAGCAGCGCCTAATCAAAGCCGGCCGGTCTAGATCTTTACTCCGGTAGGTGCTGCGGCTGCTAGCAGCTACGGCAATGGCGCCGATACGGGTGCTCACGGCGCTGGAACACGCGCGCACGCAGTACTACTACTACTACCACTTCAAGGCCATCGTCGTTGCCGGCATGGGGCTCTTCACCGACTCCTACGACCTCTTCTGCATCTCGCCCGTCATGAAGATCATCGGGCGGGTGTACTACGCGCCCTCCGCCGACGGGAGCCCGGGCGTGACGCCGCCAGCCGTCGTGTCGGCCACCGTCGGCGTCACGCTGCTGGGCGCGGTGGCCGGGAACCTGCTGTTCGGCGCGCTCGGCGACCGCGTGGGGCGGCGCCGCGTGTACGGCGCGAGCCTGCTGCTGATGGTTTGCAGCTCCGTGGGGAGCGGCTTCTCCGTCTGCCGGACGCGCCGGTGCGCGCTCGCCAGCCTCTGCTTCTTCCGCTTCCTCCTCGGGGTCGGTGTTGGCGGGGACTACCCAGTGTCGGCGACCATCATGTCGGAGTTCGCCAACAAGCGCACGCGGGGGGCGTTCATTGCCGCCGTGTTCTCCATGCAGGGGTTCGGGATACTGGCCAGCTCCGGGGTCACCATGGCCGTCGCCGCCGCGTTCGATCGGTTCACGGGCTGCCCCGCCCCGCTCGACACGCCGGAGGCCGCCGACCTCGCCTGGCGGGTCATACTCATGGCCGGCACCGTCCCCGCCGCACTCACCTTCTACTGGAGGATGGCCATGCCGGAGACGGCCAGGTACGTCGTCCTAAGTGTTGCACTACGAGTATATACGAGTACGTGTTACTCCGAACCAGTGATGTACTACTAGTGTACTACTATGTTACGAAAATAAGGTTAGTCACTTACATGCGGCCTCGCTATTAATTTGACCAAATAAATTGCTTAGAATACGTAGTTTGGATTTATGAACATGATAAGACTAAGTTTGTCACAAAATGTACTTTCGTAATACTATAATATTATAGTTTTCTTTCAAATATATGATAACAAAATTTAGTGGGTAGAACGGCATCTTACTAACTTTGAAAAGAAAAAAGAAGTCACTTTCCTTGACTCAAGCATTTTGGAAGCCTATTCCCAGCATTAGTTTCTTACTCCTAACATATAAGTGTTAAATTCTTCATACTGTTTCTAAGAGTACCTTGCAATGGCAAGTGTGCCCTTTTTGTAAACTGCGATATATGCGTTCCCAAGAAGAAACTCTGCTTCCTGTATACCAACGAATTCCGTGAGTTTCCTATACAGGAACCTGGGCAGTTTGCCTAATAAGGCTTTCTCATTAATTATTTTTTCTATGCCGATCGCTGAACGAATTGAACTAGAAAATTGAAATTATATATATATATATATATATATATATATATATATATATATATATAGCAAAAATACTTTTTACTCCCAGGTGTAATTACTCTCACCTCTAATATACCACCTAAATAAACTTAAAATACTCCTTTATTATTTTAGGTATACTCGTATACTAACTATAAGATACTCCAATGTGAACCATACGAAAAAATTGCAAAGGAGTCCATAGTTTTTACTGTATTTTGTAAATACCTTCATATACACATATAAAAAGGAGTATGTCTAAAAAGTATACATACCACCTAGATGGCCTTAAATACGCATATACTACACGAACATATCCTCCGTTACACAAGATACTTCTTATGTTATGAGATACAACACAGGAAGTAATTACACCCGGGAGTAGAAAAGAGGTTTCCGATATATATATATATATATATATATATATATATATATATATATATATATATATATATATATATATATATATATATATATATATATATATATATATATATATATATATATATATATATATATATATATATATATGTATGTATGTGTGTGTGTGTGTGTGTGTGTGTGTGTAATGGGGCACCATGATGTCTAAGCATCAAGCCTTTAGATATTGCTTTTAGATGCGCGCAAGTGCAATGATATATATAGCCATGCTAACGAATGCGTGCGCACACGCTACGTGCAGGTCGCTTGCCGCACGCATGACCTGGCTTCCTGGTGCGACTCGTGCGTAACTCGGTTGGTATGGTTATAGAAAATGTTCTAGTGGTAATTCTGGGATTTCTGAATTGCAAAACATTATAGCATTTCCTCATCGAGGTACTATTCATGAAACATTAAGTTATTGTCACTAATTATGTCAACCATTTTTTTGTGAGGAGGAAATTGACAGAAAAGTTACATTCTGATATGCTAAAAGTTATCATGAGAGAACTATATGTAACTTCATGAATTATATAATATAACTTTTTGTGCATCAGATAGTAACTATGCCATGTAAGTAACTTAATGAATTATAGATGATAGCTTTATATTTAGAAGATAGTATCTTTTCCATAACTAACAGCCCCACTAAATCCCAAAAAACGGCACATGGTACCACTTGCGAAGGGGGGAGGGGTATGGGTCTAACGTGCGTAAGAATTATAAGTAACTTCATGAATTGCAGATGATAACTTGATATGCATATGATAGTAACTTTACCATAATTAACAAATGCTACTACTTCGCTAGTAACCGCCCATGGAGTGGGATGGTGGGGTGATTGGGTCGGTCAGGGTCGCGCATTATTCTATGCAAAGCTACCGAATAGTACTTCTATACACACACACACACGACGTGTTGCATGTATGTATGTATGTATGTATGAGGATTGAATAGATCTTTAAATACGACTTTAATATATAATTATGGCCAAAAGACCCTTGTGGTCATAAGAGCAACTCCAGCAGGAGCCCTCAAATCAGAGCCCCTACTTTTGATTTGAGGGCTCCCCCTACTTTTGAGGGCCCTGTTTTTTGAGTTAAACTCCAGCAGAAGCCCTCAAATCAGGGCCCTCAAATTCATTCCAACTGAGAATGACATGTAGGGCCCACTCGTCATTCTCAAATTTCATCCTCATCGCTGCAACGCCCCACCGCGCCGCTGCAACGCCCGAAGCGGCCGCACCTCCGGCTCGACGTTGGCGCCGATCCAGCCCTCGGACGAGCTCCATGGACCCCGTCATGATGCCGTACACGTACTTGGCGTCGACGAGCGCGGGGATCGGGGCGGCGAGGAGGGCCGACAGGGCGCCCTGGCGGATGTCCGCGCAGAACTCCTCCCACACCCGCTCGAACGTCTGGAACGCGAGCACGACGCTGTGCGCGAACGTGGCGGACACCATCTGCACCTCGTCGGCGAAGAGCAGGCCGCAGAGGAGGTGGCAGTAGAGCGACTGCGCGAAGTCCGGGCCGAAAATCACCTCGTCGGGGCTGCAGCACTGCGACTGGATGTCGCGCATCGTCGCCTTGAACTCCTCGCTGCGGTACACGTTGGTCGTCGCCGTCGTCGCCGTGAGCCCGCCCTTGGTCGTGAACTGGGAGGGGGCGGCGGGGGAGGCGGGGACGGCAGGGGAGGGGGCGGCGGCGGGGGAAGGAGCAAGAGGCAGAGTGGGAGGGAGGGGGACGGGCGGAGGCGGACTGGCGGAGTGGGAGGGAGGGGGCGGCGGAGGAGGGGGCGGAGGCGGCGGTGGAGGGGGCGGAGGCGCCGGGGAAGGGGGCGGTGGGGAAGCCGGGCGCGGAGGGGGCGGCGGGGGAGGCGGGGGAGGCGGGGGCGGTGGGGAAGCCGGGCGCGGAGGGGGCGGCGGAGGAGGGGGCGGAGGCGGCGGTGGAGGGGGCGGAGGCGCCGGGGAAGGGGGCGGTGGGGAAGCCGGGCGCGGAGGGGGCGGCGGGGGAGGCGGGGGCGGTGGGGAAGCCGGGCGCGGAGGGGGAGGCGGGGGCGGTGGGGAAGCAGGGCGCGGAGGGGGCGGCGGCGGGGGAAGGAGCAAGAGGCGGACTGGGAGGGAGGGGACGGGCGGAGGCGGACTGGGAGGGAGGGGGACGGGCGGAGGCGGACTGGCGGAGTGGGAGGGAGGGGGATTTTTCACCGAGGCGGGAAAAAACAGAAAAATGAGAGTCAGAGTAGGGGGCCCCTGGGAATGAGGGCTCAAGGGGGGATTTGAGGGGCTCCTCAAATTTGAGGGCTCTAGTAGGGGCCCTGCTGGACCTCTATTTTTGGCTCAAGCCCTCAAATATGAGGTTTGAGAGCTCAAGTAGGGGCCCTGCTGGAGTTGCTCTAAGCCTCCAGAGGCTGCTTCTCGAGTACACTAGTTGGGGATCCACTGTATGGCTTACTCGATGAGATGACTACTCGGAGAATCTATGAACTGGTACCTGGGCCCACTCCCAGGAATTTTCTCGCATGTGGTGGATAGAGTCTACGCCTTATCCACTTGAAATAGAATGACGCTTCGGTCCTGAGTCTCTGACAAATAAATGCCATGCAGTTGTTCCCCACATTTATCTCCCACTGGCAGCAATCGATGATCAGATGTGCTCTCTCTAACAATAACCACCTCTCCGATCAGACGAGCTGGTTCCATGAGGCATCTTCTCAGGCGAATAACAATGCCCCTTCAATGGTATTTAAGAGTTGACAAAAGAAGACAAAAGAATAGATTCAATGACATTGAAGACAATTCAGAGTCAAGTAGATCAGATGGGTCATAATCTTTCACCTAGTGGGAAGAACATAGAGATTATGGCTAGTTTTAGACCTTTGTAAAGGTATCTTGTAACTTGTTTATAGTAATAAAGAGTTTCCTATTCTCTCCCAAGGAATTTAGCCATCTTTCTCATATTATTTCGTAAGATCAACGACTCAATTGTCAACAGTTGGCACTATCCATGGGGAAGAAGGCGCTGAATCCTTGAAATTTTCTTCATTTAGCAAATCATCATCATCCTTTCCTGTTTCTTGGTAGCCCTTCAAGTAGTATGCTTGCTGGATAGGTTCCGACTAGCAAATCTTAAGAAATCCAATGGAAAGCAAAATCCATTAGAATTTCTATTGATTTACACCACTGCCATCAGAGCCATAGGAGGCGGTAATAATGTGATGGCAAATTACTTGCCCATTGTTCTTGAAGGATATGCCCGGTCATGGTTCTTTAACCAACTAGTTGGATCAATCTACACTTGGGAACAGCTCTGTGACCTGATAATAGCAAACTTCTAAGGGGCGTACAATCTCTCAAAAAAGAATATGATCAATCTACACTTGGGAACAGCTCTGTGACCTGATAATAGCAAACTTCTAAGGGGCGTACAATCTCTCAAAAAAGAATATGATCTTTATCGAATCCAACAAGAATCCAATGAGACTCTACAACAATATATTAAGAGATTTAATTAGGTTCGTAATTCTATTCCAGAAGTTGTAGACTCTATTGTCATCTAGGCCTTCAAACTAGGTTAAGGAACCAACAATTTATGGAGGACATTACAATGAACCCTCCAAGGACAATTGTCAAACTATCCAATATGGCCAACAAGTGTGCAGCCGCTGGCAAAGTGGTTGAATGGAATAAGGCCATCAACTGGATAGTGAAGATCCCTCAACCTAGCTTGGAAAAGGAAGAGAAGAAACCCAAGAACCCTCAAAGGTAAGAAGAATCACAAATGCAACAATAATGAGGTCCTTGCGATTCCAGAGAAGTATACTAAGGGCAAGAAGGATTATTTCGGTTGCAATAAGGCATAAGCTCCGACCGATGAATCCAAGAAGGATAAAAGGTGTCTACTCCACCAAGCGGTAGAGCATGATCTGTGCAACTGTTGTGCTTGGCAAAATAAGCTAGAAGATTATTACTCGGGTAAGGGTTCTTTCCCTTCCATTCAGGAGATTAGGGAACCAAGCTCCAAGAAAGACAAGGATGGCGATGAAGAGATGGACTATCAGGAGCCACAACACACTGTCAACATGATATTTGGCAGGTCCTCCTATGAGTCTAGATGGCATCTGAAAGCTGTGGAGAGGGAAGTGAACTTCACCAAAGTGTCGATCATTTCCAAGCCATCCAAGTGGTAAAAAACAACCATCTACTTCAGCTAGGAAGACTGCCCCATTTCTTTAAACTCAACCAGGTAGGTTTTCTATCGTTGTAGAACCTACCATAAATAATTACAAAATTAATCAAGTTTTACTAGATGGAGATAGTTCTCTCAATATTCTATTTACGAGAGCTTTACAAGAAATGTAAGTTCCTAAGCCAAAAGTAAAGCCCGTGAAGTATGCCTTTCATAGCATAGCCTGGGGATCTACGGCTAAACTGATAGGGTAGGTTTCCCTACTGGTTACGTTCAAAAGCTCAAATAACTTCTGAATAGAAAGAATCTCATTTGATGTGGTAGACTTTGAGACCGTATACAATAGGATCCTTGGTCGATCGGCAATAGCCAAATTACTGGCAGACATGCATTACAGTTTCCAGAGTCTTAAGATGCTAGGACCAAAAAGGGTCATAATAGTTCAAGGGGATAGGAAGATGGCTTATGCATGTGATTGTCAATCCCTAAAACTGGTTGATGAACTTCCGACCAGAAATGCTAACCTGCCTTCTATGCAGGCCAAACACTCAACACCAATGGTGGCCTCAAAACCCTCCGACCAAGTCAACGAAGTTCCACTCGACAAGGACAATTCTCTAAAAAATGTCAAAGCATTGTTTAGACTCCAAAAATGCTAGTGCCACCTTCCAAAATATATTGGTTGGTGTAGGACTCGACCCCAAATAGGAAGAGTTGATAATCTCCTTCATCTAAGCAAACTCAGATGTATTCATATGGCAGGCATCCGACATGCTTGGTGTCCACAAGAGGTGATCAAGCACAGACTAGCACTCCAACCTGACAAAAAATCGGTGAAGCAAAAGTTAAGGTGCTTTGCAATCGGAGATCGACAAGCTTTTGAAGACTAGATTTATTCATGAAGTAAACCACCCAAAGTGGCTCGCTCAATCCTATAATGGTTAGGAAAAGTAACAAAAAAAATAGAGAATGTGTATAGATTTCATGGACCTTAATAAAGCTTGTCCGAAGGATAACTTTCCCTTTTTGTGTATTGATCAGCATAGTGACTCTACTTTTGGGTGTAAATTATTATGCTTTTTAGATGCATATTCAGAGTACCACTAAATTAGTATGAGTAAAGAGAATGAAGAAAAACTTTCTTCATCACGCCATATGGGACTTTTTGTTATGTGACAATGGCGTTTGATCTCAAAAACACTTATGCTGCTTTTCAAAGGTTAATGCAAAAAACCTTTGGTCCACAGATTGGTCATAAACTTAAAGGCCTATATTAATGGCTTGGTCATAAAAAATATCAATACCAGAGGTCATGTCTCCGATCTGTAAGAAATTTTCACTAACTTAAGAAGACATAACCTTAAGTTGAATCCAAAGAAATATGTGTTTAGAGTTTGTCTGGAAAGCTTCTTGGTTTCCTAGTTTTGGTTAGAGGAATTGAAGTAAATCTAGAAGAAATACTGGCCATCGAGCAGATGCATCCTCTGACTACAAAGAAGTAAGTCCAAAAAGTAGCCGGCTGTATGGCAACGCTAAGTCATTTCATAGCATGATTAGGGGAAAAAGGATTGCCTTTCTTTAAGCTTCTTCATAAACATGAAAGTTTTGAATGTACTAAAGAAGCAAGCGATGCCTTTGAGGTTAAATTGTACCTTACGAGTGCCCCGGTCCTAGTCTCTCCTAGACCAGGAGAAACCTTGCTTTTATATCTGGCTACAACACCACATGCAATCAGTGTCATACTAGTCGTTGACCATGACAATATCCAACGACTAATATATTATGTAAGTGAAGTCTTAATGGACCAAAAGAGCGATCTCTAGAAATACACCTTATGACTTCAAAGAGACTAAGGAATTGCTTCTAGGCCGAAAAGTGGTCACACCAACAAGATATCCTTTAGGTCAAGTTCTCCAAAATAGAGAATTATCAGGATGTATAGTAAAATGGGCGATCGAACTTGGGGATTTGATCTCCATTTCATTTCATGAACAACAATCAAGTTCCAGGCTTTAGCAAAATTCGTCACCAAGTGGACAAACCCTAAACCCACCTGACGAGGATGTAACAATCCTCAAATTGTTATTTTTCTGTAAATGGTATTTTACGTCATTATACTCTTTGAGTATACCCTTTATCTATAAGGGAGAGATTTCATAAGGTAGTCATAAGCTCTTTTACGACAACTCCTTAGTCGTAACCTCTTCTACGATAACTCCTTGGTTGTAAGCCTTTTCCATGACCACCTCATAGTCATAAGTTCTCCTATGACCACCTGGTGGTCGTAGATCCTCTTACGACTAAGCCAAACTTTGATTGACCTATCTACAACAACCCACTGCATCATAGGCCTGTTTGATGAGGCATCATTCTCTAGAATAAATGCACATAACTTCTCTCTAACAGAAACCGTAGCACGATGAGTGAGATATCACGTGTCTAATAACTCCCATCAGACGATTATCATTTGAAACACTAAGGCATATCTTGGCAAGGAAAAAGAACTGTTGCCTTGCAAGCTATATAAAGGTGGACACCAAGGAGGAGACGAGGAGGACCCAGGGAGAGACCTGAATAAGAATAGAAGTAGAGCAAGACATTCCGCATTTTCTCCGTTGTAATCAGTTTATTGAGCAATAGACATACAGGAGTAGGGTTATTAGCAGGAATCCTTATCCCTCACAACATTACAGTCAATGGAGGAACCAGTTTCCCAGAGGGCAAGGGTCAATCTGACCACAAACAGGATTGCACCAAGGCGGGTCTGCAACATGAGGAGGGATTCACCTCCAAGTGTTCAAGTACCTCACCGATCGCTCAATGTAGGTTAGCAAGCCTAGGAATCTGTCATTCTGAGAATCCAACAATAGTTGGTAGTCATGACCCTTCAGTTATCCCCGCAGAGAATGTGGGTGGGCTCCCTACGAGTCTGTCCATACTCTCATAGGGTTCAACTCCAGTCAGACACGGTTATAACCTGGAGTTCCCATTTTTGGAGAGGACTATTCTGTGCCATGAGGCTCTATCATTTGATGACTCCTCAAGCCAGCAAGAGTCTGACGCAAGTGGAGATCATGTTCGGGAGGTTTTTGCCCTCCACTCAGATACTAATCACTCTCTTGAAGGAAGGTCTAACAACGCTCTCCACCGCTCACACACTATAACCCCTGATAGTGATGGCGAGAATACCTCTAGTGATGAGCCAGGTGATGTCCTCTACAAAAAGGAAGGACACAACTTTTACATCTACCAAGTTTTCCAATGAAAACTCGAGAACTACTACTCAGGCAAATGACCACTCCCTATACTCGAACAGTTAGGACAAATGTGGTTGGAATCAGTCGGATGATGATGAGGAGATACCATTCTAGGATTCGAAGCACACCATTGAGCACATCTATAGAGGATCTTTGGCATAAGAGTCAAAATGATAGCATAAAGCTATCGAACGAATGGTAAAATCCATTGGCCCTCCTCTTATCAATTATCTTCCTAAATGGTCAGGAGTCACAATCTCCTTTGAGAAAAGTGACTGTTCGATCTCATCGACTCGACTCTTGAGCATCAACTACTATTGAGTAAATAGAGTGTTAATCAATGGTGGTAGTTCTTTAAATATTTTATTTGTAAGTGCTCTAACAAGATGCAAGTCCCATGAACCAGAATAAAGCCTATACGGTACTCATTTCATGGGATCATATTAAGATCTTCGGCCAAGCCAATTGGCCACGTTTCTCTTCCTATAATGTTTGGTTCCCCAAGCAATTTTAGGGCAGAGAAAATCTTCTTTGATGTGGTCGATTTCGACATGGCGTGTAACGCCATACTTGGACGACCAACTCTAGCACATTTCTTGATTGTCGATCACTATGCATATCAATGTTTAAAGATACCAAGTCCCAAAGGAGTAATCACAGTCTACTATGATAAAAAGATGGTGCTCACATGTGACTACAAGTCCCTCGAGATGGTTAGCCAGTTACCAACTCGAGAAGCAAGCAATGTGCAACCTTTGACCAAGCATGCAAAGATTAAAACTACCCCAAAGCCAAATGAGCAATTCAAAGAAATCCCTATAAATCCAGAGAAGCCTTCTTCAAAGGCTATTCACATTGGGGTTACATCCGACCCTGCATAAGAAGATGCCCTTGTCACCTTCCTCTATGCTAATGCTGATGTATTCGCGTGGCAACCATCCGACAAGCCTAGGGTCCCTAGGGAGGTGGTCGAGCACAGGCTAGTTCTACAGTCTGATAAGAAGCCTGTAAAATAAAAATTACAGAGATTTGCACCTGATCTATGGGAGGCTATTAGGTCCAAATTTGATAAGCTACTAAAAGTAGGCTTTATAAGAGAGGTTAATCACTCTAAGTGGTTGGCTAACCCAGTAATAGTTAAAAAGTCTAACGGTATGTGGCATATGTGTATAGACTATATGGATCTTAATAAAGCTTGTCCAAAAGATAATTTCCTTCTTCTCTGCATCGATCAATTGGTTGACTCTACTGCTGGTTGTGTAATATTAAGTTTTTTGGATGCATACTCTAGTTATCATCATATTAGTATGTCTCTAGAAGATGAAGAGAAGACCACATTTATTACACCATTTGGAATATTTTGCTATGTCAAAATGCCATTTGGTTTGAAAAATGCTGATATGACTTTTCAACGTTTGAAATAATTGACTTTTTTCCCCTTCAACTAGGCAGAAATTTGAAAGCCTATGTTGATGATCTGTCATAAAAAGCATCAGATGACTAAATCATATTTTAGACCTGCAGAAAACTTTCGACAACCTCAAAAAACACCACTTGAAACTCAATCCTAAGAAGTGTGTATTCGGAGTTTCTTCGGGTAAATTGCTAGGATTCCTTGTTTCGATAAGAGGTATCGAAGCAAATCCTAAAAGGATAAAGGCCATTGAGAAAATGTGCCCTTGGACCACTAAGAAAGAAGTCCAGAAACTCACAAGGTGCATGGTGGCTCTAAGTTGTTTAATCGCACAACTGAGGAAAAAAGTACTTCTATTCTTTAAACTTCTAAGGAAGTATGAGGGATTCAAGTGGTCAAAGGAGGCTAACGATGCCTTCAAGGATGTCAAAAGGTATCTCACGAGTGCTCCCATTGTGGTTTCTCCAAAACCAGGAGAGACGCTCTTAGTATACCTAACTGCCATGCCACAGGCAGTAAGCGCTGTACTGGTCATAGAGCGTGAGTACGTCCAACGACTGGTCTACTGTGTAAGCGAAGCCTTACATGGGTCTAAGGAGTTGTCGGACCCCGGAGCATCGACTCTCAGATCCTCTGTGTAAATCGCACTAATCTAGAATCAGCTAGTGCATACAATAGTAGCAGGGATATATATATATATATATATATATATATATATATATATATATATATATATATATATATATATATATATATATATATATATATATATATATATATATATATATATATATATATATATATATGGATGGGCCTAGTGGCCAAAGTTTACATCAATGGTCCCAAATCCAAAAAGATTTTATATGGATTCCATCCATCCATAAACATTTTATAAACCATTTTTTAAAAAAACAAAGTCTAATCCACGAAAAACTTTACTCAGCTTGTCTAGGACCATGGCAACGGATATCTAGGATAGTTTATACACTCTGCAGAGGTTGTACAACTTTACCCACAAGATATGATTATCTCATAATGTCGGCCATTACACGCTTCCGTAGGCATGCAACTAAGAAAATCATAACAAGGCATTTACAATGCAAAGCCTTCAACCTAACCAAGCCAACACTAAGGTTTCACCCCAGTAAGGAGTCCACCGGATCAGGACCCACTCTTGAGCCGAGTGAGACTTCACATGGCCTACGCCACGCTCACTTTCAACCTACAGCAAAACTTAGGTTGGGACTTACAAATTAGTCAGCCAGGACCGTCCCATACCAGATTGTGGTAGTACGATAGGGCTTTGTAGCAGTAGCTCACAGACCGATCCTTAATTTGACTTAGGCTCAAACCACATACCCCTTGTGCCTGGCAATCAACATTGTGTCACCGAACAATAATGCATACTAGCAAGCACCTACCACCTAACCAATATCCTAAGTCTAAACCAGATTTTATATTTTATTTCAAAACATTTTATATACATTCTTAACTCACCGAAGTCAATAATACATTTGAAAAGTTTATCATTTTATGTGAGAAGGTATCTCAGTCTATGATTATTCTAAGCATGGCTAAGCTTTGCTACAAAATGTCCAGTTAATACTAATGTATCAACTAGGTTTTTCTGTATGGTGACAAGGCATAGGAAGTTCAATGCCAAATTTGGCCATAACCAAAGGAATTGGGTATAACTAGAATTTAAATCGAATTTAAACTAGGTTTGAATAAAAGTATGCATGCATAATAATTTTAAAAACAACATAAATAATTTGAATTGCTAGGAGCAATGTAATCAAAGGTGTAGCTTGCCTTGCTCGAACTCCTGATGACGTAAATCGTTAAAATCGTACTCTCCGGATACGTAGTCTACACGTAAAAAGCGACCAAAACAAAATAAATCCAAAAATTATGAAATATATGCTGGGAGATAGGTTATGAATTTAAATAAATTTAGGAGAAAATATCAATGGATCTGAAGCTCATATAAGCAAGAACGAACATCTAGATGATCGAATGGAATAGAAATTTGAGAAAATTCCAAGATGAGGGAAAATTCCAGTGAATCTTATTTTGCTAGAATTTTCAAAATTTTGTGAGTATGGCAGGTGGGTCCAACATGTCATTTGGCTCAAGGAAAAATGGGGAATCGAATACAAGATCTCAGGAGTGTATGTGCTAGCTTCTCTCTCATAACCAACTAAGTAATGGTTCTCACATGATATAAACTGGAGGAAATTTTTTTGAAGAAAGGAATGGAGGGATCAGACCAGTGCAAGGCGGTGGCTCTGCCGTGACAGCTCGTCAGCGAGGGGAGGAGTGGGTGGTGTGGCGAAAGGGCAAAACGGAACCGTGGAAGCCTGAGGAAGAGATGGATAGAGGCGGTGTCGACCGGCACGGTCCATGATGGTGGCTCTTTGCAAACAAAATGGCGATGGTAGCGGCTTCAGTTGAACTACGCGTAAGGTAGTGAAGAAATCCTAGGGATGGAATGAGGAATGAAACACACGCCATGGCTCCTATTTATAGCCTCAGAGAAGGGAAGGAAGGTGATCGACCATATGGCACTGATATCAATGGTTTTGGGTTGGAGGCTTTACTGTGCATGCAAACAGATAAGAACTGAAGGGAAAATTGATTGCTTATAGTGGAAGAAGGTGTTTCTTGCTGCCCTTATTTTCTTTAGTGGGAAGGAATTGATTCTTGCTTGCACGACTTAGGTGGCTTGGTTGAAGAAAGAAATAGGAGAGAGTTAAGCAGCGGCACAGCTAGGCCAAGTTGGAAGATGAACAAGAAAGGAAGAAGATGGAAAAAAGGCCATAGGTGCTTGGACCGAATGAAGGAAGAGTAGCTACATCAGTGGTTCTCGTGTGAACAGAGTTAAGCGTGCTCTGATGGGAGATGGGTTGGATGGGTGACCTAGTGGGAAGTCTATTTTTTTATTTTTAGAAAAAGAGAGAAATGTCAAGAAAAATAATAGTTGGATCAAGAAAAATAGAATGAATATTTTTCTGGAGATTTTGAAGAGAATTTAAATTTTGGAAATGAACTAAAAATTTGGAATGAAATTAAGACTTTGTAATTTGAACTAGGAATTGGAATTTGGAATTCAAATTTTGTAGTTACCAAATTAACTCTAGATATTCAAAAGGATGGTAGAAATGAATAGATTAGAATTTTTGATGAATTTAGAAATTTGAATGGCCTCAATTGGAGTTAGGATGAAGGAGAATGGGCTTCTGGAAGTATTTTTGCTATGGTCGAAAATGGCGGTAGTCGGAAGTAGGAGTGGTCGAAGGTTACCGAGTGATTAGAGGCTTAGAGGTCGAAGGGTTTATGTGGTTGAAAGCTTGTAGTAGTCAGCAAAGCAATAGTTAGAAATGTTTTAGTGTGGTCGAATGGATTGGAGGTTATAGCGTGGTCGGAGTAGTTATATTGGGTGGATCTTCAGGCGGTCGAAAGCAAGAGAGTGGTTAGAACAAGAGTAGTTGAAAGCTGAATTATTGAAGCTTGGTGGTCAAAAGCTATATGTGGTCGATAGGCTTTGGGTGTTCGAACAGCTGTTGTCGAAAATTGTACTTGGTCGAAAACTATATGTGGTCAAAATGCTGAGAGTGGTCGGATGGAGTGGTTGAAAGGATTAAAGTGGTTGAAAACCGACTATGGTCAAAAGTTGGTGGTTGGAAGGTTTACAGAGTGGTCAAAGTCTAAAGAGTGGTCAGAGCGGTCGAAAGCTATAAAGTGGTTGGACAGATTGGAGTCGTCGAGTGTAAAAAGTGGTTAGGGCTCGAGAGTGATCGGGAGTAGTTGGAGTGACTAAGGTGATTGAAGAGGCTTCCGCGGTCGTGCACGGTTGCGGTCGAGAGCCACCTGGTCGGATGCAGTGGTCGGATGGCAAGAGTGATCGGAAAGAAGAGCGGACAGAAGCTATAGGATTTTGTATGTAGTCATGGTCGAAGCACTGGGAGTTTAGAGTTTTAAAGAGTGGTTGAAGGGGTCAGAAGCGAGGGTGGTCGAAATCCTCCTAGGTGTTGGACTGCTAGGAGTGATCATTATCGACTAGAGTGGTCTTAATCAACCAAAGTGGTCGTAACCCAACTAGAGCAGTCGAAGCCAACCCGAGTGGTTGAAGGCGATAGTAGTCGAAACCGATTGTGGTCGAGGATGACAGGGGTCAAAAGGTACTTCTGTGGCGCTACGGGGATGGCGATTGCTAGATCTCTAGTGCTCGAAGGCTGTTGGTGAGGGTGCAAAAGAGAGAGGAGATGCCAGGGAGTTCTTTTATACCTTGTGTAGATGCTGAATGTGGTCAGCGGCGTGGAGGAGGCGACGACGAAGTGAGGACGTCAGTGATAAGGGCTTTCCTGCGGCGGGCTTGCTCGACAGAGGGGCAGAGGACATGCGCACAACAATGAGGAAGGTGCAGGCGACGTCGGTGAGGTGTGGGGGAGACTGAGTTGGTGGTGATTTCTTATTGGTGTTCTGCCAATGAGCGAAGGGAGAAGTGGACGGGCTCGGTGCTTCAGGCACTGAGGATTGAGATTGAGGGAGGATTGGGGTACGGAGTGAGGAGGGAATGAAGTGGGAGGCTTTTATAGGAGCTCGGGGTGAGGAGAACTCTCTTTAATCGGAATGGAGTCCGTTTCTACCCTTTTTCTCTCAAGGTAGTGGCAGGGTATAAAGAGATGGAAACAGACATGAGAGTGGGGGAATGAAGAGGGAAGTGACTAAGGCTAATAATGGCATCAATTGCCCGAGCAATGGGTAGAAACAGATGAATTTAAGAGCATGAGGGGTGCGGCAATGGCGGCCATGGTAGTCAGTGTGGCGAAGAAGGGGAAGGAAGATGAAGGTGGTGAGTCCCGTGTGTTAGCGAGTGACAGAGTTGAGAGGAGGGAAGCAGATGGCTGGATGTTCACCACATGGCGCAAGGAGGCAATCGAAGCCGTCGGCAGAGAAATGAAGGGGTAGGTGGCAATGGACGACCGAGATTAAATTGACCGGGGTAGATTTGATCTGTGCTTGACACGTGTCAGCCCAAGAGAGTTTGGGTTTAAGTTTTGTTTTATAATTTTTAGAAAATCTAAGGACTTTCAAATACACTTAGAAATTAGCAAATAAAGTTTAAAAACTCTACAATAATTTACAGAAGATCCTGAATATATTCTAGACTTAGAAAAAATATTTCCAATGTAAAGTCAGTCTTTACATTTTTTACCAAAATACTTTTTATCTTTGAAATTGATTTTTAAAATTAGAAAAAACATAAAAAATCCAGATAAAAGCCAAATGCTTTAACATAATTAATTTGAAATAGAATTTTTATATAAATTCAAAAACCCTTTATTTAATAATATTTGTATGTTTTTTAATTAAATTATTTTTAAGAAAAGCCTTTTCAAAAGCTAAAAACAGGCAAATAAAATTTCCAAAATTTAGGCAACCAAAGAGCACTTGTTTTTATTTTAAATTTATTTATTTTCCATGAAAATTTTTGAAATAAATAGCTACGCTATTACAGCAGATTCAAAAACTCTTACATGCCCTCCTCATGTCTTCGAGGAAACTAAGGAATTATTTTCAGGCACACAAAATTGTTGTGATGTCTGAGTTTCTCTTAAGAGAGGTCCTACAGAATATGGAATAAGCGGGACACATGGCAAAATTTTCGATCGAACTTGAGGAGTTTGACCTCCATTTCGTGTCCCAAACGGCCATTAAATCCCAGATCTTGGTAGACTTTGTCGCTAAATGGACAAATCATGAACCTGTTAAGGATCCCAATTCACTTCCCATGACCAGTGGATAATGTACTTTGTTGCGTCACTTATGCTTAGTGCCTCGGGGGTTGGGGTGGTCTTGGAATCTCCCACGGGAGACCTTAAAATATGCTATTCAGTTAAACTTTCCAACCACTAATAATGTGGCCAAATACGAAAGTTTGTTGGCTAGCATACGAGCCACGAAAGCGCTCAGGATTCATTGACTACTCGTGAGAGGAGACCCTCAATTAGTCATAAATCAGGTAAGAAAAGAGTACCAATATTCTAATTCAACCATGTCTCAATACTTGTCAAAAGTCAGAAAGCTTGAAGAGCATATTTTCAGTTCCGAGATACAATATATCCCTCGAAAGGATAATTTTCTCACTGACCAGTTGGCTCAAATGGCTTCTTTCCGATTACAAGTACCAATAGGAGTCTTCTTGGAGCAACTCCAGAAGCCGTCTCTGGTCAAAACACCAGAAACAACTCCTAATGAGACAGCATCTCTCCAGTACGAAGATACCTAGATGGAATCCATCTATGAGATCTTCAGAAGGGTTCAGTACCTAATGATAATCTCAAAGCAGATCATTTATCCCGCAAGGCCAAAATGTATGCTTTGGTCAATGGGATACTCTATAAATGGAGTGCTCAAGGGGTTCTCATACGATGCATATCACAGAAAGAAGGATTACAACTCCTTCACGTCACACATGGGGCATCTGTTGAGTGCACGCTTCTTACAGAATGTTAGTCAAAAAAGCCTTTCGACAAGATTTTTATTGGCCAATAGCCCTCAACGGTGCCAAAGAGCTAGTTAAAAAGTGTGTGCAATGCCAGTTTCATAACAAGCAAATACACCAACCAACCAGGCTATACATACTATACCTTTATCTTGGCCTTTTGTGACCTTGGATCTTGACATCCTAAGACCATTCCCAAAAGCACCAGGGGGTTTCAAATTCCTTTTTATAGCTATTGATACATTCAAAAAATAGATTGAAGCCAAACCTGTCACTAGGATAACAGCAGAAGCCACTAAAAGGTTCATGATGAAGAGTGTGATTACTTAATTTGGGGTACCAAGTCAAATAATTACAAATAATAGTAAGCAATTCTCAAGTACAAAGTTTCAAGAATTTTGTGAGGAATTGGGAACTTAGTTATGTTTTGCCTTTGTCGCCCATCCTCAAAGCAATGGAATAGTCGAAAGTGCAAATGGCCAAATAATGCAAGAGATTCAAACTCAGGTCTTCGACCAGCTTGTAAAGTGCTTGGGGGCTTGGGTACAAGAATTACCTTCGATATTATGGGCAATTCGCATGACTCCTAGTCAGGCAACAAGTGAAACTCCATTCTTCCTAGTTTTTGGGGTTGAAGCCATGCTTCCTCCAGAACTAAATATCTGGTTGACAAGGGTCGAGAGCTTCTACAACTCCAACCAAGAGTAACTTCGAGCAAATGACATTAACCTACTCGAAGAGAAGAGAAATAAAGCCTTAATCCGTTCGGCTGTCTACTACGATCGTAAGGTCCAACGTCACAGCCTTGCTGTATGTGACTTGGTATTGAAGAAATTCAATCCCAGTCTAATCGGAACAAGCTTCCCCCAAGTGGGAAGGTCCTTACACAATGGTCAAAGTTATACGGCCAGGTTAGGTACGACTTGCCATGGAAGACGACTAGATTCTCTGAAACTCTTGGAATGTCGACCAATTGCATAAGTTCTATGTATAACTTTTCTACTCTTTCAATAAAGTTTTTAGTCTATTCAATCTTTATTGTTGTAAATTGAGTAGAGCTTCTTTTATGTCTGTATGACCATTTCTGGTACATTCAATATGCTCAAACTGATCGGAGAAGGAAACATCCCTAGTCTAAGTCTCTCATCTCTGCACGTGGTCCTGCCTAATAGAAGGAGCTTCCTAGTGATGTACTACTTTCAACTCTTGCTGTCAGCACAAAATAATTGAGTTAACTGAGAAGAGTCGAACGGATTTAAAGAAGGAACTTTGAGTATTTGTCTTGTTATCATTTGTACCTTCGATTTGATTAATCTGGTCAAAGAAAGGTAACATCACCTAGTCAAAGTCTTTTCTTTCTACATGCGGTCCTATCCACTAGAAGGAACTTCCTAGCATCGACTTATTCCTAACTTTGCTACCAGAACATAACAATCAAAGTAGACAATGATAGTCGGATGAATTGCTCTGATCTCTACATACCCCATTATATACTATTTGCTTAGTTTATCTGTATAAACTAAATAAACAGCTGGAGGCTAGGATAGAGTTATCAATATAACTTTGATTCTTAATCATAATTTCACTTTCTTTCATTTCTTTTTTCATCTTACAAGTATTAACTACTCAACAAGATGAATTGCAAGGAAAAGAATGTGATTTTCGTTAACAAAAGGTTTGTTTTTTACAAAGTTCTCTATCACAAACTACTTTGATGAAGGAGAGTCGATTTGCATCTCCTCCATGACCCTCTGACCAGCTGGCTGTAGTTCTTCGATTAGACGGGCTGCCTCTGCTTCAAAGCAGTCAAAGTCATAATCAATTGGTCGAAGGTTGAGACTTTGGTCGCATGCCTTGAGTTTTGCCAAGGTATAACTTATGGCACTCTAAACGGCCTCTCGTATCAAGCCAGCCTAGTCGGTCTTCAGGATGGTTAAGAGCTTCTCTAAAGCTCTGACTTGTCATCCAATCATACTTGAGTGAGCGGTCATGGTGTCCTCAGAAGGTTTGATCTTCTCAACACCAAGCGCTCCAAGTAGATCGTTTAGAAGAGGAACGTTCTACTAAAGAATGCTCTTCATTGACTGAGTGTCCTCCCATCTACGAGCCGTAGCTGCTATGAGTTGCTTTACTTCAACTACAGCCTTTGCAAAGTAGAGTGAAACTTGGTCAAAAAAAGATACTTCAAAAAAGATTGGTTAGTAAGAACTGGTTGAAGATAAAGATTTCCTTACCTACTAGTCGACACTCGAGTTTTCTGACTTCATCTTTATATTGGTCTTCCAGTGACCTGATCCTCAGCATTTTCTTTGTTTTGATACGAGTAAGCTCGTTGATCACTTTGGTCTTTTCATCGACCTCAGTGCACAGTTGACCCATTTCGACCTCTTTACCTATAAAAAGAAAAGAGTTAAAGAAAGACAAGAAAGATATCCGAATAAGTAGTAAAAAGTTCAGAACTTATTGTTTATTTTATCTTGCAACTTGTCGGTTGCAGAACTTGCCTTCAAAAGCTTGATCGTAAGGTCGATGTTCTCCTTGTTTAACTTCTGTGTCTTGGCCTTCTTGTTGTCAAGTGCATCAAATAAGGTATTTTTGTCGCTCTTAGACCTGTAAAGGTTAAAGATAGACATGAAAAGCTAGACTAGTAGTCGAAACAAAAAAAGACTATAGGCCCTGTTCTTTTCAGCTTCTAAAAGCTGCTTTTCAGCTTTTCTATAGTAACTAGCTTTTAAACGGTGCATCTTTTCAAGATAGGGTCTATTAGTTAATTGTAGTACATATTTTACTGACTTCATTTATATCGCCAAAAACCGCACGTGAGTTTCTATTACTCTGTAATCTCTCGTACAAACAACCCAAAAGCCACAAGCCGCAGCCAAAAAGAACATGCCCTATGTATGCCAATGGCTTACCATTTATTCACCTGTTCGTGTAGTTTAGAATTTTCTACCTTAAGAGCAAGGGTTATCTATGGTATTCGGCCACAGTAACCTGTCTTCCAAAGCTCTTTAGATAAAGGGAGACACTGAGAATCGAGAAAAGCCAATTGTAAATGACTATGCATTAGATGCTTACATTCGTGCTCGTACGAGCAAACTTGGCATGTACTCACTAGGAATCCTCTAGTCGATCAAGCTCTTCAACCTTGTTCCACCACACCTTCTCGAGGCGCTCATCATCGAAAACATTCCCCTTGTTGGGAATATCTTTGAGAAACTCGGTCATCAGATCGACACGAGGAAGACCCAGTACAAAAGCTAGATTGAAATACTTAGAGAAGAAGTTAGGTTGTCCTTCTTCTCCTTCTTTGGCTATACCTCCTTGGAGACAGGGAAGAGCCTCCTCGGTGGTTCCCTCCTCAGCATGCTAGTTAGAGGGATTTTCCACTTCTCGACCAGGTACTTCTACCCTATCTTCGGCTGCTCTTGCTTCTATTGCTTTGACCACATTGGTGGTCATACTATCTTCAATAGCAATTTTTGAAACCAAGAGGGTGGTCATTTCTCTGACCATTTTCTCTTATCTCTTTGGTTGCGGGAAGAATGGCAAGGGGCTTCTCGATAGAAGCATCCTCAGTCAATGAGAGAGCAGAGCTAAAGTCACGAGAAGAGAGGTAAATTAGCATTTAAGGAAACAGAAAGGTAAAATGTTATTCTTATGCTCTTATTTGCATACCTCGCTTTCTTAGCTTTGATTTTAAATTTAGAAGGAACCATCCCTAAAGAAGGTTTCTTCGACTTCTTTCCCATGACCACGCTTGGTCATTGAGGGGCGGGATCACCACCGACCACGTCTGGTCATAGACCCTGAGCAGGTACTGCAACTCCTTGTTCCTCTTGCCCCTCTAGATGTTCAGGACTAATTTTAATCACCTGAAGAGCAATCTCCTTCTCAATCATAGGTTCTGCTGCTGCAGTAGTACTACATATGATTGCAAAACTTAGCAAGGGTAGCAAATGATCAATTTTCTCAAACAGCAATGTACACAACATTCACGTCATCTGGGACCAGAGGGCCGTACATCTGAAAGTAGAGCATCGCTGTTGTAATCTGACATCCCGACGACGTGCCCTCTTCGCTGCTCGATTTGAAGGCATTTGCATAGAGCCTGTATCCAATTTGCGAGCATACCGGTGGCTGGGGCACGTCGCAGACGCCTTCAAGCATCTGGAAAACCTTTGACATGTATGGTCTCTCTGAGAGAAATCCTCCTGAATACACCACAGAGCAACCTTGACTGTGATCTCCACTCGGCCATCCTTGTCATTGTACTTCAGCTTGGCATCAAAGATGTCTCGAAGATCACCTTCCTCCAGCTTCTTAAAAGCGAAGGTTGGGAAATGGGCTTTCTCTGAGCCTTCCACAGGATCGAAGCTCTTCCTCCCGCTGATTATCTCAAGTATAACCATCCCGTAGCTGCACACATCGCACTTCTCCGAGATAGCATAGTTGGTGATCCACTCAGGCGCATGGTAGCCCCTCGTGCCTCTTGAGTGTCGTGAAAACATGGCTCTGCTAGTCTGCTCCCTGGTCATCAGCTTGGCAAGGCCAAAGTCAGATACCTTTGCAAGGAAGTTGTCATCAAGTAGAACATTCTCAGGCTTGATGTCGCAGTGAATGATCCTCGATGCGCAGTCCTGATGGAGGTATACCAATCCCTTTGCCCAAGTGCAATGTTAAACCTTGTATCCCAGTCTATATGGGGATCCTCCTCGTTAGTATGGAAAATCCACCCATCCAGCAACCCCTTTGCCATGTACTCGTATGCAAGAAGCTTGTGTGATCCCTCGGCACAAAAGCCTCGGAGTTTGACAAGATGGATGTGGTGAATGCTGCCAATGATTTTCACCTCAGAGCGGAATTATTTCTTCCCTTGGCCTATGCCCTCCAGCTTCTTTACAGCAATGCGACTGCCATCTTGGAGCGTACCAAGATACACGGATCCAAACCCTCCCTGCCCAAGCTTGTTTGAGAAATTGTTTGTCGCATCCTGAAGATCCCTGTAAGTGAACCGCATTGGCGCTCCAGATATCGTTTGCAGAAATCCATCATCTTCCGATGAACCAGCCTCATCTTGTGAGGGTGGATGATGCCTCTCTCCGATAAATGCAGAAACTGATGAACCATGTAGAGGTGACCACATGTGTACGATGAGTAATTGACATTGGTTATGTTTAGTCGAGTTTGGTTTGCGTAGTTCGGAGTCGAGTTGTTGCATGGCGCAATCGGACTCGGTCGGACTTGGTCAAACCTGGTCATATGGGATTAGGACGCTGATTCTTTGATTTGACAGGTTTGGACTTCATCTGTGGTAAGTATAATGGTATTTACGCTTTCATGTATCGAGCGGTGCTATTTGACGTGTTTCTTGTCTGTGTGACTGCAGGACGTCGAGACGGAGTCGTGGCGAGACACGGTGGACCGGACTAGGCGCAGGTGGCGCTGAGGTCAGAATGGTCGGGATGTGTCGAAGACGACGTGGACTCGAGGTGGTTGCGAGGCGTGCGAGACAAGGAGCGCGGAAGCTTCCCGGAAGGTGCAGAGGGGCGAATCGGGAATTTCGCAAGACTGCACAAGCGGGAGCGGGCTCCGTTGGAGATAGCGGGCGTAACGGGGCGGAGACCCGTTAGCCGTGGGCTATAAATAGGTGGAGAGGGCTGCATGCCCACTTGAGCACTTGAGGAGAATTAGGGTTTGCTAGAGTCAAAAGAGGCTTTGAGAGTTTGTTTTGGCTTTAGGCTTTAGTGGGTGAGAGTGGTTGGAGAGGCAGAGTGTGCTCCCTCTGTCCCCTTCCTTCGATGGGTTCTAGATAGAACAGAGAGTTCATCCCCTCCAAGCATTCATGGTTGAGGATTGAGAGGTTGGAGAGGGATTGAGAGTCATGTAATCTTTCACCTTGTTCTAATGTCCATGCGTATCGTGACTCCTTGTATTTCCCTTTGATCTAATGAATGAAATCTGAAGTTTTCTTCTTCTATGTTCTCTATTCTACGATGCTCTCTTTTGGAGATTTCTTGATTTCTTGGTTTTGAGTTCTTGCCTGCTGGGATTGGCCAAAATGGGTTGCTCTGTGATGGGTTAGTGCTACAAGATCATTTGATCGAGTTATCCTAGAGCAAACTTAATTCTATTCTCAGATTTCCCTTTTGAGTTGCTCTGTTCATCTTTCTCCTCTTTCTAGGGTTTATTGCAGATTTTGATTCCCTTGAGGAATTGACTTGATTTTTGGGCTAAGAGGTTCTTTGGTTATTGCTTCCTTGTCTGCAAAATTTCATTAGCAAAGGATCAAGGGTTTAGGAGAAACTTGGCCTTTTTGGTTCAGCTCGTGCAAAATTTCAGAATTGTGTCTTTTCTAGGGTTTTGAGTTAAATCTTGTTTCCCTTTGCAAGATGACTTGAAACTTGGTATCCAGAGTCTTAAGGCTATCTATTAGATATCTGGAAAGTATCATTAGCAAAGGATTTGAGACCATGGAGAAATTTGGGTTTTTGAGTGCTCCTCTCTGAAGATTTTCAGATTTCAGACCTTTCTATAATTTGGGGTTGTTTTTAATTCCCTTCATGAAAAATGACGAAACTTGGCATGCAGATTCCTATGGCTATTAAGTAGCTATCCTCAAAGTTTCATGACCAAAGATTCAAGGATTGAGTGGGAATTTAAGTTTTTGTAGCTGCTGCCAGTAATGTTCAGGTTTTGTCATATTTCTGAAATTCTTGCTCATGGGTTGGTTTTCCTTGGTCTCTAGGTCTCTCTAGCTATTGTAGTTACTTTCTTGCTTCCCTTGTCCAAGAAGAATAGAAGTGTCTCATTGATTTTCTTGGATTTGGCAAGGAAAGGGAACTCCTGTTTGCTATCTGAAAAATTGCTCTTGTCCAAGGTTCATTGAGTTGGTGTATATCTTTATAGGGTCTTAGCTATTGAATGAGTGAATCATTTGTGAGTACTTGGGGGCAAGTTTTTATTGACCGACATTCACCCCCCCTCTGTCGCCTTTTTCGCTCCAACAGAAACCAACATAAACAAGGAACCCTATGACAGCCAAAGTTCCAACTACAATGACAACAATAATGATGGTGAGCCTTCCACTGCCACTACCATTCCCACCTTGCCCTGAGCCACGGTTACTGCTTGATACCTTGATGAAAGATGCAAGACCTGTTGTACTTCCACCTTTCTGTTGCAGGCTACAAATCTGGTTGAAAAGGAAGCAATTGCCTGAAGTTTGGTAAAAGGAAACAGCAATGCATGAGCAGTTGCCAATGCAAGCATTCTTGCATCCTGTGAGATTTGTCTTAGCCACCGACGAGGTGAAGCTAGTCCCGATATACCCAACACCACTATCCAATTGAGCTAGCTGAAACACCTCTTTTGAGTTTCATGGTGATGTGACACCGGGGCTGCAGTTTGCGAAAGAGCCAAGGGTTGAAGGACACTGGCATCCTATACCACTATTGCAAGTGGAGTATGGCTTGCAGTGGGCTGGCATGTCACATGCGTACTGCGGAACCGTGATTGGGGGAGTATTCCTACCATTCCCACACTGCAGCATATAGAAGACGATCAACCCATCAATACCGAGGACAGCAACAAACGTGGTGTTGGCATCACCCTGTTTTGCAATGACGAGCAGTGATCAGGGCGTAGCCACTAGGGAAGCTTAGTGAAGCTTGAGCCTCATCTTCTCCAGTGGCAACTTTATACATAATAAAAATATAGAGAGAGAAAGAGAGAGATTAATAAATTCAAAGAGAAGTTAGCTCTTCTTGATAGGAATGTTAACAACAAATGTGAAATTAAAGATGACGACGATGAGGAGGAGGAGAAGTAAAAATCATAAAATTAAAGAAGAACTAATCAATCAAAGAAAGAAAAAAAAGTGAAATAATATATGTAAATCATAAAATTAAAAAAGAAGGGGAAGAGGAGCAGTGAAAATTATAAAATTAAAGAAGAGATAATCAATCAAAGAAAAAAAGAAGAAAGAAAGTAAAATATATATGAACCTTCTTGAGTCCGGAGATAACGGTGGAGAGCTTGATGAACCTCTGGTTGATCTTCTCCCTCCATCGCTGCTCTGCGATGATGTGGTCCTACACGTGCCCCGAAGGCACCGCCGCCACCGAGCCCCCATTCGTGAAAATGATAAGAATATTGGATAGAGTGTGGAAAAAGATGTCGTCTTTTGTTTCTATTGTCTCGTGATTCAAATTAGCTTAATTCTGGTATGTTTCATATGATCTAAATTTTCATTGTTATTCATAATTTTCTATTATATCATTAATTTTGATATGTTTTATATATATGTGACTTATCGCTACTCCGCACTCATGGCGTTTTCTATTATCAAGGTACCTACTTTCTATTTTTCTATTTTTCATTGTTTGTCTCCATCCAATTTATAATTTCTATATAAATTTGAAATTTTATAAGAGTAAGAGACTATAAATTGTATATCGCCTATAAATAGTAAAATTGTATATCAACTTCTGTGTATCTCCTTGAAATTTTGTATCAACTTAGTTTAGGTTCTCGCAGGAGGACAACAGCAGCTACACAGAAGTGCCCGAATTCAGGTGAGGGAATTCAGATATGTTAGAGTACAATATATTTGGTAGGATAGAGTCCATTGGGATTACAATCCCTTGTACCGTCTTGCCCCTTTCAGGTCTTGTACCTCTATATATACCGCCCGAGAGGCTCAATGCAATACATCCAATTCCACCCAATTCTATCTTCCTTTAAGATATGGGGAACTTCAAAGTTTAGAGAACCAGGACAGATGCCAATCACAAAAATTAGTGGCAACGGCGTTCCATTGACTATATATACAAGTCCCAAACTACTGGAAATCGACCTTTTGCTGACGGACTTGTACATGTAGTGACCGCAGGACAAAAATCGTTGTGGAAAGCGATAGTGCGACGGTCATTGTTAGCTGTCGCAAAAGTTGATCGATGGCTTACATTGTGTGGCTCGTAAATTCGCATATTATGACGGCATACGTTATGATGCACCATAAACATGTGGGACCAGTCTATTTTGATGATTGATAATTTGCTATTATGAAAAGTGTGACAGATTTCATTATTCGGTACCTCATTTTTTGTGACGACTTTTGGTCATTTAACTGTTACAAAATGTACAGTGAACGTCCCATCACATGTAGGTAGTTTTCGTGACGGCTATCTGCATGAAGTACTTCATCCACCATGCTAGCAGCGGGCATCACGAAAGTTCTTTTTGTGACGGCATGCTTTTGTGATGATTTCTGGTTACCATAGGAAAATTGGATTCCAGTAGTGAAAGGTAGAGTTTCTGGATATACGATGAGTATCTAGAACATGCAAGTGTAGTCAAAAGATATTAAAACACTAAAACTAACATTACTGATTATACTTCAAAATATACAGTGATGCACATTTACATAACTACACAGAAAAATTGCAAATACCTCTAGAAGTCAGTCAGACTTTGATTTCTCATAGAGTATATCTGTGGCGAATGCCCCTCACAAGTGCAGAGTTGTTTAATATTCTCTCTGACAACCCTTTTCCCCATTGACTTGGATGATTTTCGTTGATGTGGCGTGCTATATCGACTATGACGAATAAGGTGTAGCAGTTACCCATGTCCGAATCCTATATCTCCAACTAGTTCGACCTTGGTCGAAGCAGATTGATCTAGATTGAATTAGTTGGGTCTTCATCTCCAGCTCGACGTGAGCTATTGTTCCGCACCGCCGTAGTGAGGTGCGGAAAGGGAGGCCATGATCATCTTTGTCCCCATCCTCGCCTTCCTGTCTTTCCTCCTCTCATTTCAAGTAAGCATAGGAGGGAAATGCCGTCCGATCCACCCATGCACTTAAACCCAAGGGCCGCGCTAGAATGCCTCATATCTGACGTGGAGCGCCACAGAGTCCATGTTAACTAGAACCGTTCGAGCCAATGAGAAAAGAGTTGCCTGCCGGGAATATCAAACAATTCAGCTGCTTGTGGGGGCATTTGTCACAAATATGCTTGTGGGGGTTAAATCAAACCTAGGTTGACTTCTAGGGGTATCCACAATTTTCCCTAATTTTACACATTATAGGACGGTATGTAAGTCCAAACTATGGTAACATTGAGATCAATAATTTCAGCTTTCATAAAACTCAGAGCTCAAATATAAGAAATCACTATCAGATATTTTTACTACATACGCACATGTAGGCTTTAGGATACGAAGTCTTAGATGCGGGGAGTGTATCCGACCGTGTTTTGACGTGTTTTACTACCAGTCGAACTCTTCGAACTTGTGTTTGCCGGGTGAAGAAATAAAACCGACTTGGTCTTTTGTTTGGGTACACAAAAATAGTGTCAGACATGGAAAAAGAATCATGATCCAAATCTTTCAGTCTTTTGTTTGCAAATGGCATGCTTGTTATTTAACGTTAATTGATCTTGGCGCATAGAACTAGAGACTGCAGCAATCCAGATTAGACAATCTGAATCTTCTGTGTATTTTAAGCTAATTTCTGCATCAGTAAGTATGTCACACAATATGCCATAGACAGTCATAATTAGATCTTATAGTCAAATTTTACGAAAGGAGCCAATAGGCCAAATAAGTTCAGCCATAGATATAGCAGCGGATAGATAAATAAACCAAAAGAGTCCTCCATGATCTACCACATGCAATCGACTGGGGCTAAACCTAGTTTTGGCCATCGTCTTCAATATCGTAGTTGGAGGCATGGAGCATCCATACATCGGGTCATCGCTTTCGTCATCTAAATCTACATATTAAACAACCATAAGTATAAAGGTACTCAGCAAGTCCCTATATCAGAATGCAAGTATATGTGTATATTCGCACAAGCAAGGCTTAACCAAGAGAGAGACTTATGTTCCTTTTAGCATAAAGCCAATTTGTCAAATATCATACTATAGGTAGTGTCTAAACCTATGACTTAACCATTTTTTTGAACTAAAGCCAAAATGTCCAATTTAAATCAAGTTCATCATGAGAGAAAAAGCCCTTCACTTTCGTTATACATTTCCAGTACCAAGGTATCATGTCCATCCCATGATCACCATTAAGCAATAACCATTATCTACCACCAACCATTAGTTTGTGAAAACTACGCAAGGTATTTCTACACTTTACCGATGACTAGGGGAACGACTAATCGAATTAATTTTTAAATACTCTACAGAGGTTATACAACTTTACTCGTAAGATATAATTAACTCATAATGTCGGCCACTACACACTTTCGAATGTTTGTGATTGAGAAAATTATAACAAGCCTTGTACAATGTTTAATCTCGATACTTCCTCTCAAGGTAAAATTCCTTAAAACTAGTGACAGTGACTGCTCCCTTTCTAGGTTACGCCTCACTCCAGAACGTTCCCATCATTGGCAATGTTTTCAATGAGAGAACCCGTTGTTAGAGAGTGTACAACCCATCTCGACAAAAGAAGTCCGTAAGGAGCAGTGACTGTTACGGGTCACTCTCAACACAATTATACAATCACAATCCATAAATCCACTTATCAATCTTTGTGTGGGAGTCACATCAAAGCTAAGCAAATTAGTTGGCCATGTCCATCCTATGCTAGACTTATGGTTGCATAATTTAGGTGTAGAAGCACAAGAATCGGTGTAAGACAAACCAACAAATTCAGAGCTCATGTAATCCCTGAATGACTATTTTATTCAATATGTGCAGTCCCTACATGACCACTTTATTCAATATGTGTAATTCTTGTTCCAGTTTCATACCAACCACTCACCCGAGTATCCACTATTTTATAAAGTATTTTCTTATTTCCAGTGGTAACCCATAAATTTGTGTTTAACATGGTTATTTGCACGTTTATAGAGTTTGAAGCTTTGGATGCTCCTGACACTACCGATCAAGATCCAACATTATCCACTATTGAGCAAGGCAAATCTTTATAATTGATCGTGTTGAACCTAGTTTTCAAATACAAATATTTGGCTTCCAAGCACAAGTTGTATGCTTATTATTGTTATTTAATTAAATGCTATGTTAAATGTTGATGCTCAGCTACATCATGCAATTGATATTTATTATTCCCCTCCCATGATTGTTTATATTATCTTGATCTTGTCACCCTATGATACTTACAATAGTAATACTCCACCATTGGTTAAACTTCACCAGATTATGATTGTATTGAGAAATATTATAATGGTGAAATTGAATACAACACAAAAAATTTCCAATTAAAAATTGAGACATGATAATGGGAGCACCGTGCTGTCGCTAACCTCTATGCCCTTTCTCTTTGCTCGGGCGAGTTCCGACCATTGCCATAATGCCAGTCTTGCTTGCTTTGACTCCCTTATGCTAACATGCCCCCTGGATGGCCTTGTTGTGCCCTAGAGCCACAGGGACATGTCCATCTTCTACGACGCTGGCCAAGGTCTTCAATGCCGCTGTTCTCATGCCTCGACCAAAATCCAGGTAAGCCCTTCTACCTCTTTGAAATTTAGCTCAAGGCCAATGTTATAGGCTAGCCATAGGACTTTAGAATTGGCTGTAGCCCTCCAGCCATGTTCACTTATTCTCGCTGCCATCGGCCACCTTGGATAGTATGACACATCACACGATAAGCCAAGAGCAATGCTCCGTTAGCTTCACCCTAGCCTGTAGATCATGAAATCACAGTCACTTTGAGGAAGTTTTGTAGGAAATCCAAGGTTTGCCATCGCCGACCATGTCACCACTGCTTTGCACGTTGCCGACCTCACCCCAATGATCCTACGATCCAGAGCCACACCTAAAACACTAATAGCAACCAACTAAACCTATTGCACCCTTAACCTTGACCTAAGCATGTCTCTATGCCCTTGCCATCGCACAACTGCCTAGTTGTAGCATCTCACACACCAATATGAGATACTACTGTGAAACGTCATCGCCAACGGAAAGAATAAGTAAGAGCAACAATAGAAACCACAAAGAAATTATAACTTTATTGGCACTTTATTAGAGAATCAGTAGAAGCTGAAATAAATATTTGAAACATGGGACTGGTCCACTTCTAACCAAATAAAGTAACAAAAGTGTACGGCCCCCGTATGTTACTAAGTGGGTGAAAATCTCCTCTATATGTGGGTAACCCCAAGCTAGGTAACCGTTATATTATTAGTAGATTATAAGGTAAGAAGTTAAGGTAACTAAGGGAAAGCTAGATAGGGTTATGATAAGTGGAAGGATTTGTTAAGATTGGAAATGGAAAAGCATAATAAAGTGTACCCCACGAGCCGCCTACCGCAGCCACGCCCAGCCTACACACGGCCTGCCGCCACCGCGCTCTGAGAGGCAGCCAACGTTGAAGAGGACAGTGGAACGCCAGCTGTGCCTGCAGTAGGACCCGCAGGTGGAGGTGACAGTGATGCATCAGAAGCTGAGTTCATTGGTGATGAAACTTGACCTTGGCTATCTGGATCGTTAGTTTGTCCATGAAGCCGGTCCACGTATTTCTGCACCTGAGCACTGTCATGCCTAGCTGGAGGCATACTATTGCATTCAAACATAGTATTGGAACAGGGTCATAGGATAACAATAGGATAAAGGAAATGGTAATTAGATATAGAAATATGGTAATATGTAAGTGACTAGATATGCATGCATGAATGAATTAAACTGAAGCCCCGTGTACATGCAAAACTTTTTTCCCAGAAACTACAGCCTGACCTCTGATACCAACTATAGCACCTCATATATCAATATGAGATATTACTATGGAACGCCATCACCAACTGAAAGAATAAGTAAGAGAAACAATAGACACCACAAAGAAATTAAAACCTTATTTGCACTTTATTGGAGAACCAGTGGAAGCTGAAATAAATATATGAAACATAGGTTGGTCCACTTCTAACCAAATATAGAGTAAATAAAGTAACGTATATAGTGGCAAGCCACAGTGCTGAAAACTCAAGTGCTCCCATCCATGCATGTTGCTATCACTCCATTAGCCTTTTACCTGAGAATGAAAAGAACAAGCGTGAGATTTGGAAATGTTAGCAAGTACCCAACAACGGTCACAAGCAAATATGTGTAAGGGACAAGTAATTCAACAAGTAATTGACACAGGTTAAGTGCAATGTAACTAGGTTACTGGGAACACTGATAAGGATGGGAGATAGAGGTAGCATAAATATTGGAATTAAAAATAATTATTATTTAGCAAGTTATGGCATTGGCATCGACGATTAATTTCCACATACCTGATTATATGAGAGTAGTCAGGCACGTCACTATCCTCGACTGTATAACCGTAGACGGGGTGTAATATCCTGAGTAACGAAAGTGTACGGCCCCTCGTACGTTACTAGGTGTGTGGAAATCTCCCCTATATATGGGTAACCCTAGGCAAGATAACTATTATATTATTAGTAGATTATATGGTAAGAAGTTAAGGTAACTAAGTAAAGACTAGATAGGGTTATGATAAGTGGAAGGATGTGCCAAGGTTGGTAACAGAAAAGCATAATTTCCAATATGGAGTGATATGGAATGATAATATGGAGATAGTGATCTAGGGATTATTCTAAAAAGGGTACTATAACATAGCTCACACAAGGGTTGTCAACCATTCAAGTTCTATTACGTGATGAGTGATTATTAGTTTGATTAACATGTATTAAATATATCAGTCATGACTCACATATGAAATCATACAAGTAATAGATCATGATAATAGAAAAAAATAAACATAGCAGCTCTAAAGTTCAAAGATTGCTAGTAGTTTAACCCTAAATTCAAAACATGTTCATATGCTTCCTCCCTATTAATGATTTAAGCATAAGTCCTAAAACATTAATTAAAAGCATGATTTCAAGAACATTATTAATGGGGTATTCTAACAAACCTAATAGCATGTAAAAAAGATAACCTAGAATATTGTGGTATGAATACAATATCCAAAGTCCATAACTAGGCAAGCATTAGTAATATGATAATTAGACATAATGGCAGTGGTGACAATTAATGTTGGAATATGTGGTATGCAGAACGGAGAGGTTACAGCTGCGAGGTACTTGCCTTGAGCACGTTCGCGGTCTCACTGCACGAAGGGTTTGGAATGTGTAATTACCCGAACGTTCCCTCAAAAGCTGTGTGCGAACCTACACAATGAAACAGAAGTGAATCAGATATGGCCCATTTGGCATTAACGAGGGATGACTCGAGATTCACTTGATTAAAAAGATGGGTTCACTAGCCCCTTTTGCCGTGAGAATCGCTATTTGGCTAAGCGAACGACGTTCCACAGCACACACTAACGGAACCATGCGTGAAACATGATTTGGCCGTGCCCCCAGCCGGCCAAATCATGACGGCATGTGTCGGGACCCCGGATTTCTGAACCCGGACCCTCTGTGTATTACAGCACTAGTCCCAGATCAAAGCTAGTGCACACAGTTAAACAGAAATGATTACATAACCAACAATGCTTTATTACAATAATAGAGAGTACTGACCGAGAGGTCTCATTATTACAAAGGAGGTTTCAAGACCTCACACACACAGAACACAGCGGAAGCAGAAATAAATCTAGTGAAGACCTATCAATACGCCACAGGCAATTGACTGGGGAAGCGCGACCTAGTACTCCGGAAATCCTTCGTCGAATCCACACGCGAAGTAGTCGTAGTCTCCCTCTTGAGCTTCGTATTCCTCTGAGTATTATTTTTGAGTGCAGCATGTGAGTACATAAAGTACTCCGCAAGTCTTGGGAAAAATGCAATAGATGCAAGGCTAAACAAAGGAGGGTTATATGGTTCTTTTGCACAAAGCAATATATCACTTAGATTGTTAACATATTGACTAGAGTTGAGAAGGCCAAGTTTAGAACTTGAGTAACTCCTCTGCTGAGAGCAAATCAAGACTAAATAACATGTGTGCTATGCAGATTTCAATTGCCCACTATCTTGATCAGTTAAATATATTGTTTTGTTTAAATGACTTGAATGCTAACTCAGTCTTAAGAGATATTTGTTTAATCTTCATGTCATTTATTTCCTGCTGGTCATATGCTTTACTGTTATTGCTTATATCTATAATTAATCTGAAAATAATGCTAAAATTGCTTAATCTCTAACAGCCGCCTTCGTGCCAGTTGCAGAGCCGACAAAAAAATTCTAGCTTGCAAGTCTAACTATGGCTCATATGTCACAGACAAGTTGATATATTTATACGAAGTCGACAATCACAATAGTTTTAAATTGAATGCAATCTTGAAGTCTAATAAAAAAAGTCCTCATTTCTGAAATTTAACAACTAAAATTCAAATCAATACAAAAAGAAATAAAGAACTAACTCTGTCTATTTGAGTGTCTCTGACGTCTCAGTCTGTCGCCGTGACTCCAAGCCAAAGCTCGTAGCGCAGCCGCAAGGGGGTCGTCTTCCACGTTCAGAACGCCAACAACCTGGGAAAGCAGCCATGAATCATCGTCTCATGCTCTGTTCCCATCCATGGCCGCCGTGGAGGGGAGGGGGTACGGCCATCAGCGGAGGGTGGGGCGAGCCCCCAAGCCCCCTTCGTTAGATACGTCCCTGGTTTTGTGTAAATTGTACTGCTCCCTAATCACAATAGCATATCGTTTTGGATATTTAAACGTTCCTTAAAATGCAATTTTGACCACTAACTTATATTATAAGATATTTAAAAAAATAATACAATTGTAATATCATAAAAATATTTTCCAAGAAAATCTATGTATATGGTTTTCATATATCCAATCTAAATATTTAAAAAGATATTAATAGTTAAAGTTTTAAAAATTTAACTATACGTTGTGGCCAGAGGGAGTAGCCGTTTGGAATATAGCTTGGACAACTTACCTGGCCAGGCCGCTATGCTCCATGGCAGCAAGCAAGCACGCCCTTATACCATAATAAAACGGATACATGCTACTAAACAAATAAACGAATATTGTCTTGTCTTCAAATCTGACATGAGGGCCTATTCTTTTTTATTTCTTTCTTATTGGCTAGCACGGGCACGGGCATATTTGGTTGCACTTTACCTATCTAGTCATGATAAACTTAGATAAACCACACTTTTTGTAGCAACCAAATCAGCCATAGAAGTTAGACAAAATGATCTTGTAAGCAGTGTTATCAGACCTGGACCAGTTTGGTAGTTGGACCGAGAAAACCTAGGCCCAAAAGCTACACCAGGCCAAGCACGCTCACAGGATTGCCGATGCAGTTAGCTAGGGTTTTTTTTCACTCATACACTTACCCAATACCGGTTTACCCAACCATGTGCCACCGCCACTAAGCCAGTCACCTCCACACCACAGTCCACACCGACGCTCCACCACGATCTTCCACATCGGCGCTCCACCTCCAGCCAGCAAGGCTCCTCCAGTGGTTTGGTAGGCCATCCTCTTCTCACCACGCCCTCCCCCGCCTCTGGTGCTCTGCCTGCTACCGGCTCCTGCGACCGACTGGTCTTCTATTTCCATCCCCTGTGACTAGTCAGATCTGAACCCTCCCCTCTTGAACTTCTGATTTTCGAATGCATCTCTTGCAACCGCTGAGGATTTTGCTTAACTCTGCTATTTTCATTGCCATAGGAGGGGATAGTAAGGTTCGTATCTCACATCTCTCGCCGCTGGCTGCATCTCCTCCCCCACGCACTGGCTGCTGCATCTCCTCCAGTTCTCCCCCACACGTGATTCAGTTCAATCTTTGTTGCTAATGTAAGTCATTGATGCTTTCAGTCTTGTTGTTATTTGTAAAACATAATATACTAGTAGATCATTGTTGTTATCTTGAATTAGGGGTACCAACTAGATGGTCATAAGGTTGATAGCACAGAATGCCATAGATAGCACAGATATAAGCAGAGACCAGAGAGACCTTGTTATGATCTAATTGTTTTTGAGGAATTTACTGCTAAATCAAATTGGGTTTTGGAGGATGAGCCTTCTGGTTTAACTGTGGAAGACCATACTAGTTATGCTAACTAGGCTTTTACACATGTTTGATCTTAACAAAGATTGTTAGAAGCTACAATATCTTCATATTGACAATAGGTTGCATCGCATATTGGTGTCAATAGAAGGTCAGGGAGAGTGGATTGAAGCATCAGTTGGACCTAAAGGAGTTGAAATAACTGAAAGATTGTCAGTATTCTCCTGCTCTTACACAGCAAACAGAAACAACCTAAAGGAGTTGAAATAACTGAACTTTTATGTTATTTTGAATGTTTCAGATCGTTTTTGCTTTTGACAACCAAATATGAAATTAAAAAATCAAATAGAAAAAGTTCTCTACCTAAATTATGCGTAGCTATTGCTCCCACAAAATGTTCTGCATATTGTAGTTAGAGGAAGAACATCCATGTTGGTCAAACCATTGATTTAAGGGAGGTTAACATTCTATAAGACACTATAGTTATAGCATAATTTGTTAATTAAACAAATAAGCCAAATTTGTTAATATTTTGTTTGATTAAATTCAGTTTTAAAAATATTAGGACCGAAATATGATAATCATTTAAAATTTCTACAAAGCGATCAACTAATTGAACATTCACCCCCGGCCCCAACTATAGCGCTGTTGAAATCCACTGGATTGATATCTATTTATCTATCTGACATGAGTATGTACCTATACAAATATGACGCATATGTGGATTTGGTAAAAGAACTAATGTGCACCCAGCTCAAAAGGTAACATTTCTGATATATCATACCTGTACAAATATGATGCATATGTGGACTTGGTAATAGAACTAATTTGCCTGTTCGTATGATATCTAGGGACAGATATATGTACACAAGCCACCGAGTCACTTGTGCAATCTGACCGATGATCCACCAGTCCGACCACCGAGTCAGTGACCCAAGACCTCGGCTGGGTTGCTGGTTGGTCCGTGTTTGATAACATTGCTTGTAAGAGATCCATGACAAGTATGCACCAAAACTGTTGCCATGAAAAAACGGTTACTAAAAAAGTCAAATCTTTATTTAATATTTAATTTAATATAAAAATAGGAGTCAAATTTGCATCAAAACTGCAGACCATAGCAGAAAACTTCCCCTCAACACAAGAGAGCAATTCGAGCAAATACCTCGATTCTTTTCAGTTCTTTAAATTTCTCCCAATTTTTCTCCCCCTTTGGTAATGTAATCATTAAGAATTCTAGAGAAAGAAATTTTTTTAAGAAGGAACAATGAGAGTAAACAACCAAAAACTTTGTAGATTATCCAAGTCACTTCGCATTGTTAAAATTTTAACCAAGCCATCTTTTTTAATAGAGCTCCCTAGATCATATAAAATCATATATCATATAGCACTATCAAAATCAGTCTTTAACATGATTAAGCAAATTAGATTAATGATAGACATCTCATAGTGACCAAATAGATATATAAAGAGCACAATGGAATATCACACTGAAAAGAGTAAGGCTAAAAGTAAAACAAACTTTAAGTCTAGACGAGCTAGCAGTCTCATATATCAGCCTATTACTCGACACTCAATTCTTATGCAAGTGGCATGCTTATATCATACTTTTTTTCATGATGACATGTTTGTAGCTAACTTCTTTTAAATGGTGGCATGATTGAAGCATAATTCTTTTTATTTGTACACTTTTTATACTTTTTTTGTTTAAACATGGTATGCTTGAAGCATACATCTTTTCAGTCTTTCTTTTCTAAAATATTTTTTATAACATACCAACTTGAGTGAACATGAACAGATTGCAATATGAAACATATGAGCCTCATAGCCAAGATTTTAAATAAGACTCACAATCAAGCTAATCTCTTTAGATAAACATCACGAAGTGCTATTTATAATCAATCTAATCAAAGTATTCCGTAATGTCATATTTTAGTTCAAGTATAGCAAAATAATTTTAACCAGTCATGATCAAACCTACACAACATATGAGTAAATATGATAATGACAGCTCTACTACTCATTTTATAAGTATAATAAACAAACTTTCTAAAACTTTTAAACAACAAACTCCCCCTCAGAATAATCTCATAGGATGCAACACACTCAACTGTTGGACCGAAATGGCGACAGAGGGGGGGTGAATGTCGACTTTTAGAACTTGACTCCTCAAATAGTAACCACTCAAGAAGATGCTCTTCTTCGATAACTACAGAGTTATGAAGAAGAAGAAACCAAAAGATTAAGCCTGCTGAAAGACCAAGAACAACAACCCTTAGAAAAGAATAGGCAAGAGAAATAACTGAAGCTGGCTGCTGATATAAAAGGGCTGGTCAGACCGCTTTGCTATGGCCGGTCAGACCGCCATGGAAGGGCCGGTCTGACCGCCAAGCATATGCCGGTCAGACCGCCGCAAGGCCACCGGTCTGACCGCCGCAAGGCCACCGGTCTGACCGCCGCATGACCACCTGTTTGACCGCCGCATGGCCACCGGTTTGACCGTCGCAAGGCCACCGGTTTGACCGCCCAACATTTCCCGGTCAGACCGCCCGTCGGTTTCAGAGCACAACAGGGCTGAAAATTGACAGCAAAAATGCAAACTTCTGGGACTTCAATCAGCAGAGCAAATCTGGGTTTCTCCTTGATTCTTGTGGTCCAGAATAGCAAGGAAATGACCAAAATAGTCCAAGGAGACTAGGAGACCAAAGAAACCCAATTCAAGAACAAGAATTTGGGATTTGACCCAAAAACTGAAAATATTCAGAGAGCAGCACCAAACTTCAAATTCCCAACTCAACTTTGATCCTTTGGCCACGAAAATTTGAGGATAGCTTTTCAATAACAACAGGACTTATCATGTCAAATTTCAGGCCATCTCAAGAAGGGAATCCCAAATTGCACCAAAACCCTAGAAATGCCTAAACCTGAACAACTACAGAGGCTTCACCAAAATCCAAATTTCTCACAAATCCTTGATCCTCTGGCCATGAAACTTTGAGGGAAGCTAATTGATAGCCTCAGGACTCTAGAAACCAATTTTCAAGCCATCACACGAAGAGAATCAAGAACGGCACCAAAACCCTAGAAATGCAAATGAAGAACAAAGAAGGCTTCAAGGAGAAGAACTGAAATTAGACTTGGTTTGCTCTTAGGATCAACTAGCCTAATGGCCTTTGAGCATCTCCCATGTCATAGCAACCCATTTTGGACCTTTCCAGCAAGAACCAACTCAAATACAGAAAATCAAGAAATCACTCCAAAAGGGATGAACAAAGAACAGAGAGCACGAACAGGAGAAATAAATTTTCAGATTTCCATTCCAAATCAAAAGAGGATTACAGAGGAGTCCCGATACGCATGGACATTAGAACAGGGATGATTACAAAGGATCTCCTCTACCTCTCCCTCTCCATCTCAAGAACACACACACTACATGCTTAGAAGGGAGGAGCTCTCACCAAGAACACATCGAAGGAGACAAGAAGCAATAATATAACCTCTGCCTCTCCTACCAACTAAAGTCTCACCAACTAAAGCCTAAAGCCAAAACAAACTCTCAAAGTTTCTTTTGACTCTAGCAAACCCTAACTCTCTCCCAAAGCCATGAGGGGGCATGCAGCCACTCCCTCCTATTTATAGCCTTTGGCTAACGGGTCTCCAACCCGTTACGCCCGCTAAACCCGAACGGAGCCCGCTCCCGCTTTTGCAGCCTTGCGAAATTACCATTTCGCCCCTCCTGCACCTTCCGGGAAGCTTCCGCGCTCCGTGTCGTCCAAGCCTCTCAACCACCTCGAGTCTCCGCCGTCTTCGACACATCTCGACCGTTCTGACCTCGACACCGCCCGTGTTTAGCCCGGTCACCTCGTGTCTCGCCACGACTCCGCCTCGACGTCCTGCACCCAACACAGACAAGAAACACATCAAATAGCACCGCTTGATATATGTAAGCATAAATACATTAATGAAATCGCCCAAACCTCACAAGTCGACATAATATGCATCCTAACCACTTTGACGAGGTTTGACCAAGTCCGACCGAGCCCGATTGCACCACACAACATCAAGGACCGAACCAACCAAATCAAACTCGACTTTCCTAAACCGATGTCAATTACTCATCACACTCATAGGGTCATAACCACATGATCTCTCACCAACTCACTTCGCAAACAAGCAAAATGAAAAGAGTCAAGCGGTTTGGTGAAGATATCAGCAACTTAAGAATCGGTATCAATAAAATACAGGACAACATCTCCCTTTTGCACATGGTCTCTAAGAAAATGATAGTGAATATCAATGTGTTTGATTCTTGAATGTTGCACAGGATTTTTAGCAATACAAATAGCACTAGTGTTATCATAGAAAAGTGTAATACTATTCAATTCTAAGCCAAAATCCTTAAGCATAGTTGTCATCCAAAGCAATTGTAAGCAAAAAAAGTAGCAGCTAGATGTTCAGCCTCAGCTGTGGAAAGTACAATAGACAATTGTTTCCTAGAAGCCCATCAAACAAGATATGTGCCTAAAAAGTGATATGTGCCAGAAATACTCTTCCTATCAATTCTATAACCCCAAAATCTGTATCTGAATAAACTCTAAGGGTAAGGCATGATAAACAAGAGTACCATAAGCCAAGTTCTAATGTTGACCGAAGATACATAAATATTCACTTTACCGCTTGACAATGTGAAGCACGTGGGAAAGCCTAAAACCGTGCACACAACATATAGCAAAATGTATGGTGGCCTTGAAGCAGTGAGATACAATAGTGAGCTAATCATGATTCTGTATTCCTTTTGATCAATAGGCTCTCCATCTTCATGAGAATCCAACACTATAGTAGATCCCATGGGTATGAAAATTGGTTTGATTGTCTCCATGTCGAAGTGACAAAGTATATCCTTGCTGTACTTAGTTTGATGAATAAAAGTACCTAGCTTTGATTGCTTGATTTAAAAGCCTAGGAAGAACGAGAGTTCTCTCATCATGCTCATCTCAAATTCCCTACTCATAGTATCTGATAACATGGAAACAAGAGCGTGAAAGGAACCACCAAAGATGATATCAACCACATAAACCTAAACAAGTAAAAGATCATTGCCATGCTTGAAAGTAAACAATGTTTTATCTATCTTTCCCATTTGAAAGTTATTTTTAAGCAATTATAATTTAAGCATACCATATCATGCTCTAGGTGCTTATTTTAAACCATATAAAGCTTTAGACAGTTTCAACATATGATCAGGAAACTTAGGACTTTCAAAACTAAGTGGTTATCTAACATACACTTCTTCCTCAATATAGCCATTAAGAAAAACACTTTTAACATACATTTGATACAACCTAAAACCCTTAGATGCAACAAATGCTAAAAGAATTATAATGGCTTCTAATCGAGCAACACGTGCAAAAGTTTTACGAAAGTTAAGACCTTCTACCTGGGTAAATCCTTGAGCCACAAGTCTAGCCTTATTTCGAATAATAACACCATCATCATTTTGTTTATTCTTAAAGACATATTTAGTTCCAATAACATTATGACCATGAGGAGGTGAAACTAAAATCCAAACTTTATTACGCGGGCATTAATCCAAGACTTATCAGATAAATCGTGACTTACATCTTGGTGTTCAAAAGAGGAAACAAACGCAGAATGAGCATATGAGGCATTGAAGTTATACCTGTTGTGAAGGACTCTCTCACTTAACTCACTAATCATTTATTCGGGAGGATAACATCATTGAATATATAGAGGAGCTTGTGGAGTGGTCGTAAGTGTAATCATAGTGACCTCTACCTCATGAGAGGTAGGAGCAGAGTCACCAGCTTTAGAATCCACTGGTGTAAATACGAGTGTCAAAATATGTCTTGGGATCTCCCTTTAATTGTCGTTAGAGTCATAGAAGATGTCCTCAGGTACGTCAGTTACTTGTATACCTGCATTGTCGAGTCTAGTACCAGGACTAGCCTCATCAAAAGTGACCTCACAGGTCTCAACAATTTTGTTAGTTTCTACATTGAGTATATGATAATGTCAAGTATGAACTACATATCGAAGAAAGATGCCATCTAAGGATCTAGATTCAAATTTATCAAGATTACCATGTTTAAGCATATAGCATCGACATCCAAACACCCTCAGGTAAGAAACATTAGGAGAATGACTAAAATGAAACTCATAGGAAGTCTTATGTAATTTAGCTCGTAAAAATACTCTATTAGAAATATAGCAAGCAGTCAAAACAGTTTCATCCCAATACTTTTTAGGAGTAGCATGTTCATCTAACATCATTCTAACCATCTCAACCAAAGTTCTATTTTTACGTTCTACCACACCATTCTATTGTAGCACACAAACTAAAGAAAATTCATGGTCTAAACTTTTTTAGCACAAAACGAAGCAAATGATGTGTTCTTGAATTCAGTTCCATTATCACTTCTAATTACTCTATGTGCTCCTGGAAATTCATTAGCAAGTTTAAGAGCGAGCTCTCTAAAATGATCAAAAGCTTCATCCTTGATGCATAAAATAAATCCAAGAGTATCTAGAGAAATCATTAACAACAACAAGAACATGCCATTTAACTCCTGCTGACTGAACCCTAGAAGGACCTACTGTGTCCGTATGCAACAATTGATCCAGAGAATCAGTCATGACAAGTGTGAGTGGAGGGTGTGACGATGAGAACATATTACCATGCCGACAAGGAGAATAAATTAGATCTATTAACTTTTCAATGTTCGGATTAGGTATTCCTCTAACAAGATTCGTGTTACTGATGTGAGCAAGATAATCAAAACCAAAATGACCTAACCTACGGTGCCAGTGAAATACATCTTTAGAATCTGATGAAATAAGACACCTATGATCAGAGAATGATAAAAATGAAAAGTCACACTTAAACAAATGACCAACTCAAATAATTTTGCATACTAGATCACCAGATAAATCTAAAATATAGCATGAATGTTTTTAAAATTCACCTCAAGATTATTGTCTATCATCTATGAAACTGAAAGCAAATTATAGCTTAACTTATTGATGAGAGCAACGTCTTTTAAGATGAACTTATCGTTAACGTGCACGGTACCTCTTGCAAGAACTCGTCCTTGAGAGTTGTCCCCAAAAGTGATCATCTCATCACTAGGGGCACGAGTGAGGGAGAAGAGCCATCGTGAGTCTCGGGTCATGTAGTGAGAACAATCAGAGTCAATGAGCCATAAGTTCTTCTTTCTCTTACGACGAGGCTACAGAGCAGGAACAATTGTCAGTACCTTATTATTGGGTTAGAGAATAAGGATTTAGGTATCTAGGACTGAGATACTCAATGAGCAAGAGCAAAAGCATGCACTGATAAAGATTTAAGTGAAGGATTAACACCTAATAGATTTCGACTAGATAATCCTTGAAACGCTGGTCCAACCACAAAGCGGTCTGACCACCTCAGCAAGGCTGGTCTGATTGCTAATCGGTCGAATCACGTGGACAACGCTGGTTGAAAATGATCTGACTGCCTATGTAAAGTTGGTCTGACCATGCTGGTATGACCACGGGAAACAGCAGGTCAGAAATCTGGTCCAACTGTGCTAGTCCGACCGCAGGAAACAACTGATCGAAAACCCTTCCTCATCCTATCTTTGTTTTCTTTCTTAGCTTCTGGAAAGCAAATTGAACCAAATGACCATCTCTACCACAATAGGTGCACTAATACTTAACTTGATGAGAAGTTGTATCTTTTTATTTCACAGCACTTACTTTGGTATAAAACTTTTTTGCAATACTAGCAGATTTAAAGATAATTTATTTTGGTTTAGATTTTATTTCAAACTTTCTTGGTTCGAGTAACTTGACAACTTTAGGAGGATTGTTCTTAGTATACTCAACAAAACTAAATCCTAGACCATGATTTTTTTACACTTGTTTTAGACTTATATATAATCATATTCAAATTCTTCTTACTAAATAAAAATCTCTCTAAAGTGTCCTTAAGAATTTTCTTTAGCCAGTGAGAAACAAGATGAGCACTTAATAAATTCATTTGTAGGATCCTTAGGATAGAAGCACTAGACTAAATTAATCTCTCTTTTTCAATAAAATCATTAAGTTATCTAGTTAATGCTTCTATTTTAGTGTTAACCTTAGGACAATTAGAGTTAGAAAAAGTCTCATGATAAAGCATTTATTGAATTGATTCCTGAGAAGAATTAAATATTGCTTGTAGCAAATCACACTTAGAACAGACTTTAGAAGAGTCAGCAAATTTAAATTTTCCATCACAAGAATTATGTACCATTCATAGTTCATCAAATTTATCAGTTACATCTCTAAGTTGAACTAGGTTTGTTGTATTAACTGATCTAGCAGTCTCCAACTCAGAATGTAAAACTTGACAAGCCTCACAGGAATCATCATTAGGAATAGAAACTCTAAGTTTATTAATCCCATAACTCAAGCTTTCAACAACAAAATTATTTTCTTTCAATTTCTTTTTAGTTTTTTTCAATTCAACAGCAAGTTTAACTATACCATTTTCATGCTCATCATATGACGGTCTTGCCTCATTGGGATTACTATCGTTGTCATCACTTCTTGCCATGAAGCACATGCACGTGAAGTCATCGTTCTTCTTTTTATCTTTAGTATCAGCATCATCGTGGTCATCACCGTCACAACTCTCATATTCTGTGATGTGACCACGCCACCAACACATACGACCATAACGGTCAATATCAAGATTGAACTAAAGGTGAATTCGTTTCTTCAACTTCAACACATTCTAAATGAGAATATGATGCTACCTAATGATGAAAATATATATATTTGTAGCACCACATCACTTTGGAACCAATTGAAGCAAAGGTTCAAGTTGGACAGGTTTTGGAATCCAATTCGGCCTCCAGATCAATTCGGATTCAGCCTGACAAGCCAACTTCAAACGGCCATAACTTTTGATCCAGAAGGCTTCTTGGGGCCCGTGAGTACTCGTTGTATTTAATTGCAGCTCAATGGAAATCATTTTATTTTTCTTGAGTTCCCTTTGCCTTGTAGTATTTATGAGAATTTTCTTGGAATTTTTCGCTCTCTTTTGCTATTTTCTAAGCTATTCTTGATTTATCAGCCATTATTTCATTAAAAAAACATTTAAAAATCCTTTATTTTCATCAGGCAGAAATCAACTCAACATTCTGGCCCATTTCTTTTTTCTCCACCCTGGCCCAACCCCCACGCGTGGCTCAACCCATGCCAGCCCGGCCTTTCTCCTGCGCCTCGCCTCCACTCACCGCCACGTGGGCCCCGCCAATCAGCGCCCTCCATTCCTTCTTTCTCCTCCCCCCTTCCTTTCTTCTAAGCGGGACTGATGCCATTGCCGCCAGTGATTTCGTCTCTGAGTCGTGCTCCCCTTCTGTTTTTGACCGTTCGCCCATAAGGAAACCTTACCGCTAGACACTGAATTTCACGATTTCTGCCCTCACCTTCCATCCACGTGCCTTCTCTTTCCTTTCTCCCCTCGCTAAATCCGCACCACCATAAATCCCAGTGAGCAATCCTGGTCATGCTCCCATCTCCACCCCTATTTAAAGGCCCCCTTAACACCGCCTCAAGCCGCACCACCCTCCCATGCGGGTGTCTACACGTTGTGCACCACCCGTTGAGTAATTGCCACCACTCCAACTCTCCTTGAGCTTCGCCATTGCTCCATCGAGCCTCGTCGTGCCTGGACAATCATCTTTCACCCCTTCGTCGAGCGAATACGCCACCAAAGTTCATCCTCCCTAGAGCCGAGCCATCACCATCACTCTCTCTCCTCACTGCCAGTAGCCTCCAACCACTCCCTTTGTGCTAGGCACATTAGCATTAGCTGGAATATTTTATAGAACTACTTAGATAAGCTTAGAGATAATTTGAAGATTGGGATAATATTTTCACATAAAATGATGAGTTTAAAATGTATTATTGACTTTGGTAAGTCAAGAAGGGCTATAGAATATTTGACAAAGTAAAATATAAAACTTGATTTAGACTTTGTCAAATGGTTAGGTGATGGGTGCTTGCTGGCATGTTGTTGCTCGGTGACTCAACGTGGGTGCATGGCACAAGGGGTTTATGGAAAGTCTATCTAAGCCAATTAAGGACCGGTCTGTGAGCTACTGTTACAAAGCCCTATCGTACTACCACAAGGTTGGTATAACACAGTCCTAACTAACTAATTTGTTGGTCCCAACCTGAATCTCGCTATAGGTTGAAATGAGCATAGCGTGGGCCGCGAGAAGTCTCACATGACCCAAAAGGGTGCCCCGATCAAGTAGATTCTTTATTGTGGTGAAATCTTATTGGAGACATAGCCTGGTTAATGACTTAGCATTGTAAAGGTGTTATTATTTTCTCAATTGCACATCTTCAGAAGCGTGTAGTGGCCGACATTATAAGCTAATCATATATTCTGTGTAAAGTTGTACTACCTTTACAGAGTGTATAAACTATCCTGGATAGTTGTACCCATGGTTATGGGCATGCTGAATAAAGTTTTTCATGAATTAGACTTTGTTTTTAAAAAAAACTTGGTTTCAATGGAAATGTTGAAATCCTTTTTGAAAAAGATGATCCGGGTAGGATGTCGTGATTAGGTTAGTGTTAGGTTGGACTGCACTAACAATATTAATTTTATTTTAAATTATTATTTTTACTTATTGTATTAAATTTAGCAATTTCACATCTATTTACTGTATTTATTTAAATTCAGCTTTACGCTCAAATAAGCCATATATGCCTTTACTTGTTGCCCTTACATTAATAATGCATTTTCCTGTATAACTTGCGGAATATATTTTTGTCCTCATCCTTGTTTAATTCTGCTGCTAAGAGGAGGATGATTTCAACTAGGGCAAGGATCAGGACGATTAAACGCGTCTTACTGTTATTTGCCTGTGGGCAGGCTTATTAGGCTTATTCACTTCATTTACTATCTTCAGCTATTATTTACTTTATATTTAGCTTGTGGAGTGTAGAGATGTAAAATTTGGCCATAAGACCCATACTCTTTTATTTAATAAAGTTTGTTATTATGTATGATATATATCTCTATTACCACTGAATACACTAACTTTTCCTAGACTAGTGTAACTGATACAAAGGATCTGGGGTGTTGTTTTCGGGTCCGACATGCCGTGGAGTGGAGCACGCCAACGGTCAGGGATGTGAGGGCGCCAAATGTGTGGGAGGCGAGTTCGTCGGAGAGGGTGGAAGAGAGGGCAGCGCTGGAGGGAGCAGCATTGGTGCCCATGGCTTGGAGGAAGGTCACAACAGCGAGGTTGCAGCGGCAAGCGGTGAGAGGATCAGCGCGATGAGGAAAGAAAGAGCGCGACCCGATCTGTACCATGAGAAAAGGGAAGCAAGGATGGAATACGCCACACAAGGGGCGCTGTGTATTCCTCCATATATAGCACATGTACAGAAATCTCTACGATCAAGGAGTACACATGGAAGGCAAGATACAAGGAAAGTTACCTATACATAGAAAGCTATCAATGAAAATAGGAACCAATCCTATCCTATCCAATGTTACCATATATTTTAACACTACCAGTCTGTAGTGCTAGTCTGTAGCAGACAGCTAACTAGTAATTCAAATCTCAGTTTTGAAAAAAAAAAATGGCCCTTGACAGGTTAGCAGAAATCGGCTGGTTTTCGTCCAGTAATCCATTTTTCAAAATTCAAATTGGGACTTTCAACGTTTGTTATCTGGATCATGCAGAAGACACCGGTTTCTCCGTAAACCGGCAGTTTCCACTGGTTTTCGAGATCTGAATGCGTGAGCTCTACTGTCCACGATAGTCCCAAAAAGGCTATATAGACAAGGTTTGGGGTTGATTTCGAACCTTGCAATTATAGACAATAGGACAGGAATTGGTTTCCAATTCTAATTCTAGTGGAATTGGAATTAGAATCCAATTCTAAATGGATAAGGATGTACCATAATTCCCACATAGGTTAAAAACATGAAGATAAACAGTGGCATAATCTACTGGTGGGATGTGTGCAACATGACCATGAGGCATTCGATAAGCAGAGATAAGATCACAGGTATGAGAAACAGAAATATTTTATTAGAGCACCAACTGATTACAGCATAATGCAACCAGACCGGGGTGCACCAAGCTGACATTTTTCCGACAGTTCAAAGAGTACGAAAATCGAACTAGGAGCAGAAAGCTAACAATTTGAGCTGACTGACATTACATGAGAAATAATCTGGCGATACTACATCGAAGCCCGGAAACCATCAGTTCCTTCAGCAAGACTGCAAGGTACCTACAGAGGTAAAGCAGCAACGGACCATAATCATGCACAGCAGGGCCAGCAAAGATTCAGCTGGAGTTCATTTCCATGAGAAGTTAGACGAGCGGTTGGCCGCTGGTGTAGAATGAGCCAGCGGCACTCTTGTTTGGCGGGCTTCCAGGCCCACCAGAGGTTCCACTGCTAGCACCTGGAATCCCACTGGCCACAGCCTGTTTGGGCTCGTTTTTCCCATCAGCTACAAAGCTTCCAACGACCACCTGAACATCAATATAACAGAACACAAACCATTAAGAGACAAGGTTCTCAGAGTAACTACATATGTTCGTAAAATGATGCCAGTTCCCAAAAAAGCTATATAAAAAAAGAAGCACATGATTATTTTACGCAGGGATAGTAGTATGTATATTATGTAATGTCATTTGGCAAATCACTTCTATTCGTGGTTTTCCCACGTTGGAAGCATATGGCTTTTTACTAGTCAAGCAAATAGAGCAAGATCCAGAAATATGGAAGTTATGAACATATCTGATATAAAGATCTTAAGAGGACAATTAAAAGCATGTGCATTCAGTGAAAATGGTACCTGAACAGGTGAAGCTGCAGTCAATGGTCCTGCTACTCCACCGCCTAAAACACGGCCATCAGGACCAGCAAGCGAAACACTAAGTCCACCTGTTCGACTACTGATGCCAGCACTTTCTGACAGCAGATACGAGCCAGACAACGAGAGAATCTCAAAACGGCCCTTCATATTCAATGCAAAGAATTATGATGTTATTCAAAATTGGAAGCAAATTTAGAGGTCAAATAATAGCAATTTATTTCCAGAACTGAAAAACAATATGCTTTGCTTGCAATATGTTGTTAAAGGAAATAATTAGGTCCTTTCTCTAAACACTATCTCACATTACTTTTTTCTTTCTAATTCTGTAAATTTGGTTGGAGCTGACGTGCAATTTCTACAGCATACCAGAAAAAAGAGATTTCAACTGTACAGATTCCAAGCTAAAGATTGGAGCAAACCTCATAAGTCACTGTTGCAACAGAAGAAGAGGCTTGCCGCAGTGTCACACTGGATACAGCACCATTGGCTGAGAGGATACAAACAGCCCATCCATTCTGAGAAAAGGCCATGACTTTCGATGCCACATCCTGAAATCAAGGACCGTGTCTTAGCATTTTACCATACGAAAGGCACAAGCTGTGACAGAATGGAGAACATATGTGTTATGGCCTAGGATCCGGCGAGGCGTATACTGTAGCACATGAACAGTACTGTACATATTGTAGCACGTGAACAGTACCACATGCACTATAGCGGCCAGATAATTAGATGTATATCTTCATATTAGAAATAGATAGACGCATATCATTATATTTAGATAATATGGATATGATATTATCTTTAGTTGATTGGTTACATTAGATTATATTAGTTTCCATATTATTAGGGGCTATACTTATCTATGTAAAAAGAGGAGTCGTACCATTCATAATCAAGTAATGAATAAATAAATATTCTCTAAATAAGTCTTAGAGTCTCTCTACCTCATCAGAAAAAAGCCCTACTGACGGGCGAGTGCCCTATCCCTAGTCTTCGGACCTGTACCCAATTGCTGCTCCACCATCCATAGCAAGCAATAGGGGTTTCGATCCTATGAACGCCCGAGCTTCACAATTTCACTACCTAGGACTTCCGACCTTCAACGGCAAGGAAGATCCACAACTTTGGTTGAATCGCTTTGAGTAATACTTCAAGGAGTAGCGAACAGTGGAGGAAGAAAAGAAGTGGTTGGCATCGCACCACCCGACGGGGAATGCCACCTTGTGGTACCAGCAGCTGGAGTGTGCACTCGGGGTGCAGTCATGGCCAAGTTTTGTTAAACACGTCAACCTCCGTTTCGTCATAACCATCGCACTGTCTCCACCAACACGTCAAGTCTTCATCGAGCCAACTACTGTAGCTTCGGATGCCGAGTTATCCTCCGCTGAAATCTGCGCCAACTTGATGGCCTCAATGAAAGAGTTCATGGCGAAGATGGAGGAGAAGGTGTAGCATGTTGCTACGGTTTCTGGGTCGACATCGCCACTGGTTGAGACCATGCCCAAGATAGAGGAGCGGCGCGAGTCGACGCCTGCCACTGCAAT